>CM019066.1:130879204-131605037 GCA_009667805.1 Leptobrachium leishanense | reverse complement strand
CTTATGCGTGATTTACTTTGTTTGTTTTGTACTGGGCCCGGGTAGCTGGCCCAGTAACCGGTAGTAAGGGCACTACGGAAAAGAGGTAGGCTCCTGACAGGAGTAGGCCGATTGTTTTGTTTAGTTTTGTTGTGCATAAAAGGGGAAGCCTCCCCAACTGCTGAAAAAGACTGTGTTCTGCTTTATAATAAAAGTACACCTGAGCCGCAATCTCCTGCTGTCCGGGCCATATTTTGAGCAACCTACCACACTATATATATATATAAACAAATAAATTATTTCTTTTGCTAAATATTTGGAAAAATATTTAGTAAGTAGACTTTTTAGGAAATATGCCATACGTAGCATATAACTAATTAAAACATTAGATATCCAACAATCAATTTATCAACAAGCTAGACAAGAGATTATATGATCTCAGGGACTTATTAAACCTTGTGATTCACTGTATTGTAAGTAACTTGTAGGTATAGTCTTAATAAAATTGGTTAGGTGGGATAATAATTGTAACAATAAATACTAGATTGCAGTTTTATAATAAAGCCACTAACCTCCTGAGACTTGCATTTTGTTTCTGGAATTTCATTAGCTTTAATTTTATTCAACTCTTTACAGGGGCCTTCATCAAATATGTTTCCTTATTAAACTCTCTGTAACTGTGTTTGACCATATAAGAGCCCTAATTATAATTAATTTGGGAATATAATAATTGATTTCTGAATATATAAACTAAAATAATTAAAGGCATTATGCATAGTAGTTTGAATATGTCTGGTATGATATGAGGTTTATATATTTAAAATGTTAATATTTTTCTTTCACTACAGAAAAACATGTTCCACTTTGTGTGCTTTGCTGTTTAGCTACTCCAAAGACTTGTCATATTTTAAAAAAATGGGAGCAGGGCCTTGGGAATATGTTGCATAAGGTTGAGTCAGAAGAGAAATTGGTGGCTGTTTCAAGGTTCTTTGTCCATAAAGGTATTGCATCATGGATATTCCATGTTTAGATCTATGCCTTACGACAGGGTGTGATGGAACGGCCGCCTCAAAGTTTATTTGCATTTATTTTTCTTTACAGTTCATTGTCTCTTTATATAGGGTAGAGTGTTTGTGTTCTGTATGCCCTATTACCTGATGTTTGTGTTTTATTAATATTCAGTCATGGAGTAAAAACACATTATTTTATTGATAATCAACATATATATTTATTAAATATAGACAAGAACACAAAAACATGTACCAGTGTATGAACAAATTACACCGCCACAGAGAGTAAACTCAGCCCCAAATATTTGCTGGGCTAACAATTGTTCAATTATGGATACTATAGAAAGACCCAGCCTGTATATCTCCCAAAATGAAATTGGGTTTGTAAACCAATTAGGTAGTTGAAACATCAATGCTCAAATCACATAGTATTTATTTATTTATTTATTTATTTATTTATAAAGGATTTTACCAGGAAGGATACATTGAGATTTCTCTCGTTTTCAAGTATGTCCTGGGTTCAAGTACATTGAAGTGTTACATTTACAGAAATACAAAGTAATACAATGTAAGATATTAACAACACAAATATACAGATTAACAGAAAATAAATATGTAGGAAATATAGTCACTAGGTTACATGTTTACAGGTGCATTCTGTATTGAGGTATGTTAATAGGGAAATTTTGAGTGACTTAAGACTGGTGGAAGATTTGATGGTGTCTGGGAGGTTATTCCATAATTGTGGTGCTCTGTAGGAAAATGAGGACCGAGCCACTGTCTTTTTGTATTGTGGTATTGCAAGTAAGGTGCTGGTCCTGGATCGGAGGTTATAGGATGAGGGAGCTGCTGGGGGAAGCAGTCTATTCAGGTAGGGTGGCAGCTTCCCAGAGATGCTCTTAAACACCAGGCTGGAAAGGTGAAGGGTGCGTCTGGATTCTAGCGATGGCCAGTTTAGCTGTTTTAACATGTCACAATGGTGGGTCATGTAGTTACATTGTAGCGCAAAGCGGCAGAATGAGTTATACAGTGTAGTAAGTTTATGAAGGTGTGTTTGCGGGGCGGCTGCATACACTACATCTCCGTAATCAATAGCCAGCATAAGCATTTGCTGTACAATCTGCTTTCTTACCGCGGGACTCAGGCAGGATTTGTTTCTGTACAGGGCACCTAGTTTGGGGTAAAGTTTAGATGAGAGTTTTTCGATGTGGGGGCCAAAGGATAGATTAGGGTCCAACCACATACCTAGATATTTGAGAGAAGTGACTGTGGTCAGCGTGCCATTTGATATTGTCCCAACACATAGATGGGGATTTTGCAATTTGTGTAGTTTAGGTGCTGTTCCAAAGAGCATCGTTACAGTTTTGTCAGTATTTAAAAAAAGTTTGTTGTTTTTGATCCACTTTTCTACCTCTGTGAATTGTTCTTGCAGCACGGCCTCCAGCTGCGGGAGATTTGGTTTGCTGGTATAGATCACAGTGTCGTCTGCGTACATATGTACAGTTGAGGCTTTGCAGACGTTGGGCAGATCATTTATGAATATTGTGAATAGCAGGGGGCCTAGTATTGAGCCTTGGGGTACACCGCAAGTGACTGGGAGCGGGAGGGAGGAGCTGCCAGAAATTGACACATATTGTGATCGGTCGGATACATATGATTGAAACCAGGTTAGCGTGCGATCACCAATGCCAGAGTTTTTAAGTTTTTCTAACAAGATGCCATGGTCTACCGTGTCAAAGGCCTTGGCAAAATCAAGGAAGATGGCTCCAGTTAGGTTTCCTTGTTCCATCCCAGCTTGGATATCATTGCAGACTTTTAAAAGGGCGGTTGTGGTTGAGTGATTTGGGCGAAAGCCTGATTGATCCGGGGTTAAGTAGTTCCAATATTGATAATAATCACGTAATTGTGTGTAGACACATTTTTCCAAGACTTTTGACATTACAGGGAGCAACGATATCGGACGGTAGTTGGATACCAAAGTACTGTCACCACTTTTATGGATAGGTACCACTCTTGCAGTCTTCCAGAGCTTGGGTATGTAACCAGTTGCCAGTGACTCATTTATTAGGGTTGCGACTGGATTTGCAATTGCTGGCGCACTGATTTTCAGCAGCATTGCTGGTATTTGATCAGGTCCAGACTGGTATTTCATTTTTTGCTTACGGAGAAGTTTAGTAACGACACTGACAGGCACTGGTCTAAAACTGAATTCCTGTCTGATACAGGGACTTTGCACAGTTGGGGGGCCTGACCTGCATGAGGCCTCTCTGATTGCATGTCATTTCCTAGCTTGGCAATCAAAGTGGTGGCACATCCAACAAAATAATCATTAAAGGCATTTGCTACATCTAGCGGGTGTTGCAGGTTTGGTTGTTTACTTTGACAGCAGCTGGCTGGGAGTGGACTGGGGGTGCTTGTATGTTACTTATGGTTCTCCAAAAGTTTCTAGGGTTTGAGATGTTATTGTTTAGATTTTCATAGAAGTAATGGGCTTTGGCCATTTTTGTTTGTTTTGTGCATTCATGACATTTTCGGTATTCGTAGTGATCGTTCATGGAACCAGTACTCTTGAAATTTGACCACCGTGAATCTCTAAGCTGGTACATTAGTGTAAGATCAGCTGTAACCCAGGGGAGATGAGTCCCTTTTACTCGCACTTTACGCAGCGGGGCATGGGAATTCCAGACTTGCAGGAGCTCAGACTGAAAGTATTCAACTGCACAGTCTAGGTCTGGGATTAGGTTTAGCCTGTACCAGGGGAGCTGTTTGAGATCACTTAGGAAGGATTCAAGAATAAATTTCTTGAAAGACCTGGTGGTTATTACCTTTGGGGTAGATTTCAAGGCCTTAATTTTGCGCACGCAGTACACTAGACAATGGTCACTAAAGCTATTAGCAAGAACGCCTGCCTCCTGTATTCTATCAGGAGATGAGGAGAGAATCCAGTCCAACAAGGTATGGTTGGGGCTTTTCATATTAATGCGAGTGGGGGAGGAGATTAATTGAGTTAGCTGCAAAGTTTTAAACAGCGAGCAGTGTTTATTGTTTTTAGGATTTAGCCAATCTGTATTAAAATCGCCAAGGACCAGCAGTTCACTTTTTTGGTTTTGGGCAAGTAGGTTATTAAGGATTTGAGATATGTCAGAGAGGGAGTGCACTGGAGAGCTCGGTGTGCGATAGAACCCAGCAACAATGATTGATTTACTGAATGGGATCTCAATTATACCAGAAAATAAATCAAAGGTGACAGGAGAGCTAGAAGTCTGTAAGGGGGTGAACTTTATGGACTCCTCAACATAAATAACAATTCCCCCTCCTCTCTTTGCTCTGTCTTTTCTAAAACATGAATACCCCTGTATTGATATGGCAGAGTCTGGTACTTTTGGGGTTAACCATGACTCTGTGAGCACAATGATTTTGGGTTTGTAATAACAACACCAAGCCTGAAGCTCATCCAATTTAGGGAGTAAACTGCGGATGTTACAGTGCACAAATGAGAGGCCTTTTTTAGTGTATGTTGATAGTTCTCAAGTGGAGTGACCTGTAGCCTTAATGGGAAGACATAGCGAACAATCCCAATACAATTATCAGGCAGTCTGTCTCCTTGCAAAACAATAGCATATATAGTCTTGTGCTAGGATAGTTCCAAAAGGACAAAACCCAAATGTAGACTCACAGGGTACAGGAAATAGAGTCAATGCAACAATAGCAAATATTCCCTATATTGCACTCTATTCTGAGATTATTTTTAACCTGTCCCTGGTATGTCCCTTTATAACAACATTAAAATTACAGGAACAAGCAAGCTAGGATTAACAGTAAATACTCTGTAGCTCAGCAATATAGTAATATTAGAGCGTTTGCAAAAAATAAGAGTGGAGCTGGTTCAAACTGAGTAGAAGTGATAGTGACAGCTAAAGAGAGTAAATACCCATATCAGTACGCTCAACGTACGTTTCGCCGCTTAGGAGGTGCGGCTTCGTCAGGAGCGAAAAGAACGTCTTCACGGAGCCCATATAAATACAAAATGATTGTCTCCTTCACATCTTAATAGGAGGGCTGGATCCAATTACTGTAAGTAAAACACCATACAGGTGTACTAGTATTCAATCATTTGCCAACTTGCATAGTAGCGATACAGCCCCGATCATGTGACCCTCATCTAGCCAATCAAACATTCCTGTAGAAACAATGTATACCAGGACTTCCAAATTCGGAACATAAGTCCGGTCACATGGTTTCCATTTAGCCAATGGAAGAAAAAAGAAGAAATTTACCTAGTGACAGAGATGCTTAGCTTAATAGCCTTATGTTACTCATCATGGAAATACAGAATGCCAGATATTTCTATCTTGTACCCATGGGTAATTTATAATTTACTTAAAGGAACATTAACCTTAACTGATTCGCTAGAAGTTAAAGGGTATGTTAGTATTATGACAGCGATCTAGATCACATGTCCTCCATTTTGCCAATCGGGAGAGCAAACTGCGTCTCCTAGGTAACCAGAAACATTAAACTTGCCGGTATCCGACCAGAGCTCCCAGTTGTTACAACCAGATGATATTAGCCCTATAGGGGTGTCAGCAAAAGTTTCTGTTAGGATGAGATTGTATATAGGTTGGAATAAAGATTGGCATCGCAGATTACCGGGAACAATTTATGGAAGGGGGGGGGGAGAAAGAAAGGGGACAGGGGAGTGAAAGAACACTTATAATTGGGAATATGCTTAAGTGAATAAAGTTCCAAAAGATAGCTAGTGAATTAAAAAGTTTTAGTGATAGAAAAAACGGTAAATATAAACTACAATCATATGAGCAAGACAATAAGTATTGTCAATATGTTTGCAGTATCTAGAGTGACTAATAAGTAGCCTAGGTACAAAATTAATAGGTAATGCTCTCGCTTGCTTCGCTGGCATATAGCAGATTTAGTGCCACAATAGTTAACTAATGATATCATACATTTGCACATAATTGCCATATAATTGAGAGACCAGTCTGGATTAGGAGGGTCACTGATGTATGTAGGGAGCAAAAGTGAAACCCTCGTTGAGTCCTTCAGGGGATAAGGTCTTAAGGGTAAATATCCAAAAGCTTTCCCTACGTCGTAACATTAAGTCATAGTCACCCTTTCTTTGCTGGCGTTTAACAAGTTCGATGCCACAAAATCGTAAACGGGAAGTATCTCCACTTTGACAATCACGCACGTGTCTAGCAACAGGCGTATCTTGATGTCGCACAGATAAGATGTGTTCTCTAATTCTGTGTTTAAAGGGGCTGAAAGTCTTGCCCACATATTTCTTTCCACAGCCACATGTAAGTAAATAGACTAGTCCTACAGAATTACAGTTGAAGAATGAATTAACTTCAAAGGATTTACACTCTCCACTATCTTTAATGGACCTAGATTTCTTAAGTATGGAGGGGAAGCTTTTACATTTTCCACACATATACAGTTGTGTTCAAAATTATTCAACCCCCACTGAAATTGAGTGTTTTGGCCAGTTTGACATTGATTTTGATCATTCAGTCATTTTGCTTATAATTAAATCAAAGAGGCACGTGTAGGTCTGACAAATATAACATAACATTTATAATGAAATAACCACAAATATCTTTTCTGTGCTCACATCATTATCAGTTTTATTCAACCCCCAAGTGACATTCAATCTTAGTACTTAGTACAACATCCTTTTACAGTTATAACAGCTTTTAAACGTGAAGCATAGCTTGACACAAGTGTCTCGCAGCGATCTACGGGTATCTTCGCCCATTCGTCATGGGCAAAAGCCTCCAGTTCAGTCACATTCTTAGGCTTGCGCACTGCAACTGCTTTCTTTAAGTCCCACCAGAGGTTCTCAATCGGATTTAAGTGAGGTGACTGCGATGGCCACTCCAAAATGTTCCAGCCTTTAATCTGCAACCATGCTCTAGTGGACTTGGAGGTATGCTTGGGATCATTGTCCTGTTGAAAGGTCCAATGTCTCCCAAGCCTCAGGTTTGTGACGGACTGCATCACATTGTCATCCAATATCTCCTGGTACTGAAGAGAATTCATGGTACCTTGCACACGCTGAAGCTTCCCTGTACTTGCAGAAGCAAAACAGCCCCAAAGCATGATTGACCCCCCGCCATGCTTCACAGTAGGCAAGGTGTTCTTTTCTTCATAGGCCTTGTTCTTCCTCCTCCAAACATAGCGTTGATCCATGGGCCCAAACAGTTCTAATTTTGTTTCATCAGTCCACAGAACCCTATCCCAAAACTTCTGTGGTTTGTCCACATGACTTTTGGCATACTGCAGTCGACTCTTCTTATTCTTTGGAGACAGCAAGGGGGTGCGCCTGGGAGTTCTGGCATGGAGGCCTTCATTACGCAGTGTGCGCCGTATTGTCTGAGCTGAAACTTCAGTACCCACATCTGACAAATCTTTTCTCAGTTCCTCAGCAGTCACACGGGGACTTTTCTCCACTCTACGCTTCAGGTAGCGCACAGCAGTCGAAGTCAGCATCTTCTTTCTGCCACGACCAGGTAGCGTTTCAACAGTGCCCTTTGCCTTGAATTTGTGAATGATGCTTCCTATGGTCTCTCTTGGTATGTTTAACATCTTTGCAATCTTCTTATAGCCATTGCCCTTCCTGTGAAGAGTAATCACCTCTTCTCTTGTCTTCCTGGACCATTCTCTTGACTTCACCATGTTTGTAACCACACCAGTAAATGTCTAGAATGAGCTGAGTATCACAGTCATTTTAAAGCTGCCTAATTGGTGCTTATTATGCTTTATTGCTGCTCCGTGACATCCACAGGTGTTTTCAATACCTGATTGAAAACACTTGAATGAACCTCTGTTCTTCAGAGTGGTAGTCTTTAAGGGGTTGAATAATTGTGTCAATGAAGAATTCACAAAAGAAACATTTACTACTGTATTACAAAACCAATTGATGTCATTTTAGTTGCATATGGTTCTTTAAAAAGTCCTTGTAGGATTTCATTCTGAATACAATTACAAATGTACACTAAATTCCCTAAAACCCTTTACAGCATTGGGGGTTGAATAATTTTGAACACAACTGTATGTGCCCTTCAGATTGGTTTTTAACCAGGTGTCTTGATGGCTTTGAGCTGGTTGATAATGGCTTGGTACAAGTAGATTTCTAAGATTATTACAGCGGCGGAATGTGATTGAAGCGTGATCACCAACTGAATATTTCAAGTGTGGATCTAGATTGAGGAGAGGCCAATACCTATCAAGAATAGTTTCAATATCACGCCAGCCCTCATCATAATTTCCAATACAACTTATAGAAGATGCCTCCTTTCTTGGACGATCTTTCAGGAGTAATACTCTGGTCAAGGTGGATGCTTTTTGGTAAGCTTCTTTCAAGACTCTATTTGAATAGCCTTTTGATCTGAAATCTTTCTTGAATGCCAGGGCTTTCATTTTGAACACATTAACACTTTAACACATTAGTGATTCGAAGGCGACGAGGGCGCAGCGCTATGACCTCCTTTAAGCTAACGCTGACGCTAGTGTTCGCTTGGAGAAGGTGATAGAGCCCTTTATGTTTTATAATGGAAAGGATGTGGCCTGGGAGGGTGATCACATGTGCCTACTCGGGGCATGTCTGCCATATGGCATAGAGATCGGGTAAAAGGTGCTGGTGTAGGTGTTTCTGTGCCGTACTTGATTAGGCATCTGGACATTCATAAATCCATCTTCTTAATAACCTTCCTAAGAGACAAAATAATTTGCTACAATAGTCCAGGAGAGCATATAGTTCCCTCTGTTTACATTCCTCCAGAAGATCAAAAACTCTATGATGATGGACATGCTGTCACCTTTGGTCGATCACACAGAGTCTGCCCACTCTAGACTTTGGCACATTGATACAACTTCTCTCAAGCTAATCTCTGATGACTCCACACACCTGCCCACTTCTTTTATTCTTTGCTTCCTCTGAACACTTGTTAACTTCATAACAAAATCTTGCCATTTTAATTTGTTTTCATTTTATGAACCTGTAACAATATGCTATTACATGCATGATTTATTTTTGGTTTTAAATTGTTCACTCACCTATTTTTTTTGCACTGTAAACCTCACGAAGAATAAAAAAAATGGTAAACTTATTAAAACAAGTATATTGACTTCAGAGTTGCATGATATATTATTTCTTAATTTCACTTTATTAACAAAACAAATTTTATATTTCAAAACTTAGTGTATAGAAACAGTCGAAATGCAAAATATCAAGGCAAACATTTTTGATGAGCCTACACTTTACGGGTTATTCAAAGAGCACCGAATTGGCTCCGAAATTGCACCCAACGGTTGCAATTACCCATTCAGTGTTTTACCGAACAGGTAAAAAAAAAAAAAGCTATTGAAAGAGTCAAATTTGAAATGGTGTTTGCAAACAAATATCTGTGTTTGCAAAACATATCTGGAATTAACATATAAGATCCTATGAATGATAATAAAAAGGTCTGTTACAGGAAAAAAAAACGCTATCGGAAAAAATATTGCTGAAGAAATCCGGAAAAATGCCTAAAAGATACTAAAAAATAAATAAAATTAAGAGACTTTTCACTAAAGATTGAAAGAATAAATGGTTTATTAGATATTGGATAAAAACGAGAATATTTTTAACATTGAAACCTATGGGATTCGCCTGATTAAACCTGCTGAATGAAACCACCAAACAACGAGGGCATTTGGATGACTTTTCTCTGCTGTTCGATGTCTCTGAATAGATTAAGCATTGCTTCTCTATGGGGGTTTCACTGCTGCCGAACAGGCACCGTATTTGCAGGCAATTCGCCAAAATTTGGCGAACTGCCTGCTTTCTGAATAGCCGAATGGCCAGGAAAGTGCACTGTACGGGGAAATTCCCTGTTCAGTGCAATTCCAGGGCCAGATAGGCTGTCTCTGTCTCTGAAATGAAGACTAGAACTAAACACAAAAATGCTGCACATTGTCACAGGGACAAATTGGTTAAATACATATTGCACACAATAGCAGTTTCACTCATCTACCAAATTGTAGGACCTTTAACAAAATTCACGTAATCCTGATGAGGTGCTTTTGATTGATCCATTTTTTGGATGCTTATACAGTTCTTAAAGGGACACTACCACCAAAAAAATTAAATGTTCTGATTGTGTTTATTTTATGTTGCTGATATCTTACCTGTGCTTTGTTTCTTTCTTGTTTGCTTAGTTAAGTAATATTTTACTCTATACGTGTCACTGGGTGCATCGATTTTGTGATATTTTGTATTGTAAACTCCCCCCCCCCGTACCTTTCCATCGCTTGCACCTCGCTGTGTGTGATTGGCCATTTAATGGAGTCTATTGGTCGACCACTGACTCACATCATCGTATTGTGTGGGATGTATTCAATGGATATAATCAGGGGTATATTAGAAGTCTTTTACGCTCCCTGTCATATATCATTCAGCTGTCATATATCTTTCAGCTGCCATCTCTTATCTCCGGTAGCCTGGAGCAGTGGTTCTCAACCCTGCCCTCAAGTTCCCCATAACAGGCCAGATTTTACAGATCCCATTGGGGAAATGCAGAGTGAATCCTGCAATCACTGAGCAATAAATCATATCACCTGTGCTGTGCTTCAGATATCTGCAAACCTGGCCTGCTAGGGGTACTTGAGGACAGGGTTGAGAAACACTGGCCTAGAGCACAATACCCTCCTGCTGTCTCATCTAAACAGTCCCTCTTCCACCTCATTATCTGTCCGATAATGCAGATTACATAAACAAGAGCCATAAAGAAAAGCTTTTGGTAAATGTTACATCATGGGAAAATTACAATAGAATTAAACAAGAAATCAAAACCTTACTTTATTTTTCATTTTATATGCAATTACTTCAAAGAAAGGGGGAAAAAACCCAGCAACCTGTGTTTTATAACGTGGTTTTATTTGTAATGTGCAAGTAATCTAGTTACAATTTATGTAACTGGTACTGTCCCTTTAACACCTCAGTGATTATGGTGTGAATATTCGGTGATGGCCTTGTACATTATTCATTATAGTAGTGTAATTTGCTGAATTTCACATAATGGTAACATGATTTATGTTTTGTACATGTCAGATTGATGAAACTATGCAAATTCCATTAAGATCATATTATTGTCTGTCACCATGCATTGTGAAAAAATATATAAAATATAAATAAAATTAATTACGCACTCTGATATACAGCAATGATGTAAATGTCTTATAATTAGAGCAACTTCCAGCTTTTTGATGGATCTTTGGATTTTGTGTGCTTATTTTATGGGTTAGAAATCATTCAAAGTAAACAGTGTTGATGAAGACAAAGTTACATTGGCTCGGGTTGCATAAGTCATCATTTATCAAAGCCTTCTGAAGCATGTATTCAGAACAATTATAAACAATTTACTTAAATGTTTGCTCAACCAGGATTCCCTTTTTACAGTTTTGTGTAGTACTTGTCATGTTTTGTGTGCCTAGGGACTACTTAGGAAAGAGACTGGTGCAAAAGAACCTAATTTACACTTTGCAAACATCAACAGAAGTGACAATAACATACACAATCTAAAGTCTGAAGATATAGTCATGAATTTTGTTTAGCAATAACAGATTCTGGGCCCCATTCCGACTGAGCCATTAGTGTTGATGAGTGGGACTTTAGCAAAATCACATCACTTTAAAAATCCTTTTTTAACTTATGATACCATGGTGCAGAGAATATTGCTCTCCATTGCCTCCTCCACAATTAGTTCCTGGTGTCTTTCCACTGATCCTATTCAACCTCACATAGAAGACTCCAAGGCACCATAAGGCTTCAATTAGCAACTCCCTTTTAACCCTTTCGCTGCTGAGCCATTTCACACCTCTGTGCTGAGCTCATTTTTACCGGTTTCGCTCATCTTGTTTAAACGCGATTTGAAGCCACGTTTTAGTATACAACCCAGACATATATCGTTCTTTCCGGCAGACTCGGCAGATTCATAATATATCATTATTATATGTATACGTCCTGTCCTGCCTGAATATTATAACAAAACATGCAATAAAAATAGATTTTCAATCCTCTACATTGTGTAAAGTGTTTTTTTCACGTTTTATCATGCAAGCCTTTTCAGTTATATTTTCTATGGGATGCGCTTGTTAAAAAAATTAGAAATGGGGACTCGTTACAATTTTTTGGGGAAAATTACGTGTTTTTTAGCAAACACCCCCATAGAAAAAATCGTTAGTGCAGCATCATTGTTGACATTATAACTGAAATTAGAAAAATATTGCTGCATTAATAAAACAAACCCCCCAAAAAACAGGAAAACAGTTTAATTTTTTTACTCTTTAATTTTTTTAATTTTATTTTTAGTTTTAATTACTTTTATTTACATTTTACATGGTCATGTTTGGTATCATTGGAAAGGCCATGCTCTGCCACGGATCAGGAGATAGGGGATTCATCTGTTAGCACCATATCACGATCCAGCCCCCTAGGGGTTAAAGACAGCCACCGTTTGGAAGGGCAGGCTGTGCCCTTCCAAATGGTGCCTGCCTTTAGGTTGTGGCCCGTCCATATGGGGAGGGAGAGAGGTCCAAAGGACCTCCCCCCACCC
The DNA here is from genome assembly GCA_009667805.1 of Leptobrachium leishanense. Taxonomy (NCBI): domain Eukaryota; kingdom Metazoa; phylum Chordata; class Amphibia; order Anura; family Megophryidae; genus Leptobrachium; species Leptobrachium leishanense. Next base: position 131,592,433 of record CM019066.1, on the reverse strand, counting down.
CTTCAGGCACCGTCCCCGCACTAGCGGGGGGGGGTGCCTGTAATAGACGTCATCACGCTGGTGCGATGACGTCTATCATGCCCACCTGGGTCCCGGAGGCTGGGCTAACATCGAGGATGTCAGCCCGCACCCGTGGGGCCACCGCAATCGGCCGGAATCCCAGACGATCGCCGCTGCAAAGGGAGGACACGCTAAGGGCATCCTCCACAGAGAAGTGGCCATGCGGCCGGACACGCTGAGCGTGTCCTCCGCATGGAAGGGGTTAAAGGGTTGAGACACCAATATATTGACTCACTGTGAGACTCTCACTCCTTATGCCCGCTGGAGGGCCAGCATCTCCCTGCATACTCTGGCCTAGCTCCAGCAAACCATTTTGTTTCAACTTCATTGCTGCATCCAAGTCCCTGGGTTCCAGTCTGGATTTTAATTTAAAAATACAATAGGATGTCTTGAATGGCGCTCTGAATAAAATTAGGATCGCTACTAGTTCTTTCAGAATATGGTGTACCCTTCACCACGAGAAATAGTTCAGAAAAAAGGGTAAAAAAGGAAGAAAGAACAGCGCTCCTCCTAGAACATTGAATTCAATTTTTCAATGAAAATATCATCTACATATAAAAAAGAAAGAAGAAAAAACCTTTTAAATAGGTGATATTTATATACCTTTTTCAGGACAATAGGCAGATGTTATATTATATAATGGTAATTCACCATATCTCCGTATTCACAGGTTTCAACACCACAGGTAAACGCAAAGGAGTTGCCTTGAGTATACCTCAAAAGGAGAAAATACAATACATAGTATAATATAGTTAACAGATGTTAAAAAATATTTTGACAAGCAGATGTACACTCACGCTTTACGAGAGCTGCAAGCCCTCATATGATCGCTTCTCAGGTTATTCAAGGGCTGACCTGACTGCCCATAGACTCCTGGTTCTTTTGATGGTCTTTTCAGGAATAATCAAAATCAAACTTCACACAAACCGTGGAAAGTTTTAAAAGGTATTTATTTTCACAAAGTGGAAAAAAGAGTAGCTAGACGCGTTTCACGCAAAGCGCTTCCTCAGTAGCATAAAATAAAAGATATACAATACATGTACTAACAGATCGTATATATAAGCAACCTTTAATTGATTCGACCCTTTGTATCGCCCCTTACTTCCGCTTTCAATCCATTCAGACGTGCTGTGTCGTCTCGGCTCCACTTCCGGATCTTCTCAGTTTCAGCTGCAGCCACAGCTCAGCTCCACTTCCGGTTTTCGGATGCACTGTGCTATCTCGGCTCCATTTCCGGATCCAAAACCGGCCGCAACTACGGCTCAGCTCCACCTCCGGATCCTCCCCAACAGTCTGCGGAGAATTCACCCATTGACCACTGTTTCAACTCTGGCAAACCTCTCCATTGGTGTCCCAATTTTCATTGCACACAACAATAGTCCGCAATGGAGCGTTCAATGTAGCGGGAAAAAGAAGAACGATCCCAAAAAATAAAAAGATGAATATACAGTTATAAAATAGCATTAATATGCATTCAAGTTCATTTAAAATACAGATAATAAAATTCTAGAAGACTGAATCACTATATAGACGTCATTCAGTATTATATATATATATATATATATAAAATCATAAAAAATGGCAAATCTCTAAATCTTTATTGAGACCTTTCGGGATGAGCGTATCAAAACGAAAAATAAGTCTCATTTCTTCCTGATTTATTTTCTTTATGAAATCCTCTCCTCTCCAATCTCTTTCAACTCTGCGTAGAGCAAAAAATTGGAGACCTTCCAATGAACTGTTGTGTGTAGATAGAAAATGTGCGGACACTGAATGTTTTTCAAAACCCCGTTGAATATTTCTTATATGTTCCAGTATCCTAACATATAATGGCCTTGTGGTCCTACCAATATAGATTTTCTTACACGGACAAACGAGGGCATAAATAATATTACTCGAGTGACAGGAAACAATCTGTTTGATATTATATTTATCCTTACATTCGAAAATGGGGATAAACATTTTCCCCAATTTTAGTTTCTTACAAGCTGAGCAGGAACCACACCGATAAAAACCTTCTTTGATCTGCATCACCTCAAAACCCCTTGTAATATCTCTATTTTGACAGGTATTGCTTCTAATTTTGTTGTTGAATGTTCGAGCACCTCTATTAATAATCTGGTCTGTCTTCCAAAATTGTCTGAAGCATTGGGTCTTTCTTAAGAATATGCCAGTATTTCTTGATAGACGCGTTAATAGCTGGGGTTTGACTATTAAAATCATAAATAAGTGGGACAGTAAAATCAGATAACTTATCTCTTTCTTTTTTTGTTTGTACTGAATAAGAGTTTTCCTATCCTTTCCTTGAACATTTTTCAATGTGTCAAGTAGAACCTCCTCCTTATATCCTTTTTGTCGAAAGTCATCCAGCATTTTATGTGCTTGGGCTTCAAACACCTTTTCTTCTGTACAGTTTCTCCTCAATCTTGTGAATTGTCTCTTTGGAACACTTCTAAGCCATGCCGCAGCATGACAACTCGTAGAATCAATATAATTGTTTACATCCACTGGTTTAAAGTAAGTTTTTGACTTTAAAACACCTTCTTCAACATACAACGTGAGATCAAGAAAATGAATCTCATCTTTACTGAACTGGAGGTCCAACTTAATTCCCCAACCATTCTGATTCGAAATATCATGGAAGTCCTTCAGGCTTCTTTTGTCGCCCTTCCAGATAAAAAACAGGTCGTCTATGTATCTTTTGTAGAGAATCAGGTTTCGCGCCCAGCCACACGAACCCCCGGCCCACTGAGACTCCCAGTGGGCCATAAAGAGGTTGGCGTAGCTGGGCGCGAAACGGGTTCCCATAGCCGTACCTGTACACTGCAAGTAAAACTGATTATTAAAAGAAAAATAATTGTTCTGGAGGATAAACCGGATTCCCTCCAAAATGAAATCCGATTGTTCCTCAGGGTATAGTTGGTATTTGTTTAAATAGTAATGCACTGCATCACAGCCCCTATCGTGTGGGATAATACTATATAGTGACTGCACATCGCATGTCACCAATAGATAATCCGATTCCAATTGGAAACCATCCAAGATTTGCAATAAATTCATGGTATCCCTTAAATAAGAGGTAGTTAATTTGACCATTGGTTGCAGGAGAATGTCCAAATATTCCGATAAATAACTCGTAACTGACTGAATGCCTGAAATTATAGGTCTACCCGGAGGTTGAACTGGATTTTTATGTATCTTTGGAAGAAGATAAAAAACTGGGATTTTGGGGTGAGGTGGATCAAGGTATTTCAATTCATGTTCATTCAAAATCCCTGCATCATTTCCTTTAACCAGTAGGTTTAACAATTCTGTTTTCACAATTTGAGTAGGATTAGACGGCAAAAGCCGATATGTAATACCATCATTTAGTTGTCGTAAGGCTTCTTGATTATAAGCTTCTTTATTCATCACAACTATACCGCCCCCCTTATCTGCAGGTTTAATTATGATATCCAAATCGTTTTTAAGAGATAGCAGAGCCTTTCTTTCCTCCTTAGTAAGATTAGGTTGTAATTTTTTTGTGTAGATCTTATTTACATCTGCCATCACCATATACTCAAAAATCCTCATTTCCTCCGAGATCATATTTCTCGGAAAAAACGAGGAACCCTCTTTCAGACCTGAGTGGACAAACTGTGAATAAGTTACTGTCCTCTCAGTAGGATTTTTAAGGAAAAAATTTTTGAGACACATCTTTCTCTGAAATTTCTTTAAGTCAATGAACATATGGAATTTATCTATCTTAGTACTAGGGGCGAATTTTAGACCTTTATTTAAGGCGCCAATCTCATCTTTAGTTAAAATTCGACTACTCAAATTGAAAACTCCTTTACTTAAATTAGAGACTACGTCTCGTTTAGATGTTTTGATAGCTTTCTTTATTTCTTTCCTTTCTTTACAGGACCTCCCCCCCTAACGCCTCGTTTGTTTTTTCTAACCCCCTTTTTCGTGTGATTATACCTGACTGACCTAGAATTTTTACAGTCGGTTCTAAGGGCATATTTGTAAGTTTCAGCTGTTTCGTGATTATTGGGCGGAACTTTAAAAAAGAATCCTTTCGGTTTTCTGGTTTACGTTGTAAACCTTTAGTATGAATAGGAGAATCTTTTAAGGGTGATCTCCCTTTATTCCATGGGGACTTCCAGGCATATTCTGAAAGACTTAAAGCTGACCCAAAACTTTCATCTTGAATAGCTAAAGCGGGAATCCCACATACAGTTATATCCTTCAGGTTCTCATCCACATGGGGGGATTCTTTCATAGAATCTCGAGAGTCTACTTCGGTGTCTGACATATTAAGGAGCTCTTCTAAATCCTTCTCCTCTAGTTTATGTTTATTTTTGTTTGTATCAGTTATCACAACGTGGTTTGCACTACTGATTTCTTCCATAAAAACAGTACTGCAGGGACCCTCCCTTCTCTTCCTCATTGGTAAGGTCTCGGGTATCTGTTCTAAAGGACAGCCGAAAGTTACCATATCCTTTTTAACAGACTTTTTATAGATAGGTTGATTTTTTCTTTGTTCATTGATGTTAGTCTGAACCCGACTCCGAATAGGGGTGAAATTTGGATTCCCTTTAGGAGTAGAGTTGTCAAATTTTTTATTATTATTATTATTCCTTTGAAATGAGGGATGAGAGTTATTGTAATTATATCTATTCTTATAATTTTGTTGTGTGGGATAATACTTTCGTTGCCCCTTTGGTGTAATGGAATTGGAAATAAGGGTATATTTCTGTTTTATCGTATTATTCCTATAATCTTCAATATCCCTTAGATATTTTTTCTTTTTTATCTCTATAACGTCCTGTGTTATTCTATCCAAATTAATCCTTAATTCTTGAGACAGCTCTTCGAAATATATTTCATCTGTATTAGATTTAAGCTCCTCTAACAAGGTTTGTATTTTTAGATCCAAAACCTGGAGGGCTTCACTTCTATACTGAATGATATAATCCATAGTTTTAACCGCAAAGTCTTCCATCATCTGAATCCACCCCTCCATAAACACATTATTGAGTATATGGTGATGGCAGATGTAAATAAGATCTACACAAAAAAATTACAACCTAATCTTACTAAGGAGGAAAGAAAGGCTCTGCTATCTCTTAAAAATGATTTGGATATCATAATTAAACCTGCAGATAAGGGGGGCGGTATAGTTGTGATGAATAAAGAAGCTTATAATCAAGAAGCCTTACGACAACTAAATGATGGTATTACATATCGGCTTTTGCCGTCTAATCCTACTCAAATTGTGAAAACAGAATTGTTAAACCTACTGGTTAAAGGAAATGATGCAGGGATTTTGAATGAACATGAATTGAAATACCTTGATCCACCTCACCCCAAATTCCCAGTTTTTTATCTTCTTCCAAAGATACATAAAAATCCAGTTCAACCTCCCGGTAGACCTATAATTTCAGGCATTCAGTTCAGACGAGTTATTTATCGGAATATTTGGACATTCTCCTGCAACCAATGGTCAAATTAACTACCTCTTATTTAAGGGATACCATGAATTTATTGCAAATCTTGGATGGTTTCCAATGGGAATCGGATTATCTATTGGTGACATGCGATGTGCAGTCACTATATAGTATTATCCCACACGATAGGGGCTGTGATGCAGTGCATTACTATTTAAACAAATACCAACTATACCCTGAGGAACAATCGGATTTCATTTTGGAGGGAATCCGGTTTATCCTCCAGAACAATTATTTTTCTTTTAATAATCAGTTTTACTTGCAGTGTACAGGTACGGCTATGGGAACCCGTTTCGCGCCCAGCTACGCCAACCTCTTTAAGGCCCACTGGGAGTCTCAGTGGGCTGGGGGTTCGTGTGGCTGGGCGCGAAACCTGATTCTCTACAAAAGATACATAGACGACCTGTTTTTTATCTGGAAGGGCGACGAAAGAAGCCTGAAGGACTTCCATGATATTTTGAATCCGAATGGTTGGGGAATTAAGTTGGACCTCCAGTTCAGTAAAGATGAGATTCATTTTCTTGATCTCACGTTGTATGTTGAAGAAGGTGTTTTAAAGTCAAAAACTTACTTTAAACCAGTGGATGTAAACAATTATATTGATTCTACGAGTTGTCATGCTGCGGCATGGCTTAGAAGTGTTCCAAAGAGCCAATTCACGAGATTGAGGAGAAACTGTACAGAAGAAAAGGTGTTTGAAGCCCAAGCACATAAAATGCTGGATGACTTTCGACAAAAAGGATATAAGGAGGAGGTTCTACTTGACACATTGAAAAATGTTCAAGGAAAGGATAGGAAAACTCTTATTCAGTACAAACAAAAAAAAGAAAGAGATAAGTTATCTGATTTTACTGTCCCACTTATTTATGATTTTAATAGTCAAACCCCAGCTATTAACGCGTCTATCAAGAAATACTGGCATATTCTTAAGAAAGACCCAATGCTTCAGACAATTTTGGAAGACAGACCAAAGATTATTAATAGAGGTGCTCGAACAGTCAAACAACAAATTATTAGAAGCAATACCTGTCAAAATAGAGATATTACAAGGGGTTTTGAGGTGATGCAGATCAAAGAAGGTTTTTATCGGTGTGGTTCCTGCTCAGCTTGTAAGAAACTAAAATTGGGGAAAAAGTTTATCCCCATTTTCGAATGTAAGGATAAATATAATATCAAACAGATTGTTTCCTGTCACTCGAGTAATATTATTTATGCCCTCGTTTGTCCGTGTAAGAAAATCTATATTGGTAGGACCACAAGGCCATTATATGTTAGGATACTGGAACATATAAGAAATATTCAACGGGGCTTTGAAAAACATTCAGTGTCCGCACATTTTCTATCTACACACAACAGTTCATTGGAAGGTCTCCAATTTTTTGCTCTACGCAGAGTTGAAAGAGATTGGAGAGGAGAGGATGTCATAAAGAAAATAATTCAGGAACAAATGAGACTTATTTTTCGTTTTGATACGCTCATCCCGAAAGGTCTCAATAAAAATTTAGAGATTTGCCATTTTTTATGATTTTATATATATATATATATATTATACTGAATGACGTCTATATAGTGATTCAGTCTTCTAGAATTTTATTATCTGTATTTTAAATGAACTTGAATGCATATTAATGCTATTTTATAACTGTATATTCATCTTTTTATTTTTTGGGATCGTTCTTCTTTTTCCCGCTACATTGAACGCTCCATTGCGGACTATTGTTGTGTGCAATGAAAATTGGGACACCAATGGAGAGGTTTGCCAGAGTTGAAACAGTGGTCAATGGGTGAATTCTCCGCAGACTGTTGGGAGGATCCGGAACTGGAGCTGAGCCGTAGTTGCGGCCGGTTTTGGATCCGGAAATGGAGCCGAGATAGCACAGTGCAACCGAAAACCGGAAGTGGAGCTGAGCTGTGGCTGCAGCTGAAACTGAGAAGATCCGGAAGTGGAGCCGAGACGACACAGCACGTCTGAATGGATTGAAAGCGGAAGTAAGGGGCGATACAAAGGGTCGAATCAATTAAAGGTTGCTTATATATACGATCTGTTAGTACATGTATTGTATATCTTTTATTTTATGCTACTGAGGAAGCGCTTTGCGTGAAACGCGTCTAGCTACTCTTTTTTCCACTTTGTGAAAATAAATACCTTTTAAAACTTTCCACGGTTTGTGTGAAGTTTGATTTTGATTATTCCTGAAAAGACCATCAAAAGAACCAGGAGTCTATGGACAGTCAGGTCAGCCCTTGAATAACCTGAGAAGCGATCATATGAGGGCTTGCAGCTCTCGTAAAGCGTGAGTGTACATCTGCTTGTCGAAATATTTTTTAACATCTGTTAACTATATTATACTATCAGGGTTATCCAAAGAGATTCGAAAAGTCACCGCACGTTCGGTGACTTTTCGTTCTCTTCAATTCGGTTCCTTTTGCCGATTGCATTTCGGTGACCCTGCGGTGTATTCAGCAAACAGCACAGGGTCCCGAATTGCAGGAAAAGCTGCCGAAACTCACCGAAAACTAACCGAATGCACGCTGAAAACAAGCAAAAACATCTGGATTAACCTTCGAAGAGGAGCCGAACAGGAGCCGAAAAGGAGCCGAATCACACAGAGCCGAAGCAGCTGTGACGTAGAGGAGGCAGTGAATAAATTAGAAAAACCATTTGTATGAATCTGGGAAAAAGAAACGCTGTTTGCAAAGAAACTACTGAGCGAAAATGTCTGAAATTTTCACAGGAGGTCCAGGGAATGATAATAAAGAGGGCTGTTACAAAAAAAATAAGCAAACTGAAAAAAAAAAAAAAAAAAATCGGACTTTTAATTTTTTTTAAAAAAATTCAGAAAAATGATTAAAGTATCCTAAAAAATCTATAAATAAAGAGACTTTTTGCTGCAGAATTTTATAATGAACGGTTTATTAGATATTGAATTAAAACGGGAATATTTTTAACATTGAAGCCTATGGGATTCTCCTGAATAAATTTGCCGAATTAAACCACCGAATGGCAGAGCATTAGGGAACCTTTCACTGCTGGTTTGTGTTCTCTGAATAGCCGAAGCAGTGCTTTTTGATGGGGATTTCACTGCCCTCGAACAGGGACCGAACAGGCACCGTATGTTCAGGCAATTCGCCAGGATTTGGAGAATTGCCTGCTCTCTGGATAGCCGAATGGCCAGGAAAGGTAACCGAACGCTGATTTTCAGCATTCGGTTACCTTTCTCAAGCAATTCGAATCTCTTTGGATAACCCTGTATGTATTGTATTTTCTCCTTTTGAGGTATACTCAAGGCAACTCCTTTGCGTTTACCTGTGGTGTTGAAACCTGTGAATACGGAAATATGGTGAATTACCGTTATATAATATAACATCTGCCTATTGTCCTGAAAAAGGTATGTAAATATCACCTATTTAAAAGGTTTTTTCTTCTTTCTTTTTTATATGTAGATGATATTTTCATTGAAAAATTGAATTCAATGTTCTAGGAGGAGCGCTGTTCTTTCTTCCTCTTTTAACCTTTTTTCTGAACTCCAGTCTGGACTTTTCCTGGATTCTACAGAGCACCAGGTGTGGCTCATTTCCACCTGGGAGGCCTCCATAAATAGGAGCTACTCCCTAGAACCTTGGCTTCTGGAATGTGTTTGATTGCGCGTGCATTCATTCACTGAGAAAGCCTTTTGGTGTGTGGACTTGTTCCTGCTTGTGGATATTGTGTGTACCAACCTCTGGCTGTAGACTTTCATCATTCTCTGGACTCTCCCTAATTTGATACTTATTGGATTTACAGTGTACCGAACCTTTTACTCTGGACTTTGACCTACCTTTGCCAGCCATCTGCCACGACTTTATGCTTGAACCTGTCCACGATTCTGCAAGTTCCTGAAAATCCCTATTGTTAGTTATTCTGACTTCCCTTTTTTTGCCTTAGCCCTGTCGTCAGGTACCCTGTATTTCTTTTTATAAATTGCTTTTTCTTGTTCCTGTGTCTTCAGCTTTCCTAATGGTTTCCTGCTTTATAGTCTTATTGCTATTTATCCCCTTTTCTATTAACTCTTTATACTTTAGATCTTGTTTTCTGTTTTGCTCTTTATTTCAGTGTCAGTTCCTATCCTGTTTTGCCCCTGTTTAGTATTTCGACATCTGCCCTGATTCTTAGTAGGGATGAGCCGAACACTCCCGAGTTTGGTTCAAGCCCGAACCCAAACTTCCCATTTGTTCGGGACCAAACCCGAACTCCCATGCAAGTCAATGGGGCTGAAAATTCGTTTTTTTTGGAGTGCCCTCCAAGAGGGCATATATGCTACATATTTGCCATAAAAGGTGTATGGGGGTCCGGGTAGTGCCCTGGGGGACAGGAAACAAGGACAAAAAGTTTTAAAAAAACGTTTTTAAAGGGACAGTGAGTTTTCCATGAAATAAGGGTTAAAAATAAAAAATGAAAAATTCCTTCAAATATCGTGCCTAGGAGGTCCCCATAACCTGCCCGTGAAGTGGCGGATTTCTAGGATGTATAGAAATATGTAAAAACCAAAAAATGACATTTCAAATGACGGTAAATGCTTTTTCTTTAATCTATCCATAAACAACTGCTTGGGGCGGCAGTCTGTATGAAAAGAGGAGACATTTTCGGACACACAGAAAACGTTTACTGATTTTTTTGGCGGTGAAAAGCAGGAGAATGGAAACTTCTAGACAAAAAAACGATTTGGAAAGTGAGATAAATGGGAGAATTTTTCTCGTTCGCCTATTTTGACCTAGAATTTTCCATTCTCCAGTCATTCTCCTGAGTTTCACCTTTCTCTAAATAACCCTGTCAGGGTTATTCAGAGAGTAGTGAAGAGCAGGAGAATGACTGGAGAATGGAAAATTCTAGGTCAAAATAGCCAAACCAGAAAAATTCTCCCATTTAGGCTAGGGTCAGACTAGCGAATTTTTAACGTGCGTTTAGGCGCACTTAATCACGGCCACACTAGCAGCAAATGACGGGTAATGACGGCCAATATACGAAGTATGGTCGCACGAAAGTCCGGCTGCGCAACACAAGTGGAAAATGAACGCATTTTTTTGAGAACGCAGAACCGCTAGTACGGACGTACAGAGTGCGCTGCATCCACTAGCGGCGTGTGTGCGTGATTTGGAGACATCAGACCCTGCTCATGTCTGGCCAACATAACGTCCAGACACCCAAAGTTTCCTGGTTTGGATCCGTAAAAAATCACGCACAAAAATGCGCATCGTATGACCATTTTCGCGCAATTAGGGAAAAAATATGGCAATGCGTTCGGACGCACTTTTTGACGGTCGCTGCGAAAAATGCGTTAGTCTGACCCTAGCCTTATCTGACTTTCCAACTCGGCTTCCAGATTGTTCTCTTTTCCTGCCATTCTCCTGGTTTTCACCTATCTCTGAACAACCCTGAGAGAGAGGTGAAAGCCAGGAGAACTGGCAAGAGAAGAGAACAATCTAGACCAAATAGCCGATTTGGAAAGTGAGATAAATGGGAGAATTTTTCTGGTTTGGCTATTTTGACCTAGAATTTTCACTTCTCCAGTTATTCTCCTGCTTTTCACCGCTCTCTGAATAACCCTGTGAATGTTTAATCCCGAGGTGAAAAATAACATTGCTTTAGATTTTTTTCAAACACCAGTTAAATGCAGCATATTAGGATGTTTTAGGGAAATTAATTCTCAATTCTCAATCAGAAGCAGACACCACCCACCCTCAGTATATTGTACAATGTATCAAATTGATTACCAGACTAAAAACACCTGGTGTTATGCCCGTTTGTGAACAGAGGTCATTTAGAGTTGATAATCTTTCCACGTACACATTAGTTTTTAATTCAATATCTAATAAACCGTTGCTTATAATACAAAAAGATGGTCAGCGCCCAGATAAGTTCCACCACCAGTATACCAATGCCAGACCAGATATATAGAGGTCTCCCCCAAACCAATGTGACAACAGGTATAATTATACGTATCTGGCGGCGCGATTGCAGTCGCTTCTTGGTATTCAGATGGTCCTCACGGTGTGTATCATAAATGTCCAATATGGATTATATATAAAAAACACAAATGGCAGAATAATAGTGCAGGGTGTATATACAATGTTGGAATAGATGGCAATAAATGGTTCCACTCACAGACAGAGAGCCCCGTCACTGGCTCTGAGTGGTTCCAAACATCTGGGTCCTTTGTCTTCTTAAGAACATTTAAAGGAGACCCACTCCCTTTAAAGTTGGTATTTTCTTTATCCCTTCAAATATGTAAGAAAACATAAAAACAAGGACCTTCTTGTGTAGATCTACCACAATGTTGATCATATATATGGTGATGGTATCAACTCACATTGGGTGGAGCTTAGAACCAAGCTCTGGGTGGAAATGCCGGTGGATTTATTGAGTAGGTTAAATCCACGAATACCTCTGAATTCCAAAACAGCAGGGACCAGACTTTTCTTTATAAAAGAAAAATCTTTAATTTAAAACATAAGGTAAAATAAAATAGAACATGTTAAAATTAACACAAAGATGCTCTGTAAGTCGCCAGGCGACTTACAGAGCATCTTTGTGTTAATTTTAACATGTTCTATTTTATTTTACCTTATGTTTTAAATTAAAGATTTTTCTTTATAAAGAAAAGTCTGGTCCCTGCTGTTTTGGAATTCAGAGGTATTCGTGGATTTAACCTACTCAATAAATCCACCGGCATTCCACCCAGAGCTTGGTTCTAAGCTCCACCCAATGTGAGTTGATACCATCACCATATATATGATCAACATTGTGGTAGATCTACACAAGAAGGTCCTTGTTTTTATGTTTTCTTACATATTTGACGGGATAAAGAAAATACCAACTTTAAAGGGAGTGGGTCTCCTTTAAATGTTCTTAAGAAGACAAAGGACCCAGATGTTTGGAACCACTCAGAGCCAGTGACGGGGCTCTCTGTCTGTGAGTGGAACCATTTATTGCCATCTATTCCAACATTGTATATACACCCTGCACTATTATTCTGCCATTTGTGTTTTTTATATATAATCCATATTGGACATTTATGATACACACCGTGAGGACCATCTGAATACCAAGAAGCGACTGCAATCGCGCCGCCAGATACGTATAATTATACCCGTTGCTTATAATATTCTGCAGTAAAGAGTCTCTTTATTTCTAGATTTTTTAGTATTTTTTTAAGCATTTTCTATACTTTTTTCAAAATTTCTTTTTTTTTTCGAACCCGAACCGAAAACGCCCAAAAAGTTCGAAATTCGCGAACTTTCGAACTGCCAAAGTTCGGGTCGAACTCCGAACCGTCCGAACCCGAACAGCTCATCCCTAATTCTTAGTCTCTTTTTATTCGCACTTCTTTGGTTTATACCTTCTAGTCTCGCTTCTTAACCCTTTCCTGTCTGCTCTTAGTTAACATCTTGCCTCTGGTGCTTAGTAGTTTCTTTCTTGTCTCGCCTCACTTTGGTTTACTCCTTTCTGTCTAGTCTTTCATTATTAGCCATGTTCAGCCTCCTCTTTCATTCTGCTTTGTCTATTTTGTTTATTACCCTTGTGTTTTATAAATAAATATATCCATTTACCCTGGAATCTGCCTGGCCTCATCTCTATCACCGCACACTAGACTCACATCCACATGCCGAGCCTGACCCTCACATATACCAGAGCTGGTAATAGAGAGCCACTAAGGAAAAAGATCTCACGCCGACTTCAGCTTTTAGTGCCACCCAGTTACCAGCTGAGCTGAATAGGGCCCTCATCCTTTTGAAGTATTGGAGTAGTTCTTGTGGTTTGTACCCTCTGGTAACATAACCAGAGTTCTGGTAAACTAGGCAACTCTATACAGACTCTAACAACTCTGGTAAATTTACCAGATCTCTGGTTAGGTTTACTTTAAGCTTGGCATCTAGCCAATTTATTTCATAATATATTAAGAAAAATTCCTAGATTCCAGACAGAAAAATGATAACTACATATATTTTGTATACATATTTTGTCCAGATCAAGTTGACTGGGGACCACTAGTGTTGGGAATTTCCCTTTTTTCAGGTTTCCTCTTATATTAGCAATGCATTGTGTGTATAGCATATATATCTGAGACCCAACCTTTAGTTGAGGCTCAGGTGGAATAACGTCTTCAACCATTAATAGCTGGGGCCAATGCAGCTCCAGGTGTTGGCGTCAAGGGACATGCATGATTTGCTAGTGTGCTTTTAAAAATGTGCAATACTTTTTGAATGAGTCAGTGTCATTCAGCAGGCATAAATAGCAAGTAAATATGATATTTTTTCAGATTTACCTGCTTTTCTTTCTTGGCGTTTTCCATGCCCACCTCAGGAGGCACATTGAACTAACCAATCAATCTGTATTCCTAGGTATAGATAAAATACACACTGAACATATGCAACTGAGTTGCTCCTCCTGCACTGTGAGCTGAGGGGTGGGCGGGGCTGAAATTCCACCCCAGCTACAGTTGTGTTCAAAATTATTCAACCCCCAATGCTGTAAAGGGTTTTAGGGAATTTAGTGTACATTTGTAATTGTATTCAGAATGAAATCCTACAAGGACTTTTTAAAGAACCATATGCAACTAAAATGACATCAATTGGTTTTGTAATACAGTAGTAAATGTTTCTTTTGTGGATTCTTCATTGACACAATTATTCAACCCCTTAAAGACTACCACTCTGAAGAACAGAGGTTCATTCAAGTGTAGCGCTCACTCCCGGAGGAGCCGCTGAAATTGAACCTCGGGTCAGTCTCCCCGCACAAGGGAATAAATATATTCCAGCACCTTTGTGGATTTTATAAATTATATAGTTTACTAGAATAAATGGCATATAATGAATAACACGGTGTTCGTATATATATTTACAGTACTTCGTAATGCGGGAAACGCGCAGCGGAAAAGAAATACAATGCTTCGTAATGCGGGAAACGCGCAGCGGAAAAGAAATACAATGCTTCGTAATTTGAGAAACGCGCAGCGGAAAAGAAATAGAAAAAATATATCTTGAACCCCCTTTTGTGGTTGGGGAGTGTGTCCCGCACAGGTTATGTCCCAGAATGTAAGTGTGTGCGTGCGTTACGGTACCCGGGTACAATATTCAACTGGCCAGTGAATTGCTTATGAGGTATCTTCGACTAGTCAAGTTGGGGCCCTGTGGGTTTTGGAAACCAACAGCAGCGTGCTTTTATTTTCACAACGGCCTGGAAGGCCTCTCACCCATCTGCCAGGTACTTGATGCTCCGCTCAACCCAGGACGTCTCTCCGCTCGATGTTGACTGGGGTTCTCTTGGTTACTGGATCCGCTGTCTGGCTTTCTGTAGCTGCCGCAAGATATCCAGTTCACCGCCTGCTCTCCCTGTCCGATCGATCTGCGGTACTCCTAACTCGGGGTCCTCCAGCTTCCTCAATATCAGCGTGGGTAGTCCTGTGAATCACTGGGTCTTCCTCTGGTAAGGCTGAATAACCCGGTCTTTAGCTCTGTCAGGCCCCAGCTGCGCTCCGGCCTAGTCACTGTCTCGTTCTGCTGCTCTGCGTCTTGCTCCTCTCACTCCCTGGCGCGCTCTGCCAGCTCGCTCCACGAGGCTCAGGATGTAAGCATCTGTGTCCCACCCACTTCCTGTGTCCGCTCCCAAAGCATGCCGGGAAATGTAGTCCCAATGTTCAATGTCTCTCATCGCGCTTGTCTCCCTCCGGTGGCCAAAAATAGGTACTGCCACGACAGGGAATTAAACCCAGCGCTACACTAGTGTTTTCAATCAGGTATTGAAAACACCTGTGGATGTCACGGAGCAGCAATAAAGCATAATAAGCACCAATTAGGCAGCTTTAAAATGACTGTGATACTCAGCTCCTTCTAGACATTTACTGGTGTGGTTACAAACATGGTGAAGTCAAGAGAATGGTCCAGGAAGACAAGAGAAAAGGTGATTACTCTTCACAGGAAGGGCAATGGCTATAAGAAGATTGCAAAGATGTTAAACATACCAAGACAGACCATAGGAAGCATCATTCGCAAAAAATTCAAGGCAAAGGGCACTGTTGAAACACTAGCTGGTCGTGGCAGAAAGAAGATGCTGACTTCGACTGCTGTGCGCTACCTCAAGCGTAGAGTGGAGAAAAGTCCCCGTGTGACTGCTGAGGAACTGAGAAAAGATTTGTCAGATGTGGGTACTGAAGTTTCAGCTCAGACAATATGGCGCACACTGCGTAATGAAGGCCTCCATGCCAGAACTCCCAGGCGCACCCCCTTCCTGTCTCCAAAGAATAAGAAGAGTCGACTGCAGTATGCCAAAAGTCATGTGGACAAACCACAGAAGTTTTGGGATAGTGTTCTGTGGACTGATGAAACAAAATTAGAACTGTTTGGGCCCATGGATCAACGCTATGTTTGGAGGAGGAAGAACAAGGCCTATGAAGAAAAGAATACCTTGCCTACTGTGAAGCATGGCGGGGGGTCAATCATGCTTTGGGGCTGTTTTGCTTCTGCAGGTACAGGGAAGCTTCAGCGTGTGCAAGGTACCATGAATTCTCTTCAGTACCAGGAGATATTGGATGACAATGTGATGCAGTCCGTCACAAACCTGAGGCTTGGGAGACGTTGGACCTTTCAACAGGACAATGATCCCAAGCATACCTCTAAGTCCACTAGAGCATGGTTGCAGATTAAAGGCTGGAACATTTTGGAGTGGCCATCGCAGTCACCTGACTTAAATCCGATTGAGAACCTCTGGTGGGATTTAAAGAAAGCAGTTGCAGTGCACAAGCCTAAGAATGTGACTGAACTGGAGGCTTTTGCCCATAACGAATGGGCGAAGATACCCGTAGATCGCTGCAAGACACTTGTGTCAAGCTATGCTTCACGTTTAAAAGCTGTTATAACTGTAAAAGGATGTTGTACTAAGTACTAAAGAGTGAATGTCACTTGGGGGTTGAATAAAACTGATAATGATGTGAGCACAGAAAAGACATTTGTGGTTATTTCATTATAAATGTTATGTTATATTTGTCTGACCTACACGTGCCTCTTTGATTTAATTGTAAGCAAGATGACTGAATGATCAAAATCAATGTCAAACTGGCCAAAACACTCAATTTCAGTGGGGGTTGAATAATTTTGAACACAACTGTACTGCAGAGACAGGGAAGGAAGGAAATCCATACACACAAGGAGAAAAAGAGACAGCAGAGAGAGGGGACAACAAACAAAAGTACAGAGACACAGCAAGAAACGGTAAAGAGAGCACAAAAAAGGTACAGTGAGAGAGAGCGCGCACAAGAGACAGACAGCACAAGAAAGAGTGAGAGGGAGTGACTGTGTGAGGGAGTTTGAGTGAGACAGTATGTAAACCATGAAAGAGCGCAAGCGAGCGTGTCAGTGGGTGAGTGAGTCTGTGTGTGAGAGAGAGTGGTTGTGTGAGCGAGTCAGCGGGTGAGTGTGTGAGCGAGTCAGCGGGTGAGTGTTTTGCTTTCACAGTTGCAGGGACGCTAATATTCAGTTCCTTGGTTTCCTCAGTCTGAGGTCCTAAGCTGCACAGCTTGTGTTAATTCATACAGTCACAGGCATTTATAAAGCGCTAGCAACTTCCGTAGTGCTGTACAGTGGGAGAGGCAGAAGAACAAATGTCCATACAAGTTAAACACACAGAACAGTAGGAGAGAGGACCCAGCCCAAGAGCTTACAATCTAAGAGGAGAGGGGTGACACACTAGGTGAGGGTAATAGCTGAGTATGTGAAGTATTGGGGTTCATGAGGGGCTGTGTGCAAGATGGAGCAAGAAATGTAGTTCATGTGAAGTTTTGATGGCTGCAATAGTGGGTGGGGTAGTGGGTGGGGAGGAGGCCGGGAATATTCAGGTAGGAGCTGATGAAACACCCCTAGCTGTGGGGTGTCGCTGGAGAAGATGAAATTACAGAGTTGAAAGCAAGAAAATAAACATTTATTACACATTTTTAAAACTTTTATTGATTTATTCTGTCTATAGCAGTGGTTCCCAACCGCGGTCCTCTAGTTCCCCTAGCAGGCCAGGTTTGCCAGATATCTGAAGCACAGCAAAGCTGATATTATTTTCTGCTCAGTGATTGCAGGTTTCACTCTGGCAAAATCTGGCCTGTTAGGGGTACTTGCGGACTGCAGTTGGGAACCACTGGTCTATAGGAATAAAAGTGTTTACATGTAAATATAAAAAAAATATTTCTAGACATGCATATCCCGTTAACAGCTCAGTTGGAATACCGGCTGGGTGGAGTAGAGGTAACATCACTGCTCTTTAACTGTGGAGACCTGGGTTTGAATCTGGGCAAGAGCACATCTGCAGCAAGTGTCCTTGGGCAAGACACCTAATGGTACATACTTGCCACTAGGGATGAGCCGTTCGGGTTCGGACGGTTCGGGGTTCGACCCGAACTTGGCCTGTTCGATGAGATCGCGAACACCGAACATTTCTGGGTGTTCGCCGCATGTTCGACCACAATGGACCACAATGCATTTTCCCACTGGCCTGAAGCTCGTAATTGGCTACAGCCTTGCACCTGACCACAGGTCTGGTGCAAGACTGGTTCAACACTATGCCAATCACCGCTCAGAGTCCTGATTGGGCAAATTTTGCCCAATCATGGGCTCACAGAGCTAAGTCCCGCAGCACACTATATAACGTTTCCACGCGCCGATTCTGCACGCATTTCAGAGGAGATTTCAAAGGAGATAGTTGTGTCTTGTTACTGCCGTCTGCCACGCTACTGGGGGGGGTCTAGGGGGTCTCATTTCTACCAATATCAGGGAATTTAGGTGATGTGTGTCTTGTCACTGTGCGCAGCAAGTTTTTTTGGGGTTTACAACTTTCTTTAAAACATTTGAGAATTGAGGTGATCTTCTGGGTCTTGTCACTGTGCCAGCAAGTCTTTTTGGGTCTCATTTCTACCAAATATCAGGGAATTTATGTGATGTGTGTCTTGTCACTGTGCCAGCAAGTTTTTTTGGGGTTTACAACTTTCTTTAAAACATTTGTGAATTGAGGTGATCTTCTGGGTCTTGTCACTGTGCCAGCAAATCTTTTTGGGGCTCACTAATTTCTTTAAAACATTTGTGAATTGAGGTGATCTGTGTCTCGTCACACATCCAGTACCACACTGTATTTGGGGCTCACTAATTTCTTTAAAAATTTTGTGAATTGAGGTGATCTGTCTCTTGTCACTGGCTGCCAGCTATCAGTGTGTCTCACTGAGTTATACCAGAGTTCTTTAAATCTTTATACCAGAGTTGAATCAGAGTTCTGTATATATTAATCTATATATCACTCACCATGTCTGAAAGAACAAACAGGACAGGCAGACGCTCCCAGACACAGATAAGAGGGCAAGCAGCCCCTGTGTCGGGAGGCTGTGCCTCTGTTCGTGGTGGACGTGGTGCATCCTCTGCAGGGGCACGCTTGTCCTTTCTAACTGGTGCTGGCCGTCTTAAGCAGCAGCAACATACAGAGGACTTGGTGGATTGGCTAACCAGGCCATCCTCATCCTCTGAGTCCTCTGCCAGCCAGGCTTCTAGTGCTTTACAGTCCACCTCAGCTGCCAAAGCATCTAATGCGGCCTCTATGTCCACAGCTACTCCTGCCGTAGCCTCACTATCACACATGGAGGAGTCAGCTGAATTGTTTGACTACAATTAGAGTGACATGCTGCTTGAGGATGCGCAGCAAGTACAGTGCTCTGACTCAATCTCTGAGGTTGAGGAAGGGAGTATAATCAACCTAGAGGAAGGGGGTGCCAGTGATGACACACAAATAACTGGCACTCAAGTTGCCCCAGCATCTGCAGCATACTGCCAAGTTGGCTCCAGTGACGAGGAGATAGGGGGTGATGATGACAATGATGATGAGGTCACTGACTCCACCTGGGTGCCAGATCAAACAGAGGAATTAAGTGAGGAAGAGGGGGAGGAGGAGGCACAGCAAACACGAGGCACAACATCCTCTGTGACCAACCGTAGCACTAGCCAGTCCAAGGCATCACATGTCAGAGCTGCTCCGGTGCAGAGTGCTGTTGTCTCAAAGAACACATGCAGGAACTCTGTTGTCTGGGAGTTCTTTAAGAAATGTGCAATAGAGCGCAGCATTGCTATTTGTAATCTATGTCAGATGAGGCTTAAGCATGGGAAAGATACCGGACACTTGGGTACCACGTGCTTGAGGCAACATATGAATAAGTGCCACACGTCCCGTTGGCCAAAACTTTGCGTAGGTCCTCCTCCTCCTCATCTGTCTCTACCCCCACTGTATGTCCTGCCATGTCATTACCTACAACCTCCACCGACAGGGATGATGCTACAGTAATGGATGTACCAGGTCCTTCCTCACAATGTGACATCATCTCAGTAGCTGAAGATTTACGCAATCAGATTACGTTGCCGCAGCTGCTGCAGCGAAAGAAAAAATATAGTCCCAACCATCCCCAAGCACAGCGTCTAAATGCCAGCTTAGCAAAATTACTCGTATTGCAGCTGCTGCCTTTCCAGCTGGTGGACTCTGCTCCCTTCCGTGAATTTGCTGAATGTGCTGTACCACAGTGGCAGGTTCCAAAACGCCATTACTTTTCACGCAAGGCTTTTCCAGTACTATACCAGCACGTGGAAGACAATGTTATCGAGTCATTGGCAAAGGCAGTCAGCAGCAAGGTGCATGTCACTTTAGACACGTGGTCCAGCAAGCATGGACAGTGTCGTTACAGTTCCTTCACGGCACACTGGGTAAGTCTGATTGCAGCTGGGAGGGATCCAAGACGGGGCTCTGTGCTGGAGCTTGTTCATCCACCATGCCTCCAGAAAGCTGCTTGTATGAGGTCTGTCTGCTCCACCACCACCACCTCTTCCTTCTCCTCCTCCTCATTCTCTGTCTCTGGCGAAGTGGCAGTTAAACCGACGCCTGACAGGGTCTACACAATGGCTCAAGCAAAAAAATGCCATACTGTGCTTGAGCTGGTTTGTTTAGGGGACAGGAGCCACACCGGGTCAGAAATTTTGTCAGCTCTGCAGGGGCAGGTGCAGAGATGGTTAACACCATGCCAGCTTGAGCTGGGAATGATCGTCTGTGATAATGGCAGCAATCTTCTCTCCGCCCTACACAAGGGTAAATTGACGCATGTACCATGGCTAGCTCACGTCCTAAATCTGGTGGTACAGTGTTTCCTAACCAAGTACCCAGGGCTGCCAGAGCTTCTCATCCAGGCCAGAAAAGTCTGCAGCCACTTCAGATGGTCATTCCCAGCAAGCGTTCGCCTGGCAGAAATTCAAAGAGAGTTCCACCTTCCCACAAACCGTCTGATCTGTGACATGCCCACCAGGTGGAACTCGACATTAGCAATGCTGCAGCGTCTGCACAAGCAGCAGAGGGCCATCAACGAGTACCTGTGTGAGTATGGCACAAGGACAGGTTCAGGTCAACTTGTTTTTTTTTCCCCCCGCAGTGGCTGATGATCAGGGATGCATGCACTGTACTGTCACCATTTGAGGAGGCAACGAGGATGGTGAGCAGGGACAGTGCATGCATCAGTGACACAATTCCTTTAGTGTTCCTGCTGGAGCACACTCTGCGGGAAATTATAGATGTGGCTCTAGAGGCAGAGCAGCGGGAGGAAGCAGAGGCCTTCCCTAGCTCTCAAGGCCCCAGTCTTTCCGCAGACAGCATTCCAGCGGGTCCTACTCAGATCAGACAGGAGGAGGATGAGGAGGAGGATGAGGAGGAAGAGGAATATTTAAGTAGTGGGGGCATTGAAGGTGGGGATTCCTCAAGGGAGGGTTTTGTGTGCCCAGAAACAGAAGGGCTAGTGTGTGGCTGGGAGGAGGAAGTGCACGATACGGTCATCCTCATTGACCAGGAAGACTCGGAAGCTAATGCCACCTCCAACCTACGCTGCATGGGCTCCCTAATGATGCAAAGCCTGCTAAAGGACCCCAGGATTCGTGCTATCAAGGAGAGGGATCATTACTGGTTGGCAACCCTTCTTGATCCACGATACAAGGGGAAAGTTGCAGAGCTCATCCTGCCCGCACAGAGGGAGCACAGGATAAAAAAACTTGAGGACGCTCTAAAGCGACACTTGTGTAACACCTTTCCAGGCACTGGTAGATTACCAAGTGCTGAAACACGTGCTTCTGAGGCTGCGGGTGATCAGAGGAATAGTGGTGAAGGCCAGGGCCGCTTGACTGATGCTTTTTTAAAAAAATTTAGTCCTCGACGCCCAGGGACGTCAAATGTAGGCACCCATTGCCAGCGTCTTCACCATATGGTGCAGGACTACCTAGGGGCAAGGGCAGACCTGGATACCTTTCCAGCAGATGATCCACTGGCTTACTGGGTGTTGAGATTGGATCACTGGCCAGAACTTAGCCAATATGCTATGCAGCTACTAGGTTGCCCTTCATGTAGCGTGCTTTCCGAAAGGACGTTCAGTGCCGCTGGAGGTTTTGTCACAGACAAAAGAGTGCGTCTGTCCACGACTCTGTAGACCGGCTGACATTTATAAAAATGAATCAGTCCTGGATCAGCAGCTATCAATCCCCTGATGCCGAAGTAACGGAATAGATCGGGTATGTCTTCTGCATGCACAAAACCTCCAGCACTGAACTCTTCCACAATACCACAAAAGGGTTACGGTGTGAATGCACTTGCTGCCATGAAAGGCACAATATTTGGCTGCACTGACGCCTGTGCCAGATTTATATCATTTTAATTTATTCAACAGCAGGGTCCAACCCCTGCACTCTTCCACAATACCACAGAGGGGTTACTGTATGATGATATTTGCTGGCCTGGCACCAAAGGTACAATATCTGGGTGCACTGACGCCCATTACCAGATGAAAAACTTTTCAATATAGGACCACATTGTCCACCCCTGCACTCTTCCACAATACCACAGAGGGGTTACTGTATGATGATACTTGCTGGCCTGGCATTAAAGGCACAATATCTGGGTGCACTGACGCCCATTACCAGATAAAAACTTTTCAATATAGGACGGCAAGGTCCACCCCTGCATTCTTCCACAATACCACAGAGGGGTTACTGTATGATGATACTTGCTGGCCTGGCATTTAAGGCACAATATCTGGGTGCACTGACGCCTTGACCAGAATCATATCTTTTCAATATAGGACCACATGGTCCACCCCTGCATTCTTCCACAATACCACAGAGGGGTTACTGTATGATAGTACTTGCAGGCCTGGCATCAAAAGCACAATATTTGGGTGCACTGCCATTGACGCCTGTATCAGATTCATATCCTCAGAGGGGTTACGGTGTGACGGCACTGTTGGGGACGCTAAAGGACCAATTTTAAAGCACCTATTGTTACTTTCATCCAAAGCCTGCATATATTTCACAATAATTTAGCCAAAAAAATCTGTAAACTTTTTCTGCGTGTACGAAAAGGTCTCCTCTTTTCATACAGACTGCCCCCCCAAGCAGTTGTTTATGGATAGATTAAAGGAAAAGCATTTACCGTCATATGAAACGTCATTTTTTTGTTTTTAAGTGTTTCTATACATCCTAGAAATCCGCCACTTCACGGGCAGATTATGGGGACCTCCTAGGCACGATATTTGAAGGAATTTTTGGTTTTTATTTTTAACCCTTATTTCATGGAAACTCACTGTTTTCCATGAAATAAGGGTTAAAAATAAAAACCAAAAATTCCTTCAAATATCGTGCCTAGGAGGTCCCCATAACCTGCCCGTGAAGTGGCGGATTTCTGGGATGTATAGAAACACTTAAAAACGCTTTTTTTAAAACTTTTTGTTCTTGTTTCCTGTCCCCCAGGGCACTACCCGGACCCCCATACACCTTTTATGGCAAATATGTAGCATATATGCCCTCTTGGAGGGCACTCTTAAAACCGTATTTTCAGCCCCATTGACTTGCATTGGGTTCGAGTTCGGGTTCGGGTTCGGATCCGAACAAATGGGAAGTTCGGGTTCGGGCTCGAACCGAACTCGGGGAGTGTTCGGCTCATCCCTACTTGCCACCCAGGACAAAAAATAAACTGCCCCTGGTATTCTGGCTGGGCATCGTACCCAATAGCTTGTAAAATAAGAAAGAAACCCACCGCAAATATAGTGTTCGCAGAACCAGGCATTTGATTAACATATGACATATATGGTTCTGAAATATTCATTGGTTCTTTCCTTACTCTTTGTTTGCTGTTATTCAATAACACTGTGCATATGTAATCTTCGAGGCTCTATGTCTGATGCAGGAAGGTCATTTCTTGACCCAATTTTCAGCATTGAGCAGTAACTGGAACATTGACGTAAATTTTTTTGTGTAGCATGAAGTCTAGTTCTAAATCTGAGATACACAAAGGTTACACAAAGCCTCGCACCCATTGTGCTTAGACAAGGAGCAATTTATCTATTTCAAGTTTCACATGGCAGTGTAAAAAAAAAATGTTTTGTTGTTTTTATTATCCACATTTCACATAATATGTGTATGTAAAGTCAAACTGAAACAGGATTCTGAGTGAGGGATATCGCGCTGTGGCGGAGAATGACAACAGGACAGAGTTTCTTTAGGAAGTCAGAAGGGACTCTGTGGCATTCATCGAAGCAAATGGCAACATTAAGCCCTGATGCGCTTTACATAGACATTTTGTAGGCACTTTGTATGACGAGTGAAACCTCCCAAAACAGTGATATGGATTTACAGTTACAGATACCAGAAAATCTCATTAGCGGCAGCTTTCATTTACTTATCAGGGCGTTTTTGGTAGCGACCCATAGCCTGAGGTTATAGCCTTTGTTGGTTTCACCCTATTCCTGAAACTCACGGTTTCTTTCTTGCACTCGTGCAAGCTTTTTGCACTCATCACAAATTATCCCTTAGTGAAATTAAGTAAGTTGTATCAGTTATCTGGTTATTATGTTTGAGGGGCACATAAGGATACGTAATCTTTAATACAAACTATTTTTCACCAGGCCATTTCTCCTACAAAACTACAAACCTCTAATGTACCTTTAAATATTTTTTAAAGTATCAACCAAATGCTGTGATTGGTATAATAAATTGCTGTATGTTTATTTAGAATAAGAACATGGAATCCATTATTCTTTGCATATCCCAGCTGTAAAGTTAAAGATAGCTAGGTAATTGTTCAGTAAGGCTTCTTCAAGCCACATATGCCTATTGGGATCAAGCAGGTGACTCTAATAGACTAATAAGGTTCTGAATGTCTAAGTCTATTTGCTGATGTTGTATTTTTAAAGCATTTGTATAATCAATCACCCGCATAAAATGCTCCACTGTTGATATATGACTTAAAATAAGAACTTTTTTTTTTTAAAGAGAAATAGGCCAGAGGGTAAAGAACAAAGCCAATGTATTATACTGCCCTATAAATGTCACTTCATATCCCCTATCTGGAGCTTTCTCAGTAATAAAATGGGGAAATCAAGCATATAAATAATGCTAAAGATTCAAATTCATGCAATAAAAATATCTATCAAAATCATAATGCAAAAAAAAATAACTAAGCGCCCTAGACAACTTCAATAAAACAAAGCAACATATAGTGGTATTAATCATTTGTTGGGAATAAAAAAGTGCACGTGAGTGTAATTTGTCAATGTAAAGTATGCTCATGGAGCATTTTATTTTTATCTTCTGCTCTATTTTCTGTTTGTGTGTGTGTATCACACATTGATAATTTTCATTCTATTGGGTATTTTACCAGCTATCGCATTGATAAACCTAGCTGTCTAAGCAAAAAGTATCATGTATTACTGACCCAAAAAACAGTTACACATGAGCAAAGGTCAACAGAGAACTTCAAATGTATCAGAAACACTATAGGGGTTTTTCAGAGAGAGCCGATCTGGCCCAAAAATAGCACCGAACAGGGAATTTTCCCGCAATGTGCAATTTTGTGGCCATTCGGCTATTCAGAGAGCAGGCAGTTCGCCAAATTTTGGCGACTTGCCAGCGAAATACAGTGCAGTTCGGCAGCAGTAAAAGTCCTCATAGAGAAGCAATGGTTAATCTATTCAGAGAACTCCAAACAGCAGAGAAATGTCAGTGAAATACCCTGATGTTCGGTGGTTTCATTCAGCAGGTTTAATCAGGCGAATCCCATAGGATTCAATGTTAAAAATATTCCTGTTTTTACCCATTAAACCATTTATTCTTTTAATTGGCAGCAAAAAGTCTCTATATTTTTCTTTAGGATTTTTTAGGTGTTTTTCAGGATTTGTTCGGCAAAATGTTAAATTCTGATTTTTTTTTAACAGACCTTTTTATTATCAATCATAGGACTTTATATGTTAATTGCAGACATTTTCTTCCAGTAGTTCAGCAGTTTTTTTGCTAACAGCGTTTCAAATTTTTAAAGTTTCAATAGTTTTTTTATTTACTTGTCTGGCGGCTTGTCGGCTGCTTGCGGGTGCATTAGGAGGCTGTCTGACGGGAATGCGGTGGCTGTCCAGAGGGTTGGCTGCGGCAGTCTGGCAGATTGGCAGCGGTGTACGGTGTACTTCAGGGACTCATTGAATTGGACTCGCTGAAGTACGGCGAATCAGAGCCCTGAAACATTGACGTTTTGGTGCTCTCTGAATAACCCGGTACAGCTCTGAAAGGTGAAGGAAAGGCAGAAGAACAGAAATGTAATTATTCGACTGGAGATTTTCATCATAGATCTACGTACCCAACTGTATGTAAATATAGCACTCAAGAGAATATTTTGTTTTCTGATGTTAAGGGCCTTACTATAAATGAGCCATTAGTCTCATGGCTCGTACCATTATTCTTATGGCTGAAGTTACACTAATAATGATGTAAGAATAATTATCTTTTAATTTCCAGTATGAATATATAAATATTGTGATTCAAATACATATCTTAGTCAATATGCTTCCTTAGCTTAGTTTAAATCCTTTGTATCCACATTTTCTCTTGAAAGAAGCTTGCTTGTGGAATGTTAATTAAAAACACACATCCTGTATAGATATGGCCCCTTTGTTTTACTGTAACCAGGCAGAATAAGAAAAAAATATCTTTGACCTGTCACTATGTATGATGTTTGGTGGGATGAACTATCTTATTGGTTATAAATGTGTCTGAGTTTTAATAAAAGAACTGGCTGGACAAAGACACGTCAGATACTTGAAGGATCAAATCCAGTGTGGTTGACTTCAGTTATCTCCGCTATAGCGTAGTGCTGCTTTTTGCGTCATTCTTGCTTATATGAGAAAAATAACAGAGGTCTTCTGGGATGCATGATTTGGTAAATATGAATAGGGATATTGATTTGATCTGATTGATAATTTAGCAAATGACTCTTGACGCTATTCCAATCAATTCATAAGCTTTGTTTGCAGCTCAGATGTGGCTTCTTTCAGTTTATTAAAAGCTCCTTTTCTTTGCATAGGAGCCATGAATTTGCTGGTAGCCGGAGAAGAAAGAACTATTCCAACATAAGTCTTTTTGATTTGAGATGGTATTCTCTAAAGAATATTGACTCTCAGTCCATGGTGTTAAGCGATTTTGCAAAAGCACAGTAACTTAACACATTAAAATGGATTACAAAAAAAAAACTATACTTTCACCATATCCCAGGATGCAGATGGTAGTGCAGCAGAACACTGGATATCCCTCACATGTCATGGTTTACCCTCAGCCTCGGGGGAGACCTCCACGGGTCTAGAGGGAATCCCGGGCTGGTCTGACTTCCTGGAAGTCAGGCCACGCCTTGGGACCTCCCCCCACCCACTGATGTCACCGCCCATGGCCACGATGACGTGATAGAGGAACCAGGCAGGAAAGCTCCTAATATAGGGACTATGTATACAGAGACCCTGTAATCATTTGCACCCCGTATCTCCTGACCTGTAAATGGTACCGGCCATGCTTGGTATCGTTGGAAAGACCAGACTGCTTCTTTTCCAATAATATGGAATATTATTGACATAGTTATAAATGAATAATTATTATTATGAAATATACAGTTTCCATGTAAAAATAAAAACTAAAATAAAAATTTCCATTTTTTTTCTTTCATTTTTCCTAATGCAGCACAGTTTTCAGTTGTAAAGTGAACAGTGATGCTGCACTAACTCACCTTCTCATTTCCCATGATGCCAGCAAGTGTGGAGGTGATGGCATACTACTTTATTACACATTGTTCCACCAAATACCTAAACCAGTACACTGCTGCGAGGTTCACAGGGTGATATTTAGAACCCTCAGACTCTGATTTTTAAACCACACAAGTCATGTGAGGTGTCATTGGAAAGGTCAAAGTCAGTCTTTTCGAAGATACCAAATCTCTTTTCCCACGCTGGGACCAAATCTGGAGGGGATGGTGCAAAGCGTTATTAAACATTGGTCCACCAAAAACACAAGCCACTTCACTGCTGTGAGGACAGTGGGGGTACTCTGGACCCCTATATTTCCATTATTTGCAAATAATTTCAGTCATGTTTAGGTGTCTTTGGACAGGGCAGAATCTGGCCTTCTAATGATAGCAAACATAACCATGTTAATATGGAAAATAAAAAAAAAAGCACACAAACATCCATAAAATATAAATTTAAAAAAAAAATATTTATTTATTTTTCCAAAGCAATGGCATTGACCATTTATCACGTACAAAATTAAAAAAATACCACTGCCGGTACTTACCTTCCCATTTCCCACGCCGCGACCAAGATCAGTGTTTTAAAAAGAGTTATACAGGGTTATTCAAAGAGCTCCGAATTGCTTGAGAAAGGTAACCGAATGCTGAAAAACAGCGTTCGGTTACCTTTCCTGGCCATTCGGCTATCCAGAGAGTAAGCAATTCGCCAAATCCTAGCGAATTGCCTGAACATATGGTGCCTGTTCGGTGCCTGTTCCAGGGCAGTGAAAACCCCATGAAAAGCACTGCTTCGGCTATTCAGAGAACACAAACCAGCAGTGAAAGGTTCCCGAAATGCCCTGCCATTCGGTGGTTTAATTCAGCAAATTTATTCAGGAGAATCCCATAGGCTTCAATGTTAAAAATATTCCTGTTTTAATTCAATATGTAATAAACCGTTCATTATAAAATTCTGCAGTAAAGAGTCTCTTTATTTATAGATTTTTTAGTATATTTTAAGCATTTTTCCTTTTTTTTTCTTTTAAAGCACTTTAAAAATCGGACTTTTTTTTTTTTTCTTTAAAAAAATCGCACTGATTTTTTTAAAGAAAAAAAAAAAAAAGTCTGATTCTTTTTTTAAAGTTTTCTTCTTTTTTCTGTAACAGCCCTCTTTATTATCATTCCCTGGACCTCATATGTAAATTTCAGACATTTTCGCTCAGTAGTTTCTTTGCAAACAGCGTTTCACTTTCACACATTCATACAAACTGTTTTGCTAATTTATTCACTGCCTCTTCTGCTGTGTCGAAGGCTGCGATCGGCTCCTGTTCGGGTTGTTCTGTGGTTTTCGGCAGGTTAATCCAGATGTTTTTGAGGGTTTTCGGCGTGCATTCGCTGGGTTTTGCGGTGAGTTTTTGAGGGTTTGCGGCAGCTTTTCCCTGCAATTTGGGGACCCTGTGGTGCTTGCTGAATACACCGCAGGGTCACCGAAATGGGATCGGCAAAACAAACGGAATTGAAGAGAACGAAAAGTCACTGAACGTGCGGTGACTTTTCGAATCTCTTTGAATAACCCTGATAGTATTCAAAAACACAATGCACCAAAAGACAAATGAAATTATTTTTTTTTCTAGTTAAAAAATTTTTTAAGAAAAATGCAGTAACAGGTTCCCCTTTCTATTTTTTTTAAGACGAGTACCCCATAAAATATATAACCACAAAGGTTTGGATGGTAATTTTTTTTTAGAATCTGTAAATTATTGAAATCTGAATGGAAATTTGCTTTATTTATAATTTTTTTGTTATAGCACTCTGACAGGTCATGATGTATACATATAATCAGTGGGTTTTTTTAGCCGGTACGTGCCGGTACTCAGTACCGGCACCTACCAGCTGAGTCAGCGGCACTTTCCAGGGGGCGGCCGCCCTGCCGCTCACTGTAATTTGCGGGACGCTCTGTCTGTGGTCGCCAAGCGCTGCTTCTTGAAGGCCTCCCCTCCTGCAGCCTGCTACTTTGCGCTGCGGCACTGGGAGGAAGTGATCCTATAACGTCACTTCCTCCCCGCGCTCCAACACACATGCAGATGCTGTACAGAGGAGAGAGGTGCCGCGCAGAGGACCGAGGTGAAGTCAGACGCTGAATTTGAATCTGCCCCCGACATCGTCGCGCCATGCACGATGACGTCATTTCCAGGCGTCCCCCCGGCAATGCCGGGAGCTCGCCTGAAAGGGAGGGGGGGATCCTTTTGGATCCCTCTCCCTCCCAATAGGGAGGGTTTACAGAAAAAAAAGCAGGCACCGCTTTGAAGGGCAGTGTCTGCCCTTTAAAGCGGTGCCTGTTTTTGAACCCCTTTCGTGCCAGATCGCATCCGGCGCGATGGCAATGCGGGCCAGATTGCAATCTAGCTCCAGTGGGGGCCGCCATCTTGGATGGCAGCTCCACCTCCAGGTTTCCCCTTGCCTCCTGACGTGTCGCGCATAGCGCAATGACGTCAGGTAGAAACATAGAAAAATAGAAACATAGAAAAATGTCGGCAGATAAGAACCTATCGGCCCATCTAGTCTGCCCAATTACATGGATACTTTACCTTGGATTTATCTTTTGTTTAGGATAGCCTTATGCCTATCCCATGCTTGCTTAAATTCAATTACTGTTTTGGCCTCTACCACTTCTACTGGGTGGAACCTCTAGCTGCCTGGGGATTTCCCAAGGAAATCCGCTGGTGGAGATAGGGGGGGTTCCTTTGAGCTAGGGGGTCAAGGAGGGTGTCATTCGAAAGGTCTGAGAATGGCCTTTCGAATTATACCAAACATGACAGAGGGTTGTGGTAAATGGAGTTTATTCGGCGCAAGGTCTTGTTACCAGTGGGGTACCTAAGGGGTCAGTACTTGGACCCATTCTCTTTAATATTTTTATTAGTGATATTGCAGAAGGTATTAATGGAAAAATATGTCTTTTTGCTGATGACACAAAGATTTGCAACAGGGTTGACGTTCCTGGAGGGATCAGCCAAATGACAAATGATTTAGGTAAACTAAAAAAATGGTCGGAGCTGTGGCAATTGAGTTTTAATGTGGATACGTGCAAGATAATGCACCTGGGACGTAAAAACCCAAGGGCTGAATATAGAATATCTGATACAGTCCTAACCTCAACATCTGAGGAAAGGGATTTAGGCTGGGGTCAGACGAGCGTGATTTCTACGGACTGTACGTCCGTGCAGTACGGACATCGTCAGTACGGATGACGCAGTAGTGGTCACACAGTCCGTTTTTTCACTGAAGTTATTTTTTGACGGATGTAGGAGGGGAAAATAAATTACAATGAAAAAACATTCTGTCCGTCAAAAATGCTGGACGTATAAATGCAGTCCGTCTGACCTCGCTCCATCACTCACACACAAAGCTATGCAGACGTTGTGGACGTGGCGCACTCCGCACGTCCGTTCTAGCAGTATTACGTTCTTGCCTAACCTGCGTCCGTTTGCCGCGGCCGTTGTGCGTCCGCAGTTCAGTGCGGACGTACTTCATGTGTCAGGCTCCAATGAACTTACTTTCATGCTATCACGGACGTACTTTTAGGCGCAATCACGGACGTGAACACTACGCTCGTCTGACACCAGCCTTAGGGGTTATTATTTCAGAGGATCTAAGGGTAAGTGGTCAATGTAATAGAGCAGCAGGAAATGCTAGCAGAATGCTTGGTTGTGTAGGGAGAGGTATTAGCAGTAGGAAAAGGGAAGTGCTCATGCCACTGTACAGAGCACTGGTGAGACCTCACTTGGAGTACTGTGTGCAGTACTGGAGACCGTATCTCCAGAAGGATATAGACATCTTAGAGAGAGTTCAGAGAAGGGCTACTAAAATGGTGTACGGCTTGAAGGAGAAAAGTTACCAGGAAAGGCTTAATGATCTTAACATGTACAGCTTGGAAAAAAGACGAGACAGAGGAGATATGATAGAAACATTTAAATACGTAAAGGGAATCCACAAGGTAGAGGAAGGGAGTATATTTAAAAGGAAACAAAGTAGCAAAACAAGAGGACATAGTCTTAGATCAGAGGGGCAAAGGTTTAAAAGTAACATCAGGAAGCATTATTTTACTGAGAGGGTGGTGGATACATGGAACAGCCTTCCAGTTGAAGTGGTAGAGGCCAAAACAGTAATTGAATTTAAGCAGGCATGGGATAGGCATAAGGCTATCCTAAACAAAAGATAAATCCAGGTAACGTATCCATGTAATTGGGCAGACTAGATGGGCCGAAAGGCTCTTATCTGCCGACATTTTTCTATGTTTCTATGACCATGTTCAAAATAAAAACATGTTTTTTTTGTGTGTTGTTTTTATTAATACAGCAATATTGTTCACATTTCAATTATAATGGAGTGCGTTTGATAAAAATCACGTAATTCCCTCAAAAAATGTAACGAGTCCCCATTTCTAATTTTTGTACAAGCACACCCCATAGAAAATATAAATCGCAAACGCTCATGTGATAAAATGTGGAAAAAAAACACTTTACACGCTGTAGATGATAAAAAATTCAAATTGTATTGCATTTTTGTTATAATATACAGGCAGAACATGACGTATACATATAAAAATTATATATTATGAATCTGCTGAGTCTGCCGAAAAAAAATAATATTTCAGGGTCATGTAATAAAACGTGGCTTCTAAATGCTTTTAAACATGATGAGCAAAAGTGGTAAAATGAGCTAAGCACAAAGCAGTGAAATGGCTCAGCAGGGAAGGGGTTAATGAGATGAGTGGGTGGGGGGGTTAATGAATTTGTGCTGGGGGATTAATGAATTTGTGCTGGGGGGATTAATGAATTTGAGCTGGGGTGGATTAATGAATTTCACCTGGCGGTGGGGTTAATGCATTTGATGTGCCGGTGGGTTTAATGAAATTGGTGTGCTGGGGGTTTTATTTCTGTGGATTCTGATATGCTCACACACACACACTGCACTTTGTTGGGGGTTTCATTGCTGTGGATTCTGATATCCTCACACACACTGCACTTTGCTGGGGGTATTATTGCTGTGGATTCTGATATGCTCACACACACTGCACATTACTGTGAGTTTTAGTGCCACATACCCCCGGGGTGTAGGGGATATATGGTTATATATGTGAATGTATGGCAGTGTGTGTAAATGCATGTATTTGTCTTTAAACAGGATGCTGTGTGTGTAAAAGTCTGCATGTGTGTCTTTGTCGCAGTCTGGCGTTGCCCCCTTGCCCTGCACCCAAAAGGCTGGTATTGCTCCTAGAATCGCCACATTATCTGCTGCCTGCACTGCACAAAGTAAGAATGACTTGTAAAATTGCCTCTGTCCTGAAAGGGTTAATAAAGGAGTATTTATTAGGACACAAAAAATAGTCATAACAATCACTGTTTGTCCCTGGCTATGAGAGTACCCCCACCTATTTTTCCATAAAAAAAGCACTGCATATAATGATGATATTATGCCGTGTCTGCTGAAAATAAGTTATATAATTTGTCTGGGTCATACAGTAGAACATGATATCAAAACATGATGAGCACAAAATTGTCAAAATGAGCTCAGCACGGGGGCGTGGTCTGGCCGAACTACGAGATGGCCGCTTAGTTCCTCAGCTCCTGCCTACCCCGCTCGTTTACAGCCTCTAATAGCCTCTATAGCCTGGTGCTCCCCTCCTGCTCACCGTTCAAGGGTCCTGGACATGTCCAGGAAGAAACCAAACTGCTGCTCAGTGGCGTCACTAGGGTTGGTGTCACCCAGTGCGGTAACTCATGGTGTCACCCCCCCCCCGAGTTTTACGGCTGTTTTTTAACTACTCTTATTCATAAATCAGTACTCCCATAGAACACGGAATGCTCATACACCGCGCACATTACTGTGAGGTTTATTGCTGTGGAGCTCTCTCATATGCTCACACAAATTTTGGGGAACTGCCAGCAAGTACGGTGCCTGTTCGAAGGCAGTGAAAGCCCCCATAGAGAAGTAATGGTTAATCTGTTCAGAGAACACCGAACAGCAAAGAAATGTCCTGATGTCCAGTGTTTTCATTTGGCAGGTTTATTCAGGCGAACACCATAGGTTTCAATGCTTAAAAATATTCCCGTTTTAATTCAATATCGAATAAACCGTTTATTCCTTTAAATGGTGCTCCTCACAGTCAAGGATGACCTTCAAGCAAACCTTCCGGTGGGCCTCGAGGGTCTCCGCTCGGAACCAGGACAACGTTCTTGGAGCAGGGGGTCAATGCCGTGGAGACGGACCAGGTCGCGTCTCGAGATGACCTTTGGGTGATGGCTGACAGGTACTCCACACTGCAGGAGGCCGTTGAGGACCTCGATAATCGCTCACTCTGCTCCAGCCTCCGGCTTCGGGATATTCCAGAGGAGAATCTGGATCTCTGGCCTTCGCGGGTAAGCTGTTTTGCGCCCTACTCCCTGATGCCCCAGAGCACGAGCTGGCCCTGGATCAGATACAACGTGCCCTGCTCTTACTTGCTGCCCCTTCAGCAAGGGAAATGTTTTATGTCTCCGTTATAGCGTAAGCGCGCGTCTTTCTTCATATCTTCTTATTTGAGAAGGAACTTGCAAAGGTTTATTGGAATTCCTGATACGGTAATTATAATAGGAAAACTGATTATGTTTATTTTAAAGTTATTTTTTAACAACCCCCTTGTACCTGACTTGGCGATGGCAGCAGAGGGGCGACCTGGCACTCTCAGGGTTGTCTCTAAGACGCGCTGATTGGCCACCCAACATTACTGACACATGAAGGCAGACATTGTTCTTCTGCAAGAAACCCACTGCACGGGAGCTTCTGTTCCACGGTACTGGGGAGAGGGTAACTCGTCCCACTACCACAGCACGGGTAGTATGCGTAAAACTGAGGTTTCGGTTCTGGTCCTAGCAGGCTTGCACTTCCAACATACTCAGACTCACTCTGCGTTGGATGGGAGATACCTCTGGGTAGATGGTTTGATTGCAGGCCACTCTGTGACTCCTGTTAGCGTGTATGTCCCCACCCCTCCGGACAAGAGTTTTTTCTGTCTCCTTGCGGACCATCTTGCCCTGCTGCCAAACACAAATGTTCTCACACTTAACGTCACGCTCGACACGTACTTGGACAGAAGCAACTCGGCCTACCTCCGCTACCCACCTTCCCTTTATGTTGGTATCCAGTCCCTACACCTTGAGTTTTTCTTGAGGTTTTATGGTAAACGTTTGGTCCGTACACCATTTTTATAGTATTTTCCATTAAAAGTCGCATTTTATAGACTCACATCCACTCTCTCGGAAGGAGATTTGGCCTTTGCAACCTCCAATAATTAATAAATATATGGTACTGTTCATTGCAATGTTTTCTTTTAGTCACAAAAAAATTACAATTACTTAAAATTTATTTTAGCAGACATGGCGACACAGGGTTGAGAAAAGGACTCGAGAACATATGGTATGTTCTTTGAATTGTATTTCAGACATTCTGGCTCATGAGCAATGTCTTGCTTCTTAATGAGCAGAAAAATTAATTGTGCATTAAAGAAAGTAAAGCATCTCTGAAATAGCAAATAAGAGTAAGACTGTCACTTTCAAATTATCCAATTCTGAAAGTATTATTTATTTCTATTTATGTTATACATTTCTAAGTTAGCAACATTAATTTATAATTGTGACTTTTTTATCATATAAAAATGCAATTTAACTATATCACGTTTCTCTATACTTATATACTGGTAGACCTTAATTGATTAAGTTCAGCACACCTGTAGCCCTATTCCAACTGTGCCATTAAGCTAACAGCTTCAGCTGCTATTACACTGCAGAAGATTACAGTAAAATAATTAGTGGCTAGCCGATGAAGAACATGGTATTCCAGAAGTATTTCTCAGAAATGAATAGCTGGTCTTATACCCTGGTGTTAAGCAATTTTGCTTTTGTAAAATCAGTTAACACTTCCAAAACACACACGAAAACCATCGACTTATCTCTTGTCTCACAGAGTAGAAGACTGTGCGATCCATTGCTTTCTCTGGCCAAAAGCTGAAGAAGACAAATAGTTCTCAGTGTTCTGAGGCTTCATACGAGCTTGCACATAGTTCACAGCATAATTGTAAATGGCTCCATGAAATCCTATGAAAGCCAAATGTCAGGATCAGAGGCGTAACTAGAAATCTCAAGGCCCAGGAATCCATGAAAGGGCCCCCCCAGGCAACAACATATTCCCCCTCACCCTGTCCCCATGCTGACTCCAGACAATCAGTGTCTCATTTTTTCCAGGTCCACCATAACCACTTCAGTCCATCCCAGTTTTAATGTAATGTGCGCTATGTAATACTCACAGAGCTCCACAGCAATAAACCTCCCAGCAAGGTTCAGTGTGTATGAGCGTATCAGAGCTCCACAGCAATAAAACTCACAGTAAAATACAGTATGTGAGTGTATCGCAAGACTCCACTGTAATAAAATCCACAGTAATGTGCCGTGTGTATGAGAATATTACAGAGCTCCACAGCAATAAAACTCACACTCATACGCACAGCATGTTACTGTTGGTTTAATTGTTGTGGAGCTCTGTGATACGCTCATACGCATGACACATTACTGTGAGTTTTATTGTTGTGGAGCTCTGTGATAAGCTCATACATACTGCACATTACTGTGAGTAGTATTGCTGTGGAGCTTTGTGATATGCTCATACACACTGCACATTACTGCTTGTTTTATTACTGTGGAGCTCTGTGATACAGTAATGTGCATTGTGTATGAGCGTATCAGAGAGTCCACAGTAAATAACATAAGTAAAAAATAAAATATTACTAATATAAATATTAAAATTTATATTCTATACAATTAAGTTAAAAATAAAATTCTACTAACATAATTTATAGTATATTAAATATATACTTACCTTTCCTAACTTATTTTGCTGGGAAGGGGCTGAATTAATCTTCATCATGTGGACCCAGGCAAGCCACCGGCCAGACCTGTGGCTCTGGCTAGGCCCTGGCCGGACACGCGGTCCGGGCAAGGCCCCTATCGGACCTGCGGTCCGGGAGAGGCCCTGGCCGGACCTGCGATTGTGGGCCCCCCTCGGTATCAGGCCCGCGTACAGTAGTACTCCCTCCACCTGTGGTAGTTTTGCCCCTGGTCAGGATAGTGAATGACCCAGCAAACAGACAAAACCCAGTTTAGGCTAGGGACAGATGAGCGCATTTTCTGCGGCCACCGTCAAAATGTACGTCGATGCGTGCGCACGCATTTTTTCACGGAATACGCTTAAGTGGTCAGACGATGCGCAATTCTGGACGTATTTCATGACGATGGGGTGAAAAGAAGTCTAGGGAAATCCGGCTGTTTGAACGTTATGTTGGCCGCACACTAGCAGCGTCTGACGTCTCCTAATCACGCACACACGCTGCTATGCGGCCGCAGCGCACTCTGTATGTCAGTACCAGCGGTTTAACGTTCTCGAAAAAATGCGTTCATTTTCCACTTGCGTTGCGCGGCCGGACTTTTGTGCGACCGTACTTCGTATATTGGCTGTCATTGCCCGGCATCTGCTGCTAGTGCGGCCGTGATTATGTGCGCCAGAACGCGCGTTCGCACTGCCTCAGTCTGACCCTAGCCTAAGCGGTGAAACCCCTAATCTGCCTGGCCGTTCTTTAGAATAGCCAAATCTGAACTGAATAGAGAATAAGAACAAGGACAATACATAGCAGTACTAAACCCATGAGGACAAGGGAAAGATCGCAGTACATGTTACTAAGCTAGAGGTCGGTAAACTGAATCAGTATAATAAATAACCGTACAGGGAATATAGAGAAAAACCAAAGTCCAGATACCATAGCCAGGGTCAGAACACAGAATCAATATAAATCAAACAGGGACACAAGTAGGAACCAGAACCAAGAATACTATCCAGAGGTCAAACCAAAGGATCACATACTGTATATACACAAACGCACTGATGGAAACCATGGCAGGGCACAGAGCTCTGTCAGTTGCTCCTATTTTATTTTTATTTATTTTTTGTGAAAATATTTTACCAGGAAGGATACATTGAGATTGGTCTCATTTTCAAGTATGTCCTGGGTGGCGAGTATGTACCGTTAGGTGTCTTGCCCAAGGAAGCTTACTGGAGAGGTGCTCTGGCTGGGATTCAAACCTGTGTCTCCATGGTTATAGAGCAGTGATGTTATCTCTACTCCATCCAGCCGGTATTATTTAAAGCCTTCCTAGGTCTCTGACCAGGTGCAGCATTCCCAGATGCTAGATTGCCAGAATGGCGCACTCTCTCTGCTGAGGAAGTTAAACTGCAGCACCAACAGTTGGTATGACACCAAGAGCCAATAACAGAGGTTAAGTGGCAATTCAGCCAGTATCTCTTTGCGGTTCCCAACAATTCTAACTTTTGCAGTGTCAGAAAAGGCCCAGTAACAGAGTGCTGGTCGCTTTTACTGAAATGGGGCCAGATCAAAACTAGACCCAGTATTAGGGAGCTTCCCTGTTAATGGCAGGGGGGTAGAGCACAACTAAGTGGTTAGATAAAGACACGTTAGACAGCAACTTAGCCACAAGCTGTTGAAACCGCTTACTGTAAATTCAAAGTCAATAATTTGCAGCTATATAGAGAAGAATGAGCTATTGCAAAATAACTATTTCTTATCTTCTGGAGTCATTATGGAAAGAAAAATACCTGCAGTCACTTAACTTTCCAACCCAATGGGGAAAAAAAAAATCGCTTACTTAACTGACATCCAACAATGCAGAAGGATCCTCTGCTTCCTCTGTCCATGAGTAGTGAAAAACTGAGAACATATATCTGCCACTGTTCTTCCACGTGTGCGTCCAAGCTCAAATGAACCAATGCAGAGGTCATGCAGGGTTGTATTGGGCACCATGGAGCCCTATAGACTCCAGGAACCCATACCTGCGGTGGCGTTACTACCAGTGTCAGTCAGCGGCTGGAAAACATTCCAGTTTGATCTACTAATACAGCAGCTGGGTCGGAAAAGAGCTGTGGGAAAAGACTCACACAGCTTTTTCCCACTTGTGGTTCTCTTAACGACTCAGCTGTGATCTAGACCAATGTTGGACCCCCTAATTTATTTGCAAAATATGCTTGTAGGTCAGGACACATAATTGGAACAGCTATGAAGAAGTAGGTAATTTTATCTATGAATTAAAACAGTGACATTAAACCTTTTAATAGTGTTTGTAGGTGGTGTGGAACGTGATTATATTATTAGTGCCAAGTGGGGTGTTCGGGAACTATGAACAGAAAATTATGTGCGTATGCAGCTATGATGTATATATTATACAGAGAAATAATTGCAAAACTAACCAAGTTGCTCCCACTACCGCAATGTGAGTTACTCACATTGCGTTACTGGGAGCGACATGTTTTGTTTTGAAGCTTTTAATAGTGCCCTAAAGCTATCGATGCAAAACTATATTCAAGCAAGATCCATAACAATTGAAAAATGTAAGATGGACAGAAAAAATAATGTAAAACTAACAAGCTCTGATGAACAACTATACTAATATATAGGGATGATGTATTTTAAATAAAGTTTTTTTTAATTTTACTAAGACCTAGAGTGCCTCTCTTCGTAGTATTTGTTATATATAGATATATACAGTTGTGTTCAAAATTATTCAACCCCCAATGCTGTAAAGGGTTTTAGGGAATTTAGTGTACATTTGTAATTGTATTCAGAATGAAATCCTACAAGGACTTTTTAAAGAACCATATGCAACTAAAATGACATCAATTGGTTTTGTAATACAGTAGTAAATGTTTCTTTTGTGAATTCTTCATTGACACAATTATTCAACCCCTTAAAGACTACCACTCTGAAGAACAGAGGTTCATTCAAGTGTTTTCAATCAGGTATTGAAAACACCTGTGGATGTCACGGAGCAGCAATAAAGCATAATAAGCACCAATTAGGCAGCTTTAGAATGACTGTGATACTCAGCTCCTTCTAGACATTTACTGGTGTGGTTACAAACATGGTGAAGTCAAGAGAATGGTCCAGGAAAACAAGAGAAGAGGTGATTACTCTTCACAGGAACGGCAATGGCTATAAGAAGATTGCAAAGATGTTAAACATACCAAGAGAGACCATAGGAATCATCATTCGCAAATTCAAGGCAAAGGGCACTGTTGAAACGCTACCTGGTCGTGGCAGAAAGAAGATGCTGACTTCGACTGCTGTGCGCTACCTGAAGCGTAGAGTGGAGAAAAGTCCCCATATGACTGCTGAGGAACTGAGAAAAGATTTGTCAGATGTGGGTACTGAAGTTTCAGCTCAGACAATACGGCGCACACTGCGTAATGAAGGCCCCCATGCCAGACCTCCCAGGCGCACCCCCTTGCTGTCTCCAAAGAATAAGAAGAGTCGACTGCAGTATGCCAAAAGTCATGTGGACAAACCACAGAAGTTTTGGGATAGTGTTCTGTGGACTGATGAAACAAAATTAGAACTGTTTGAGCCCATGGATCAACGCTATGTTTGGAGGAGGTAGAACAAGGCCTATGAAGAAAAGAACACCTTGCCTACTGTGAAGCATGGCGGGGGGTCAATCATGCTTTGGGGCTGTTTTGCTTCTGCAGGTACAGGGAAGCTTCAGCGTGTGCAAGGTACCATGAATTCTCTTCAGTACCAGGAGATATTGGATGACAATGTGATGCAGTCCGTCACAAACATGAGGCTTGGGAGACGTTGGACCTCTCAACAGGACAATGATCCCAAGCATACCTCCAAGTCCAATAGAGCATGGTTGCAGATTAAAGGCTGGAACATTTTGGAGTGGCCATCGCAGTCACCTGACTTAAATCCGATTGAGAACCTCTGGTGGGACTTAAAGAAAGCAGTTGCAGTGCGCAAGCCTAAGAATGTGACTGAACTGGAGGCTTTTGCCCATGACGAATGGGCGAAGATACCCGTAGATCGCTGCAAGACACTTGTGTCAAGCTATGCTTCACGTTTAAAAGCTGTTATAACTGTAAAAGGATGTTGTACTAAGTACTAAGATTGAATGTCACTTGGGGGTTGAATAAAACTGATAATGATGTGAGCACAGAAAAGACATTTGTGGTTATTTCATTATAAATGTTATCTTATATTTGTTTGACCTACACGTGCCTCTTTGATTTACTTGTAAGCAAGATGACTGAATGATCAAAATCAATGTCAAACTGGCCAAAACACTCAATTTCAGTGGGGGTTGAATAATTTTGAACACAACTGTATATATTAGAACAAGCAGAGGTCAGCACTTGAGGGTTTTTCCGACTTCCAAAGATAATTTATTCCATGTAATGAACGTTTCAGCCCCTCACAAGGGGGCTTTCATCAGGATAAAGACAAATAAACTTACAAAACACATAACACTGTTTAAATAGAGAAGAAAATGCATGACCACTCACCCTTCAGGTGTGCTTGTTCTCCCGGTGTGAATGCCGTGCGTGTGCCAGCTTCCTGCGCTTAGCAGTGACGTGCATCCCATCTCCTTGGCAGCCACCCACGCCGGCCTCATAGATGCTGGTTTCCCCAATGAGATTCGGCACCACAAGAACTGAACAGCACATCCTCCGGTGGTCATACAGAACTAAACCCTATTAAATACAAAAAAAAACATATTTATTTCTGTATGTTTACCCATTTAAAAATGAAAATATCATTAGGCAATACAATAATCACAAACCAGAAAACTCACCCCAGGCTGGCTATTGGGCCATATGCCCCAACCTCACTATTTATCTTATCGAGCGACCCCCTCAAGGAACACAACTGCCTCCATCCATCAAAGGAACGCTGTATGCACATTTCTATCGTTGAGGCCCCTGGGCTTCACTGTGTCCAATTTATGGATCCAAAACCCCTCCTTCTACAGGAGCATTAAGGACCTATCCCCACCCATCCTGGGTAGAGGGATGTGATCAATGGCAGTAAACTTAAGGGAGGACAAGGAATGTCCTGCCTCCAAAAAGTGCTTGGCAACAGGCTTATCTATACGATGGTACGTTATAGGATGAATCACTGTCAGGAAGAAATCCATCATAATTCATTTACAGTCATCTCTCTGTGAAGGGGTAAAGCTTTATTAACATATTAGTTGACACTGTGGGAATTATGAATGCTTTTCATCTAAGTTCCTAGACTCCAAGACGATTGCGCAAGTCATACACAAGATTGTACTTTATGGTAGAAGGACACTGAAGAACTGTTTGTTCTCTGTTTGCATCACTTTATGTTGAGGGGAGAAAGCAATTGCATCCTAATCTTTAGAGGAGAATTATAAGTCTGTTTTATATTCTTTTATTTTATTTTATTTTATGCTTTATTTCCCTCATACATGGACGATTCGCAGGTGAACATAATTCTATATGGAAGGAGTTGAAACAAATTGGTCGTTACTATATATTTTCAATCCTGTTGATATAGATTGCTGGACATCCCCACATTTAACCCTTTCGCTGCTGAGGCTTTTCCCGCCTCTGTGCTGAGGTCATTTTTACCGGTTTTGCTCATCATGTTTAAATGCATTTTGAAGCTTATTTTATTATATGACCCAGACATATTATATATCGTTCTTTCCGTCAGACTCGGCAGATTCATAATATGTCATTATTATATGTATACGTCATGACCTGTCTGTATATTATAACAAAAAATGCAATAAAATATGAATTTTCAATAATTTACAACGTGTAAAGTGTTTTTTTTTCACATTTTAACATGCGAGCAATTGCGGTTATATTTTGTATGGGGTGCGCTTGTTAAAAAAATTAGAGATGGGGTCTCGTTACATTTTTTTTGGGGGAAAATTACGCGATTTTTAACAAACGCACCGCATACAAAAATAGTTAGTGCAGCATCATTGTTCACATTATAATTGAAATGGGAACAATATTGCTGCATTAACAAACCAAAAAAAAAAAAACTTGTTTATTTTTTTTTTTATAATTTTTATTTTTAATATTTTTTTATTTTTATTTTTTTTAAAAAACTTTTTTCACAGTCATGTTTGGTATCGTTGGAACGGCCATGCTCTGGCCGATCCAACAGTACCAAACTTTAACCCCTAGCTGCCACGGATCGGGAGATAGGGGGTTCATTGGAACCCCCTATCTCCACCTTTGGTGGCAGCTAGGGGTTAACTCCAGGACTGGCGTCATCGTGCTATGCACGATGACGCCAGTCCTCAGGGGGAGTTCCCGGAGGCTTGGCCGACATCCAAGATGTCGGCCAGCTCCGGGAAAGGATCACGAACCGGCGCTTTTCAGCGCCGATTCGTGATCCGGCTCCCCAGGGGTTAATGAGAGCCACCGTTTGGAAGGGCAGGCTGTGCCCTTCCAAGCGGTGCCTGTATTAACCCCCTGTTCCCCGGCGATCGGGAGGTAGAGAGGTCCGAAGGACCTCCCCCCTCCCTTTCAGGCGCCTCCTCCGCACATGCGGGGGGGGCGCCTGAATTAGATGTCATCGCGTCACCGCGATGACATCTAATGTCCCTGCCGGGCTCCCGAGTGCTGGACTGACATCCAAGATGTCAGCCCGCACCGGGGGGGCGCAGCAATCCGCCGGAATCCGGCGGATTGCTGCCTCCTGTGCTCGGACGCGCTGAGCACGTCCGTAGCACAGGAGAACCACTTGGCTGGACGCGCTGAGCGCGTCCATAGCAGCCAAGTGGTTAAGGTAGTACATATAGAATTATGTTCACCTGCGAATCGTCCATGTATGAGCACTCAGTTATGTACGCCCCTATTTTTGGTATCAAACCTGAGACCACCATCCCATTTGAGCAATATGGGCATACGTAGCAATATATTTATATTAATATTGCTACACACATCTATATCTCAAACACCAAGTCTTTACTATTCCCTCCTTGTACAAATGAAATCCTGTTTCTACAATTTATATGTATATAAATAGATACTGGACTATAATAGACTGTATATACACACCTCTAAACGCATGAGGTATTCCTGGGCTTATCCTCTGCTACAAGACTTCACCAAAATGAAACACCAGGCCAACAAAAATGAATAGTATTAAATTTGAGACCACTATCCCGTTTGAGCAACACGGGTATTTTCAGTAATATATATAATAACATGACTCCTCACATTTGTACCCAAACCACCAAGTTTTTATTATTTTCTTCCCTGTATTAATGAAACCTGTTTCTGCAATCTATATGTATATATTAACAGTAATGGTTTATGAAAGACTGTGTATATACTACTCTGAGTACATAAAGCATCCCTGGACTTATCCCCTGCTGCAAGATTTCACAATATTGAAGCACCAGGCTAACATAGATCCAGAGGTTCCAGCCCCCTTTCAGCCAGAGATAGAGCAAAATCAGGATGACATCATCAGCTGCGGCCGAAAACGAAACATTTCCCGCCAAAAAGAACGGGCAAAACATTTCCCGCTGAAAAAACCCCAATTTAAAAACGCTGCACTGAAGCATAGGAAGCATCCAATTGATTAAGCTGGCCAGGGAGCCTGCGAAACACGTCTTGGAGACCCCTATGCCCACTTTTGAAGACTTTTTTTACCTCCTATGGACTTATGTTTTTTTTTACTTTCTAACCTTTTAAAATATTTTTATTTTTATTTTATCTTTGATTGCGTTATTATTTGATGTGAGCTGTCTTAATAAATTTTTGCACAAGCCAACCTCCTGCTGCATCCAGTTGCCATCTTTTAACATCGCCAGCAACCAGAAGGCACCGTATAAAGGGAAGCCTTCTGCAGTATCCTGGACAAGAAAATTCAAAAGACAAGGCACGAAGGAGCAGATAGAAAGAGGATTTCTGGGCAGAGCACAACAGACAGAGCAGCATCCATCACCGCACTAGCGTAAGTGTACCAATCCTTACTCTCTGGTTTATCTGACAGACGCGGACGTATCCTTAATCCCCTCTTTCTTTCTTGGAGGAATTTTGAAGGGACGAGAG
Organism: Leptobrachium leishanense; assembly: GCA_009667805.1. NCBI lineage: Eukaryota > Metazoa > Chordata > Amphibia > Anura > Megophryidae > Leptobrachium > Leptobrachium leishanense. The sequence goes on along the minus strand of CM019066.1, from coordinate 131,547,793 downwards.
GAGCGGAAGCAGTCAAGACCAAAAGGACACTCTCAATCATTAAGAGGAAAATTATTATTATTTTTTAATTATTTTTAATTATTTTTCTTTTCTCTTTTTATGCAACACAGAGACTGATTTATTGTGCTTTTTAGAGACTGAGATTCATCACCCCCGAAGCCAGGGGGCGTATGTTTGTATCAATATTAAAGACTGATTTATTGTGATTTTTAAAGACTGTGATTCATCACCCCCGAAGCCAGAGGGTGTATGTTCTTAATATGAATATTTACACTTTTTTCTATACTCGGTTGTAATTTTTTATGGTACACAAAGCTGTTAAATTAGCATTGCCATACCTCATTATATTGTTGAAATTCCTTAAGAGCGATTACACCGCTACTTTAACAGACACGACTAGCGAGTAGCGCCTGACTAAGGGGTACCCCACACTTTCCTCCCAATCAACCTGTAGCAGCAACAAGGCTCTGCAACCACCCCTAAATCGGCAGCACACCCGCACCATTAAAACACCATAATCTCAACACCGCACAGCGCCTTAGGATACCATTTCCTTCCTTAGTACTTGTTATTCACTTGCTCCCACAACAATTGTGCTTCCTTTACAAAGTGCTAGAAATGTAAATGTACAAAAACCTGCAGCACAAGTCAACATAGTAGGAGTTGTGGCTTGGCTTCGAACATCAGCATTTGCAAATGTGGCCATAAGATTTAACGGTTCTCTTATAAGCTGGAATAGGGCCTGCTCTTTATATTGTACAGTTTAATTGCCAACAAATACATACAGTCACCGCAAGTTCGGTGACTTTTCGTTCTCGTCAATTCGGTGCGTTTTGGCGATCCCATTTCGGTGACCCTGCGGTGTATTCAGCAAGCACCACAGGGCCGTCGAAGTGCAGGGAAAAGCCGCCGCAAACCCGACAAACACTCACTGCAAAACTCGGAGAAGGCACGCCGAAACCCGCAAAAACATCTGGATTAACCCCGCCGAACACGCTGGAGAAACCGGAGCAGCCACCGATCACAGCGCAGAGCAGCCGCCCGAAAAAGCCGACACCGCAGACGAATGGAGTGGGAAAAAAAACCAGTACGCTTGAATGTTTGAAAAGTGAAACGCTGTTTGCAAAGAAACTACAGAACAAAAATGTCTGAAGTTTACATGTAAGATCCAATCAATGATAATAAAAAGGGCTGTTACAGAAAAAAGAAAAAATGGTTTAAAAAAAATAAACGGAAAAAACTTTTTGCAAAAAAGTCACGAGAAATGCCTAAAAGATTCTAAAAAATCTATACATAGAGACTTTTTACTGCAGAATATTATAATCAACGGTTTATTAGATATTGTATTTAAATGGGAATATTTTTAACATTGAAGCCTATGGGATTCGCCTGAATAAACCTGTCGAATGAAACCACTGAACAAGCAGGGCAATTCTGCAACTTTTCACTGCTGGTTTTTGTTCTCTGAATAGACGAAGCATTGCTTCTCTATGGGGATTTCACTGCCCTCAAACAGGCAACGAACAGGCAACGAACAGGCAACGTATGTGCAGGCAATTCGACAAGATTTGGCGAACTGCCTGCTCTCTGAATAGCTGACTGGCCAGGAAAGGTAACCGTACGCTAAATTTCACTGTTCGGTTACCTTTCGGCCACAATTTGAATCTCTTTGAATAACCCTGCTAGACTTTTCCATAAACAGTGAAATAAATTTGTCTCTTCTCCCAACTGTCATGAATTTTTCCCAACATTCATTCCTTTTCCATTCACACCTAAGTCTATGCCAATGGGCGAGCATTCCACACTCAGAATATTTGACATGGTAATGCAAAAGAACCCTCCAACCTCTGATTCCCTTTATGCCAAACCTGAACCAGTGTGAATGATTAATATGGGGAGTGACTGGGCCACGGTACAGGCCTCCTGCTCTCCAACCATCAACCTATGAGGCCTAAGAGGTTAATTACATAGGGAGATGAGAGAGACTGAAAATCTGAAGTGAGGTGTGAGCGGATGGGACGACACATAATAGGACAGGAAGAAAAAATATAATGCAGCAAGACCTCCTCAAAAATTGGGGAATAGAAACACATGAGGTAAGAAAAATAAAATAATTTGCAAGGGAGGGAATGAAAGGTAAATATTGCTTGTATAAATCACAATAAAACAGTATATACTGCAGAATATCATAAACAAAATGTGAGTAAATATGTCACGAACTGAAAAAAAATAATGGTCAGTCAAAATCTTTTAAATATATAACTCACAAATATCTAACCAACACCAGGGTCAATGAATGCGTGATCTGAGAAATCAACACAGCAGAATGATAGCAACTTGCCAGATCAAGGTATAGGTGGGCCATGGACTTCACCATATGGTCTATACTACTGATCAGCATCCTTGGCCCTCCAGATGTTTTGGAACTTCAATTCCCACTGTTCCCTCCTAGCCTAAATAGTAACGGAGCATCATGAAAGATGTAGTTCCAAACCTTAAATCATCCGGAGGGACAGGGTCTATTCATACATCCTACACTGCTCTCTCATTACAGTGATGCACCGAAATAAAAATTTCCGGCCGATACCGAAATAAGAATAAGCTCAGCCGAAAGCCAATGCGAAAGCAAAAATTCAGAATCAGCTCAGCCGAAAACCAATACCGACTCCGAAAATCAGTCATCAGAACCTGAGCCTGGAGGCCCGGCCGAGGCAGGAACTCGCTTAAGCCTGGAGACCAGTTGAGCTGCCTCCTCAGCCGGCCTCCAGGCATAGGTTCGGATGACTAATTGGGGGGTTAGATCGCATTGCACCTACACTCACCTACATCCAAATACTCAACTACATTCACATACTTTGGCCCTGAGCTCCTCCAGTGGTGGCAGTCCCATGGTGAATGGTGACAGTCCTCCGGCATCCAGTTCCTGCTCTCCGTCATACGCTGTTCGCAGGGATGATGCCATGGAAGCAGAAGCCTTTGACCCTGCAGACACCCAGGTCAAAGGCTTCCACCTCCGTGATGTATATGGATTGGATGTAGGTGAGTATGTGTAACGCTATCTCACCCCCCCAAAAAAAAAAATCATTCACCTGGGCCTGGAGGTGGCCGAAATTTCGGTGCATCCCTAGTTTGTTTACCTTACTTGCCCATATGATTCCACTATTAGCATCTACAACACCCCCCCCCTCTCCTGCTTGGCTCTTTATTGTTCAATTCTATGATTCTGGTCAGTATAGCGTCAATACCTGAGGAAGAATGGATACTCTCGAAATCTTGTCTTTTAAATGTAACGTTAGTCCAATAAAAAGGTATCACTACTACTGCTATATTCTGGTGATATATATATACTGTATATATATTCGTATATACAGTATGATAGAGACTCTGTATTTAACATTCAAACCTGGGTACATAATCATCTTTTTGCTCAGGGCAAGCTCAGAGATGATTTAATTCAACAAGACATAATTTATTGAATTTTTTTAGAAGACAAATAATGAAGCTCCCTGTGACAGCTGTCCTGATTGTTATGTTACATCATATCTATCCATGATCTCAACTCTATTCTATTTTTTTGCAGCATTCTAAAAATATAGGAAATTATTAGGAATAAAAGTTATTTCCTTCAATATAGAAACTTGGTACTGAACGTGACATTGAAAACAGAAAATGAATAAACTCCCGTTTGACGTCATATGCAATATGTTGAAAAGAAAAACATTTCGATGAATTTGTGCTCTATAAACAGTCATGCAACAATGACATTGGCTGTATCCAAGATAGATCAAGAGATTATAGGCTTGTGTTAAGAATATAGTGAATAGAAAGTCATTGCTGTGAGCTGCAGATAAGTTCATTATGCTTTTTTTCCATGATTGACCACAGACTACAATTAGAAGAAATTAAACAAAATCCTGCTTAGCTATTAAATAAATCACTGCAATTATTGCTGTATGTCAATAGCACGCCTCAAAGTTGATCAATTTAGCATACAATTTATTTTCCACTCAATTAAAAAAAAGTTTTGACATTTAAGGCTAGAGTCAAACGAACGCAGTCTGAGCACACTCTTTGTGCCTGCATAACGGACAGACGTACTGACGGAAGATACTGTAGACATCACAAGGTCCGTTTTTGTTGACGGACGTAGAAAAAAAAGGGAATTATGGGAAACAAAATAAATATGAAAAATGATAAAAATTTGAAAAGGATATGAAAAGCCATTGTGTGCGTCAAGGTGCTGGACATCGCAAATGCGCTGCGTCTGACATCTCATCACTCACACAGAATGCTACGCGGACGCGGCGCACTCTGCGTGTCCGTCTAGTGGTTTTACGTTCTTGCCTAACTTGCGTCGGTTTGCCACGTGCATTGTGGGTGCGCAGTTCGGTGCACATGTACTTTGCGTGTGGGTCTCTATTGCTCATGATTCTATGCTACGACGGACGTTAAACTGTGTGGCAACACAGACATGATAACTGCGTTCGTCTGACACGGGCCGTAATTGCACTTTTGATGACCTGCGGATTAACGATTTTGTCCATGTAAATAAAAAAATCTATAAAAGCAAACATAAATAAGTAAATAAATAAATACAGAAAAGATAATTCTAACCTCAATTAGCAACAGTGGAATGGGGTTTAATTAAAACTTGCCAACCTTCCCCTGCATCGTGAACAACTATATACAAGTCTGTTTAGTTTAGAGAAACGGCGCCTTAGAGGGGATCTGATAACCTTATATAAATATATACGGGGCCATTATCAACCATTGTCTGATAACCTATTCATTAATAGGACTATACACAGGACAAGGGGTCATCCATTTAGACTGGAAGAAAGAAAATTTAGCTTAAAGCATAGGAAGGGTTATTGTACGGTGAGAACAATAAAACTGTGGAATTCTCTGCCTGTTGAGGTGGTTGGGTCAGAGTTTGTACAGACTTTTAAAAAATGACTGGATGACTTCCTGCAGACACAGAATATTAAGGGTTATAACATTTAATATGTGGGTAAAAGCTTCTTGATCCAAGGATAAATCTGACTGCCATTCTGGGGTCAAGAAGGAATTTTTTCCCAGTATGTTGCATATTGGAAAGCATTTCAGACTGGGTTTTTTGCCTTCTTTTGGATCAACAGCAGTAGGTTATGTGGGAGAGGCTGAACCCGATGGACGCATGTCTTTTTTCAGCCTATATAACTATGTATAACTATGTAAGATCGTACAAGATAAATAATATCAAGTTGATTCTGAGATTGTCTATAATCATCGACAAAAGGGCATTCTAAAACAGTTATTATTATTATTATTATTATTAGCAGCATATTCTACAATAAGCACAGTACAGACAGGGTTACAATACATTGAACAACATTTGACAAACAGTACAGGAGGAGATGAGGGCTATTCTAGAACTACAATTAGGATTTAAACATATTAATATGATTGATCATGAGTTACTTTATAGGAATCAATAAGATTAAAAGTCAGCACGATAGAGACTGCAGAAATCCAATCTATATAGTATGCAGAAGCTCATCATGATAAGCCACAGTACATTAATTACAGGATTTCTCTATAAATTAAACAATATTATTTGATTTCATATTAAAATCAGTGGCGACTCTAGGAACAATATATAGGGAAGCCACATAAGATACCACAGTCAATATTGGGGGGCACTAATAATTTTCGCCACTAAATCATACCACTGAAAAAAAATTAAATAAGTATATATACCTAAGATTCCTAAATCCCAGAGTAATGTGGTGCAATGATACCTTTCTGTTGTACTAACCTGATACTAAAATTCAATATTTTAATTGGCGGGTTTTGCCAACGTTCAGTAACTGCTTCATTGACTCCAGTTTTCGCAAATTATAGAGGCCATTCGCTAAATAGAAAATACACCATATTTTCAGGGAAATTGATTCACCAAAATGTGATAAAAAGCAAAGGATCTAAAGATGAATAGACCCTTTAGATTCTGACTTCCATAATAAGCCCTACAAGGCCATAAACCCAGGGAAATACAATAAAAATTATAAACAGTGTGGCAAGCCTACCCATTAACCCCTAAAATGCCATTAAATCAAGGGAAAACCTGAAATGAATGCACAAAGCCTACCCATTAACCCCTAAAATGGCAGTAATCAAGGGAAAACCTGAAATGTATACACTGTGAGGCATGTAGTTTACCTATTAACTCCTATAATGCTTTTAAATAAAATGTAAACTCTGATGGAAAAAGCCTGGTCATTAACCCTTAATTTACAACTAAAACAAGACAAAAAAGAAAGTAATACACAATGTGATATAGTGTGACCGTTAACTCCTTCAATGCAGAGCCATTTCAACCCTGTGAAAAAGTTATGTTTTTATTTCATTATTTCTGATCATTATTTTACACTGAATATGGTCATGTTGGGAATCATTGGAAAGGCCAGACTCTGCCCTTTCCAATGACACCATAATCGGCCATGTACGTGGAAGTGGAAGAAAATATCACAGTCCAAAATAAGTGGGGGAAGCTGGATGCTGATCCCTGGTGGCGGGGCACATGGGGGGCAAGGAATAACCTATGGTACGCAATTGCCTCTCTGTAGAGACACCTTGAATTAAAATATAAGGCTTAACAGATTGATAAAGAATGATCTATAAATTTGTAAAATATAATTTCTGCTAGTTCTCTTTAAAATCTATACAGTTTAATTATTTTCTTTTTAAAGCATGACATTCTGTGCAGTGAGACTCATAAATAAAATCATTATCACAAAATGAGGCTTATTACGGAAGTCAACTTAACTGACATTAAAAGGGTTTGCAGAAGTTCAGTAAGAAGTGTGATTAACTGAATGTAATAGGAGATCAATCTAAAAGGACCAAAGGTAGTAAATTAAACATTCAAGCCATGAGCAGGAACACTAGAAGGAGACATTGGAACAAGTTAGATCAGCCTGAAGCGCTTATAAATATTCCACAAATAGAAATGGTGTTTTCTATGTTTGTTCAGATTAGCACTTGGCACCAAGAGCAGGGCAGAATTGTGGTATTGATTTAGTGAACTCATGACAACATGCTAAACATATGAAATGTATTCTGGCAAGCAAGCTGCTTAAAAAAAAATCGGTCCATTTAAAGTCAAAATGTTTAACAAGTGTGACATAATTTTGACCAAAATTTTCTAAATTATGAGTCTTGTGACATACCCAGGCTGCAGGGGTTAAATATTTCTCCGGGAATCTGTTTTGTTTGGTAGTGTTGGGAATGTCCTCCAGGGGTCTAGGCATAATGGCCGGTTACCCCAGAAGCAACTACCTTTAGACCATTAATGCCCTATCCCCTGATGTCTTGTGTATTATTCCCTCTGTATTAGCTCACTTCGCTCTCTGTATAGTGTAGAAATATTCCTTTGTTTTACATAATTCCTGCCCTCGCTTCTCCTCGCAGGAGGTCCCATTGTTTGAAAGTCTCATTCCCTGTGCAGTTATTTGATCAATTGATCTAATCTGGTTGTATTCATGAAAGGGGTTGTCCCTGAACGGATATAGCTGTATGTTTTTCAAAAAACAGTTAGTTCTGCTTTGCTGCTCTGAACACTGGTTGTGCCTGGTGATTTGGGGTAAATCATTATTTTGGGGTTGAAGTTGCTGGATTTCAGACGCCAGCTTGGAGAAAGCCAGAGACTGATGGAGGCACACAGTGTGCCAAGCGGTCCGTCACAAGTCTAAACAGTGATAAGTATAATACAGAAAGCACCACTATTATGCTGAGCATTTTTAATATGAGGACATACTAAAATGAACACAAATCACTCACAATGTCAGTGCACTCAATAACATGACATATTTTGAACTCAGTCCAGAAACATAAAAAAATGCGGATTCATTGTGTAAATATACAGTCTATAAATGAACTCAAATTCACATGTTTTGTATTTGTCATCAGCAATGTAGAATAAAAGGTAGTATTGTGTTATCCAGTGACTTTAGTATCATGAACGCTTTCAACATTTGCAAAATCATTTAACACAATTACAAAAATAGTGAATTCCTTACTTACCCCTGGTCCTACATTGCTGAGGGTGAGACAGTAAACTACCCCCTCTGTGTTTATGCAGCAGAGTACTGTGAACCAATAGTTCCCAGTGCCCTACCACAGTCCTAGAGCCACCCTTCTTTCTCTAGCTTACGCAGAGTTTGGAAAGGGTCTGACCTCTCCCCATAGAATCCAACAGACTTCAGAAGCCAATACTAATGCCATTATCAATCAGTGGCTACAAACTAGTACAACTCAGCTGATATATCTGTTTGATCAGAATAGAACTGTTAATGGTTTATTTGGCCTTACGTTTCCAACAGGGAATCTTGTGAAAACACCCTGCTTCTCACAATATATTGAAAAAGGCAGTCATGTGGGAAATTACAATGAACAAAACTGAAAATATGCATTTAGAAGACCTTCTGATCCAGTTTATATAGTTTCAAAGTTGACATTGTTCCCTAAGCAACAATTCACTACACTAACATTACATTCAATAACTAAAAGCTTTCAACATATTTCAGTAAAATTTGTTTTACATAGTGCACCAATGTTACTAATGTAATATGTTATTGATATATTATTCACTTACACTTTATCACAAAAAAGGTGATGTTCACCATAGTTGCAACCATGGTGAACACCCATAGAAGGAGAAAGTATCAATGGCAGACTAAGCTATAGCAAAGTTGGACAACAGTACCGTGATCATTACATTAAATTAGTAAATTATTTATAATCTCCATTTATCATTGTTCTACTGTTGATCGCCAAATTTGAGATTAAACTTCTCTGATTTTAAAGTGGAGATCTCCTTTGGTCTCCAATAAAAACAATGATAAATACAACACAAAGAACAACACTGGAAGGGGTCGACTGAAACAATAATGAAAACAACTCTGAAAGCTATGCCAAGTAACACCAGCAGACGCTACAGTGGAAGCACTGGTGGAATCCCCACGGGAAACTACAGTCAGGTCCATAAATATTGGGACATCGACACAATTCGAACATCTTTGGCTCTATACACCACCACAATGGAGTTGGAATGAAACAAACACAATGTGCTTTAACTGCAGACTGTCAGCTTTAATTTGAGGGTATGTACATCCAACTCAGGTGAACGGTGTAGGACATACAGCAGTTTGCAGATGTGCCTCCCACTTGTTAAGGGACCATAGGTAATGGGACAATTGACTTCTCAGCTGTTCCATGGCCAGGTGTGTGATATGCCCTCATTACCCCAATTACAATGTGCAGATAAAAGGCCCAGAGTTCATTTCAAGTGTGCTATTTGCATTTGGAATCTGTAACTGTCAACTCTCAAGATGAGATCCAAAGAGCCGTCACTATCCGTGAAGCAAGCCATCATTAGGCTGAAGAAACAAAACAAACCCATCAGAGAGATAGCAAGAACATTAGGCATGGCCAAAACAACTGTTTGGAACATTCTCAAAAAGAAGGAATGCACCGGTGAGCTCAGCAACACCAAAAGACCCGGGAGACCATGGAAAACAACTGTGGTGGATGACCGAAGAATTCTTTCCCTGGTGAAGAAAACACCCTTCACAACAGTTGTTCAGATCAAGAACACTCTCCAGGAGGTAGGTGTATGTGTGTTAAAGTCAACAATCAAGAGAAGACTTCACCAGAGTGAATACAGAGGGTTTACCACAAGATGTAAACCATTGGTGAGCCTCAAAAACAGGAAGGCCAGATTAGAGTTTGCCAAACAACACCTAACAAAGCCTTCACAGTTCTGGAAAAAGTGCCTATGGACAGATGAGACCAAGATCAACTTGTACCAGAGTGATGGGAAGAGAAGAGTATGGAGAAAGAATGGAACTGCTCATGGTGGTGGTAGTGTCATGGCGTGGGCATGTATGGCTGCCAATGGAAATGCTTCTCTTGTATTTATTGATGATGTGACTGCTGACAAAAGCAGCAGGATGAATTCTGAAGTGTTTTGGGCAATATTATCTGCTCACATTCAGCCAAATGCTGCAGAACTCATTGGACGGCGCTTCACAGTGCAGATGGACAATGACCCAAAGCATACTGCAAAAGCAACCAAAGAGTTTTTGAAGGGACAGAAGTGGAATGTTATGCAATGGCCAAGTCAATCACCTGACCTGAATCCCATAGAGCATGCATTTCACTTGCTGAAGACAAAACTGAAGGGAAAATGCCCCAAGAACAAGCAGGAACTGAAGACAGTTGCAGTAGAGGCCTGGCAGAGCATCACCAGGGATGAAACCCAGCGTCTGGTGATGTCTATGCGTTCCAGACTTCAGGCTGTGATTGACTGCAAAGGATTTGCAACCAAGTATTAAGAAGGGAAAGTTTGATTTATGATTATTATTCTGTCCCATTATTTTTGGTCTCTTAACAAGTGGGAGGCACATCTGCAAACTGCTGTAAGTCCTACACCGTTCACCTGAGTTGGATGTACATATCCTCAAATTAAAGCTGACAGTCTGCAGTTAAAGCACATTGTGTTTGTTTCATTCCAACTCCATTGTGGTGGTGTATAGAGCCAAAGATGTTAGAATTGTGTTGACGTCACAATATTTCTGGACCTGACTGTACGCTAATAACTACACTGTACAACTTCAATAAGAATATATGTGGAAACAACGGTAAAATTATTCCCTAAATAGTGAATTCGCAGTAGTTTCTCCATACTTCAACTTATTTGCTAAAGTTAAACCATCATTCTTTATATAAAGGAAAGAGAATTGTGAAGCATAATCTGCAAGACAAATCAATACACACATAGTGCAGACTGCAGATACATCATTCAATATATTAAGCCCCCGCTGGATTGGCACTCGCAAGATAGATTAACTTAATCAGGCACATAGGAGAGGGTAACCAAGTACCTGCTGATAGATTGTGTTGCCTCCTGAACTCCGGACCATCAGAATAACGCCAAGGAATTCCTCCAGGCTTGTTTGGTCAGTCAGTGGAACAGGAATCAGGCTCATTGAAAGAAAATCAGACCAGCAGTGGCTCCAATGCAAAAAAATTTCATTAAAATAACATGAATAAAAAGTTGGAACACCATCCAACGCGTTTCGTGTCTGCTACACGCAAGACTTCATCAGGGATATTCTTTGACAGAACTGTGGATTGTGAATAACTCTAATAGTGTTAAAATTATGTTGGTCTTTAAAGTAATCCATAAAAAGTCTGATAAAATAAGAATTTTAGCAGATAAAACTTTATTTTCTGACTACAAGGAGATACTCCTATTTGTTCAGTAACCTGCAAGAGCCTGCAGACCTCAACTCAGTGATCCCGATCTTCCTGGTTCACGACATGGCAGGGATTAGGAATTTCAGTATTGAGGACACGGAGTTCATTTTACAGAGACAGAGGTATAACGAAACAAGCTGAAAGTCCTGGGTATTCAACTGAAAACATAATATGTGTAATTGCTGACAAGTCTTTTTAAAGATTTAAAAGAAAAGTTGACATTTCTAGGGTAAAACGGATACAAGAAAATACATTTTATTTACACATACAGTATATTATTCACACTATTTTATTAACTATCCAGTTAAAATGCTGAACACAGCAAATATATTGTTGAGCTGCTAGCACTATTCATCCAGGCTCTCACTGACATGCTGTGCTCTGGTATGTACCCTTCATTTATTCGTTCTAAAATAACCAAAGAGATTGAGAAGATAAATGCGATTTTTGGGCATCACATTTTGCTTTGAGCTGAAGCAGAGTATGCAAGCTCAAAAATCGCCTTTTTTAGGTGACCAGATGAATAAGCGGGATTCTGACCAGCACAAATGCAGTCAAACTGAAGTATGAAAATAAAAAGAAACCACTGCTAAATCAGAATGATGTTAAGAGGAAAGGACTGGTTCTAAAATAGTGCTGATTAAATGAAAATCAACTTTCCTTAAGTTTATTATATATTAGTATCTTCCATATCTGTTATTTTTTAGTTCTTCATCGTCATTTTATGTGAGTGCTATTGGATAGAACTAAGTTTTTTGTAGTGTTAATTCAGTCAACTAATAATTTTGGGCAACGATTTAGTTATAACTTTTGAGTTAATCTTTAGGTTTCCTAATTTATTTTAAATGTAATAACGATGTCTGTTTTTCTTTGCTGAACGCATGCAGCTGTATTATTTTTTCTTACAGTCTGTGTTCGTTCAGCTTGAACTGAATGCATTACATTGTGTCAGAAGAACCATGGACAGTTCCAAACCTGCCGTTAACCATGGTCCTGGATGTGAAATAGATTAATAACATGTTTAACTTTAGGGAACTGTCCATGGTACTGTCACATCCTCGGCCCCCCTGGCACCTAGAGGGCCTGGGCGCCCGGCGGCATCGCTGGCAGGTCGGGTGCCAGGAGCTCGAGCTGGCAGCTCGGCTTCTCAGGGGCGGGGCTTGGCGTGGTGACACAGAGCCGCTGGCCTTAAATGCAGGGCGTGAGATTCAGCTCGTCGCCCTGACGTGGAGTCATTCCCACATCGTCAGCTGATCTCGTTATTGTCTCAGTCTGCTTTTGCTTAGTTGCCAATTTCTGCTTGTACGAGGACCATGATTGTGTATCGAACCCGGACTGCCTGTTGACTATTCTTACGCTCTCGCCCTTCATTGTTGTCTTTTATACTCTGCTTATGCTAAGTGTATGTGCTGATCATACCGCATGGTCTCCGGTTGTGGGTCTGCCCTGCAGCTTGCAGAATCTATCAGTCTTTCATGTCAACTCTCTGGTAGTAAGCCAATGCATAACTCATACCGCAAGGTCTCTGATTGTGGGTCTGCCCTGCAGGTTGCTGAATCTCTCAACCCCTCATGTCAGCCGCCTGGTACTGAGCATATGTACAAAGTATATTGCATGGTCTCTGATTGCGGGTCTGCCCTGCAGGTTGCTGAATCTATCAACCCCTCATGTCAACTGTTTGGTACTAAGCATATATACTGCATTCTGTATAATCTCACATTGCGGGCTTGCCCTGCAATTTACCGAATTCATTGCATGTGCTTTAGACGTTGATGAGCACAAGTATATGGGAGCCCTCTCTATTGCCTGTTTATACGACTACCCTCTCTGGTGCCAACTCGGAACGTACTATTGGCTATGCTTTTTCTGAACCAAGTTCTGTTTCTGTCTTACTATACTATCTTTATCTGTGTATAGGTAACTTGCTTTCACTCTGTAGACATTTGGTCACGAAATTACTTGCTGCTGAGTGGTATCTAGATTTATACCTCACCTACCTGACTGCAAGTGCTAGGGGTGGCAGTAGTAACTGTTACCAAGTCAAGTATCAGGTTAATCTGTCCATAAGGATCCAAACAATGCTGATTCTAGGTGAGCGCCATCGCGATCGTGACAGGTACTGACTGAGTCACACAGAACCATGGACAGTTAAAGTGAAAACTATGGTTGAAAAAAGCATTGTTCCTTTAAAATAAGTTAGGAAACCTAAACTTTCACCCAAAAAAATCCCAAAAAATGCGAAAAAAAATCCTAAAAAAATAAATAAACAAAATGGCTTATTGCTGCAAATGAAAAAAATAAACAGGGTTATTCAGAGAGCGGTGAAAAGCAGGAGAATGACTGGAGAATGGAAAATTCTAGGTCAGAAGAGCCGATTTGGAAAGTGAGATGAATGAGAGAATTTTTCTAGTTTGGATATTTTGACCTAAAATTTGGCATTCTCCAGTCATTCTCCTGCTTTTCACCTCTCTTTGAATAACCCTGAAACGGTTTAATAAATATTTAATCAAGACACAAATATTTTTTTACAATGAAAACTATGGTGGAAAAAAGCCTTGTTTCTTTAAAATAAGTTCGGAAACCTAGCGCAGTATTACAAAGCTGGTGCTAACTTAACCAGAGCTGTTGTAAACTTAAAAACTCCGGGCTCGATTACATTGTTCGCCACTTTTTTGCGTGCGTGCAAAAGCGTATCAAAGCGAGGGGCAAAACCCTTTGCGCTGAATGTCGTATTACGACGTTCGCGTATACGATGCGCGTTAACATCTAACGCGAGTGACCCTGCATCCCATACTTGTGATACTTGTACATTGTGAGCGCAAATGCGTTCGTGTGCTTGTACGTGGATGGTATTACAATCAATGCGCAACGTTTTACGAACGACGTTCGCGCGCATAATTTTAAAGTCTTTGAAAAGCTGGTGGTAACTGCAAATCTGAACGTTCTGGCCGAAACGAAGTACATCAGCCCAAAAAAAAATACAGCACAGTATAGTTACACATGCTACACATACCCAAACAATAAAATAGAGAGGTTGTGCGTGTTTTTATTATTGCTGCAGCATATATACTCAGATTGATTTTGGCAAGCGCAAAAACTGAACGGGAGACAATTGTGGTTCTTAATTCAGAATGGCTGAATCGCGTGAAAAAACAGTCTGCCCACCAATTTCTGCACGCAATGTTAATGCGTGTGCGTTTTTGCGTGTCTTTTTTACACGCGTTATTTATTGACGGATGAAAAAATGCACTCGGATCGTAATACCTGCGTTAATTTATGTTGCCATCTGCTGGCCAATTAGATCACTGCAGTTCTGTGTTTCTTGAAGGGTCAGCTGTTAAGATAGTATCCAGACACATTTCCAGCTGGTTTGAAAAAGTGTTAGCTCCTCGGGCATCATGTCCATTTTGCTAAAACCTTAGAGGCATGTTCTGGAGCCCACATGTAATTTATTTTACAATAAAAGAAATTCCATGGCGTTGCTCCCGTGCAACATTGTATACACTATACTCTATATTGGGGCACCAGGGGGTGCCTTGCAGATTGAATATAGTCGATCTTGGTAGTGATGGGGTCAATGCCTGCTGACAATGGTTCACACATCTCCATTAGACATTGTAGAGACATACATTTCATAAGGTAACACTGCAGCAGTTGGTGCCAACAGCTCTTCACTATTTATTCATCTCTATAACGGAGATTGTTTCTTGGTGCTCCTTTAATACGTCAAACTCACATCACTCGTCGTTGCAGGTGTGAATTGTTCAGTACTATAAATAAATGAAATAAATATATTTTAAAGTGTTTGTTATAAATCAAATTCTATAGCATCAGCAACCAGTTGACAAAACCTCATAAATCACTATGCCAATTTAGTTTTCTGAGAGAATATAGAACTGTTCTTTCACTCGTTTGGCTGAATACCAAAGAAAAAAGTACAGCTGCAGGTGCAGACTTTGCATACGAGTTCTATACTGTTAAAACCAAAATAATTTATCAGTCTTTCCTGAAAATAAGGCAAATAAGGTGATAGTAACAAGTGTTGTGCAAATCTGTTCAACTGTATTACTTACACCTCTTTGAGTAACCCTCTTCTATGATTGCTTTGGATTATATAGACGGTAGCAAACATGGTAGATTAAAATTCAACCTCAGTGCAATATCAAATTATATAAATGTTTAGTGCTACACTAAAGTGAAATTATATTTTGTTTGCTTGAAGGTTTGGAGGCTTGCACTTACTTGTTTGGTGTTGAGAAATGGTAGTAGATTGATGTAAATAGATTTAAAAAGTTTATTCCGTTCCTTCCATAGGGGGCACTGGGTTAAGTTTCACACATGTCTGTGAAAGACATGCACAGCGTGTCTTCTCCAAATTAACATCCTGAAGTAACCCCTTGTTTTAGGACTGCCCCCCCCTCCACAGTATTGTCATTTCCTAAAGGAGCAATAAAGTCAGAAACAATGGCCACCCAGATATTACCCAGAAGGAACAAAATGCTCTAGAGGATCTCATCAGTAACGGCTATCACTCTTACAGAGGTTGGATTGAAAAGGTCATACTCTGGCCTTTTCAGTGAATCAAAATGTGACCATGCAAAATATAAAATAAAAGGAGAAGCAGCAGCGATGACCACTTTTCACTTCTATAACAAACAATATCACTGCAATAAGTCATCTAATTTCTCAAGCCGGGAGCAGGTGCAGAGAAGATGACACAGTATGTGATTATGTACTTCATCATCTAAAATATAGTTGTGACACTGTGGGAGGGATGTAGGGAAGGAGAAATGGATATTCAAGAGCGGTGAACATTTTATGTTGGTGCCAGACTATTTGTCTAACTGCAGCCCTCGTTGCTTGATGCATGGTCCCTCCTTGCCACTCTTTAATGCAAGGAGTAGTACAGGGTATTTATGTAACCGTTTGTTTTTCAAACAGGCAAGGAATTCTCATAAAGGCAACCTCTTATATGAAATAGTATACTAATAACAATACATTGTCTACTGCCTTCCATAATACAATTTGCATTTCTGAGAAATTCCTATTTATTTGAAAAGTAGTTAACGTAAAAGGTCACTCTAAGCACTGTGACCACTCATTGTAATGTATGGGATTGCCCATCCCCTCTCCAGAGGAGTCTCAAAGGGTTAATTCAGATTTCAGAGTATGAGGATTTAGCCCCTATACTAAGAATCAGTGCTCAGCAAGCACTGATCTCAAATTCCTCAGGATTGGGACTCTTGGGACTCTTCCTACATCCAATGGCATTGAGAGCCATTGAAATGGCTGGACACTCGCCTAAGTGTCCAACCTTCTCCGCCAGTCACGTGACGTCTGCGACTTACAAGAACCCTGCAGAATGTTTCATACAATGGAGCTCCAAGGGACCAGAGAGCTTGATTTAAACAGATTTTTTATGCTAAGCCTAGGATTACAATGGGAGTAGGAGGTGTGGGAAGTCAGGAAACTTTTTGGCTATGATTTGCAGTGATAATAGGAGTAATTGATTATTCTCACCAAGAAATAGTAAACAATTAGGAATGGTGTAAAATGTTGAATTTATTAGGCTATTGGATGCACAATGTGCATTGAAAGTTTCTATTGTTTATTTACCAATGGCTGTACACAGGTTGTGGGATTCCTGCACAGTAGACAACAACAATTCTATGTATTAGAGCTGTAGCATTATTTTACACACATAATACCGATTTTCATCAATCCTGCCACCGGTATTACTTGTTGAGTTTAGGAAAGCATTATGTAAAACTATTGTAGCGCTGTGTTTAATTCCCTGTCGTGGCAGTACCTATTTTTGGCCACCGGAGGGAGACAAGCGCAATGAGAGACATTGAACATTGGGACTACATTTCCCAGCATGCTTTGGGAGCGGACACAGGAAGTGGATGGGACACAGACTCTTACAACCTGAGCCTCGTGGAGAGAGCTGGCAGAGCGCGCCAGGGAGTGAGAGGAGCAAGACGCAGAGCAGCAGAACGAGACAGTGACTAGGCCGGAGCGCAGCTGGGGCCTGACAGAGCTAAAGACCGGGTTATTCAGCCTTACCAGAGGAAGACCCAGTGATTCACAAGACTACCCACGCTGATATTGAGGATGCTAGAAATCCCCGAGTTAGGAGTACCGCAGATCGATCGGACAGGGAGAGCAGGCGGTGAGCTGGACATTCTTGCGGCAGGTGCAGAAAGCCAGGCAGCGGATCCAGTAACCAAGAGAACCCCAGTCAACATCGAGCGGAGAGACGTCCTGGGTCTAGCGGAGCATCAAGTATCTGGCGGATGGGTGAGAGGCCTTCCAGGCCGTTGTGAAAATAAAGCACGCTGCTGTTTGTTTCCAAAACCCACAGGGCCCCAACTTGACTAGTCGAAGATACCTCTTAAGCAATTCACTGGCCAGTTGAATATTGTACCCGTGTACCAAAACACACACACACACGTACATTCGGGGACATAACCTGTGCGGGACTCACTCCCCAACCCCAAGAAAGGGGGTTAAAGATTTTCTTCTTTTCTTTTCCGCTGCGCGTTTCTCGAATTACGAAGCCTTGTATTTTCTCTTTTCCGCTGCGCGTTTCTCGAATTACGAAGCATCGTATTTCTTTTCCGCTGCGCGTTTCTCGAATTACGAAGCATCGTATTTTCGTTTCTTCTCCGCTGCGCGTTCCCGCATTACGAAGTACTGTAAATATATATATGAACACCGTGTTATTCATTATATGCCATTTATTCTAGTAAACGATATAATTTATAAAATCCACAACGGTGCTGGAGTATATTTATTCCCTAGTGCGGGGAGACTGACCCGAGGTTCAATTTCAGCGGCTCCTCCGGGAGTGAGCGCTACACGTGGGGGCTCGTTTTCGGGATCCAGTCTCTGGAAAAACCACATCTAAAGGGTTAAATATGGATCCAGACACTGCTGCCGAATGGTGTGAGGAGCACAGTAGTCAGTTAGAATTTTGTATAGTCATGGATATTCCCGCAGACACTTGGGCCGAAGATCAGATTCGCCAGGCCGTGGCCGCGCTGACACCAGATCATCGGGGTTAATCCTGGACATTAAAGAGAACCCAGATACCTCTCACACGTATGTTCTTTTTGAGTGGAGAAAGGGTGTTCCAGTGTGTTTTCAGGGCGCGAGCGTGAAGCTGACCGATGAGGTGGAAGTCCAACTGATTCAGCCAAGTGCGCCACGTGGCGAATCTGCAAGTGTTCCTGCGCCCAGTCCGTTGGCCATGATCGGGCCTGAATTTATAGTGGCTATTGGAGATTTGCTGGCTAAGTGTCAGAGAACAAGCCCTCCGCACACTAACTTCGGTTATCGACGGTTGAGAAATTTTACAGGAAACGTACCAACTCCAGCGGGAGAAGAAACCTTCGAAGAATGGGTGGAACAGGCGATGCAGGCTCTGGATGAGTGGGACGTCCCTGAAGCCCAGAAAAAGCAAAGGATCACCGAGAGCTTAAAGGGACAGAAGCTGTGAGAAACCTAAAATTGAGTAAGAAAGACTGCACTGCTTTAGATTATTTAAATGTTCTGGAGGAAGTTTTTGGGCGAACGGAAAAGGCTGCAGAGCTCGTATATCAGTATGAACACACCTACCAGCGGAAAGGTGAGAGAATGACCGAATATATGAGGCGCCTAGATAGGATTCTGCACCAGATACTCCTCAAGAAAGGGGCCGAACCGGCTGAAGTTGATAAGATCCGAATAAAACAGATCCTGAAGGGCTCTCAACCTCTAGATCCAGTGATGCTGCAGCTGAGAAGCAGAGAAGGTAATCAAGAACTGAAGTACCTGGAACTGATCCGAGCTGTCAGAGAGGAGGAGGCTTTACTGGAAGAAAAATCTTTCAGGTGAGGAGAAAGAGCTTACGCGCAACCTGTGAGGCATAACGACTGTCTGCAGCCTGAAAGCGACTCGTTGGATACCTACGGATCCGACGTGGACGAACAAGAGCATCTGATCGCTTTTAAATCCACAGAGAAGGCTGTCAAAGAATTAAACCTCTCTGCACAAGGCGAGTTGCGAAAAACTGTTAAGGAGGTACAAGAAGCTCAAGCTGAATTGCAACAGGCGTACGCGGAACTGTGCCGAGTGTTGTTGAAGGTGACAGAGACACAGACAGAGATGCAGAAGTTCCTCACGAACATGCAGACAACCGGAGTTGCTGTGGCGTCTAGCCAGGGTCCTTCAACCGAATCACAGCGGGTGAATGCGTCTCCGCCTTCTAAGAAGAAATGTTTCGGTTGTGGAGAAATGGGCAACTTCCGCGCACAATGCAAAGGCCGAAAGCCTGAAGGGAATAGAGTAGAGGAGTTGTTGAAAGTCTTGGAAGGACTGTTATCTACCTCACCGGCGGGAAACGCCAGAGGGCACTAGTGAAGGAGCAACCTAGGTGCCCGAAGGTTGAAATCCGCTCCAAAAATCAAGCCAGGACTAAGAGGGCGAGAGGGCCCAAAGTCTGGCCAACTGCTGAGCCTGCCGGGACTGAAAGAGTCACTCCCTTAGCGTCCGGACCTACGTCATGGGGAAGCAATTCACACCCAAAACCTACACGGGCCAAGAAGAAGGCCAGGGTACAACAAACTGGGTCTAAGTGTCCTGGTGCCACCACCAAGTTTCCTGACCAGCTGATAGGTCCTTCTCCTATTGTGCCAATCCAAGTGGAGGGAGTCTACACGAAAGCCCTGTTGGATTCAGGGGCTCAAGTGACATTGATCTACCGAGACTTCTACGAGAAACACTTGAAGCAAATTCCTCTACAGAAATTGAAGGACCTGGAAATCTGGGGTATTGGAACTGAGAAACTCCCTTATGACGGGTATCTACAGGTGAAGTTGGAGATCGGATCTGAAGTCATCGGACAGTCCGGAGGTTGTGATGCATTGGCCATTGTGCGTCCTCGGCCTTCAGGGGCGAACAGGAGTTCCATGATAGTGGGGACGAATACTGATTTGGTGCGACGTCTCCTGACACCTATCGTATTGGAAGAAGGTTCTACTCAAGGAGTACACCCAATGTTACGTCCAGTCTATCAGAGGATGGTCGAAGAACAGAAGGCACCTGCTGAAGTGCGGGGCCTATGGAGATTAGAAGGAACAGAGAAGGTTCTGCAAGCAGGAGAAGTAGCGAGCTTCCGGGCTTCAGTCAAGTTGAACGGATCGCAACCAGGTCCCTATGTGGTACTGGAAACCGATTTTAATCATGGGAGTGAAGCCGGAGTCGAAGTAATTCCTGAAATAATCTCCACTAAAGCTTTGAAAAGAACACGAGGAAGAGTCTCAGTCAGCGTGTGCAATGTGTCTGATTCTCCAGTAGTCCTTAACGAATGCCTATCGGGCAAGTAGCGTCTGCTACGCCTCTCTCTCCTACCGATTTAGGAGGGGGAGTGGATAAAGAGATTCCAGATGAAAGATTCTACCCCAAGGATGCTCCCATTTCACCTGAATGGAAGAAACGTCTTCAGTCTCAAGTTCTGAAGTGGAGAGAATTATTCTCGAAAGATGAGTTCGACGTAGGCCTAGCTAAAAGTACTGAGCACCGCATTCGATTACAAGAAGACAAGCCGTTTCGTGAAAGGTCAAGACGAGTTCCGCTGGGAGACTTGGATGATCTGCGAGAACAGCTGAATGAACTGCAAAGAACCAAGGTGATCCAAGAGTCCAGGAGTCCATACGCATCTCCAATAGTGATGGTCCGGAAGAAGAATGGTTCTGTCCGCCTATGCATAGACTATCGCACGCTGAATCGGAGAACCATCCCAGACCAATATGCTACTCCTCGGATAGAAGATGCCTTACAGTGTTTGTCTGGAGCAAAATGGTTTAGTGTACTAGACCTGCGAAGTGGGTATCAGCAGATACCAATGCATCCTGAGGACTAAGAGAAGACTGCGTTCATCTGTCCACTGGGGTTCTTTGAATTCAACAGAATGCCTCAAGGCCTTACGGGGGCTCCAGCCACGTTCCAACGGTTAATGGAGAAGACAGTCGGGGACATGAATCTGATCGAAGTATTAGTGTACCTGGATGACATAATTGTGTTCGGGAAGACTCTGGAAGAACATGAGCAACGTTTGGAGAAGGTCTTGAAGAGGCTCCATGAAGAGGGATTGAAACTGTCTCTGGAGAAATGTCAATTCTGTCTACCGTCTGTTACGTATCTGGGACATGTGGTCTCAGCAGAAGGTGTTTCGACAGATCCTCGGAAGTTGGAGGCCGTAGCTTCTTGGCCTAGACCCCGAAACGTCACTGAACTTAGATCTTTCTTGGGGTTCTGTTCCTATTATCGAAGATTTGAAGGAGGATTCGCAAAAATAGCTCAACCACTGAACAAACTCCTACAGAAGGAAAGCACAGAAGAAGGCTGCAAGGCCTCTGACCGAAACCCGTCAGCTCCAGGACCAAGGAAAGCTCGAGAGTCCATACAGGGAGAATAGACTAGTCAATGTGAAGGTGCTTTCTTGAAGCTGAAAGAGAGTCTAACTCGAGCTCCTGTCTTGGCCTACGCGGACCCTCACAAGCCGTATGAGTTACATGTGGATGCCAGCAGAGAAGGTCTACCAGGAGTCCTGTATCAAGTGTATGGTGGATTGCTGAGGCCTGTAGCATACGTGAGCCGGAGCCTTACGCCTTCAGAGAAGAACTACCCTACCCACAAGTTGGAGTTCCTAGCCTTAAAGTGGGCAGTGGTAGACAAGCTAAAGGACTATCTGTATGGAGCCGAGTTTGTGATAAAGACGGATAACAATCCCCTTACCTACATCCTTACTACTGCAAAACTGGACGCAAGAGGACATCGTGGTTGGCCGCTCTGTCAGGGTTTCGGTTCAGCCTGAAGTACCGCCCTGGGGTGAATAATCGAGATGCTGATGCTTTGTCGAGAAGACCCTACGCTGCAGAATGGACTCAGTTAACTCCAGACGGGGTGCAAGCTTTGTGTCAAGGAGCAGAATGCCGGGTCAAGGGAGGGATTGAAGTGGAGGCCATAGGAGTCATGGCTGCGGCTGTTCCGGAGTTCTACTGCAACCCTATGCAATTGAGGGATGAAAGTCTACCTACCTTTTCAAAACAGGACCTGAAAGCTGATCAGGCCAGAGACCCTTTAATTGCGTTAACCATAAAGGCCCTAACTGCGAACCAGCGGGAAATCCTGCTGACCAATTCCCTAGATGGAGCCAGATTGGTCTACAAAGAGTGGGAACGGTAGAAGATGTTGGATGGGGTGGTCTACTGAAGGGGCCCCTCAACCAATGCTGAAGAGACCCAACAGTTATTCCTTCCCACTAAACATAGGGAGAGTGTGCTGCGATCTCTACATGATGAGCATGGACATTTGGGCGCTGAAAGGACTTTTAAGCTGGTGCGAGACAGGTTCTATTGGCCTTGCATGAGAGCTGAAGTGGAGAGTTACTGCCATTCATGTCTGAGGTGTATTCAGAGGAAGACTCTACCGACCCGAACCGCTCCAATGAGCCATCTGCAGAGTCAAGGACCCATGGATTTGGTGTGCATTGACTTCCTGTGCTTAGAGCCGGATGCTAGTGGGCAAGGGAACATTTTAGTAGTGACTGATCACTTCACACGTTACGCCCAAGCCTTTTCCACGAAAGACCAACGCGCTCCGACAGTAGCAAAGGTTCTGATGGAGAAGTTCTTTGTTCACTACGGCCTACCAAGGAGAATACACTCTGATCAGGGTAGAGACTTTGAAAGCCGACTTGTTGGGCAATTGTTGGAACTGTTGGGAATCCAAAAGACCCGAACTACACCATATCACCCTCAAGGTGATGCTCAGCCTGAAAGGTTTAATCGCACGCTGCTAAATATGCTGGGGACATTGTCAAACACAGAGAAGCAGAGTTGGACTAGTCACATAGCTACTCTGGTGCATGCATATAACAGTACGGAGAGTGACGCCACTGGATACTCACCGTACCGTCTTATGTTCGGAAGAGAAGCTCGACTGCCGGTTGATTTGGCATTTGGGTTATCTCTGGACCAGACGTCGGTAGCTTCCCATAGAAATTACGTGGATAGACTTCGAAGGAATCTGGCCTCTGCGTTTGAACAGGCCCGTTTGACCTCAGGAAACAGGGAGCAAAGGAACAAAAGGAACTATGATTTGAAAGTTCAGATACAGGATCTACAACCCAGTGATAGGGTTTTGTTGAAGAACTTGGGTGCTGCTGCGAGGCAAAAGTTGGCGGATAGATGGAGTTCTCAAGTCTACATTGTCTGCAAGCAACTGCCGGGTCTGCCGGTGTATCAAATCCGGCCGGATGGAAAGGCTGGGCCTCTTAAGAACTGGCATCGGAATCATTTGTTACCTTTGAGAGAGGCTGTGAGGATACCAGTTGGGGACTAACTTCCTCTGCCAAATCCGCCTGCTCCACGTTTGCCTCCTGTTAGTCGGTCTCAGCAGACCTGGGCTGTCGAAGAGAGTGAAAGGGACAGTGAGGAAGAGAGTTTTTGTCTGGACTGGATGCGCTCACCAGAACCTGAAGAGGTTATCGCAGTTCCTGAACGGCGGGAAAGTAATTTGAGGCCTGAAGCTCCTGAATTTCAGTTAGAAGTTGCTGAGACTATTGCAATCCCTGTAGTTCCTGAAGTCGAATCTTATGACTACAGTTCTATGCCTTCACTGGAAGGATCATACTCCGAAGAGATGTCTGCTCCAGTGGTAGAAAGAAGAATGGAACCAGCGCCTATGGTACTTCCACCTGAAGAGGAACTGATTGAGCCAGAACCAAAACGCTCTGTTCGACCGCCCCAGCGACTCACCTACGACTCACCAGGACATAGCACTGAAGAGGCCGTCACCACAGTGCGAAGGTTGCCCGAAGTGTCTGCAATGTTAGCTGAGGTAGCCCAAAGCATGAGTCAACTTGAGGAAGTGTATCTAACCCACTGTATGCTTGCTGCTGAGCCTGTATATGTTACCTAAACTGTGTTGAAATGTAATGCAACTGTTGTACCTCCTTGGAGAGACCCAAGAGTTCTAGGAGGGGGAGAGTGTAGCGCTGTGTTTAATTCCCTGTCGTGGCAGTACCTATTTTTGGCGCGATGAGAGACATTGAACATTGGGACTACATTTCCCGGCATGCTTTGGGAGCGGACACAGGAAGTGGGTGGGACACAGACTCTTACAACCTGAGCCTCGTGGAGAGAGCTGGCAGAGCCCACCAGGGAGTGAGAGGAGCAAGACGCAGAGCAGCAGAACGAGACAGTGACTAGGCCGGAGCGCAGCTGGGGCCTGACAGAGCTAAAGACTGGGTTATTCAGCCTTACCAGAGGAAGACCCAGTGATTCACAAGACTACCCACGCTGATATTGAGGACGCTGGAAATCCCCGAGTTAGGAGTACCGCAGATCGATCGGACAGGGAGAGCAGGCGGTGAGCTGGACATTCTTGCGGCAGGTGCAGAAAGCCAGGCAGCGGATCCAGTAACCAAGAGAACCCCAGTCAACATCGAGCGGAGAGACGTCCTGGGTCGAGCGGAGCATCAAGTATCTGGCGGATGGGTGAGAGACCTTCCAGGCCGTTGTGAAAATAAAGCATGCTGCTGTTTGTTTCCAAAACCCACAGGGCCCCAACTTGACTAGTCGAAGATACCTCATAAGCAATTCACTGGCCAGTTGAATATTGTACCCGGGTACCATAACACACACACACACGTACATTCGGGGACATAACCTGTGCGGGACTCACTCCCCAACGACAAGAAAGGGGGTTAAAGATTTTCTTCTTTTCTTTTCCGCTGCACGTTTCTCGAATTACGAAGCATCGTATTTCTTTTCCGCTGCGCGTTTCTCGAATTACGAAGCATCGTATTTTCGTTTCTTTTCCGCTGCGCGTTCCCGCATTATGAAGTACTGTAAATATATATACGAACACCGTGTTATTCATTATATGCCATTTATTCTAGTAAACGATATAATTTATAAAATCCACAACGGTGCTGGAGTATATTTATTCCCTAGTGCGGGGAGACTGACCAGAGGTTCAATTTCTGCGGCTCCTCCGGGAGTGAGCGCTACACTATATAATCAACTCACAGTTCCAGACATTATAGTTCAGTAACCCCATAAAATACAGTGCGTGATTAATATGATATAGTAATAATAATTAGTACTTGTTGATAGACTAGCGCAAAAACAAAAAACAGAGTTACAGATGAATTCATTAGTTTGTTAATTCAATTCAGTGCATTCGCTATGTAAACATAATTCGTATTTCAGATCGATTCGTTATTTCAGACGATTAGTTATTCGTTATTTCGTATCGATATGTTATTTCTTTTAGATACGTTATTTCGGATAGATTTGTTATTTTGTATTGCATCGTTATTTCATTTTGATTAGTTATTTAAGAATGGTGAAATGGATGAATCTGAAGAGATTTATTATTACTGATTTACTGGTTTCACCCCGCGAGCAAAGCCTCGCATTGTGGTCAGACTAGCATGATTGTCCTCCCACTTGGATCAGCAATGCTCTAGTGATTTTACCGAAGTCACGATGCAGCCAATGATCAAAATTAGTTACTGGCCTTACTGGCTGTAAAACAAAGGGGTTATTCAGAGACTACCGAATTGCACCAAGTGGGGAATTTCAACATATGGTGCTATTTCGGGGCAATTCGGCTATTCATAAAGCTGGCAATTTGCCAAATATTGGCAAAATGGCAGCAAAATACAGTGCAAATTGGAGGCAGTGAAATTCCCCCATAGAGAAGTAATGAATAATTTATTCAGAGAACTCCGAACAGCAGGTAAAAGTTGGCAAAATGCCCAGATTTTTGGTGGTTTCATTCAACAGGTTTAACCAGGAGAATCCCATAGGTTTCAATGTAAAACAATTCCCCGTTTCTATAAATTTTTTATTCAACCAATTATTGTTTTCATTTGCAGCAAAAAGTCA
This sequence comes from Leptobrachium leishanense, assembly GCA_009667805.1. Lineage (NCBI taxonomy): Eukaryota > Metazoa > Chordata > Amphibia > Anura > Megophryidae > Leptobrachium > Leptobrachium leishanense. The sequence continues at coordinate 131,521,553 of CM019066.1, read as the reverse complement.
CTTTATTAATTTAGATTTTAAAATTTTTCCTAAGCATTTTTTGTCAATGTTTTCCCCCGTTTCTTTTAAATAGCTTTTTTTCTGCACTAGACCTTTATATTGTTATTCATAAGACCTTATATATTATTTCCATGCATTTTTTTTTTTTAAAACGCCTTTTAAAAGTCACAATTTTTTTTAACCTCTGGTCAGTGGCTGGTCGGCTTTTATCGGCAGCCTGGTTGGCGGCATTCACCAGATCGTCAGCTGCATTCAACGCTTTGTTTGGCAGTCCGCAGCTGCTTTCGCCGGGTTAATCAGCGTTGTTCGACTATCACTTCGGTGCACTTCGGGGACCCTGCAGTGAATGCTGAATTCACCGCAGGGTTGACGAATTGAGGTCGCCGAAGTTCACTGAATGAACCAGCACCTTTGCTCTGATTTGCACCAGTGCTCTTTGAATAACCGCTCAAGTCAATCAAAGGTTAAACAACCAGCTTGCTGTACAGAATGCCCTGAGCGCGTCATCAGCTTGCGTTCTTCCGTGCAGACAAAGGACTCAGTGCGCCCTTGCAGCCCCACAGTCATCTGCCTCTGATCCCAACCGCCAAACAGTGAGGGCCATGTTACACGCTGTAAATGTAAAAAAAATGTGAATTGAAATGATAGCATTCTGACAAGGCATGAGGTATACATATAATAATGATATATTATGATTCTGCCGAGTCTGCCATAAAAAAGAGATATAATTTGTCTGGGTCGTATAGTAAAATATGACTTCAAATCGTGTTTGAACATTATGAGCAAAAATGGTAAAAATGAGTTCAGCACCCAGAGGTGAAATAGTAGTGAAGGGGTTAAAATATGATCTGGTTGGCCGCAGACTGAAGACAGATGCAGAACAGTGATTGGCCAAACACTGTTAACTTTTTCAAGCAAAGTAATGCAGTGCTTGGTTTAGACTACTGTCAATCATGCACCAGAGTGAAACGGCATAATGAATCTGTCTGTTTTAATGACTCTATTAGTTATACGTTATTTTGTTCACATTGCGATTCCTTAAAAAACAATTTGTTATTCAGAATTACTTCCAAATAACAAATTAAATTTCGGACGAATATTGATTAGTTACAAAACGAATTGCACATGTCTACTTGTTGGATTTTCATCATACAAATTCACCAAGGAGTATTCAAAACAGACATTCAATGTGAATTGAATTGAGTGACACATTTTACTCAACTGTGGAATAAAAGTGGTCAGAGACAAAAATATGTAGATATATTTGGAATGTACAATATCTCCATATCTTGTAGAGTAATCAGAACTCACTTCCTATAATGTCATACATGTACAGTCAGGTCCATAAATATTGGGACATCGACACAATTCTAACATCTTTGGGTCTATACACCACCACAATGGAGTTGGAATGAAACAAACACAATGTGCTTTAACTGCAGACTGTCAGTTTTAATTTGAGGGTATGTACATCGAACTCAGGTGAACGGTGTAGGACATACAGTAGTTTGCAGATGTGCCTCCCACTTGTTAAGGGACCATAGGTAATGGGACAATTGACTTCTCAGCTGTTCCATGGCCAGGTGTGTGATATTCCCAGATAAAAGGCCCAGAGTTCATTTCAAGTGTGCTATTTGCATTTGGAATATGTTGCTGTCAACTCTCAAGTTGAGATCCAAAGAGCTGTCACTATCAGTGAAGCGAGCCATCATTAGGCCGAAGAAACAAAACAAACCCATCAGGGAGATAGCAAGAACATTAGGTGTGGCCAAAACAAGTGTTTGGAACATTCTCAAAAAGAAGGAACGCACCGGTGAGCTCAGCAACACCAAAAGACCTGGGAGACCACGGAAAACAACTGTGGTGGATGACCGAAGAATTCTTTCCCTGGTGAAGAAAACACCCTTCACAACAGTTGGCCAGATCAAGAACACTCACCAGGAGGTAGGTGTATGTGTGTCAAAGTCAACAATCAAGAGAAGACTTCACCAGAGTTAATACAGAGGGTTCACCACAAGATGTAAACCATTGGTGAGCCTCAAAAACAGGAAGGCCAGATTAGAGTTTGCCAAACAACACCTAACAAAGCCTTCACAGTTCTGGAACAAGATCCTATGGACAGATGAGACCAAGATCAAATTGAACCAGAGTGATGGGAAAATAAGAGTATGGAGAAGGAAAGGAACTGCTCATGATCGTAAGCATACCACCTCATCAGTGAAGCATGGTGGTGGTAGTGTCATGGGGTGGGCATGTATGGCTGCCAATGGAACTGGTTCTCTTGTATTTATTGATGATGTGACTGCTGACAAAAGCAGCAGGATGAATTCTGAAGTGTTTCGGGCAATATTATCTGCTCACATTCAGCCAAATGCTGCAGAACTCATTGGACGGCGCTTTACAGTGCAGATGGACAATGACCCAAAGCATACTGCAAAAGCAACCAAAGAGTTTTTGAAGGGACAGAAGTGGAATGTTATGCAATGGCCAAGTCAATCACCTGACCTGAATCCCATTGAGCATGCATTTCACTTGCTGAAGACAAAACTGAAGGGAAAATGCCCCAAGAACAAGCAGGAACTGAAGACAGTTGCAGTAGAGGCCTGGCAGAGCATCACCAGGGATGAAACCCAGCGTCTGGTGATGTCTATGCGTTCCAGACTTCAGGCTATGATTGACTGCAAAGGATTTGCAAACAAGTATTAAGAAGGGAAAGTTTGATTTATGATTATTATTCTGTCCCATTACCTTTGGTCCCTTAACAAGTGGGAGGCACATCTGCAAACTGCTGTTAGTCCTACACCGTTCACCTGAGTTGGATGTACATACCCTCAAATTAAAGCTGACAGTCTGCAGTTAAAGCACCTTGTGTTTGTTTCATTCCAACTCCATTGTGGTGGTGTATAGAGCCAAAGATGTTAGAATTGTGTCGATGTCCCAATATTTCTGGACCTGACTGTATGTAGATGTATGACACGGTTTAGATTTTGTATCTGTTTTGGTCATATATTTCTCCAACACATCCTTGATAAAGAAAATATTTTATTGCACTGAATTCTTATGAGGTCTGATTATGTACAAAACAAGTAAAATATTGAAATGAGGAAAATAATCCCATCTGTTAACTTAATGATGGATCCAGTCCAACGTTGAACAAACCTTGAAGTGCTTATTCCATGCATCACTGATGCCTTTAATTAAGATTGTTTGACAGATGGGAAATCAATGTGGAAGCTTTATTTAAGAGAACTACACAGCACATTTTTTTGTGTGAGAGCTGTAGAGTTGTAGTTTGCATTAAAGGATTTGCAAAGGTTGTAAAGTCAATGTAATTGTCTGTGCAGTGAGTTACAATTTCTTTATGTACTCTGAGTTCAGATATTATAACGAATACCAAATCTGAGTATACAAAGTTTTATGTTCTGTCTCATTATAAAACCTGTATAAGTTATTTTGAAGATGTTTTATTAAAGATTCTAAAAATAAAAAGTGTATCCATCACAACTGAAAGTTAAAACGTTTTTGCGTGCAGTATTAAAATACTAGAAGAAAACTACCCTAACAAGGACATTTTAAACAGGAGCAAGAAAAGGTGTAATGTAGGAACAAAGAGAGCATTCAGTGGTGACTAAATATAGCATTTCATAAACAAGATAATGAAAACCAAAAAGAAGCAGCTCATGAAAAAGGGGAAGAACTGGAAATGAAACTAAAGTGGTGCTACATTCACATAAGGGGTTATTCAAAAACTGCCGAATTTGCCACCGAATTGCAATGAACAATGAATTTCACGTACTATGCAATTTTGTGGCAATTTCGCTATTTGAAAAGCTGGCAATTTGCCAAATATTGCGAATTGCTAGCGAAATATGGCGACCGTCGTAGCAGTGAAATTCCCCATAGAGAAGTAATGGTTAATCTATTCAGAGAACGCCGAACAGCACCAAAAAGTTGGCAAAATGCCATGATTTTCAGTGCGTTCGTTCGACAGGTTTAAACAGGCAAATCCCTGGAAACAAATAAAACAAACAAAACAAATGTTAGGAATTGCCAGGGCAGGGTACTTTGGTGTATTGTAAACTTTTAAAGTTTGCCCTTCGACGGACAATTTAACAGATAAAAAAAGAGAAAGCAAAAACCTTTATTGTGTCCTCATAACTAGGACAGGTATACAAATGTGATGGGCATACCAGAAATTGCACGGGTTGTCAAAAAGATCAAAACCTGGGCAACAAGAAAAATGGAAAAAAAAAATAGTTAGCAAAGTGTGTTTGCAGAAAAAGAAAAAGGAAAGCGTTGTCTCCCGACATACAAGTCTAAAACATAAGAACACATCAGACATGAGAGACCATCATGTTCAAATAACAATTAGAAACCCTCAAGGTAAAAAAAACTGGGAATGCAGAAGACAAAGCAAAAGGGTGGCAGCTGCTGTTATGGTGTCCCTGTTGATTGATATCTCCACACCAAAGTCAGAAAACGGGCCTTCATGGGTCATCATCTGCAAACTGCTGTAAGTCCTACACCGTTCACCTGAGTTCAAATTAAAGCTGACAGCCTGCAGTTAAAGCACATTGTGTTTGTTTCATTCCAACTCCATTGTGGTGGTGTATAGAGCCAAAGATGTTAGAATTGTGTCGATGTCCCAATATTTCTGGACCTGACTGTAGATAGTAAAGGATGATCAAGCTGAAAGTGCAAAGTCTGCATCCTATGCATAGGCTGATTCTGATGCTACCTATCGTTTGCTATAGCATTTTTTAGAAAGGTTTGGCTTCCTGGCGTTACTAGATACAGTGCTCTAAATGTAGCAGGGAAAAGTAGCCACAGATCGGGAGATAAGGGAGTCCAAAATACCCCCCTATCTCCACCATCAGGATTTCCATAGGATCCAAAGGACCTATTGAGGTACTCAGCATACATAGTTACATAGGCTGAAAAAAGACATGCGTCCATCGGGTTCAGCCTCTCCCACATAACCTACTGCTGTTGATCCAAAAGAAGGCAAAAAACCCAGTCTGAAATGCTTGCCAATATGCAACATACTGGGAAAAAAATCCTTCTTGACCCCAGAATGGCGTCAGATTTCTCCTTGGATCAAGAAGCTTTTACCCACATATTAAATATTATAACCCTTAATATTCTGTGTCTGCAGGAAGTCATCCAGTCGTTTTTTACAAGTCTGTACAAACTCTGACCCAACCACCTCAACAGGCAGAGAATTCCACAGCTTTATTGTTCTCAGCGTAAAATAACCCTTCCTATGCTTTAAGCTAAATTTTCTTTCTTCCAGTCTAAATGGATGACCCCTTGTCCTGTGATACCATACCATCTGATCTCTTTTTTACTGAGTACTTCGACCCCTCAAAGCACTCAGTACATCTGCCAGCCGCTACCGGAAGGGATTGCGATCACTTTGAGAAACGGCAGCTAATTTTGTATTTGCAGGACGTCTCAATGTCGAGGCATCCCTGCAATAACATTAGAGCAGCTGGAAGCGATGCCGATTGCTTCCAGTGCTCTATTTCACTGCCGAGCCGAGTTTCCTTTTAAACCGGAGGTTGACCGGTCCTGGGAGCGATCACAAAGGGTCCCGGCAGTGAAGATCACTATTGCAGGGTGCCTGGATGTCCAGACATCCCTGCAATAGTAATCGAGTGTCTGGAAGCGATACTGAACGCTTCCAGTGCTTGATTTACCATCGGACATACTATGTATGTCAATGGTCGTTAAGGGAATTTGTTTCCATGACGTACATAGTACGTCCGTTGTAACCAATGGGGTTAAATCTGAACTGATATATGTGGCCATGCATATATCTAACACAGACCAAATCTTTCCCTATCCCATGTACAATTCTCTTTTTCTCTCCATTCCTTGTCAAATGTCTTACTATCCTATTGTATCTTTCCATACCCTCCTAATAAGTGAAAACAAATTGCGTCTGAAAGCTAACAATATTAGTAGATGTTGCGATGGATACAAAGGGTATAGTGCATGGGATAAATGAGTGAGATAATAAAGGATAATTTGGGATAGAGAGGTGATAGCTCTTGAATTGGATTACACTGGGGAACAATTTGGAACATATTTTCTGTTGAGTTCGATATTTCAGCTGTTTCAGACTAAATTAGGCACGCTGATTTCAAAACTGTCGTTAGTTTTCTTCTATCACGTCAGATTTTTTCTCTACAGCTTATCTGAATTAGATTACTACGTATGGGAGCACAAGTGCTCTCCTATTGGCCGAGAGTGGACCTCTTTCGAATGGGGAGGGGTGGGGGGCGACTTTGGGGACCGGATGTTACTGGTCTCTGCATTTCATTTACACGTGAGACAGTGTGGTGAGAGGGTGTGTATAACTGTATTTAGTGAATCGTATTCCGAAAGTCTGTATACAAGGAGTAAGCAGGATTTATTTTTTTTATTTGCATAATTATTTACTTTCCTTCAGATCATGTCTGCCTCTGCTATTTCTCGTCGTTCGGGATGAGCTGTTCGGGTTTGGACGGTTCGGAGTTCGACCCGAACTTTGGCAGTTCGAAAGTTCGCAAACTTCGAACTTTTTGGGTGTGTTCAGTTCGAGCTCGAAAAAAAAAAGAAATTTTGAAAAAAGTATAGAAAATGCTTAAAAAAATACTAAAAAATCTAGAAATAAAGAGACTCTTTACTGCAGAATATTATAAGCAATGGTTTATTAGATATTGAATTAAAAACTAATGTGTACGTGGAAAGATTATCAACTCTAAATGACCTCTGTTCACAAACGGGCATAACACCAGGTGTTTTTAGTCTGGTAATCAATTTGATACATTGTACACTATACTGAGGGGGTGGTGTGGTGTCTGCTTCTGATTGAGATTTGAGAATTAATTTCCCTCCTTAAACATCCTAATATGCTGCATTTAACCCTTTCGCTGCTGAGGCTTTTCACACCTCTGTGCTAAGGTCATTTTTACCGCTTTCGCTCATCATGTTTAACCGCATTTTGTAGCCATATTTTGATATATGACCCAGACATATTATATATCGTTCTTTCCGGCAGACTTGGCAGATTCATAATATGTCATTATTATATGTATACGTTATGTCATGTCTGTATATTATAACAAAAAATGCAATAAAATTTGAATTTTCAATAATTTATTATGTGTAAAGTGTTTTTTTCACATTTTAACATGCGATCGTTTGCAATTATATTTTGTATGGGGTGCACTTGTTAAAAAAAATTTAAATGGGGTCTCGTTACATTTTTTTTACAAAAATCGTTAGTGCAGCATTATTGTTCACATTATAATTGAAATGGAAACAATATTGCTGCATTAACAAAACAAAAACAAAAAAAACTTGTTTATTTTTTTTTAGAATTTTTTTTAAATATATTTTTTTTAAACATTTTTCATGCTCATGTTTGGTATCCTTGGAAAGGCCATGCTCTGGCCGATCCAACGATATCAAACATTAACCCCTAGCTGCCACGGATCGGGAGATAGGGGGTTCATTGGAACCCCCTATCTCCACCATTGGTGGCAGCTAGGGGTTAACTCCAGGACTGGCATCATCGTGCTATGCACGATGACGCCAGTCCTCAGGGGGAGTTCCTGGAGTTCCAGGGGGAGCTCCAGGAGAGGATCACGATCCGGTGCTTTTCAGCGCCAATTCGTGATCCAGCTCCCCAGGGGTTAATCACAGCCACCGTTTGGAAGGGCAGGCTATGCCCTTCCAAATGGTGCCTGGATTAACCCTCTGCCCCTGGCAATCGGGAGGGAGAGAAGTCCGAAGGACCTCCCCCCTCCCTTTCAGGCGCTTCCTCTGCACATGCGGGAGGGGCGCCTGAATTAGATGTCATCGTGCCGCCGCGATGACATCTAATTGCTCCGCCGGGGCCCCGGAGTGCTGGGCTGACATCCAAGATGTCAGCCCGCACCGGGGGGGCGCAGCAATCCGCCGGAATCCGGCGGATTGCTGCCTCCTGTGCATGGACGCGCTCAGCGCGTCCATAGCACAGGAGAACCACTTGGCTGGACACGCTGAGCGCATCCATAGCAGCCAAGTGGTTAACTGGTGACTGAAAAAAATTCAAAATAACATCTAAAGCAATGTTATTTTTCACCTCGGGATTAAACATTCACAGGGTTATTCAGAGAGCGGTGAAAAGCAGGAGAATAACTGGAGAAGTGATAATTCTAGGCCAAAATAGCCAAACCAGAAAAATTCTCCCATTTAACTCACTTTCCAAATTGGCTATTTGGTCTAGATTGTTCTCTTCTCCTGCCAGTTCTTCTGGCTTTCACCTCTCTCTCAGGGTTGTTCAGAGAAAGGTGAAAACCAGGAGAATGGCAGGAAAAGAGAACAATCTGGACCAAATAGCCGATTTGGAAAGTGAGATAAGGCTAGGGTCAGACTAACGCATTTTTCACAGTGACCGAAAGTGCATCCGAACGCATTGCCGTATTTTTTCACGGAGCGTGGCCGGAACACAGAGAGAGCTGGATGTGTGAGTGCTGAGCTCCCAGGCCCGAGTGCACAGATTGTCATTTCGGGGCAGAAATAACAGCAATGGCACAGCGGAAAAAGACACTTACTACCCCAGGACTCTCGGGGACTGCGGGGACCCAACGCCGATCCTCCATTTTACCGTTCTTGGGAGATACATCTCAGCCGTTGACCTCCGGTAAGGGATCCAAAATGGCGCCCGGCGACTCAGATCAGGAGGCCTCCCCACCACGATTAGATTCAGCAATAAAAGGGAGCGATATGGACCACAAACTGCGGGCCTTATTACAGAGTTTGCCGACCAAAATGGATTTGGCTGCTCAGTTTACTCAAATGGAGCGCAATTTTAATACTAAATTTGATGGACTGGGGTCCGATTTGAAGCAGTTGGGAGGCCGCGTAGTGGACTTGGAAGAGGACAGAGATGCGTTATTTTCTCATGTGGAACGTTTAAATGGTCAAATGCTAACGCAAGCTAAACGGTTGTCCACGCTGCATAGACACCTGGATGATGTTGATAATAGAGGCAGACGAAACAATCTCCGCATAAAGGGTTACCCGGAAGCAGACTCTGGCAAGGAAGATGTTAAAGAGCTACTCCGTGGTCTGTTTAATGATATCCTGGGTCGATCTGGAGAGGAAATATTAGTTCTGGATAGAGCTCACCGTGCACTGCGGCCGAGGGGATCACAAAATGACGCACCTCGTGATATTATCTGTCGCTTGCAAGATTTTACACTAAAAGAGGAAATTCTCAGAGCAGCGCGCAAAACTTTGGAAATTAAAGTGGACGGTCAAGTGATACTTTTCTTCCAAGATGTTTCCTGGACCACTTTACAGGCACGGAGGGCTCTGAAACCGTTAACTGAAGCGCTCCAGGAACGTGATATTCGTTACCGATGGGGATTCCCACTGTCTTTACAGGTGACGCATAACAACCAAGTTCATTCTGTTGCATGTCCTGAGGACATTCCGGACTTTGTGCGTGCTTTTGGACTCCCAGAAGTCGACATCCCAGACTGGTATGGTTCGCCGTCGCCATCTGACACTATACCCTTCCCACAGCGACCCCGCTGGACTCAACAGGCGAAAAAAAACGTAAAGTCAAGCCCTCTGCAGCGGCCCCTTCTGAGCCTGATCCAGAACCGTGAGGGAAGTCCTTGCTTTTGCTGCCATTGTCATTTGAAAGTTTATACGCTTTTTTGATATTTTCTGCCCCCTTGCAAAAATTTTTTTGATTGAATGCGCTTGGGTCCGGCAACCGAGACAGTCGGATGAGACTCTTGCTCGGCACCCAGAATTTTTGGAAAATTCTGAGACTTTCTGGGCCGCCTCCTGAGTGGTGTTTTTTTTTTATGTCCTCTGGGTTTTCCCACTATCAGAGGTCTACACTACCTCAATTTTTTTTTAGTTTTGTGTTGTTATTGTCGTTTGTTTTTAGATTTTTCTTTTTGGTGATCACTTGTACTATTTGCTATGCTACTAGGGGGTATGGGCAGGTCCCGGGCTCTGACGCCCTCCTCTCTCACTAGTTTAAATGGCTAATTTAAATTTGATTTATATGAATGTCCGAGGTCTTAATATGCCTGTCAAACGCTCGAAGGCTCTTGCAGAATTCCAGAGGTTGAAAGGTGATGTTATTTTTGTTCAGGAAACACATTTTAGAGAGGGTTCCGCACCAGGGTTCCGCAATGCTCGCTATCCGACGGGCTATTTTAGCAATTTTGGGGAGACAAAATCTAGGGGGGTTGCCATTCTTTTTGCGTGACATGTGCCTTTTACTCTGCAAGATGTGGTAACTGACCCGCAAGGTCGATTTTTGATGGTTAAAGGGATGTTGGGCAATACTAAGTTAACTTTTGAAAATGTTTACCTGCCGAACCGCTTGCAAACCAAATGTCTCCGAAAAGTGTTACGACGTTTGTCCGAGTTTCAGGAAGGTTTTGTGGTCTTAGGGGGTGATTGCAATGTTTCGTTAGATATGTCGGCAGATTGTGTCCAGGGTGGGGGATCGTCTGTTCCCTCTCTACGGGTCCAATTTCGTAAACTCTTGTCAGCGGACCGTCTGATAGATTGTTGGCGTCTCAGTAATCCAGCAGTAAAGGACTACACATTTTATTCACATGCCTTTAAGAAGTATTCTAGAATAGACTATTTTTTTGTGGAACATAGGGCTTTGGAAATGGTACGCAGTTGCAAAATAGGACCCATAACATGGTCGGACCATGCACCCCTTCTGTTATCTTTAGCCCTACCTAATTTAGTGCGAATGGAGAATGCCTAGTGTTTGAATGAGTCATTGCTATCTGATCCCATGACGCGAGCGGAGGTGACTGCCTCCTTAGAGAATTACTTCCTTGAAAATGACACGGATGATGGGAACACCCGCAACAGTTTGGGAGGCTCACAAGAGGTGCTTTTATCCAGTTGGGCTCCATGCGCAAGAAGGAAAGGACCGCCAGAACGGAGGAATTGCTGAGGGAGATCACGGCCTTAGAACTGACGCATAAATCTGACCTAGATCCTGAATCATTCCGACGATTAGTTCTCTTAAGAGCTGACTTAGCTAAATTAACGAATGCACAGGTGGCGCGGGCCCTTACACTGACGAAATATGCTTACTACACCCAAGGGAATAAATGTGGCAGGCTACTTGCACGTGCTCTGAAGAAACGATATCAAGCTACTTTTATCCCGAAACTGCGTACTAGCACGGGATCCGAGGTCAATACGACCCGAGACATTGCGGAAGCCTTCCATGCTTATTACCAAACTTTATATAATATTGATGAGAGTAGGGTCCCATAGCATATAGTGGACTCGTTTTTGGCTAAGACGATTAAAACTACTTTCCCGCGTAATGTTAGCCGACATTTAGATAACCCGCTTACATTAGAGGAATTTACGGAGGCTTTAAAATTAACGCCCTTGGGTAAAAGCCCGGGCCCTGACGGGTTTACGGTGCTATATTATAGGACTTTCGGGTCTATTCTGGGCCCTAGATTTGTTAAAGCTTTTAACTCTATTTCGGATACCTTTCCTATTCCACCTGCGACGCTCCTCGCCTCTATCTCTGTGATACCGAAACCGGATAGAGACCTGTTAGATTGCGCTAATTATAGACCCATATCTTTAATAAACGTTGACTTAAAATTGTTTACGAAAATACTGGCTTTACGACTTAAGCCTCTCCTGACTTCAGTGATTCACCGAGACGAGACGGGCTTTGTACCGGGCAGAGAAGCCCGTGATAATACTATTCGTATTTTTTCACGGAATGCGCGAAAACGGTCATACGATGCGCATTTTTGTGCGTGATTTTTTTTACGGATCCAAACCAGGAAACTTTGGGTGTCTGGACGTTATGTTGGCCGGACATGAGCAGGGTCTGACGTCTCCAAATCACGCACACACGCCGCTAGTGGACGCAGCGCACTCTGTACGTCCGTACTAGCGGTTTCGCGTTCTTGAAAAAATGCGTTCATTTTCCACTTGCGTTGGGCAGCCGGACTCTCGTGCGACCGTACTTCGTATATTGGCCGTCATTGCCCGTCATTTGCTGCTAGTGCGGCCGTGATTAAGTGCGCCTAAACGCACGTTAAAAATTCGCTAGTCTGACCCTAGCATAAATGGAGAGAATTTTTCTGGTTTGGCTATTTTGACCTAGAATTTTCCATTCTCCAGTCATTCTCCTGCTCTTCACCGCTCTCTGAATAACCCTGACAGGGTTATTCAGAGAAAGGTGAAACTCAGGAGAATGACTGAAGAGAAAATTCTAGGTCAAAATAGCCGAACCAGAAAAATTCTCCCATTTTTCTCACTTTCCAAATCGGCTATTTGGTCTAGAATTTTCCATTCTCCAGTCATTCTCCTGCTTTTCACCGCCAAAAAATCAGTAAACTTTTTCTGCATGTCCAAAAATGTCTCCTCTTTTCATACAGACTGCCGCCCCAAGCAGTTGTTTATGGATAGATTAAAGGAAAAGCATTTACCGTCATTTGAAATGTCATTTTTTGGTTTTTACATATTTCTATACATCCTAGAAATCCGCCACTTCACGGGCAGGTTATGGGGACCTCCTAGGCACGATATTTGAAGGAATTTTTCATTTTTATTTTTAACCCTTATTTCATGGAAAACTCACTGTCCCTTTAAAAACTTTTTTTTTTTACTTTTTGTCCTTCTTTCCTGTCCCCCAGGGCACTACCCGGACCCCCATACACCTTTTATGGCAAATATCAAGCATATATGCCCTCTTGGAGGGCACTCTAAAAACCGAATTTTCAGCCCCAGTGACTTGCATTGAGTTCGTGTTTGGGTTTGGGTTCGGATCCGAACATTTGGAAAGTTCGGGTTCGGCTCTGAACCGAACTCGGGGAGTGTTCGGCTCATCCCTACTCGTCATAAGTACCAAAACAGCCTTGATTCCTTTTGGTACATCTGTGGCAGTTTCACTGTTCCCAGTCAAAGGACGAACATTAGGGATGAGCCGGACACCCCCGAGTTTGGTTCGCATTCGAACTCGAACTTTCCAAATGTTCGAATTCGAACTCGAACTCAATGCAAGTCAATGGGACTCAAAATTAGATTTTTAGAGTGCCCTCCAAGAGGGCAAATATGCTAGATATTTGCCATAAAAGGTGTATGGGGGTCCGGGTAGTGCCCTGGGGGACAGGAAACAAGGACAAAAAGTTTTTAAAAAAACGTTTTTAAAGGGACAGTGAGTTTTCCATGAAATAAGGGTTAAAAATAAAAACTAAAAATTTCTTCAAATATCGTGCCTAGGAGGTCCCCATAACCTGCCCGTGAAGTGACGGATTTCTAGGATGTATAGAAACATTTAAAAACCAATAAATGACGTTTCAAATGACGGTAAATGCTTTTCCTTTAATCTATTCATAAACAACTGCTTGGGGCGGCAGCCTGTATGAAAAGACATTTTAGGACACGCAGAAAAAGTTAACTGATTTTTTGGCTAAATTATGGTGAAACTTATGCAGGCTTTGGATGAAAGTAACAATAGGTGCTTTAAAATTGGGCTTTTAGCGTCGGCAACACAACGTGACCCCTCTGAAGATATGAATCTGGTACAGGCGTCAGTGGCAGTGCACCCAGATATTGTGCCTTTGGTGCCAGGCCAGCAAGTGCATTCATACAGTAACCCCTCTGTGGTATTGTGGAAGAGTGCAGGGGTGGACCATGCGGTCCTATATTAAAAGATATGAATCTGTTAAAGGCGTCAGTGCACCCAGATATTGTGCTTTTGGTGCCAGGCCAGCAAGTGCATTCATACAGTAACCCCTCTGTGGTATTGTGGAAGAGTGCAGGGTTGGAACCTGCGGTTCAAAAAATTAAAATAATATAGATGTGGCAACAGGCGTCAGTGCAGCCAAATATTGCGCCTTTCATAGCAGCAAGTGCCTTCACACCGTAACCCTTTTGTGGTATTGTGGAAGAGTGCAGGGTTGGACCCTGTGGTTTAAAAAATTTTAATGATATAAATGTGGCACAGGCGTCAGTGCAGCCAAATATTGTGCCTTTCATGGCAGCAAGTGCCTTCCCACCGTAACCCTTTTGTGGTATTGTGGAAGAGTTCAGTGGTGGAGGTTTTGTGAATGCAGAAGAGGACATCCCTGATCTATTCCGTTACGTCAGCATCAGGGGATTGATAGCTGCTGATCCAGGACTGATTCATTTTTATAAATGTCAGCCAGTCTACAGAGTCGGTGGACAGACGCACTCTTTTGTCTGTGACAAAACCTCCAGCGGCACTGAACGTCCTTTCAGAAAGCACGCTAGATGAAGGGCAACCTAGTAGCTGCATAGCATATTGGCTAAGTTCTGGCCAGTGATCCAATCTCAACACCCAGTAAGTCAGTGGATCATCTGCTGGAAAGTTATCCAGGTCTGCCCTTGCCCCTAGGTAGTCCTGCACCATATGGTGAAGACGCTGCCAATAGGTGCCTACATTTGACGTCCCTGGGCGTCGTGGACTAAAAAAATTTAAAAAGGCATCAGTCAAGCGGCCCTGGCCTTCACCACTATTCCTCTGATCATCCGCAGCCTCAGAAGCACCTGTGTCATCGCTTTTTAACCCACCAGTGCCTGGAAAGGTGTTACACAAGTGTCGCTTTAGAGCGTCTTCAAGTTTTTTCATCCTGTGCTCCCTCTGTGCGAGCAGGATGAGCTCTGCAACTTTACCCTTGTATCGTGGATCAAGAAGGGTTGCCAACCAGTAATGATCCCTCTCCTTGATAGCACGAATCCTGGGGTCCTTTAGCAGGCTTTGCATAATAAGGGAGCCCATGCAGCGTAGGTTGGAGGTGGCATTAGCTTCTGAGTATTCCTGCTCAATGAGGAGGATGACCCCATCGTGCACTTCCTCCTCCCAGCCACGTACTAGTCCTTGTGTTTCTGGGCACACAAAACCCTCCCTTGAGGAATCCCCACCTTCAATGCCCCCACTACTCAAATATTCCTCCTCCTCATCCTCCTCCTGTCTGATCTGAGGAGGACCCGCTGGAAAGCTGTCTGTGGAAAGACTGGGGCCTTCAGAGCTAGGGAAGGCCTCCTCTTCCTCCCGCTGCCTGCCTCTAGAGCCACATCTATAATTCCCTGCAGAGTGTGCTCCAGCAGGAACACTAAAGGAATTGTGTCACTGATGCATGCACTGTCCCTGCTCACCATCCTTGTTGCCTCCTCAAATGGTGACAGTACAGTGCATGCATCCTTGATCATCAGCCACTGCAGGGGGGGGAAACAAGTTGACCTGAACCTGTCCTTGTGCCATACTCACACAGGTACTCGTTCATGGCCCTCTGCTGCTTGTGCAGATGCTGCAGCATTGCTAATGTCGAGTTCCACCTGGTGGGCATGTCACAGATCAGACGGTTTGTGGGAAGGTGGAATTCTCTTTGAATTTCTGCCAGGCGTACGCTTGCTGGGAATGACCGTCTGAAGTGGCTGCAGACTTTTCTGGCCTGGCTGAGAAGCTCTGGCAGCCCTGGGTACCTGGTTAGGAAATGCTGTACCACTAGATTTAGGACGTGTGCTAGGCATGTTACATGCATCAATTTACCCTTGCATAGGGCGGAGAGAAGGTTGCTGCCATTATCACATACGATCATTCCCAGCTGAAGCTGGTGTGGTGTTAACCATCTCTGCACCTGCCCCTGCAGAGCTGACAGAATTTCTGGCCCGGTGTGGCTCCTGTCCCCTAAACAAACCAGCTCAAGCACAGTATGGCATCTTTTTGCTTGAGCCATTGCGTAGACCCTGTCAGGCGTGGGTTTAACTGCCACTTCGCTAGAGACAGAGAAGGAGGAGAAGGAGGAGGAGGAGGAAGAAGAGGTGGTGGTGGTGGAGCAGACAGACCTCATACAAGCAGCTTTCTGCAGGCGTGGTGGATGAACAAGCTCCAGCACAGAGCCCCGTCTTGGATCCCTCCCAGCTGCGATCAGAGTTACCCAGTGTGCCGTGAAGGAAATGTAATGACCCTGTCCATGCTTGCTGGACCACATGTCTAAAGTCACATGCACCTTGTTGCTGACTGCCTTTCCCAATGACTGGATAACATTGTCTTCCACGTGCTGGTATAGTGCTGGAATGGCCTTGCGTGAAAAGTAATGGCGTTTTGGAACCTGCCACTGTGGTACAGCGCATTCAGCAAATTCACGGAAGGGAGCAGAGTCCACCAGCTGGAAAGGCAGCAGCTGCAATGCGAGTAATTTTGCTAAGCTGGCATTTAGACGCTGTGCTTGGGGATGGTTGGGACTATATTTTTTCTTACGCTGCAGCAGCTGGGGCAACGTAATCTGACTTCGTAAATCTTCAGCTGATGGGATGCTGTCACATTGTGAGGAAGGAGCTGGTACATCCATTACTGTAGCATCATCTCTGTCAGTGGAGGTTGTAGGCAATGACATGGCAGGACATATAGTGGGGGTAGAGACAGATGAGGAGGAGGACCTATGCAAAGTGTTGTGCCATCTGGATGCGTGGCAGGTGGTCATATGTCGCCTCAAGCACGTGGTACCCAAGTGTCTGATGTCTTTCCCATGCTTGATCCTCTTCCGACATAGCAACGCTGCAGTCTGCTGCACATGTCGTGAAGAACTCCCAGACAGCAGAGATCCTGGACGTGTGCTGCGAGACAACAGCACTCTGCACCTGAGTAGCTCTGACATCTGATGCCTTGGGCTGGCTATGATTGCTCATAGAGGACGTTGTGCCTCGTTTTTGTTGGACCTCCTCCTCCTAACTTGACTCCTCTGTTCGATCAGGCACCCAGGTGGAGTCAGTGACCTCATCATCATTGTCATCACCCCCTATCTCTTCGTCACTCTAGCCAACCTCGCAATATGCTGCAGCTGCTGGGGGAACATGAGTGCCAGTTCTTTGTGTGTCACTGGCACCCCCTCTAGGCTGATTATACTCCCTTCCTCAACCTCAGAGTTTGAATCAGAGCACTGGAGTTGCTGCGCATCCTCAAGCAGCATGTCACTGTCACTGTAATCAAACAATTCAGCTGATTCCTCCGTGTATGATAGTGAGGCTACGGCAGCAGTAGCTGTGGACATGGAGGCTGAATTAGATTTTTTGGCAGCTGAGGTGGACTGTAAAGCACTACAAGCCTGACTGGCAGAGGACTCGGAGGATGATGATGGCCTGGTTAGCCAATCCACCAAATCCTCTGTATGTTGCTGCTGCTCAAGACCTCTAGCACCAGTTAGAAACAAGGACAAGCGTGCCCTGCAGAGGATGCACCACGTCCACCATGACCAGGGGCACAGCCTTCCGACACAGAGACTGCTTGCCCTCTTATCTGTGTCTGGGAGTGTCTACCTGTCCGTTTTGGTCTTTCTGACATGGTGAGTGATATATAGATTAAAGATATACAGATTTTCCCGAACAATGCTATACGTCATTGATACACCCTGGCTGATAGCTGGCAACAGCCAGATTCTACTCTGAATAGATAAACAGATGAACTCTGATTAAACTGTGTTATTGTATGGTTTCTAGAATTAGAGTAAAGATATACTGATTTTCCAGAACCACTGTGTTATTGTCAGGTATCTCGAATTAGATTAAAGATATTCAGATTTTACAGAACAATGCTATAAATCAGTGATACACCCTGATAGCCTTTGCAGTACCAACACACAGATTCAAATTCACACAACTCTGGTATAAGTCAGTGATACAGCCGGATAGCCTTTGCAGTGCCAACACACAGATTCAAATTCACAGAACTCTGGTATAAGTCAGTGATACAGCCTGATAGCCTTTGCAATGGCAACACACAGATTCAAATTCACACAACTCTGGTATAAGTCAGTGATACAGCCTGATAGCCTGGCAGCAGCTGTCAGTGCCAACACACAGATTCCAATTTCCAGAAATCAGATATAACTCAGTGATACAGCCTGATATGCAACAAACAATCTCCTCTCTGATTCACTCCTGCAACAAACACACGCTGGGGCTGCGGGGAAGCCTTATATAGTGTGCTGCGGGACTTAGCTCTGTGCGCCCATGATTAGGCAAATTTTGCCTAATCAGGACTCTGAGCCGTGATTGGCAAAGTCTTGCACCTGTCTTGCACCTGACCTGTGGTCAGGTGCAAGGCTGTAGCCAATTACAAGCTTCAGGCCAGTGTAAAAGTGCATTGTGGTCCATTGTGGAACATTGTGGGCGAACACGTGGAAATGTTCGATGTTCGCCGAATGGCCGAACAGGCAATGTTCGAATCGAACTCATGTTCGGATCGAACCGCCAGCCCATCCCTAGTCATTACAATAAGAAACGTAGAATTGCTTTGACATTATTTTGTGCAGAAACATATAGAAGCTGATAAAATGACATTGAATAGGGAGCATGGAATTTTTTTGTGCCACCTGACCAGGAAGAGAAAATAAAAAATGTATTTAGCTTCTCCAAAGCCCTATTCAAATCAATATCTATAGAAAATAAAGGTACTGGGAAAATAAACATGAGAGAACAAGTATGCATGTTATTTTTCTGGATGCCGCAAAAGTTTTAAATGTTTAACAAAATGTATTTGCTAGGAAAAAAAGATTGTACGAAATTAGTGCCCACTATTACCTACCAGTATCCCGCAGAAACGCCCACATTTTGAATACAATTATATATCACAAATGTACAAAGTACAGAATCTGAACAAAAGCGTCTACTGAGTTAGAAATGGGAATTCATTGAATAGCCAAAGGTTCTATTGATGGCATTTGAAATGCAAAACAATCCATTCTGACTTTAAAAAAAATACTTTTATTATGTGGGTGTGAATATCTATTTGTTTCTGCTGTGGTAGTCATGTAATAGGGATTTTAAAGAGCATATAATGCACCCGAATGCAAGTTTTAAATAGCACATATTTATTGATGCACACCATGTGGGCACTTTTTAGCAGAGCACATGATGCTTGTAATGAAAATTCCAGCTGATACTTCACTTGCGCTTGCTTGCTTGCATGCCCAATCCCTTTGTACTGCATATGACTAAGTAAATTCTTGAAGCAGGGACTGAAGATGTCACATGATCACAGCTGGAATCTATATTACAGGATTTTAATATTACCAGGAAATTACAGATTCTATTTTGCTTTAAATTGTATTTGTAAATCACATTCATCAGTTGAAACCCACGTAGAAAATCTATAACAGATAAAGAAATATGTCCACATTTTGATTATATAACATTGTGCATGATTGCATGGTTTGGTGATATTTTATACTTCCATCAGGTTATGCCTAGCAATAGCCCACTGTGATAACATGTATATCCAGTGTAATGTGGTGTCTGAAAGTACATGCTAAATTCAAACCCTAGAATTACAGAGGAGTGCAATGTCGAATACAAAATAAAGCTTTTTGTCAAAATGTTGGGACTGCCACATATTTATATTTCATGACAAGCTTATTTGATGTTCTATACAAAAGACTTTTTACAGTAGATATTAAATAATGCGAAGTATACCTCCCTCAACGACATTTTGCTGTCTTGGACCCTGTCATCCTATGTAAAAACACTGATATCAGCCATGAGTTGTTGTTTGGGACCAGCAAGCTTTTTTCTACTGCAAGATTCAGAGATGAAATTGTCTCATGACTGCTTTATTTACAGTAAGGAATCCGGCAAGCCTAACAAGGTTCAGTCAAGCAAGTTTATTCGAATGTACACAGTGGCAATGTATCGGTCATGTCACTTGCCTTTGTCAAGCCCAAGTCACTGGTCTTGACAAAGGCAAGTGACATGGCCGATGTGTTGCCACAGGTTACATCCTATAGACCTGCAAGAGTGAACCTCCTTAAGAGTGCTGGATTCCTTTATTCTCTCTACAAGTCTATGGCGTGTTGGCCTCCCTGGAATCAGTGTTTGTACCCTTCATTAGAGTTGTTATGTTTTGACAAGGCACAGAGTTCTGTGCTAGATTACTCTTTCTGTGAACATTATCTACAATAAGGGATGGACTTGGCTCAAAAAACTAGCTTGCTGCCATGTATGGGAGTGGTAGAACACATAGGAAGCCATATGCATAGATTGTATATTGCATTTTGAAGTGGTGGGGTTTAGGCCTAGCTTGGGGAGGTTTTGGCAGTCTAGGCAGAGTTTGTGTGACCAATGCCTAACCCGGACTAGACAGGTGGGGTTTAGTCCAACCAGGGTAGCGTTTGATTTGGGTTGTGGATAGAGCTTGCAGTTTTCCATGTCCATGACAATTGCAGCTCAACAATGACCACAATGATATTTATTTATTTATAGATGACCACAATGATATTTATTTATTATTTATTTGCAAAGTATTTTACCAGGAAGGATACATTGAGATTTCTCTCTTTTTCAAGTATGTCCTGGGTATAAGGGTTAGTTTTAGAGGTTTTAAGCTTGAACTAATACTTTGGACTTATTATTACAACATTGTTGTACGTATTACATGTTTAGCAGTCACAATTGTAGCTAATATGAATATGAACTATGCTGAAAATACTTTATGTGCACTGTTCTGCCGAGCCATTAACTTTAACAGTGAGCTGTTAAGTAAAATGCCCCCACTCAAAAATGTTACCTGCCCCTCCATTACTATTCATTTTATGGCTATCTACTGTTTATCTGCACTTTGTATAGGAAAGGCAAATGTTGAGGTAGTTTAAGGATAATGAATAGGAAAAGAAAACTTTATTAATACAAATGCATTAAGGACATATGTATAAAAACATATAAAAATGGAGTGGAAACTAAACCGTTGGAATGGAGTGGTAGTGTTTCTGTTGGGCTAGTTTCACAGGCCAGAAAAGAATACAGTGCAGGGCTCACCCAGGTAATGGCCCACAACCTTGGTGCAATTCCCTCGCTCGCTTGATACCATATATTAGTGATCTCCTCAAGAGCAAAGTAGATTCACCACATCACAAATTTGGTACAGTGCCAAATCACCAAGTGATCGTAGGGAGAATAGATGAAAATTATACATGCACTTTAAAAGGGCGGTGCGCCAATGTATATATGCTTGAAAACAGAAATAAACATATTATGGTGCAGTATTAATACATAGATATAAGCCAACATCATTTATAAACAACCACTCACATTATCTAGAGCCCAATACCGACTGTAGGTGTTTCAGGCCTCTGGGTATTTTCTTCCATTTTCTCAGGCACCCAACCACCTTTATATCATCTGTATATGATCTTTTATCTTCTTCAAAAAGCAAGAGAATATCGGGGCAAACCCCTAGCACAATACCGTATGTACTTTAGTATATTCCGAAAAATTATTTGCCAATTGCCATCTTACTTTAGTTGGAGCCCTTCCTGGCTATGGTTGTATCAATTGTGGATTCTTTTCTGTGAGTACCCCACTAAAACTCACTTTTTACTTCACTGAACTCCTGGAACTGCAGGTATCTTTCAGTAATACAGTGGACAGCAGACAATTGGTTAATCTTTAAAAGATTTATTCCATTAAAAAGCAATTAAAAATCAGATTGTGTTTCGCCTGACCCAAGTTGTGGCTTCTTCAGCTGGCGTTTTGCTTTGGATTAAAAATATAGGGCTCTATTACAACCTGGGCGTTAAAATGCGGGCGCAAGGGAGGAAAAACTGCGTCTGCAGTTTTCCCCCTTGCGCCCGCTTTTTAACACCAGATTACAATGCAGGCGCAAAAAAATGCTGCGTGCATTGTAGCGCCCGTTAAAAATCATAGGACTCCATTGAGTTCCCCTCTGCCGGTCACGTGACGGTCGGCGTAGGGATACGCAGGGAGACTTTTCCCCCTGTCTTTCCCTGCTCCCGCCGGCCAGAGGAGGCGACTGGAGCCGCGGTCCTCGCCGCGGGACAGAGGGTGAGTATAGTTTTTTTTTTAACTTTTTTAAGCTGGTGTTAACGGATTCTGCACCAGCGGAATCAGTTAACACCAGGTCCTGGCTCTGGTTAACTTTTCATTGATCAGAGCCAGGCGTTAATCAGCGCTGGGACATTGTAATCCAGCTCTGATTAACGCTTTGCGCTCCCCATGTTAAGTATAGGGAGTGCAAAGTGCAGTGACCTCGCACTGAGAAGCGCAAGGTACCAAACGCAAACGTGTTTTTTAACCCGTTTGCGTTTGGATCTTAAGAGCCTGCTAATACCGCAGCTAACAGTAGTGCTCACGCAGGTGAGAGCTACCGTTAGCGTTAGGTATATAATAGGGGCCATAAATGGTTGAATAAAAAAAAGAATAAAAACTTTAATATTTTTTCCATTGAATCCTATGGGCTTCACGCATGGCGGTTTTCCTATACAATGCATCTTTTCACGTTTCCCCTGCACACGGTGGTTATTAGACTTGTTACATAGTTACATAGTTACATAGTTATATAGGCTGAAAAAAGACATGCGTCCATCGGGTTCAGCCTCTCCCACATAACCTACTGCTGTTGATCCAAAAGAAGGCAAAAAACCCAGTCTGAAGCGCTCGCCAATATGCAACATACTGGGAAAAAAATTCCTTCTTGACCCCAGAATGGCAGTCAGATTTCTCCTTGGATCAAGAAGCTTTTACCCACATATTAAATATTATAACCCTTAATATTCTGTGTCTGCAGGAAGTCATCCAGTCGTTTTTTAAAAGTCTGTACAGACTCTGACCCAACCACCTCAACAGGCAGAGAATTCCACAGCTTTATTGTTCTCACCGTAAAATAACCCTTCCTATGCTTTAAGCTAAATTTTCTTTCTTCCAGTCTAAATGGATGACCCCTTGTCCTATGTATAGTCCTGTTAATGAATAGGTTATCAGACAATGGTTGATAATGGCCCCGTATATATTTATATAAGGTTATCAGATCCCCTCTAAGGCGCCTTTTCTCTAAACTAAACAGGTTTAAGCTTGTTAGTCTTTCCTCATAACTTAACCCTTCCATCCCCCTTATTAATTTAGTTGCCCGTCTCTGCACTTTTTCTAACGATATAATATCTTTTTTTAAGACAGGTGCCCAAAATTGCACGGCATTTTGCACGGCAAATTGCACGGCATTTTGTTTCATTACGTATTGAAATTCAGACGAAAATCACAATTTTTTGTTATTTTTACGTCTTCAAAACGGTGATATCGGCCGTCCGAAATTGAGAATCTTGGTAGCACAACGAAAACAACTAAACAAAATGTTTGAAAGGCAAGATGATCCGAAACAATACAAAATGGGATGAAAATGATCCAAAATGAGAAAAATAAATTACGAAAATGACCCAAAACGTAACCAAATGTTGCAAAACAAAAATTACCCAAAATAAAAAAAGGAAACAAAATTATTTAAAAGTAATAAAAACTGAATTTTTTAACATTGAAACCTAAGAGATACGCCTATAGGTTTTTTCCCTTACGTTTCAATGTAAAAATAAAACCCGTTTTTTTTTTAAATATTTCTTAGGCTAGGGTCAGACTGAGGCAGTGCGAACGCGCGTTCTGGCGCACTTAATCACGGCCGCACTAGCAGCAGATGACGGGCAATGACAGCCAATATACGATGTACGGCCGCACAAAAGTCCGGCCGCGCAACGCAAGTGGAAAATGAACGCATTTTTTCGAGAACGTTAAACCGCTGGTACTGACGTACAGAGTGCGCTGCGGCCGCATAGCAGCGTGTGTGCGTGATTAGGAGATGTCAGACGCTGCTAGTGTGCGGCCAACATAACGTTCAAACAGCCGGATTTCCCTAGACTTCTTTTTACCCCATCGTCATGAAATACGTCCAGAATTGCGCATCGTCTGACCACTTAAGCGTATTCCGTGAAAAAATGCGTGCGCACGCATCGACGTACATTTTGACGGTGGCCGCAGAAAATGCGCTCATCTGTCCCTAGCCTTAAACCGTTTATTTTTTTCATTTGCAGCAAAAAGTGATTTGGTTTATATTTTAGTATTTTTTGGGATTTTTGGAATTTTTGGGTGAAAATTTAGGTTTTCTAACTCATTTTAAAGAAACAAAGTTTTTTTCCCATAGGTTTCAATGTAAAAAAATATTTACGTTTTTATTAAATATTTCTTAAATAGTTAATTTTTTTCACTTGCAGCAAAAAGTCATTTTGTTTATTTAATTTTTTTAGGATTTTTTTGGCATTTTTCTGGATTGATTTTGGGCGAAATTTTATGTCAGTGAAATGCCCTGATTTTTGGTGGTTCAGTTCACGTTCAGTGCAGTTTGGCTGCAGTAAAATTCCCCATAGAGAAGTCACGGTTTAAACAGGAGAATCCCATAGGTTTCAATGTAAAAAATAGTCTCGTTTTTATTAAATATTTATTAAACCCTTTATTTTTTTCACTTGCGTCAAAAAGTCACTTTATTTACTTATTTTTTAGGATTTTGAAAGCATATTTCGGAAGTTTTTGGGCTAATTTTAAGGTTTCATGATTTATTTTAAAGTAATAACGAGGTGTTTTTTTTTCTTTGCTGAACGCAGCTGTATTATTTTCTTGCAGTTGGTCTGCATTCAGCAATGAATACATTGTTATTATTATTATTATTATTATTCTCTATTTATAAAGCACCAGCATATTCCGCAGCGCTGTACAATAAGCACAGTATAGACAGGGTTACAATACATTGAACAACATTTGACAAACAGTACAGGAGGAGATGAGGGCCCTATTCCCGTAGGAACTCACAATCTGGGAGGGTTGGGGTTGGAAACAGAAGGAGAGGACTGTAAGGTGAGAGTGATTGATGGTTGCGTCAGTGAGTTGGGTGGTAGGCTTCCCTAAATAGGAACGTTTTAATGGAGCGTTTGAAGGAAGAGAAGTTAGGGGAAAGTCTGACAGTACGAGGGAGAGCGTTCCAGAGAGTGGGGGCTGCGCGTGAGAAATCCTGCAGTCTATCATGGGAAGAGGTGATGCGGGGAGAAGCTAGTCGCAGGTCACTGTTTGACCTTAGGGAGCGGGCCGGGGTGTATTTGGTGATTAGTGAGGACAGGTAGTGGGGAGCTGAGTTAGTGAGGGTTTTGTAGGTAAGGATAAGGATTTTGAACTTATTTCTGCAGTGGATGGGGAGCCAGTGAAGGGACTCGCAGAGGGGAGCGGCAGAGACAGAGCGGCGGGTGAGGTGAATTAGCCTGGCGGAGGCGTTCAGGATGGATTGTAGGGGGGAGAGGCGGGACAGAGGGAGGCCAGATAAGAGATTATTGCAATAGTCGAGTCGGGAGATTACCAGGGCGTGTATGAGTTGTTTTGTGGTGACAGCGGTAAGAAATGGCCGAATTCTGGAAATATTACGCAGTTGGTATCGGCAGGAGGAGGAAAGAGACTTGATGTGGGGGATGAAGGAAAGAGCAGAGTCAAGTGTAACTCCAAGACAGCGAACTTGGTTTGATGGGGAAATGGTGATACCCTCCACCGTGATAGAGAAGTCAGGAGGTGGGGAGGCATTGTTTCAGAACCATGGAAAGCTTTGGGACATTTTGGGGCCATTCGGCTATTCAGAGAGCAGTTTGCCAAAATTCACCAGTACGGTGCCTGTTCGAAGGCAGTGAAATCCCCCATAGGGAAGCAACGGTTAATCTATTCAGAGAACACCAAACAGCAGTGAAAAGTTGCCAAATGCCCTGCTTTTCGGTGGTTTCATTCGGCTGGTTTATTCAGGCGAACCCCCCATAGGCTTCATTGTTAAAAATATTACTAATTTTACTCAATATCTAATAAACCATTTATTATTTTAATCTGCAGTAGAAAGTCTATTTTATTTTTTTTAGGACCCTTCAGCCATTTTTCGGAATTGTTTCAGCAAAGTTTTTTTCTGTTTTTTTTTAAAGCGGTTTTTCTTTTTTCTGTAACAGACCTTTTTATTATCATTCATAGGACCTTAAATGCTAATTCCAGATATTTTCATTCAGCAGTTTTTTTGAAAACAGAGTTTAAGGCTAGGGACAGATGAGCGCATTTTCTGCGGCCACCGTCAAAATGTACGTCGATGCGTGCGCACGCATTTTTCACGGAATACGCTTAAGTGGTCAGACGATACGCAATTCTGACGTATTTCATGCGATGGGGTGAAAAGAAGTCTAGGGAAATCCGGCTGTTTGAACGTTATGTTGGCGCACACTAGCAGCGTCTGACATCTCCTAATCACGCACACACGCTGCCATGCGGCGCAGCGCACTCTGTAGTCAGTACTAGCGGTTTAACGTTCTCGAAAAAATGCGTTCATTTTCCACTTGCGTTGCGCGGCCGGACTTTTGTGCGACCGTACTTCGTATATTGGCTGTCATTGCCCGTCATCTGCTGCTAGTGCGGCGTGATTATGCGCCAGAACGCGCGTTCGCACTGCCTCAGTCTGACCCTAGCCTAAATTGTGACACTTTCAATCGTATTTTTTTTTCTTTTTAACCCCTCCGGCTTGTTGACTTTCTCCTGCGGCTGGTCGATGCTGTGTCCAGCAGCTCATCGGCTGTGTTTTGCAGCTGTTTGGCGTGTTTGTGGCAAATGTTTGGCAGGTTGTTGGCGGCGGCGACAGGTTTACGGCGGCTTGTGGGTTTGCAGTGGGTTGGAGGCAGCATTCGGTGGCCGAATCCCTGCACTTCGGGGACCCTGCAGTGAATGTTGAATTCACCACAGGGTGGGGAAATTTGATTTCCTGAAGTGCAGGGAACGAAAGCACAGATATGTCGCGACATTTCGGTGTTCTATGAATAACCCCCATAGTATCAATGAAAACATTGTTTCAGTTCAGGACCATAGATAGCCTCGTAAGCCCCACCGGAGCTCTCCACGGTTCTGAGACAACGTATTCATTGCTGAACGCAGACGGACTGTAAGAAAATAATACAGTTGCGTTCAGTGAAGAAAAAAAACACCTCGTTATTACTTTAAATTAATTATGAAACCTTAAAATTTCACTCAAAAAATCCCAAAAAATGCTTAAAAATCCTAAAAAATAAACAAAATAGCTTTTTTCAGCAAGTGAAAAAATTTACGTTTTAAGAATTATTTAATAAAAAGGGAATCCTAAAAAATAAACAAAATGGCTTTTTGCTGCAAGTTAAAAGAATAAACATTTTAAGAAATATTTAATAAAAACACAAACCTATGGGGAAACAAAGCCTCGTTTCTTTAAAATAAGTTAAGAAACTTAAAATTTCACCCAAAAAATCCTGAAAATGCTCAAAAAAATCCTAGAAAAATAAACAAATTGACTTTTTGCTGCAGGTGAAAAAAAATAGACGGTTTAAGAAATATTTAGTAAAAACGGGAATATTTTTTTCATCGAAACTTAGGCAAAAAAATGCTTGCTCCCTTTTTTTTTTTTATACACTCCTTAAAGTGTGAATCCCGGATGAATAACACCTCCGCTGCTGAGCCGATGTGCATCGCTAATTTTCACCATTTTTTGCTCATCATTTTCCACATTTTATCATCCGACCCTTTGAGTTATATAGAATTATACGTATCTGGCGGCGCGATAACAATCGCTATGGATAGTCTGGATGCTCTCTTATAGTAATACGTCTATAAATAACAACATGCGGAAAGAGACAAGAGAATATAATGGTGCAGTACATAATGAATTGTATGGGATATATAAAAAGGCACGTGTCCCACTCACAAATATAGAGCCTCAACACTGGCTCTGAGTGGGTAGAGGCAGTCGGGTCCTTTTCTTCTGTAGGTATAGAAAGGTGACCCACACCTTTCTAAGCAGAAGGGATCTTCTTGCAGTCGTAATTCGTATATAAGGATGAGAGGGAGAGAGACTTCTTTGTGCAGATCTAATAACAAAGACGTGAGTATATATGGATGGAAATTCACTCACATTTGGTGGAGCTTAGGAACCAAGCTCTAGGATAAAACGCCTGTGGACTTGTTAAAGGTCAAGCCCATAGAAACCTTGGACTCCAAAGAACGCCGGGGACTGGTGCAAGTTAAAAAATAAAATTTATTAAAACAAACATAAAATAAACGGGACCTGACACAGCAGGTAACCCAAGAGAGAACCTGATGCAACAGGTGTACCAGTACGTGTTTCACCACAATATGTGGCTTCCTCAGCTGGTTTACAGGTATACAGTGAGAGAGATATTATATAATGTCCTTAATTTAAATAATGGTCCCCAGGTGCGGTGTGGAATCGGTGGCGTGCGTTCCACGCTTTAAACGTAGCTGTTTTCAATATCGTGCGGAAGCCGCCATCTTGCGCATGCGCAGTTGGGTATTGCGTTCCAAGATGCGTGTCAAGCCTTGATTCCGCTGTAACAATGCGTTCCACAGGGGTCTCTGTCTAACAAAGTTGAGTGTCAGGATAACGCAGATTCTGATAAAATAATAGAAGATATCAGGCGGTGGATAGATTACATTTCATAGGAAAGGAGACTCCATATCAATAAACAGTATTTAATGCCCCATCCTATACAAGAGAGGCTGCCCCAATTCCACAAAGAACGGCATAAGTATATGTAACCGTATGTGTCACTATGTGTGAGTGTGTAGGGTAAACCAAAGGAATTTAACCTGATACAGTGTGAATGAAAGGGTATAAAGAAAAAAACTTGTGTTTTATATATATATGTGGGATAGACTGTAAGGAACAAGCTTACTTAACGCTATCCTGTGATAAGAATGATGTGGCCTGCAATATGGACAGTAGTGGATTTTAAGTCTATTGTGACACTTATGACCATCGCAACTAATATAATAAGGAAAGGTGTGTCCCAGAACAATAAATTGTTAGGGCTATACCCTATTTCAATTAAGGACATTATATAATATCTCTCTCACTGTATACCTGTAAACCAGCTGAGGAAGCCACATATTGTGGCGAAACGCGTACTGGTACACCTGTTGCATCAGGTTCTCTCTTGGGTTACCTGTTGTGTCAGGTCCCGTTTATTTTATGGTTTACAGGTATACAGTGAGAGAGATATTATATAATGTCCTTAATTGAAATAGGGTATAGCCCTAACAATTTATTGTTCTGGGACACACCTTTCCTTATTATATTAGTTGCGATGGTCATAAGTGTCACAATAGACTTAAAATCCACTACTGTCCATATTGCAGGCCACATCATTCTTATCACAGGATAGCGTTAAGTAAGCTTGTTCCTTACAGTCTATCCCACATATATATATAAAAACACAAGTTTTTTTCTTTATACCCTTTCATTCACACTGTATCAGGTTAAATTCCTTTGGTTTACCCTACACACTCACACATAGTGACACATACGGTTACATATACTTATGCCGTTCTTTGTGGAATTGGGGCAGCCTCTCTTGTATAGGATGGGGCATTAAATACTGTTTATTGATATGGAGTCTCCTTTCCTATGAAATGTAATCTATCCACCGCCTGATATCTTCTATTATTTTATCAGAATCTGCGTTATCCTGACACTCAACTTTGTTAGACAGAGACCCCTGTGGAACGCATTGTTACAGCGGAATCAAGGCTTGACACGCATCTTGGAACGCAATACCCAACTGCGCATGCGCAAGATGGCGGCTTCCGCACGATATTGAAAACAGCTACGTTTAAAGCGTGGAACGCACGCCACCGATTCCACACCGCACCTGGGGACCATTATTTAATTAAGGACATTATATATATATCTCTCTCACTGTATACCTGTAAACCAGCTGAGGAAGCCACATATTTGGGCGAAACACGTACTGGTACACCTGTTGCATCAGGTTCTCTCTTGGGTTACCTGCTGTGTCAGGTCCCGTTTATTTTATGTTTGTTTTAATAAATTTTATTTTTTAACTTGCACCAGTCCCGGCGTTCTTTGGAGTCCAAGGTTTCTATGGGCTTGACCTTTAACAAGTCCACAGGCGTTTTATCCTAGAGCTTGGTTCCTAAGCTCCACCAAATGTGAGTGAATTTCCATCCATATATACTCACGTCTTTGTTATTAGATCTGCACAAAGAAGTCTCTCTCCCTCTCATCCTTATATACAAATTACGACTGCAAGAAGATCCCTTCTGCTTAGAAAGGTGTGGGTCACCTTTCTATACCTACAGAAGAAAAGGACCCGACTGCCTCTACCCACTCAGAGCCAGTGTTGAGGCTCTATATTTGTGAGTGGGACACGTGTCTTTTTATATATCCCATACAATTCATTATGTACTGCACCATTATATTCTCTTGTCTCTTTCCGCATGTTGTTATGGACGTATTACTATAAGAGAGCATCCAGACTATCCATAGCGATTGTTATCGCGCCGCCAGATATGTATAATTTTTTATTATTTGCACCTTGGTTTGGGGGAAACCACTGCTTGCTGGCTGGCTTTGGGAAGTTGGTTGTTGTACAGGCGGGGGCGCCTACCACTTTGGTTCTTGCCTTTGAGTTATATATTCTATGGGTTAGAGTTTATGAAAAAAAATTCTGAATGGAAAACTGTTACTCTTCCCCCCCCCCAAAAAAAACCTCAAATTTAACAAAAACAAAAAATTGTTTTGCTTGTATTTTGGTGCATTGCACTTTATGAAAATTATGTCTATATAAAACAATGAACTCATTCACAGTGTGGAAAATGAGAAGGTCAGTAATGGAAGTGGTATTGCTCACTTTATCTGTAAAAAAATGGACAATATCAAAGCCTTAAATAAAAATAAAACCTTTTTTTATTCTGGTCTTCTCCTCCCCCCCAACATTTTACAAACAGGGTTATTCAGAGAGCACCGAAATGTCACCGACATTTCGGTGCTCTCTGATTCGCCGCACAGCGAGTCCGATACACCCTGTGGTGTATTCAGCATTCACCGCAGCGAATTGACTGCTGAATGCCACTGCAAAGCCAGCCACCGCTGGACAGTCGTTGCAAACCTGCCACCGGACAGCCAACAAACGTGGTCAACGAGCCCCCAAACACAACGCAGCCGCAGAAAAAAACCGACAAGTTGCAAGACGGGTAAAAAAAAACAAAAAACTATTGAAAGTCACATTTGAAACGCTGTTTGCAAAACAACTGCTGAATGAAAATGTCTGGAATTAACATATAAGGTGCTGTGAATAATAATAATAAAAAAGGTCTGTTACAGAAAAGAAAACACTATTTAAAAAAAAATTTTTTTGGAAGAAATGGTTTATTGGATATTGAACAAAAGCAGGAATATTTTTAATATAGAAATTTATGGGGTTTACCTGATTAAATCTGTCGAATGAAACCACTGAACATCCAAGGTATTTCGACAACTTTTCACTGCTGTTTGGTGTTCTCTGAATAGATTAACTGCCGTCGAACAGGCACAGTATTTGCAGGCAATTCGGCTGTGGTTAAGTGCAAGATAATGCACCTGGGACGTAAAAACCCAAGGGCTGAATATAGAATATTTTATATAGTCCTAACCTCAACATCTGAGGGTTGGGATTTAGGGGTTATTATTGCAGAGGATCTAAGGGTAAGCAGACAATGTAATAGAGCAGCAGGAAATGCTATCAGAATGGTTGGTTGTGTAGGGAGAGGTACTTTCACGATGGCCCTTGGCTTGGGCCATGGTGGGGCCTTGGTTCAGGAAGTAATGAAGCCCTTGAGGCAGGTTAGCTGCTGGGTGCGTGAACAGATCACAGCACACCAATATTCACAGATACAGGACAGGATATAACAGGACTGTAACAAGAGGAGCAGGAGGGCACAGAAGAAATCTAAAGGAATCCTTAACACTGGGGTATGTTCCTTGACTGGTCTTCTGCCTATGGAAACCTAACAAAAGAATAACAGAGTCAGGGGAACAGGAAGTGCGAGGGTTAAAAAAGACAAACAGGAAGCCCTGAACTGAAATAGAGGTCCTTATACCGGCTTCTGTGCTAAGGATAATTATATACACATAACATGAAATAGGAAATAGATATGAATGTTCAAGACTGGAGCAAGGAAATCAGAAAAAGGAAGGAACATCAGACAGGCAGAGATCGGTACACAAGATATCATATGTTAAAAAAAGATATCATATACAGAGTACTGGGAGCAGACAGATTGGGCCCTATTACAATCTTCCCGCAAACGTTAACGCGTATGCAAAAACACATTAACATGAGGGGCAAAACCCTTTGCGCTGAATATCGTATTACAATGTCAGCGCAACAAATGCACGTATACGTCTACCGCGGGTGAACCTGCGCGAACGCTGCGCGAACGTACTTTACTGCGGCGTCCTATACTTAACATTGTGAGCGCAAATGCGTTTGTGCGCTGGTACGCGGATGGTATTACAATCTATGCGCAGTTTGTAACGCACAGCCTTTGCGCGCATAATTTTAGCAACTCCTCAAAGCTGGTGTTAAAGACAAATTCTATCAACCTGGACGAAACCAAATACACCAGCCCAAAAAAAAATACGCAGCAAAGTATAGTTACACATTCTACACATACCAAACCAATAAATTTGAGAAGTTGTGCGTGCTTTTTTTTTTTAAATAGCATATATGCGCAGATGTTACATTTTCCCTGGTTTTGGCTGTGTCCCCTGGTGGTGAAGGGCCCTCATGTCTGTTTTTCCCCTGTGGTGTGTTTGACCGTGCTGTTTGGGCTGTTCTGGGGTTCTGAGGTGATCTCCTGGTCTGGGGTCACATGGCCCAATCACACAGACCCACTCCCTATAAATATCCCAGCAGCACAGAGCTTCATTGACGGGTTGTGGAGTTTCTTGGTCCCAATGTTGCTGCAAAGCTTTCCTGTCCAAGTATTTTCTGGTTTTGACCTCGGCTGTATTTCTGACGATCCTTTCTGCCCACTCCTGGTACTGTGTATGCTGATTTGTTGCCAACCTCTGCCAGTATGACTATTCTTGAATGTTTCATGTTTTATGTACCTTGTCTGTCTTAGTTTAGTATATATTCAGAGGCCGCTTATAAGGACCTCTTTAGTGTAGTCTGTCTGTTTTGTTGACTGCCCTGCAGCCTGTTCAATTCACGGATTGTCAGGTGAATCATTGTGTTTCTGAGCGTGTCCTAAGTGGTCTGTTGGTCTTGACCTTCGGAGCTTAGTGGCAATTCAGTTCTGTTTTTTTGGTGCTCCTTGGTTTTGGAGAAATTTAGTCTGTTCTTGTCTAGTCAGTAACTCCCCTGCCTTAAGGGCTTCACTCCTTGTTCCTAACCACCACGATAGCCCAAGCAGGGACCAACCATTACAGCAGATTGACAGGCGCAAAAACTTAACGTGAGACAATCGTGGTTCTTAATTCTGATGGTCTGAATCGCGTGAAAAAAACAGTCCGCACACTGATTTCTGCGTGCAACGTTACTGCACATGTATTTTTGCGCGTCCGTTTTCCTCACGTTATTTTTTGACGGATGAAAAAAATGGGCAAGGATTGTAATACCAGCGTTGATTTACATGCGGTAACGTTTGACGCTTTGCGCACAAATTCACACGCTGCGCAAGCATTTTTACGTGAAGATTGTAATAGGGCCCATAGAGTTGTCAGGAAAGCCAAGATCAATAAACCAGAATAATTCAAAACACGATGCAGGAATGCAGCAATACAGGAACCAAGAACATGAATACACAGGATACAAGGTACCATAACTCATGCCAGAGCACTGGGCCTCTGTGCTGCTAGCATTTAAATAGTGAACAGGTCTGGGCAATTGGGACATGTGATTCCAGACCTGAACAGCTACGGCAAAACCCAGGAGTGGCACAGGGCGGAATAGCTATCCCAGAGCCGGGAAGAGCTGACTTGAATCCCTTTGACCACCAGGGGACCTGGCTGGAAGGTGGAAATATGACAGGTACTAGCAGTAGAAAGAGGGAAGTATTCATGCCGCTGTTCCTAGCACTGGTGAGACCTCACTTGGAGTACTGTGTGCAGTACTGGATACCGTATCTCCAGAAGGATATAGACACCTTAGAGAGAGTTCAGAGAAGGGCTACTGAAATGGTGTATGGCTTGAAGGAGAAAAGTTACCAGGAAAGGCTTAATGATCTTAACATGTACAGCTTGGAAAAAAAGACGAGACAGAGGAGATATGATAACAATAATAATATTAAAATGTTATTTATATAGCGTCAACAGTTTCTGCAGCGCTGGAAGAGCCAGGGCTGAAGTACGTGGATGTAGGTGAGTATGTGTAGGCGATCTCACCCCCCCAAATCAGTCATTCGAACCTGGGCCTTGGAGGCTAGCTAGCCAGGGGCAAGCTCTCAACCAGCATCGAAGCTGACACCGGTCTGGCCGTCTACAGAGTCAAAGGCTTCCGCCTCCCTGACGTCACCCCTGCGACTGGTGTCTGATGGTGTGCGGGATTTGGAAGTCGTGGACCTGTGCATCTGGTGCAGGAGGACATGCATGGAAACCGCTGGAGGAGTTCAGGGCTGAAATATGTGGATTTAGGTGAGTATGTGTAGGCAATTTCACCCCCTCCCCCAAATCAGTCATCGGAACCTGGGCCTGGAGGCCAGTTGAGCACGCAGCTTGGCAGGCTTCCAGGCTTCGAGGAGACCCCGGCTCGGCTGGGCCTCCAGGCCAAGAAAACTGATTTTCAGTATCTGTTTTCGGACGATCTGATCCCGAATTTTTGGTATCGGCCCGACATTATCATTTCGGTGCATCACTAGTGGATATGTAAAGAGAATCAACAAGGTAGAGGAAGGGAGTATATTTAAAAGGAAACAAACTAGCAAAACAAGATGACATACAGGGTTATTAGGAGAGAAGTGAAAACAGTGAAGACCAGGAGAATGACTGGAAGAGAAAATTTTAGGTCAAAATAGCCAAACCAGAAAAATTCTCCCATTTATCTCACTTTCCAAATCGGCTATTTAGTCTAGATTGTTCTCTTCTCCTGCCAATTCTCCTGATTTTCACCTCTCTGAATAACCCTGATAGTCTTAGATTAGAGGGGCAAAGGTTTAAAAGTAACATCAGGAAGTATTATTTTACTGAGAGTGGTGGATACATGGAACAGCCTTCCAATAGAAGTGGTAGAGGCTAAAACATTGAATTTAAGCAGGCATGAATAGGCATAAGACTATCCTAAATAAAAGATAAATCCAAGGAAAGTATCCATATAATTGGGCAGACTAGATGGGCCGGTTTGGTCCTTATCTGCCAACATATTCTATGTTTTGCCAAAATTTGGCATACTGCCTGCTTTCTGTATAGCCTAATGGCCACGAAAGTCCACCATACGTGGAAATTCCCTGTTCATTACAATTTCGGGGCCAGATCCGCTGTCTCTGAATAACCCATATGGTCATGTTTGCTATCATTGGAAAGGCAAGACTCTGGCCTTTCTAATGACATTTGACTTGACCATGTGCGGTGGAAAGAATGGTGATACGGCGGTCCAAATGATCCCCGCATCTCCTTGCAGCGGTGTGGCAAATTGTGTTTTTAGATGAAACCATCAGGGTTATCTAGAAAAGCAGATGAATGGAAAATTCTAGGTCAAAATAGCCGATTTGGAAAGTGAGATAAATGGGAAAATTTTTCCCTAGAAGTTTCCATTCTCCAGTCATTCTCCTGCTTTTCACCACTCTCTGAATAACCCTGAATGTGTAATAATGCATTATACCATCACTTCCAAATTTGCTCAGTGTGGGAAATGAGAAGGTAAGTTAGTGCAGTGGCAATGTTTGAGTTATAAATGATTAATGCCATGCCTTAGAACAGAGAAAAAAGACGTTTTGCAATTGATTTTGTTTTTTTTCCCCCCCACTTTTTTATTTCTAAACATTATTTGGTCATGTTTGGTATCATTTGGAGAGGCCAGAATCTGGCTTTCCCAATCACACCTCAATTAGCCATCAACACTGCACGGTTCCAGAGATGCAAAGGACCCCTGTCTCTCCTGTATTGCGATACCTCTGCCAGGTGGGGTGGTCTCCTTTATGACATCATCACACGCATGCACAATGACTTCAGTGGCAGAGGACAGTCCCACAGAGAGGGCTGACATGTAGGATTTCATCCTGATGTGATTGAAGCCCAAGATTGGCACTGAGCTTGGGCAACACAAAGACATGCGTGGAGCATCCTCCACGCACAGGAGTGAAAAGTGAGAGCGCTCCACGCACGTCCTTAGCGTTCAAGTGGTTAATGTTTGCAGTCAGGGAAGTTGACAGTAGGCTGATAGCAATTTCTGATGCAGAAGTTAAAAGCTTTTGTCCTTTCTTTCATCATTTTAATAAACTGGGTGATTGTAAAAAGCTGAACTGCATATGCCATAAACCTTTGCAGTGAAAATATTAAGGGAAACTCTAGTCAAGGGGTCAGCAGCCCTCCAGATGTTTCGGAACTAGATTTATTTTGAGCCAAACCTCTGGAGAGCCAAGGTTGCAGACCCCTGCTCTAAGCACTGTGAACACTCACTGTAATTTTAAGTGGTAACAGCAACCTGCATGCCCTCACTCTTTACCCTATCCAGGGAAAGGGTCTCAGGACTGATTCAGGGGAATTCGTCCCCCTGCACTTCCACGCTGAGCACAAGTTCCTAGCTATCAGGACTCCGCTCCCATGATGGCTCTTGAGGTACTTACATTGGAAAACATTGCATAGGCTGGAGACTTGCTTGAGCGTTCAGTCATGTACAAAATGAAAACACCCAACATGTATCCAGGCCAATGCTGAGGGAGTCAGGCACAGGAATGAAGGTATATTTAAACAGGTTTTTATTTTTTTGAGAAAGGATTTTACCAGGAAGGATACATTGAGATTTCTCTAGTTTTCAAATATGTCCTGGGTGGCGAGTATGTACCGTTAGGTGTCTTGCCCAAGGACACTTTACTGGAGATGTTGCTCGCTGGGATCGCTTTTATACAGTGCCAGCATATTTGGCAGTGCTTTACAATAGGGGAGCACAAACAGGAGATGTACATGATGAAAAGATGACCCTGCCCGTAGGATGACTGTTCAGGTAATACAGCACTTAACCAAGTGCTCAGCCAGACATCCGGCGAGCTTACAATCTAAGGGACTGGGGTAGGTGAAACAAATGGGAGCAGAGGGAATGTGAAGATGATTGGTTAGCAGTGCTTGCATGTGAGAGACCAGAAGCCTGGGATTAGTAAGAGTAGTTACCAAGAGAAGTGGAGACAGCTGGAAAGGAGACCTGAAAATAGGGACCAGGCCTGGGTGGGTGGGACAGCAGAGGGTAAGATGTGGTTCTGTCTGTGGACAGAGTGGTGGAGAGAATGAGGTTTGGTGAAAATGCTCAGATTGTTAACCATTTGCAACATGGGGGAAGGAGAGAGAAACATAGGGTTTTTTTTTTAGGAGAAATGGAGGGAGATTTAAAAGCACCCAGAGATTAATAAATGCAGAAATAAAGTACAATTGCAAAAATGACGGTCTGGAAAATAGTGTTGGATGGCATGATGGATCCTGGATACTTTGATGCTTGGTTCGGGGCTCAGAGGGTAAGATGCGGTTCAGTCTATCAGGGTTATTCAGAGAGCGTGAAAAGCAGGAGAATGACTGGAGAATGAAAAATTCTAGGTCAAATAGCCAAACCAGAAAAGTTCTCCCTTTTCATCTCACTTTCCAAATTGGCTATTTTGACCTAGAATTTTTCATTCTCCTGCTTTTCACGCTCTCTGAATAACCCTGTATGTGTGTGCTTGGTACGGGGCACAGAGGGTAAGGTGCGGTTCAGTCTATGTGTATGCTTGAAGCTAAAGACTTAAAATGGGGGTTACAGAGGGGGTTAATGTATTTCCCTCTATTTCCTCCTCCCTTTTTACCTAAATGTATCCCTTTTTTATAGGAACATTCTAAGTCCAGGAGACCAAAATAAGAGGTTCCTGATTTAACTGAGCTACATTCTATTATCAGAAAAGTCCATGCAGCTCCAGGAAGAATGGAGAAAGTGAGCAACAAGTCCAACTCCATGTGTCCCTTCAGGATATTGTGTGCCATAACCAACCAACATTCCTCGGCTGATTAAATACAACTTACTTGAGCTGCCTAACCTACTTTGTGTATCGGTGAGATAAAACTGCTAAAAAAAAGTCAGACACAAAAATTCAAGCATCATTGTGGGGTTTAAGCCTATAATTTTAGCTCTGCTCAAGTGATTTATTCTAATCACCTGAGGATAGGATGACTAACGGAGCAGTAATTATACCCTTAATGAAGCAACATTTCGTGCAATACAATGATTTTTCACATAAGCTTTTCTGTATTTTTTTCTTGTAGATGTGCCATTTAGATATTCCTGCAAAATGCGAAAGTATGTCAAAGGCAGAATATAATGAAATTGCTTTTATGTCAGTACCTGAGCAGCACAAGTAGTGCAGCAGATAGGACCGCTATTAATATTTTGCATAACAAGCAGTAAGTTATCTAAATGTGTTTTTATTAGAGACTGAAAAGGAAGGACGATATTTTAGAAGTGACTTTGTTGAAAAGGAAAGTATTTTGAATCCAATAAAAATGAAAAATGCACAATACGCCTCTGGAAGCAGGAGCATGTATATTGTTTAGCCTAATTTTCTTGAATTAAGCTAATTAATTACATTAGCACGTTGCCTTTCACTGGCATAGCTGTAATGCATAACCTTTTGTATTGTATGAGTATATTGTGTAATTTACCCATAGTTAGATTATTAACATAATTAGCTTTATGATACCCAGTTTAGCATTTCCTTTAAGGCAATTGAAAATGTTAGGTGTATTGTATTAATTATTTTTAGAAAAAAATTGGGGGCCTGAATACAACCAAGTTGTTAAGATAACATCTCGAGTTGTTCTATATGATGGCTTCAGCTGTTAACGGCTTGAGCTGCTATTCCAACCAAGCTGCAAGCTTTGCTTTTGACTCAGATGTTGCAGCTGCTTACTCTAAATGAGTGGCTCCTATACTTTTACTTTGCATAGGGCCCTTTTATTTTACCACTAGCCAGAGAAGATATTCCGACATACATTGCACAATACCGACTCAAGCCGAGAAGAACAAACCATACGTATTTTCAGAAGACCTGGCGTGCATGTGAATTTTTGAAAAAGAAAAATCACTTAACACTTAAAATGAGAACACTAACAGGTCTAGTCAAAGAAAGGTGAAAATCAGGAGAATTAGCAGGAGAAGAGAACAATCGACCAAATAGCCGATTTCTAAAGTGAGGTAAATGCATTTTTTTTTTTCTGGTCTAGTCATTTTGACGTAGACTTCTGAGACCATAAACTAACTGACTCAATTTGAGATTGAGATTCACACCTATGGATCTTTCTTTGGATCATGAATCATCCTTTAATAACACCCAAACAATATTTTGCAGTTTGCACAATGCAGAAAGCTGTAATACGGCTTGTCATGTTCCTGCTGTATTACCATATGATGAAACATTAATCATCTCTCAGTATTCACTTCTTCAGGCATTCTCCTGAGTTTCACCTTTCTTTGAATGGACCTGTATAAAATCCCAAACTTACGTCTGGTCCCATGAGGAAAAGGGCAGAACGTTCTGCCATCTCCTCTGATTGTATGCAACATAACACTGAGATTAAATAGTTCCCAGCATTCTTCTGCGTCTCCTTCTTGACATATAATATCCAGGAGGTATTACCAGTCGTGCAGCATAGGTATTTGAGCCGTTTTTCGAATATTCCAAATCGCAATTGCTGCGGCTCAGTCAGAGCTTAGCCGTTAATAGCAAGGTGCTAATGGATAATGACTCGCAGATAATTTATCTATTAGTGAGCCTCTATTAATGGTTTGGTTGGAATCGGGTCCATGGTTGGTTCACCTCCAATATGTGTTATTTAAGAGACGGAAGAAGAACTAGAACATAAATGATAAAAAGCACATTGACATCAATTCCAGTAAGTGGATTATACGATCTCATGCACAACTTCCAGACAGGGGAATAAAATCAAGCTGTCCTTAGTTAAGATTCAATAAAATAATTCTACATGTGATCTCGTGGCAGACTTGTGTGAGTCTCTGTGATGTCCTATGGACTCCCAAAGAGGACACAAGTGATGGCACATGGTGCTGCTGCTGTTATTAAGTAGCGGCTCCCTAAAATCTTGACACGAGTTGCTAATGTAACAAATAACTCTGAATTTAATTCTTAATTGTGAGTTGCTGATGCTTATGACCTGCAACAATCACTACCACATTTCAACCCATCTGTAGAAATGTAACCATTACAAGATCTGCCATGAGATTAACAACTTCACAACGACGGTTGATGCTCAAAAGCTCAACCAGGAGCTGGGCATCTAGCAATCTCAATCTGATTTATTTTTGGAAAAATTTAAAGGAATTTTTTACTCCAAAAGAAAAAAAAAATCCATTTGCAAATGCAATAATGTTCCCTCAAATTGTCAGCACCTTGAATATGTCATCTATTGTGCTGTTTAGAGTTTTCTTTTACAGAAATAAGGAGCTCCAGCTTTATTATTATAGATGTACTAGCATTCTTTAGCTAGCAGGGGAGCACTCTGTCTGTCCATATAAACATACTGTCCCTAAAATGTATCTAAATCACCACACACACACACAAGCCTGTTTGTCAGTTCCAAAGGAATTGGAGTTATGGAAACATTCGCTGGAGATTTGATTGTTTCATCATATGGTAATACAGCAGGCAAATGACAAGCCATATTACAGCTTTGTGCATTGTGCAAACTGCAAAATATTGTTTGGGTGTTAAAGGATGATTCATGATCCAAAGAAAGATCCATAGGTGTGAATCTCAAGCTCGAGTCAGTTAGTTTATGGTCTCAGCAGATCACACTCCATTTTAGTATTCAAATTTGCTTCACATTTTGTGGTGCAACAAATTCCAATGTCTTTCTAAAACGTATTGTCAGAAAAGTGTATGTGTAACCAGGATACACCAACAAATTACAAGAAAAATAAAAAAAATATGTGGCCATCTGTTTGCAAAATATCTAATGCTGTCTGCCTCCTCCACGCTGCTCGAGCGCCGGATAAAATGCATGCTGGTGCCGATCACGTGACGCAAAGCACGTGACGCAAAGCACGCAATCTACTATACACGGCATTCAGTTAGCCCAGTTCAGCGCGCTGTCGTGTTCTCACACTCCCACAGTGTTCTGAATATAATATATATATATATATATATATATAAATGGTGTATGACCTTTTTGGCTTTGGATAACGACTACTCTTGTGTTAGACCTCTGGCTTTGGATAACGATTACTTTTGTGTATAGACCTCCTGGCTTTTGGAAATTGAACATTCTTGTGTTTTTGACCCCTGGCTTATGGCAATCGATTACTCTTCTGTTTATACCTCTGAATCTAACGATCTACTACTCCAGTGTTTTGTCATTGTATCCGTAGTATTGTATACAGGTATCTGGCATCTGTTTGCTAACATATAATATATATATATATATACACTCTTGTCTCAGTTTTTTTCTCCACTTAGTCATTATAACCAACCACTACAAGGATCGGAATATTAGGGTAACTCTGCGTACAGGGATCATATACATATATTCATAGGCACTGGCGTGCGCAGCTCATTACATTAGGGTGTGCACCCATGGAACATTTATTAATTAAAAACTTATGTTTAGAAGATTTTACACAAAATGCACATTTTTCATTACGAATAACAAGCCTGTAATCAGAGATACAGTCAGTTTTTATGTTATCTGTCATGAACCAGATAAGGGACATATAAAATATCAGTGATGGAGTATAAAGAGGACCTCTTCACCCAACATTGCATTGTGCATGGGCACAGCAGGCACACCCTCTGCGCACACCTATGTCCATAGGGAATCTGTGACAGTCTTATGATAAAGAGAATGAAAATTGTGGATTATTCCAGCCTTGGTGTTAGAATAATCTTAATTTTAATAAAGACAGGAGGTGAATATTTTGCATTCTCTTTTCTTTACTAAAACATCAGCAGCAAAGGAAAGTTTACCTAGCAACAGCAGTAACCAATAAACAACAAGAGAGTAGTAAGTCTTTAGCCACGCCCTCTTTTCTTGTATGCTGAACGAGCAGGAGAGTCGTGACGTAGAAATTCCATTAATCCAAGAAGTAGGAAGAACCCGGAAACTGAAGAGGCGAATGCCAAGACTGGGTAGGAGTCAACGAGATGGTCAGTTGCAGAACTGGAAGCAAACGGGTGTCCGAAACGATGGAAGACCAACAGGGCCGCAGAAGCAAATCAAGCTACGGAGAAAGCAGAGGATACGTGAAAGTACCATGTGATGGAGGCTTGCCAATCAACAGTTAACTAACTGACCAGTCAAAGTGAACAATTATCAATAGTTAATCAATTATAAAACAGTAGCCCTAGGCTAGGCCAACGATACATGTAAACCCTACTAAGGGGAATGAAAAATAGTTAGACAATAATGGACAAAAGTCGAAGAAGTGTAGACACGTTAATTACATTCTTTATTCTTTTTTTTTTTTTTCTTTTTTTTTTATTCGAATATAGCAGTAAATCCGGTACAATGTGAGCAATCCCGGGCATGGGCGGGTGGGAAAAATATTCGCCTCCTGTCTTTATTAAAATTAAGATTATTCTAACACCAAGGCTGGAATAATCCACAATTTTATATCAAGTCAGGAGGCTTCATATTTTGCAGTTTTAAAGCTGCACCAGAGCCCCAGATGCATGAGAACGAGGGCGAAAATAAAAGGTACGAAAGGCGACCGTCCTAGAACAATCAGCAGCCACTAGTATGTCGGACAGGGAGCCGCCGGCGACCGCAACAGAAGAAGCCACTGCACCCCGCACGGAGTGAGCGCCGAAGTGAGGAGCAACACCCGCAGGGAGAGCAGCCAGGGGACCCCTCTAGAAAGCGTAGGAGAGGAAACAGGATGGTAAATGGAAACATAGGAGACCAAGAGCTGGGCGACCGGAGGG
Source organism: Leptobrachium leishanense (assembly GCA_009667805.1). Classification (NCBI taxonomy): domain Eukaryota; kingdom Metazoa; phylum Chordata; class Amphibia; order Anura; family Megophryidae; genus Leptobrachium; species Leptobrachium leishanense. The sequence continues at coordinate 131,478,758 of CM019066.1, read as the reverse complement.
GAGCGCAAAGAGCTTAAGTGGGAGAGGTAGTTCGTAACGCACCGAGCGACACATAGGGTAGAAAACCTTAGAAAAAAGGGGGTTTTGTACATCTAGTAAGCGTGAAAAACGACTCCCTCAGGAGAGAAAAACCATAGCGTGCGCATCGAAGGCTCTAGCATCCAAAACACGTCTAAAGGACCCCAAACACAAAATGATGGTTAGATTACACCAAGAGCTGACGCAGGAACAGCGAGTAGTATCTGGCCAGTTACGCAGGAACTCCAAAACAAGCGCCACATCCCAAAAGTGAGTATATGTGGGGCCGGCGGGCGATTGAGCCTAACGCCCTTGAGGAGACGACACACAAACGCCACCCAGGGGAGCGTGAGCCACCGAGCTGGTCGAGCGGAACCAGGTGATGATAGGACTTGCCGGCCGTGGAAAGGCTTGCCAACAAATTAGAGGGGCTGTAGCAGGATCAGGCACACACCAACCACACCAATTTCCCCAGGCGTAACATTTTTGCGTGCCAGAAGTCCAGGATTCCCAGAATAGGGAGCGAGCCTGATAAGCCTGGCAGCATGCAGGGTCCCCGGAAATTGTCCAAGCCATCAGTGGAAGATCGCCCTCCAATACCAATGGATTAGGGTTGCCTTGAGGGTCCAGAAGAATGGATGGAAAGGACGGCAGCAGCGTAGCAGTAGACAAGGGAGCTATAGCGTCAGTGTCAACCAGCTCTGAGCGTGCCATAGAGGCGTGAGTAGAAGTCGAAACCATCCATCTGCGGACTTCTTGAAGCGTGCACGTGAGCATCGTGAACGGGGAAACAGTGTAGGCTCCTCGATGGGGCCATGGTGGGAGGAAAGCATCCACTGCTGCCGTCTGCAGGTCTGTAAGCCAACTGAAGCCGGTCTGCATCTGGTGGTTCAAGCGGGAAGTAAACAGGTTGACCCCAAAGGAGTAGAGAGCAGTGGATGTGAAGCGGATGTTCCTCAGGCGTCCATGCCCCACCCGTGGAAACGGGTCCCCAAGTCGCTCCCCAGCCCGATTGGCTGGCTTCCGATTCCAGTACGAAGTCCGGTAGAGAGCCAAGAAGGCCCACCCATTCCAGGCTTCCATGAGGCGCAGCCACCACAGGAGTTCCACTCGAACCTCAGGAGTGATAGGGACCAGCTGGTCGTAGGAGGGATTGAGACTGAGGCACGTGGTTTTCTGACGTTGCATCGCCCGATAATGCAGTGGGCCAGGGAGAAGGGTGATGACTTGGGCTGGGCGACAAGCTGACCTGTCCATGTTGGTAATGAACCTGAGGTCTTACAGGAGAGTAAGCACTAGGGCCGTGTGACGGGAAGACAGGACCGGATCTTGAGCCAGTACGAAGACATTGTCCAGATATATGATAGACCTGATGCCCTGTGAATGTATGGAGGCCATGCCCAGTTAGAGGAGCTTCGTTGAAGCACCATGGTGCGGAGCTGAGGCCGAAAGGTAGGCAGGTGAACTGTCGGTGGTACAGGATGGATAGGAGACCCCTGAGTAGATGTGCGCTCTCCATTGTGAAGTGTCGATAGGACAAGAAGGGATTGAAGGTTGTCAGGTTTAAGACCGGGCGAAGGTCCCCAGAGTTCTTGTGTACCAGAACACATTGTGCGGGGAAACAGACTGGAAGGGAACCTGGGAAAAGTCGATCAAGAAAACCAGATACGATTCGTAGGACCCAAGAGTCGGACGTGAGCTTGCACCATTTGGGGAAAACGTAATCGACCCGCGACCGGTATGTGTATGTAGTGGATACGCGGGGTACTCCCCAGCGGAATAGCGGCGTCTGGACCTGTTGAAACCCTGACTGACGGGAATTCCCCAAACCAGGGTCGAGCCTGGTCGGTATTGTGCCGCCGTGCTATGATGTATGGTGAGGTGAGGTCTATAGGAGCTGTTGTATCGGAGGAAAACGAGTCTGGGGTTAAAAGACTCTTTTCATGTTGGATTGGACCTTTTGTAGGTTGGTACAGATGTTAACCTTATGATTCGATTCTTTGAAGAAGAGGTCCCCAAAAAATCAATCCCTTGGCCGCAGGACCCAATTCTTTGGAGCACATACTTGTTAAATTAGCGTCAAAGCGAAAAAATGCCTCATTGCGGCGTGCAGAAGAGATGCTGACATTGGCGTTACCTAAAGACAGAGGGCACGCTGTGCCCATTCACGGACCATTGCAGGGCCGAGCAGGGTAGGCATAAGGCTATCCTGAACAAAAGATAAATCCAGGTAAATTATCCATGTAATTGGGCAGACTAGATGGGCCGAAAGGTTCTTATCTGACGGCATTTGTGACGAGCAGGCCTGAAAACCTCCAGCATTTGTCCTGGGCGACGCGGAAGCCCTGTTCCAGACGTCGACAAGGATCCCTGCCAACCTTACCCAGAAAGGAGACGAAATCCACGTCAAAACTCTGGTGTAAGAGATACCTTGTCAGGCAGCGTCGGGCAAGGGCATCCCGCCCACAGACGCTCCCTGGAAATTTTAGCTAAGGGACCGCGTAGCCAGAAGAGCAGAAACTCCGCTGTGTGGTCAGGCGGGAGCCAGGCCGAAGACCTGGGGTGGGTGGTAGTGCATGGATCAAAAAAAGGGGGGCTCCTCTAGCGTCGAGGAGTGGCGCCGGGGTATCCGAGGACACCAAGGAGCGAGGCGGTGTTGGAGCGGTAGAGAGGGGCACGATCGCTAAGCTATCAGAACGGGGCTCACCCGTTGAGCTTGCAGTAGTCGGTGGATCACCGGTGGTATTGGCTCCTTCCTCCTCGGGTATTGAGCCTGGGAAACATCCATGTCATAATCATCGTCCCCTTCTTTGGGGACAGAAGTGCGGGAGGAGATTGTGGCAGGGCCCTTACCCTAGCCAGCGGACTCATTGACCCATCCAGAGTATTTTACGAGATGGCACGGCAGCCTCAGAATGAACTGAATGGGAGCCCTCAGAAAGAGCCGGTGGCTGGGCCCTAGAAAGGACCGGAGGTTCTGGCTGGGGAAGCGGGGGCATGGCTGCCAAAGCTATGGGCAGTGTTTCTGAAATGGCAGCTAAAAGCCAGGCCGAAAGCTCCTCTGGATTGGTGGGGAGCTGAGGAGGATCCATGGAAAAAACAGAATAACGGGACTCACCTGTTGAGGTAATATATATGTTAAAATTTATAGGGATATATATTGGGGCTCACCCGATGTTTAGTGTGGCCAAACAGAAAAATTCTGTACTAGCCGCCAAGAAGGTAATAATATATTTATTATAAATTAATGTGTTGGGGCTCACCCGATGCCTTTGTGGGACAGACAGATATCCCGCCAGAATAATACTTAATATTTTGCAGAAAACGAATTCCATATTCTACAATTCTATGTTACTGTGTACTCAAAGTAATATTTAAGGTAAATCCTTATATTTTTAATGCTGCAATAAATGCAATGTTGTATTTTATTCCCAAATGATAAATTGCCAGCACCAGAAGATTGAGTGGTAATTTATTATTTTACTGCACAAAAAGGAGATAAACCACAACACAAAACTGGATGAAGCATCACAATTCTGTGACAGTTAAATTACGACTCTTTACTCTTAAACATGTTTATATTCAGGTTCCCTGTAAAGTTTGGTTTCATTTATGAAACCAAAATACTGGTTAGCTATCCATTGTATAGCTATATAAAAGAGTGTACGGTATTTCATTTTCACTTTGATTTATTTTGTTTTTTTGTTCACAAACATACAATTCTTTATGTCCTCTGCAAATTGATGCCTCATGCAATTATTGGGTCATTTTCAACTATGAACTGTTAACAGTTCATATTCTTTATAAATAAAATAAATACATTAAAGTATTTTACCAGGAAAGATACATAGAGATTTCTCTCGTTTTCAAGTATGCCCTGGGATCAAGAACATTGTATTTCTGTACCTACTGTGACAATTCAAAGTAATAAAATGCAAGATATTAAAAATAACACAAATATAGATATTAAAACAGAAAATGAATATCTAACAAATATACTCAAGATGTTACAGGTGCATTCTGAATCGAGGTATATTAATAGAAATCTGTTAAGGGACTTTAGAATGGGGGAACATTTGTGTCTGGGAGGTTATTCCATATTTGTGGTGCTCTGTAGGAAAATGAGCATCAAGCCACTGTCTTTTTGTATTGTGGTATTGTACTGTACAGTAACTGATATAGATAAAATAATAAAATGGTGAGATCTCCTACTTATGGGGATTTGTACTGATTATAATGAGATTATTAGTATAGTAATGCAGTTTCCAAAAAAATATTAATAGAAAAATATCTGTGTGGCATAATGGCTGTATGTGAAGATTACAGTAGCACCTTGTTTCTGTACTATACAGGGATTTTAATTTATTATAACCCCTGACTTTAGCCCTGAACAGCAGTGAGGGACCCCACAGCTCTCCCTGTATTCTGCTAAGTGCCTTGCTGCTGTAATGCACCAGCAATCTTTTAAAACTTTTTGCTACAGTGAGGTTTAGGGCTGCTATTTGCAGATGGTTTTATGTCTCGCCAGGGTGCTTGAAGAGACATAAAACAAAGGATTTTGTTTCACCATAGGGACACACAAATCTGGCTTTAAAAACATGTAAAAATGGTCTTTTCATATGCTAATGAGTGCTTTTCAATGCATTACAATGAAAAATTGAGAACTACATTTTGAGTGTTATGGGGTTAAAGGGATACTATAGGGTTAAAACAGGAGTGGGTGGGATACACTACCCTTCCCATTGTAACCATTTAGTTTCCTTTAAAAACTCCCCTAAATCCAGCACCGTTCACCCTCTGATCAGGCAGCTTCCAGCTCAACATGTCATGTGACTGCAGGGTGGCTGGACACTAATCCAGTGGTTCTCAGTTTAGGAAGGCTTTGATACCATTGGCTGGTGCTCGTATCTGAAGTACCCCAAATCCAGAAAACCTGACCTGTGGGATCCCTGAGCTGATGGTCTGGGAAGGACTGAGTTCCCCCAGATGCCAGAGAAGGAACAGGGAGCTGACAGCAGTGTGACCACTCAAGATAAGATTAAGTGGTCACACTATGTAAAACGTCCCTTTTAAGGCATGCTATACAACAACAATTTGGTTTACATAGGCTGAAAAAAGACATGCGTCCATCGGATTCAGCCTTTCATACTTTACCTACTGCTGTTGATCCAAAAGAAGCCAAAAAATCCAGTCTGAAGCGCTCGCCAATATGCAACAAACTGGGAAAAAATTGCTTCTCGACCCCAGAATGGCAGTCAGTCTGACAGAGCATTCCAGTTTTATTGTTCTCAATGTAAAATAACCCTTCTTATGCTTTAGGCTGAATTTCCTTTTGTCCAATGTATAGGCCTTTTAATGAATAGATTTCCAGACAATGGTTTATAATGGCCCCGTATATATTTATATAAAGTTATCAGATCCCCTCTAAGGCGCCGTTTCTCTAAACTAAACAGGTTTAAGCTTATTAGTCTTTCCTCATAACTTAAATCTTCCATTTCCCCTTATTAATTTAGTCGCCCATCTCTGCACTTTTTCTAGTGCTATAATATCTAAGACAGGTGTCCAAAATTGCACAGCATATTCAAGGTGCGGTCTGACCATTGATTTTATACAGAGACAAAATTATGTTCTCATCCCGAGAGTGAATTCCCCTTTTATGGCCAATAGCTTACTGGTTGTGGCAACTGCTGTTTGACATTGCACATTGTTACTTAGTTTGAAGTCTATGATTATTCCTGAATTCTTCTCCTGCTTTGATTTCCCTAACTCAGTACCATTTAGGGCAGGGTTTTCAACTCCAGTCCTCAGGACCCACTACAGGCCAGATTTTAAGGATTACCTTGGGGAAATGCAGGCTGAGTCCTCCAATCACTGAGCAGCAAATTATATCACCTGTGCTGTGCTTCAGATATCTGGAAAACCTGGCCTGTTAGTGGGTCCTGAGGACTCGAGTTGAGAAACACTGATTTAGGGTTCACGTTGCTTGTGTGTTCTTTACTCCGAAGTGCATAACCTTGCATTTATCTACATTAAATGTAATCTATCTAAATCCCTCTGCAGCGAAGTAACATCCTGCTCACATTGTATTACTTTTCCTAGTTTTGTGTCATCTGCAAACACAGATACATGATTTGATGCCTATTTCAAGGTTATTTATAACAAAAAAAAATAGAATCGGTCCTAGAACAGACCTGAGGGACACCACTTACCACTGATGTCTATCTTTAAAATGTACCATTTATGACCACTCTCTGTACCCTATTAGCCAATGTTCTATCCAAGACAAGTATTTTCATCTAGACCAATTTTTCTTAATTTAAATAGTAACCTCTTGTGTGGAACTGTGTCGAAAGCTTTTGCAAAATCCAACTAAATCACATACACTGCGACCCCCTGATCTATACTGACATTTTCTTCATAGACTACACAACTTTTAAGCTTATATTATAAATGTAACCTAATAAATAATTAGCCAGTTACTTGTGTACCCGTTTTATTCTGCAAATAAATCAGCATTGATATGATCAGCATTGAATCTACCAGAAAGCTGTAAACTGCTGAAAACATTTCCAGTTAAAGGGTTATTTATTATAAAAAAAGAAAAGAAATCCCCAGAAATTGTTTTAAAAAGAGTAATCCTATCTGTGCATTGCCAAGATATAGCTGTAGATCAAACCAGTAGTTGTCAGGATGTTGTAATGGTTTATAGCTAGGGTCTATAGTTTTATTGTAAATAACAGAGACACTTGACGTGAAAAGTCATTACTTCCTACAGTCATATTTTGTTTCACCCTCTCTCGGCTTTTATTTCATATTTCTTTTTTTAATGAAGGGATTGATTCCTATATGAAATTTCATGTTTCTTCATGGATGCATCTGTCACTTAATTTCAGAAACCGCAGACAATTTGTGGCTCCATGGAGCAGAGATCAGGGGCCACAAAGCAAATTCTTACGAGAATGTATAAATAACAGAGAAAATAGACAAGGAATGTCAGCAATAACTCACAGATAAGATATAGTAGGAAATAAAAAGGAGAATAGAAGAGATGTCCTGAGATTATTGTAGGTGTTTACTAATGTACATAATCTAGACACCAAGGTCCTCACAACAGTCAACAGCGATCATTCCTTACTCCAGAGGGATAGCCAAGGAAACCGCCTTAGATGTTCTCTGAAAGATGTGAATATAACATGATCCATGGTTGTCAAATATTGTTGAACTGGGTAGTTTCATCATATTAAGAACCTGAGGCATGGAACCCATCTCAAAGATAAAAGCGATTTTGTCTTCTGATTTTACATATTTTTGGAGGAGACTCAGATATAATTCTACCTACATCACATGGTAGAGGCTTATTTAGGGTTACCACCTTCACCCCTTCCTTCATGTCACACCCGAACACTCAAACGTTGCACGGCATATATTTTTTTTTATGTACACTATACACACTTTGTGAGTAAGATGACTGAGATCTCTCTCTGATGGCGTTCACAGGGCTGGGTCAGCATACAGCAGTCGACAGCTGTACTCTGTCCCAGCATCCTAACACAAGAGAAAACAGGTGGTGGTCATGGATTGTGCTGTCTTCTGAATTGCGGGACAAGAGGAGAGTACAGATTCTTTAAGTGATTTTTTTTTTTCAAATTCACTTCACATCAGATTCTCAGAGCGTTTTTTTAATACTGATTCCAGGTGAGAGTCATGAGCAACATGCTTGACAAAGACTCATTCTGAGTTGAAACATTGCCTGTTCCACTTGGGCGAAATAAAGCTATCTTAATCCTGGAGTTGGGTAATCACCACTTGCTCATACATTCTACAGGGACCTTTGACAACAGACCCAAATATTGCCAATGTTTGGTATCCAGATTTGTTTTTCATACTGACAGGAACACACTCATAAAGACACTGCCAGACTCTCAAACACACCCGAAAAACCTTATATTCAGACTCTCAAGTACATATAGGTATACATTTAGACGCACAGGTGCTCAGATTTATACACTCACACAGGTGCTCTCAGATATACACTCACACAGGCACAGGTATTCAGTCTGGGCCTGGTCCGGTCTGAATCATGTGTCCAGGCAAGAGGGGGCTGAAATCTGAACACATGATTACAAACCTGAACTGTCCTGGTGAAAACCAGACTGGTGGCAACCCTAGGTGTATTCAAATAACCTGGAGTCTATGGGAGATGTTTTGTCATTAATGTTCTTTGTCACCTGTGCTTCTGTGTGCTCAGTCTTGGCGAACCAAGTTGTTCCCACATTGTTTTAATCCGCTTTCTCACTGGTTTCGATTTTCCCTTTCACTGTTGGTCGACCTTTCCTGCTGGGTGTTTATTTCCCATACAGGAGCAAAGCTGCTCTTTTCACATGTTGTGGCCTGTACATGACCTCTATGTTGCTGTTAAATAAAACTAGATAAATAAAAGGCAATTTTGCAAGGTACCTCCTACATTAAGGGGGAGCTGCTCCACCAGACACTTTTCCAATGATAGGAGTTAAACAATTATTTCATAACTTGTTTTAAAACTAGCATTTAAGTAATTCTCCACTGTGCATTACAAACAAACCACATCTAAATAAAATTTGCTACTGGTGCTCTGACTCCAATATTCTCCAATGCATCAAAATGCAAATGCTGTACTGTACGTGATATGCCATGTTTCTGGTAAAGGGAGGGGAAATAACATTTAAGAAATGTTTTCTTCAATAACCACACAGGTGGACTCCTGCTTTTAAAATGTTATGTATGCAGAAGAAAAGCACACCAGATATTTTATTGAAAGTCACAGCATATCCTCTAGAGCAGGGATCTCAAACTCTGGCCCCCCTGATGTTTCTGAACTACAGCTCCCATGATTCCCTAGCCATCTAATGCATTGAAAGAATTCTGGGACTTGTAGGCAAAAACATCTGGGGGGCCGTGAGTTTGAGATCCCTGCTCTAGAGTCTATGATAGACCAGTGTTTCCCCAAACCTGTCCTCGGGGTCCCAAAACCAAGCCAGATTTTGCAGATCACCTTGGAGAAATGCAGACTGAATCCTACAATCACTGAGCAGCAAATCATATCACCTGTGCTGTGCTTCAGATATCTGGCAAACCTGACCTGTCAGCGGGTCCTGAGGACAGATTTGGGAAACACTGGTATAAAACACTGCCCCAGATCACAGACAACAATCCTAAACATAGGTAGCGCTCACTCCCGGAGGAGCCGCTGAATTAACCTCGGGTTAGTCTCACCACACTAGGGAATAAATATACACCAGCACTGTTGTGGATTTTATAGATTATATACTTTATATGTGTCACTTTATTGGGATCAGTAATGTAAATACGGTATATGAACGACAGGATTTCGTAATGCGGGAAAAACACGCACGGCAAAGAAAAAGGATTAACCCCCTCAGTTCTGGAGTGTAAGTCCCGTGAGTGTAATGTATTAAAAAGGTGTACGCGTATTTATTTGTGTACCCGGGTACCATATTGAACTGGCCAGTGAATGGAATAAGCAAATCTTCTACTAGTCACGTTGGGGCCCTGTAGAATTTGAAAATAATGCAGCGTGCTGGGTTATACATGGACTTGCGGCCTGTAAGGCCTCTCACCCATCCGTTAGACAGCCTGTCCCACTGCCCGATCAGGGATGTCTCTCCGCTTGTCCTCCAGAACTCTGTGTCACCGAATCTGCTCTCTTGCTCGTCCGATCTCCAACACAAGAACTACGGCCTACCGCCTGCACTCCCTATGGATCATCGCGGTCTCCTTACAGGGGGTCCAACTTGAACTGAAGTTCTGTGTAAACCTCTCGGCGATAATGGGTATACCTCCGCAAGTTACTGTCCCGATCTCCAGCGCCCTCGAGGTAACGTCGGCGCTCCGGCCTGGTCTCGATCCCTGGCAGTCTCACTTGCATCCTCTGTCTTTCGCCGCTCTGCTCACTCTGGTGTTCCTCTGCACGAGGCTGCTTACGTCCTTCCCCTCTGTTCCACCCACTTCCTGTATCCGCCACAAAGCCTGATGGATATTGTAGTTCGTTTAGGTCCCGCTTAGTCCTTATGGCTTTTGTCTCCCTCTGGTGGCTAAAACCCAGTAATTGCAGCAACACAGTTTTAAACAGCGCTACACTCTCCCCCCTCCTAGAACCCTTGGGTCTCTCCAAGGAGGTGTAACATTTATATGACATTTCAGCAGTTACATTAGGCAATATATACAGGCTCAGCAGCAAACATACAATGGGTCAGATATACGTCCTCAAGTTGACTCAGCAGACACTTCGGGCAACCTTCGCACTGTGGTGACAGCCTCTTCAGTGCTATGTCCTGGGGAGTCGTAAGGGAGTCTCTGAGGGGGTCGGATAGAGCATTTTGACTCTGGCTCAATCATCTCCTCTTCAGGTGGAAGTGCCACAGGTACAGGCTCAATTCTTTCGTACACAACTGGAGCAGACACCTCTTCAGAATATGACCCTTCCAGTGAAGGCATAGAACTGTAATCTATGGACACATCTTCCGGAACTACAGGAACCTCCAAACTCTCAGAAACTTCCAATTGGAATTCAGGAGCCTCAGGTTACTTTCCCACCGTTCAGAAACTGAGATGACCTCTTCAGGGTCAGGTGAGCGCACCCAGTCCAGACAAAAACTTTCCTCACTGTTTCCTTCACTTTCTCCAACAACCCGTGTCTGTTGAGACCGAGTAACAGGAATCGAACATGGAACAGGCGGTTTCGGCAAAGAAAGTTCATCTCCAACTGGTATTCTTACAGCTTCTCTCAGAGGTAACAGATGATTTCGGTGCCAGTTTTTTACAGGCCCGGCCTTTCCGTCAGGTCGGATTTGGTAAACTGGCAGACCTGGCAGTTGCTTGCAGACAATGTAGACTTGAGAACTCCATCTATCCGCCAGTTTATGTCTTGCAGAAACACCCAAGTTCTTAAGCAACACTCTATCACCCGGCTGTAGATCTTGTATGCGAACTCTCAAGTCATAGTTTCGTTTGATTTCAGGAAGCAGAGAGCAGAGGAACAAACGGGCCTGTTCAAACGCAGAGGCCAAATTCTTCCGAAGTCTATCCACATAATTTCTATGCGAGGCCACAGACGTCTGGTCAAAAGATAGCCCAAACGCCAAATCAACCGGCAGTCGAGCTTCTTTTCCGAACACGAGACGGTACGGTGAGTATCCAGTAACGTCACTCTCCGTACTGTTGTACTCATGCACCAGCGTAGCTATGTGATGACTCCAGCCCTGCTTCTCTCTGTTTGACAATGTCCCCAACATATTTAGCAGTGTGCGATTAAACCTTTCTGGTTGAGCATCACCTTGAGGGTGATATGGTGTAGGTCGGGTCTTCTGAATTCCTGGCAGTTCCAGCAATTGCCCAACAAGTCGGCTCTCAAAGTCTCTGCCCTGATCCGAGTGGATTCTCCTTTGTAGGCCATAGTGAACAAAAAACTTTTCCATCAAAACCTTTGCCACCGTAGGAGCACGTTGGTCTTTAGTAGAGAAAGCCCGGGCATAACGCGTGAAATGATCAGTTACTACTAGAATATTTCCCTGCCCACTAGCATCCGGCTCTAAGCATAGGAAATCAATGCACACCAAATCCATAGGTCCTTGACTTTGCAGGTGGCTCATTGGAGCAGTTCGAGTTGGTAGGGTCTTCCTCTGGATACACCTCAGACACGAATGGCAGTAACTTTCAACTTCAGATCTCATACAGGGCTAATAAAATCTGTCTCGCACTAACTTAAAAGTTCTCTCTGCACCCAAATGCCCATGTTCATCATGTAATGACCGCAGCACACCCTCTCTGTGTTTGGTGGGAAGGAACAACTGTTGGGTCTCTTCAGGCATTGTTTGAGGGGCCCCTTCGGTAGACCACCCCATCCAACATCTTCAACCGTTCCCACTCTTTGTATACCAATCGGGCTCCTTCTGGGGAATTTTTCAGTAGAATTTCCCTTTTGTTCGTGTTTATGGCCTTCACTGTTAACGCAATCAAAGGATCTCTAGCCTGATCGGCTCTCAGGTCCTGCTTCGAAAAAGTAGGCAGACTTTCATCCCTCAGCTGTGTAGGATTACAATAAAACTCTGGAACAGCCGCAGCCATAACTCCTATAGCTTCTGCTTCAACCACTCCCTTGACCCGGCGGTCCGCCCCTTGACATAAGGCTTGCACCCCATCTGGAGTCAGCTGAGTCCATTCTGTAGTGTAGGGCCTTCTCGACAAAGCATCCGCATCTCGATTATTCACTCTAGGGCGATACTTCAGGCTGAACCGAAACCCTGACAGAGCTGCCAACCACCGATGTCCCGTTGCATCCAGCTTCGCAGTAGTAAGGACGTATGTAAGAGGATTGTTGTCAGTCTTGATCACAAATTCAGCCCCATACAGATAATCTTTCAGTTTGTCTACTACCGCCCACTTCAAGGCTAGGAACTCCAACTTGTGGGTAGGATAGTTCTTCTCTGAAGGCGTAAGACTTCGGCTCACATATGCTACAGGCCTCAACAATCCACCATATTCCTGGTAAAGAACTGCCCCTAGGCCTTCTCTGCTGGCATCCACATGCAACTCGTACGGCTTATGAGGGTCAGCGTAAGCCAAGACAGGAGCTCGAGTTAGACTCTCACATCGATCAGTCCATTCTTCTTGAAAGGATTCTCGGGCCTTCCTTTGCCCTTTAGCCGACGAACTTCGATCAGATGCCTTGGAGCCTTCTTCCTCATCTTCCTTCTGTAGGAGCTTATTCAAGGGTTGAGCTATCTTGGCAAATCCTCCTATGAAACATCGGTAATACGAGCAGAACCCCAGGAAAGTTATAAGTTCAGTAACATTTCGGGGTCTAGGCCAGGAAGCTACGGCTTCCAACTTACAAGGATCCTTTGAAACACCTTCAGCTGAAACAACATGTCCCAGGTACGTAACAGAAGGTAGGCAAAATTGACACTTCTCCAGAGACAGTTTTAACCCTTCTTCGTGGAGCCGCTTCAAAACCTTTTCCAACTGCTGCTCATGTTCTTCCAGAGTCTTCCCGAACACAATAATATCATCAAGATACACCAACACTTCGATCAGGTTCATGTCTCCGACTGTCTTCTCCATTAACCGTTGGAACGTGGCGGGAGCCCCCGTAAGGCCTTGAGGCATTTTGTTGAACTCAAAGAACCCCAGTGGGCAGATGAACGCAGTCTTCTCCCTTGTCTTCAGGATGCATTGGCATCTGGTGATACCCACTTTGCAGGTCTAGTACACTAAACCATTTTCCTCCAGACAAACACTGTAAGGCATCTTCTATCCGAGGAGTGGCATATTGATCCGGAATGGTTCTCTGATTTAATGTGCGATAGTCTACACATAGACGGATAGAACCATTCTTCTTCCGAACCATCACTATTGGAGAGGCGTATGGACTCCTGGACTCTTGAATCACCTTAGTCCTCTGTAGTTCATTCAGCTGTTCTCGTAGATCATCCAAGTCTCCCAGCGGAACTCGTCTTGACCTTTCTCGAAACGACTTATCTTCCTGTAGTCGAATGCGATGTTCAGTGCTCTTAGCTAAACCCAGGTCGAACTCATCCTTCGAGAACATGTCTCTCCATTTTAGGATCTGGGACTGAAGACGTTTCTTCCATTCAGGTGAGATGGGAGCGTCCTTAGGATAGAATCTTTCAGTTGGACTCTCTTTATTCACTCCCCCTCCTAAATCGGAAGGGGAGAGAGGTGTAGCAGACGCTAATTGCCCGATGGGCATTCATGCTTTCAGGATCACTGAAGAATCAGACACATTACACACATTAACTGAGACTCTTCCTCGTGTCCGTTTCAAAGCTCGTGTGGAGATTATCTCAGGGATTACTTCTACTCCAGCTTCATTCCCATGACTGGGATCAGTTTCCAGTACCACATAGGGACCCGGTTGTGATCCGTTCAACTTGACTGAAGCCCGGAAACTCGTCACTTCTCCTGATTGCAGAACCTTCTCTGTTCCCCCCCAATCTCCACAGATGTCCCACTTCAGCAGGTGCCCTCTGTTCTTCGACCATTCACTGATAGACCGCACGTAACATCGGGTGCACTCCTCTGGTAGAACCTTCTTTCATTACTATCGGAGTCAGAAGACGTCTCACCAGATCAGTATTCGTCCCCACTATCATAGAACTTCTGTTGGCCCCTGGAGGCCGAGGACACACGATGGCCAATGCATCACAACCTCCAGACTGTCCAATAACTTCGGATCCAATTTCTAACTTCACCTGTAGATATCCATCATAGGGAAGCTTCTCGGTTCCGATACCCCAGATCTCAAGGTCCTTTTATCTTCTGTAGAGGTATGTGCTTCTCGTAGAAGTCTCGATAGATCAATGTCACTTGAGCCCCTGAGTCTAATAGAGCTTTAGTGTAGACCCCCTCTACTTGGATTGGAACGATGGGAGAAGGACCTATCAACTGGTCAGGAAACTTTGTCGTAGCCGCAGGAGGTTTAGACCCAGTTCGCTGTACCCTGGCCTTCTTCTTGACTCGTGGAGGTTTTGGGTGTGCATTGCTTCCCCATGACATAGGACCGGATGCTAAGGGAGTAACTCTTTCAGTCCTGGTAGGCTCAGCAGTTTGCAAGACTCTGGGCTCTCTCAGCTTTTCGGTTCTGGCTTGAATTTTGGAGCGGTTTTCAACCATTTGGCACCTAGTTTGCTCCTTCACTTGGGCCTTCTGGCGTTTCCCGCCTGTGAGGTAGATAGCAGCCCTTCCAAGGCCTTTAGGAACTCTTCCACTTTATTTCCTTCAGGCCTTTGGTTTTTGCACTGTGCTCGGAAATGACCCATTTCCCCACAACTGAAACATCTCTTCTTCGAAGACGAGGCGCACTTACTTGTAATGATTCGGTTGAAGGACACTGGCCAGACACCACAGCAACTCCAGTTGTCCTCATATCAGTAAGGAACTTCTGCATATCGGTCTGTGTCTCTGCCACCTTCAAAAGTACTCGGCACAAGTCCGTGTGTGCCTGTTTCAGTTCAGCTTGAGCTTCTTGCACCTTAAGGCTAGGGTCAGACGAACGCATTTTTCGCGTCGACCGTGGAAAAGTGCGGTCGAACGAACGGACATATTTTTTCACGGAATACGCGGTAGCGGTCATACGATGCGCCTTTTCGTCCGTGATTTTGTACGGATCATCAATAAAACACTTTTTGTGTCTGGACGTTATGTTGGCCGGACATTAGCAGCGTCTGATGTCTCCCAATCACACACACACGCCGCTATGCGGCCGCAGCGCACTCTGTACGTCAGTAGTAGCGGTTTGACGTTCTCGAAAAAATGCGTTCGTTTGCCACTTGCGTTGCGCGGACGAACTTTCGTGCGGCCGTACTTCGTGTGTTCCCCGGCATTGGACGTCATTTGCTGCTAGCACGGCCGTGATTTTGTGCGGCTAAACGCACGTTAAAGCTGCGTTCGTCTGACCCTAGCCTTACAGTCTTGTGTATTTCACTATAGGTAGGAATGGTTGACTCTTTGTTCCTATATCCACAGAGAGTGCTGCCAAACAGATGCTCTTGCCCGTCAACTTCGGATACATAGGTGTCCAATGAATCATCTTCAGTTTGCAGATATTCGTTATGCCTCACGGGTTGTGCGTAAGCTCTTTCTCCTCTCCTTAAGGATTTTTCTTCCAGTAGAGCCTCTTCCTCTCTAACAGCTCGAATCCGTTCCAGGTATTTCAATTCTCGGTTACCTTCTCTGGTTCTCAGCTGTAGCATCACAGGATCTAGAGGTTGAGCGCCCCTCAATATCTGCTGCATTCGGATTTTGTCTATTGTGGCCGGCTCGGCCCCTTTCTTATCTAGGCGCCTCATATATTCAGTAATTTTCTCACCTTTTCGCTGGTAAGTATGTTCATATTGGTACATGAGCTCAGCAGCCTTTTCTGTTCTCCCAAAGACTTCCTGTAACACGTTCAGGTAATCTAAAGCAGTGCAGTCTTACTTACTCAACTTCAGGTTTCTGACAGCCTCTGACGCAGGTCCCTTTAAGCTCTCAGTAATTCTATGCTTCTTCTGCGCTTCAGGGACGTCCCACTCGTCCAAAGCCTGCATCGCCTGTTCTACCCATTGTTCAAAAGTTTCTTCTCCCGCCGGAGTTGGTACATTTCCTGTAAAATTCCTCAACCGTCGATAACCAAAGTTAGTGTGTGGAGGGCTTGTTCTTTGACATTTAGCCAGCAAATCTCCGATAGATACCCTGAATTCATAGTGGCTATGTGAAAAATATAAGCGAAATACATAGGGTAATACCCCTTAAGCCAATATGTATAAAAATACAAAAAATGGCCACTCACAATAATATACAGGCACATCACAGGTTCTTTTGATTTTCAGAAAACTCGTATTGGCCTTAATGAGAAAAACAACACACAATAGTGTAGATTGCCAACAATTTAAAAGTGGCGTTTGCTTTAATTGCGCTCACATAATTTAAAAACAAATAAGGCACATCAACATCACCGATTCCCTGGTAAGTCAGGTCATTTAACGGCACTGCTCGACACGTTACGTCTATCAGACTTCCTCAGGAGCATGGAGGAATACATCTAGACTTTTTATACACATGCAATTAAAATGGTAATAACATTCAAAAAGTGAAAAACAAAAAAAACAAAAAAAAAAAAAACCGAAAAAAGCCACAAACCGGAAGTGGAACCAAGTCCCATGAATACATCCGGTCTGATGACCCGGAAGTGTTCCTCCGCGTGGCTTCCGCCGGGTGGACCCAGTATTCCACCTATCAACCCGGAATCCGCCTAGCGAAGTCCCAAAACCGGAACTAGACGGCCGGACTGCGTTCCACCGGTGCAGGGATCCCAAAACCAGGCAGACATCATCACTTCCAGGGTACATCCGGTTCCCAATGTCCTTGCGGTTCCAGGATTCCAGTTCAGCCCACCATGAAGTCTCCGCCGCCATATTGGAAATGGGCAATCCAAATTTTCACCGCAATTGATGGTCAGAAGCGATATCCAGCAAATGCACACATAAATAAATTAATAAATGAACAGAATAAAACAATTTGAGAGCAAATAGTACAAAAAATACGTGCAATCACAACAATAAACACTATTTTTGTAAAAAACATACAAGGTCAATATCGCTGTTTAACCCCTTAGGTTCCAGTGTCTTCAATTTATGTATCCAGTATGTTTCCCTCCTAGAGAGTTTGTTTTCTCTATTGCCCCCCTCTAGTCACCTTTTACTTCTTCTATCCCAAAACATTTTAAAGATTTTTCTTGATAGTCGGGACATATATTACAATGGACTGGCAGGGAATGGGTGGGTAAATTCTTCCTAATATTATTTTGATGTTCCAACAGTCTAGAAACATAGAAACATAGAAAAATGTCAGCAGATAAGAACCTTTCGGCCCATCTAGTCTGCCCAATTACATGGATACTTAACCTGGATTTATCTTTTGTTTAGGATAGCCTTATGCCTATCCCATGCTTGCTTAAATTCAATTACTGTTTTGGCCTCTACCACTTCTACTGGAAGACTGTTCCATGTATCCACCACCCTCTCAGTAAAATAATGCTTCCTGATGTTACTTTTAAACCTTTGCCCCTCTAATCTAAGACTATGTCCTCTTGTTTTGCTATTTTGTTTCCTTTTAAATATACTCCCTTCCTCTACCTTGTTGATTCCCTTTACGTATTTAAATGTTTCTATCATATCTCCTCTGTCTCGTCTTTTTTCCAAGCTGTACATGTTAAGATCATTAAGCCTTTCCTGGTAACTTTTCTCCTTCAAGCCGTACACCATTTTAGTAGCCCTTCTCTGAACTCTCTCTAAGATGTCTATATCCTTCTGGAGATACGGTCTCCAGTACTGCACACAGTACTCCAAGTGAGGTCTCACCAGTGCTCTGTACAGTGGCATGAGCACTTCCCTTTTCCTACTGCTAATACCTCTCCCTACACAACCAAGCATTCTGCTAGCATTTCCTGCTGCTCTATTACATTGACTACTTACCCTTAGATCCTCTGAAATAATGACCCCTAAATCCCTTTCCTCAGATGTTGAGGTTAGGACTGTATCAAATATTCTATATTCAGCCCTTCGGTTTTTACGTCCCAGGTGCATTATCTTGCACTTATCCACATTAAAACTCAATTGCCACAACTCCGACCATTTTTTAGTTTACCTAAATCATTTGTCATTTGGCTGATCCCTCCAGGAATGTCAACCCTGTTGCAAATCTTTGTGTCATCAGCAAAAATACATACTTTTCCATTAATACCTTCTGCAATATCACTAATAAAAATATTAAAGAGAATGGGTCCAAGTACTGACCCCTGAGGTACCCCACTGGTAACAAGACCTTGTGCCGAATAAACTCCATTTACCACAACCCTCTGTTGTCTGTCACTCAGCCACTGCCTAATCCAGTCAACAATATTGGAATCCAAACTCAAAGATTGCAATTTATTGATAAGCCTTCTATGCGGAACAGTATCAAAAGCCTTACTGAAATCTAAATAAGCAATGTCTACTGCACCACCTGTGTCTATTATTTTTGTTACCCAATCAAAAAAATCAATAAGATTAGTTTGGCATGATCTCCCTGAGGTAAACCCATGTTGTTTCTGATCCTGTAATCTATGTGTTTTTAGATGTTCAACAATCCTTTCCTTTAACATGGTTTCCATTAATTTCCCCACTACTGACGTAAGACAAACTGGCCTATAGTTCCCCGATTCCTCCCTACTACCCTTCTTGTAAATGGGCACAACATTTGCTAATTTCCAGTCTTCTGGGACGACTCCCGTTAACAAGGATTGGTTAAATAAATCTGTTAATGGTTTTGCTATTACATCACTGAGCTCTTTTAATAATTTAGGGTGGATCCCATCAGGCCCCATTGACTTATTTGTCTTTACTTTAGACAGCTGCTGTAGAACCTCCTCCTCTGTAAACTGATATGTAAATGTCTCTTTAGTGTTCTCTCCTAACTGAGGTCCCTTTCCTTCCTTTTCTTCTGCAAAGACTGAACAAAAATATTCATTGAGGCAGTCAGCGAGACCTTTATCCTCTTCTACATACCTTCCTTCCTTTGTTTTTAATCTAACTAATCCTGGTTTTACTTTTCTTTTCTCGTCTACATTTTAACTTCCGAATAGTCCAGCCCACATATTGGGAACCACACGCACACTGAATTAAATACACGACAAAGGAAGTATTACAAGTAATCTCACTTTTAATTTCAAATTGCTCCCCTGTGAAACTGCTTTTGAATTTATTGACCATCAACTGTAAAAAAACGACATGCTTTGCATGTCCCACACCGCTTGAAGCCCTTGACTCCCACATGGGGTGTACCAGGGCCTTGAGGAATACTTGGTGCCAACGTTATTTTAAAATTACTGGCTTTTCTATAAATAATAGAGGGTTGAGATGGTAATTCCGTGCCTAGAACTGGGTCTTGTAACAAAAGAGGCCAATTTTTTTTATAATTCCCTCCATTTGTTTATAACCTGTATTGAATTCAGTTAAAAAGGCAAATTTACTTCTATTTTCAGCTGTTTTCTCTTTTATTCTAAAAAGGTCTTTCCTTCGTATTCTCATAACTTCTTGGATTGTCCTTTCAATTTCTTCTAGATTATAATCTTTCTGCAATAATTTGTTTTTGATATATTCAGATTGTTCCATAAAGTCAGTTACCCTGGTACAATTACGTCGCAATCTGATGAATTGACTTTTCGGGATGGATTTAAGCCAAGAAGGATGATGACAGCTCCCCCGATGTACATAGCCATTGCCATTGGTTGGTTTAAAATAGCATTTAGTGACAACCCTCTGGTTGTCAATACTAATGGTGAGGTCCAAAAAAATCAATCTGATTAACATTAAATATGGGATTGAATTTAAGGGAAAACTGATTGTTATTAATATACTCCATAAAAATTCTCCAAGGTTTCCTGGGGACCCCCCCAGATGACCAAGACGTCATCAATGTACCGTCGCCAGAGGACCAGGCCCGCCCCACCGTTAATTCTTCCAGAAATAAATTGGGACTCCCAATATCTCATATAGATGTTCGCATAACTTGGGGCAAACCTAGTCCCCATAGCTATACCTGTTAGTTGTAAATAGAATCCGTTATCATACCTAAAATAGTTATGCTGTAATATGTATGAAATGGCTTGAAGTAAAAAAGCTTTAAGCTCAAGGATTATGCTGATATCCTGGGATAAATAAAATTCCACAGCTTCAAGACCCAATTTGTGATCTATTACAGTATACAGGGAGGACACATCAAATGATGCCCACCTATAGCTAGGGTGCCATTTAACCTTTTCCAAGTCTAGCATGATGTGGGTTGTGTCTTTAATATAGGAGGGAGCTTCCTGTGCATATTTCTGGAGATAGAAATCTATAAACTGTGATAAGTTTGAGGTTATAGAATTGATCCCACTGATTATAGGTCGACCTGGTGGTCTAGTCAGATTTTTATGGATTCTGGGAATAAAATAAAAATAAAAAAAAAATAAAAATCGGTATTTTAGGGTATTGATTCAATAAGAATTTACGATTATTTGCCGAAATGACCCCACAGATCTTGGCTGAATCAGTTGAACTTCCACCTCATCGGTCAGCTTCACGCTCACGCCCTGAAAACACACTGGAACACCCTTTCTCCACTCAAAAAGAACATATGTGTGAGAAGTATCTGGGTTCGCTTTAATGTCCATGATTAACCCCCGATGATCTGGTGTCAGCGCGGCCACGGCCCTACGAATCTGATCTTCAGCTCAAGTGTCTGCAGGAATATCCATGACTATGTTTAACTCTATCTGGCTATTTTGCTCCGCACACCATTTGGCAGCAGTGTCTGGATCCATATTTAACCCTTTAAATGCGGTTTTATTTTAGAGACTGGAATCCCGGAACGAGCCCCCATGTGTAGTGCTCACTCCCGGAGGAGCCGCTGAATTAACCCCGGGTTAGTCTCACCGCACTAGGGAATAAATATACACCAGCACTGTTGTGGATTTTATAGATTATATACTTTACTGATCCCAATAAAGTGACACATATAATGTAAATACAGTATATGAATGACAGGATTTCGTAATGCGGGAAAAACACACGTGGCAAAGAAAAAGGATTAACCCCCTCAGTTCTGGAGTGTAAGTCCCGTGAGTGTAATGTCTCAAAAAGGTGTACGCGTATTGATTTGTGTACCCGGGTACCGTATTGAACTGGCCAGTGAATGGAATAAGCAAATCTTCGACTAGTCACGTTGGGGCCCTTTAGAATTAGACAATAATGCAGCATGCTGGGTTATACTCGGACTTGCGGCCTGTAAGGCCTCTCACCCATCCGTTAGACAGCCTGTCCCACTGCCCGATCAGGGATGTCTCTCCGCTTGTCCTCCAGAACTCTGTGTCACCGAATCCGCTCTCTTGCTCGTCCGATCTCCAACACAAGAACTACGCCCTACCGCCTGCACTCCCTATGGATCATCGCGGTCTCCTTACAGGGGGTCCAACTTGAACTGAAGTTCTGTGTAAACCTCTCGGCGATAATGGGTATGCCTCCGCAAGTTACTGTCCCAATTTCCAGCACCCTCGAGGTAGCGTCGGCGCTCTGGCCTGGTCTCGATCCCTGGCAGTCTCACTTGCGTCCTCTGTCTTTCGCCGCTCTGCTCACTCTGGCGCTCCTCTGCACGAGGCTGCTTACGTCCTTCCCCTCTGTTCCACCCACTTCCTGTATCCGCTGCAAAGCCTGATGGATATTATAGTTCGTTTAGGTCCCGCATAGTCCATATGGCTTTTGTCTCCTTCTGGTGGCTAAAACCCAGTAATTGCAGCAACACAGTTTTAAACAGCGCTACACATACTAACAATCAGGGCCGGACTGGGACATAAAATAGGCCGGGGCATTTAAAAGCACAGCAGCCCATAAATATTTAATTTGTTTTAAGTGACACACACACACACACACACGTGCAGTCATACATTTACATTAACTTACAGACATATTCACAAACCATATATTCCCTCTGTGCTTACACGTGTAGAGTGCACGCCTACACACTTGTAGAGCACACACACGCAGAAAACATACAGAGGCAGAGCACACACACACAGGAAGATCACACCTACACAGAGCACACACAGGCATATCACCAGGGCCGATCTGTCTATGGAGCCGGGGGGTGTAGCCGCTTCAGGCGGTGCTTTATGGTGGGGGCATTTTGTCGCCCTGTCAAAGGCCGTGGCATGGAGTGCCTCCAGTAGGCGTTGGGCTGCGTGGTTGAGTGCCCAGGGTTGAAAATACCCAGCTTTGTCTGTGATGTGACGAGCAGTAAACCAACCGCTTCACGCAGCGTCGCATTGCGGTCAGTGTATCTCCGGCTTATAACTGCATGAAGATTCTTAATAACTCACGAGTTTTCTGCAGGTAGAGGTTCCTGGCTGGTGCAAGTAAGGGGTGGAGCCAGCTTGTCACTCAGCTGTCCGCCTCTTGCCGAGACTGAGTTCCCGAGCAACTCCTGGAGTGCTTCTTGCAGCGGGCGCTAATATGGAGTCCCCTGTATGGACTGGGAGCCCTGACCGATGCCCTGCCTTTATATAGATATTGACAAGCTGCATGCACAACTGGCCGGCTTCTCTGCATAATGGCCGGCATTCTCAGCTACTGGACTGCTAGTGCTGCAGTCTGCCAGCCGTGCAGTCCATCGGCCCACCTGGCAAACACCCGGTGTGCCTGACGACCAGTCAGGGCCTGCTCACAATGTAGGCTTCAAAAAAAGGGATATAAATCTAGAAATAAAAGAAAAAATATATAGGGTAATATCCCACAAACTGGGTGTACGCAGAATACACTTGGCAACTCACAAAGGTAGATGTAAATCAGCCCATCATCCTCCAAGGTTTGCCATGTAGTAGATGCCCAAACGAAGTTGAATTGGTATCACATCCATCCGATGATACACGATCTCAGAATAAATAATAAAAAAGGATGGCACCAAGCACCAAATTGTATATAATAAAAATTTATTTGACTTACTCTTTTATTTGTGTTAGACAAAACATTTTTAACATTTCATTTAATCCAGCTTTTACCTGTTACATCTTTTTTTCATTGTATTAATATACTGGCTCGTTTTTAAACGTGAGCAATACATAGGCTTGCTAGTAATATTAATAGCAGACACATAAAAAGGAGATTGTAGATAATTGCAATTTTAAAAACGTCTAAGAGACAAATTATCCCATCATATTTCGCATTGTGAAACTGATTTACAAAAACACTACATTTTTTTATGTGTTGCAAGCTACAATTCATTTTAAATGGAAACTGCTAGGCTGCCAGACAGATTATCTTTGTTTATGGTTTTATTTGGTAAATTCCTTGTATTGAATTGTAAAATATATTTACATACAACATGTATGAAGAATGGTAATTCTGTGTATTATATATTTTGTGTCCCACTGAAATGGAATGGCAGGACCACATGATCTCTGCAACTCTAGCTACTGTGGAAAAAAGCTTTTAAAAATAATGTAATTTTTTCCCATGACAGCAGTAAAAACAGATTAGCTCGTCCCTATAATCCTATTGAACAGCCAATAACCAAAACTTTTCTAAAGCCCCACTTCCAAACAACCACAGTCCCGAAGTGCAGGGAAAAGCCGCCAACTGTATCCGAAAACCGCCGATTCGAACTCAAAAAACGCTTAAGAAAAAAAAAAATCAGAGTGATCCGAAAAAAAAAGCATAACATACCTGACAATCTGCCGCAAAACCGCTGGCCGCATCCAAAAAAAGCTGACGATGCACTGAACAGAGTGCAGACCAGCCGCCGGACTTGGCCAACAAGCCGAAGAACAGGGCAAGAAAAAAAAAAAAAGCACTGCAACGTTCAAAAGCTGTTTTCAAAAAACTACTGTACGAAAATGCCCGGAATTATTATATTAAGGTCCTGTGAATAATTATTATAAAAAGGTCTGTTACAGAAATAAAAGATATTAATAAAAAAAAACCTAAAAAAATCTTAAGACTTTTTGCTGCAGATTAAAAGAATAAATGGTTTAATATTGATTTAATAAAAATGGGAATATTTTTTACATTGAAACCTATGGGATTCGCCTGATTAAAGGAAAGTTGATCATAACCTTGCAAGAGGCTGATAACCCTGTCCTGTGTGAAATGATTTGTACACAATCAGACAGGGCTAGCAGAGGAGATACAGGAAGCACCAGGCATGGCCCAACACGTAGTAATCCAGATAGTCAATCTCTAACGAAAAGGGAATAAGGGTCCTAGTGGCGCAGATGATTTATTCAGTCGATAACTATTGTGCCCAGGTTGTAATCCTGGACACGTAACCAAACACGCTTTTGTGTACTTAATATACTCGACCTAGCGTACATTCAGATAAAAAGCCTGGTGGCGCAAATGTGCCGTAAAACCGCACCAATAACACATTCAAAGTATATTTACTCAGTGGGTCAGCCGGTATTAATAGTGCAATTATATGAAAAACATGTGCAAGGTGCAAATGGCACCAATATATAATACTAATACGCTAAATGCAACACGTGTTAGACGTGGTAGGATCTACCTATATTAAAGTGTGATGTTGCAAACAACATGTGCAAATGCATACATAAAGTGCATGTGCCAATGGAGAAATTCCCTATATGAGGTGCGTACACACAATGTGTCAAATCATGCACAATATTATTTTAGCTCTAGTGGTCGGCTCACATTATAAAATTCAGTGCCTATTAAAGAAAAGGAGGTACTGATCGCTAAACCATTCCTAAACCACAAAAGTGCACGTGCATAGTGCATAAGGTTCATACGGAATGTTCATAAGTCACTGGAAGATAAATGGAGTGCACTGTGGAGATTTGTGTCCAGCTGTTACATCCCTCTCCTCAATAGGTGGATCTCAACATAAATGTAAAGAGAAGAAGGGAAAAGAACAATCGTGCAGGCTGTTTCATACAGTTCCTGGTGAAAAATACAATAGAAACTCACTCACAGATTTCTGAGCCTAATGAATCCCGGCTCTAGGTTGAAATGCCTTTAGCCAAATATAGGGTGGCGCCCCCCTTCTTTTCGTATTCCAATTCGCCTCAAAGTAAACATACACAGAGAGACGGCGCTCCCATAGCATAACACAGTATGCAGGTGTGCAGCAAAGCTATACTGTATTGTAGGTCTAACTCACCAATGCTGGAGCCTGTGTTAGACCGACACTATATCTTTGCTGCACACATGTATACTGTTTTATGCTATGGGAGCGCCTAGTTTTCTACATTAGCATTCCCATTATAGTGTTAACTAGGGAATAGGGCCCTATATGGGGCGTATCTATGCAAAATACTGTATAAATTTACATTATTAGATTGAGAAATGTAGGTATATATTACTTTCTGCACTTTTCAAAAAACCTTTTTTTTTTAAAAAAATGAGTGACTTTAAAACCAAGGAGACATTAAAGGAGAATTTCTCATTCTACTTATATGAATGCTTTAAATGACTTCTTTATGTATATTACATTTTATATTTCAAGATATTTGCCTCTGAACGCGCTGCTCGACCTTCTTTTCATTTCATATCAGTGATAAGTGGTATATATCTGATGCATTGATAAGAGAGACATTACCGGTGAGGGAAATGGGGTGACACGTAGAAAAGAATGTAATTTAGATGAAAGAGATGAAGATTAAGACAGGAAGTAGGTAGTAAAATATATGCATAAAATTAAAATGCATATAAAGTCAAAAGGAAGTACGGCAAACTATTAAGCTTTGTGGTCATTTTTGCTAGCCTTCTGTGTCATGTGCAAGGGCTCTGAGCTTACATCACATCATTTATTAAAAAATATCTTCATTACAGAAACCTATTAACTACAAAGATGATCTGGATCATATTTTGATTAACCTCTTTATTACCATGATTGAACACACTCGACTTTCATAAGCACATGCGGATAGCCCAAGATCAACTATACACAATCTGATCTTATTCCGCAATGATGCAAAGTGATTTTGTTTATTGCAAATGAATCTCAGAAAGTACCCCTAAAATTTCCAAACACCAGACATGAAAGACGATTTGTTGAAATTGTTTTTAAGAGCTTGGAAGTCAGTTTTTCCCTTCAAGGAAACAGTGTCCAAGCTGCAGGGCCGTCTTTAACGCGGGGCAAAAGGGGCAGCTGCCCCGGGCCCTGTCACTTGAAGGGCCCAAAGCAGCTGCCCCCTTGGGCCCGCAAATTACCGCCGCCAAAACCGACTTGTTAACTCATCGATTTCTCAGCTCAGCTGCTCCGGACTCCGGTATGATGGATCCGGAACTGATTTCATTTGTCTGACTGACACCCCGCTGAGTCAATCTCCTGCTCGCCGCCATCGATCTGACTGTGTCTGTGTGACTCACGGGCCGGGTTGGCTCCGCCCTCTTCACGTACCACGTGATGCAAGGCGTCGAGCATGCGCAGAACGTCCCCGCATGTCTCACTGGTGGTGGCTGCACACAGACAGGGCACCAGACAGAAGTTGAAGGCCACCGGCAGCCGCTCAACCAGTCAGAGAACGAACCAGCCAAATTAGCCGCCAACACGTCACCCGGCCTTTTGAAGCAGCAGGCAGGAGTCTGGAGTCACTGCTGCCAGTACGGAACAGACACACAGTGCAGCTGGGTCTGGAAGTAAGGATTCCCAATCCCTGTACAGGTCAGGTCCTGGCTCACAGCAGCACATTATTCTATTTCAATCTCAGCCGGGCAGTTAACAGGCAGCAGCGCTTTTATAACTGTGTCAGTCTTCTATAATTCTAATGATTCTTTCTTTCTAAATCAATAAACATTGCTTGATCAGAGAATGTATATACAAATATACTGGTGCTAGAGGCTTGACTAAAATCCTTATTATTGGACCAGTCCTCCTGGTCGTAACGTCATCCTTATTGGTGCTGGGCCTGGAATTAATTAACAGCCACTTGATGTGATATTGTGGGTTTTTTTGCCCACTGTCGTTGATGGTGCCCAGGCTTCTTTTTTTCACGATTCATGTCTGTGAATTTGTTTAAGAGGAGGGATCGTGTTCTGGAGTAAATTAACCCTCTGTTCCAAAACCACGCCATGCATTGAGATTAATCTGCAGACACTGCGCATAAACATGACACATGAGCATAAAAATACACAGAATGAAACACACTGACACAAGTTACAGACAAAAAACACATGGCAGTCCTTACAGTCCCATAGAAAGTATATTTTATATACAGCTGTAATGCACTGATACTGAAACGTCTGCGTGCTTTGCGTTTTGGACAACCTTAAACAAACTGATCACATAATTAACACATTTATTGCAAATGCTTAGTGGAAAATCATTCCTTATGCCCCTTTATGTGGCTGCTGCTAGTCTATGAGAGGAAGCAGCAGGCGGCTGACGCATCCCAGCCAATCCTGGTCCTCAGCACCTCCTCCAGTGCAGCGCTGCCCAGTGACAGACACAACAAAATGTGATTATATGGAGAATGACAGGAACATAGAAGCCCACTTCTGTGAGGTTACTATCTAAGAGGGCAATATTCACGATAAAGAGCAGGAAAATCGATAACAAGTAATTATAGTAACTAGCATAACAAGTTTATAATGAAAAAAACACCGCACTCTCCTCTGAACTGTTACAGGGGTCAGCAACCTTGGCTCTACAGATGTTTTAGAACTTCATCTCCCATGATGCTCAGCTACTCATTAGATTGGGTGAGTCTCATGGGAAATGTGGGCCCAAAACATCTGAAGAGCCAAGGATGCTGACCCTGCACGTGACGTGTATCACAGAGCTGCACAGGAATAAGACTTAATCACAGTTATAGTGTGTGTGTGTGTGTGTGTGTGTGTGTGTGTGTGTGTATTGCAGAATTTCACCACAGCAATAAAACTCACAGTAATGTGCTGCGTATGGGTCACCGTAGGATTAGCAATATGGAATCACCAAAGCAAACCTTATTGCAAAGCACCAATAATTTTGTGCTTTGTGAATAGAGAGCAGTATGGTGGAGAAAAAAATTATGTGGTGGGCGGGATTTTGGGGGGGGGGGCCCAAGAAAATGCTTGCCCAGGGTCCAATCAATATTAAAGACGAGCCTGCCAAGCTGTACTATACATTTAGTGATGCTTTTTGGCAAGCAGAGGGAGCCCTCTGCCTTTCAAACAGTTACCTAAAGGGAAAGTAAACACTAGAGTGGCTTCTGTGTATCGTTACTGTGTTGGTAACGGAAAGTGATTTAACCTCCCTGGCGGTGTTCCCGAGTGTGTCTCGGGGTTAAATTTCACCGCTGAGAGCGGTAACCCCCGAGACACACTCAGGCTGTATACATCACCTCTCCGTGCGCTCCCTCGCTGATCTCTGCAGTTTCCTCGGGCGATCAAAGCATTTTACTTCCTGGATTCCTTCTCGCAAGGAGGAAACCAGGAAGTAATGAGGTCGCGGTCGCGAGAGGAGGCAGCTGGGGACTTCGAGGGAGCGCAGGGAGAGGTGATGTATCCAGCGGCATCCCGAGTGTTGCTCAGGTTTACCGCTTCCAACATAGGAATTTAACCCCGAGCCACACTCGGGATGCCGCTAGGGGGGGGCAATAAAAAAAAAAATAGACCGTTTTCAGCACAGAATTTTCTGAAGAAATAGACTGCCAGGGAGGTTTAAAAAAAAAAAAAAAAAAGCACTGGGTCCTGCTAATATATAGGCACTCTGCATATATACTATTTCTAAGGAGGCCATTGGATGATCTGGAAGGATTGTGATTTTTGGTGTGGGCATGTTCTCCCCTCCTTGTTTAATATTGATACATTGATCATGGAATCTTTGACTGAAAATTTTTTATTTACTGTCTACCACATCTCAAAAGAAATGAAAAACAGACCCCACATTTTGCATACATTTGAATGAAAGCGTTAGCTTAATTTATGAAGTAAATAAAAATGGCCACTGTTAGCAATCATCATCCGTTAAGAAATCACCTACACATGCAATCAGTGCAGCAAAGTTTAAAAGAAATACAATTAGCAAAAACAAATGTTGACAAGCAATATACAGTAATCAAAAGTAATGCTCGACTTTGAGCTTTTGCAATCACAGGATTTTAATCATAGAATGGTGTCTGATTTGGCTTCCAAAATATGAGAGGAGGCTGAATGTGGGTATCAAGATCAATTTAAAGTGCCCTGTGACTTTTAAGGATTTGATAAAAATAGAATCTGTATGAATTACTTATACCGTACACCTTAAAAGACAAATATTAGATAAAACAAGTACTACTGTGTCTCATGTAGAGTTAAAAAAAGACAGAAATCGTAAAATCATGTAAGTCAGAACAGTGGATGGGTGTATAGCTCAAACTGAAGATCCAGTAATATCATTGGATCTCTCCACCTTGGCTCTAGCACAGTGTTCCCAACCGCGGTCCTCAAGTACCCCCAACAGGTCAGATATTCCAGAAATCTGAAGCACAGTACAGGTGATATGATTTGGTGCTCAGTGATTGCAGGATTCAGTCTGCATTTCTCCAAGGTGATACTTGGCCTGTTAGGGGTACTTCAGGACCGTGGTTGGGGACCACTGGTCTAGCATACAAATGAGACTATACTAATACATCATTTGATGGCACACAAATGGGAAATTACTGATTTACTGAGTAGGGTACAGTCGAGGTATGTATCTCCTTGTAACTGGTGTAGATACCACCAAGAACCATGCAAGCAAACATACCACGCTGAGGATACTCGGTTGGCTTAAGACTGTTCTCCAAGTATTAAATATGTAACATTTATGGATATGTCTCTGTGCAGTAGGGTTGCCCAGAGTCCCTCTGCATGCTTCACACCTTGCTGCAGCCATCAGAGGAGCTTGGCTAAGCAGCAGGACATGTCCAGATTGGCAGGGAGGTAAGTAATTCTGAAATTTGGAAGCCTCAGAAAATTCCAGATCTGAGAGTCTTCCAAATTTCAGAAATTCAGTTGAGGTGTGCACAACCTGTAGTATACAAATCTAACAGGGCTATTCAGAGAGAGGTGAAAAATCGGGAGAACTGTCAGGACAAGAGAACAATCTAGACTAAATAGCCGATTTGGAAAGTGAGATAAATGGGAGAATTTTTCTGGTTTGGCCATTTTGACCTAAAATTTTCACTTCTCAAGTCATTCTCCTGATTTTCACCTTTCTCTGAATAACCCTGTAAATGTTGTGAAAACCCCATATAGCCCATGAAGCCTAGAAAAATTTGCAACAAATTCATATGTGCAAACATTTTGTTGCTATTGTATCTTGCTTCATTTTAATATAAATAATGAATTAGTGTCACCTTAAGAACTCCAGTGTTTAGTAATGTAACTCCACAGAAAATCTCATGTTACAATATTCAGAGACAAAGTCATCTCCAACATACCAAAGCAATCCTCTGCAAATGCTGAGCAAATGAGGATCTGCTGACACTTACAACTTCCATTTGTTTTAAGTCCTTTTTATATGCTTTTTGGGTTGGTGACCAGATCAGCATCATGTTAATACACAATATCTGTATAGTGCTAAAAGGCTTATGAATGTTTTTTTTCAAGAAATATGGCTTTTGAAACGGAATGTTTTGCTCTACAGTTTAATTCATTTAGCGAAGACTTCCATTTTTAATGTGCTCAGCTTTTTTCTGGTAGAAATAATATTTCTCTGACATTGTGACTTGGCTTTGAGATTTCTAGTTGTCCCTGCTGAATATGCCCAAACCTGCTTACTCAGCACTTCAAAATGAAATAATATTCACAGCAAATCATGTGGGATTCAACAACCTTCCTTCATGGAATAGGTGGAACAAATTACATCTGGGTAAATGTTGTCCCAGGATAAAGGCTCGGTGTGATGTCTTTACCTCTCACTGAGCTTCTCTTGGTTTTGTGATTTTTTTAATATAGATTTTGAGCTTGTGTGAACTTCCCATAGCAGTATATATCGCTACTTAATGGACATACTTGGAAACGAGAGAAATCTCAATGTATCCTTCCTGGTAAAATACTTTCTCAAAAAAAAGAAAAGAAAGAAATTGTATGAGAGCAAAGCGTTAATGAGGTGCGTGGGCCCTATTTCATTCTTGCCGTTCACTTCAGAGCTGAATTGCTAATCCAACCTTCTGTCAGGATGTACTAGGGTCTGAGCCCAGTGTGCAGCAACACAGAGACAAAGGCAGGTATAAGTGGGAATAATATGGTTTATTCATAATAGGATTTAAGCAATACCAAGGAATAGGGCCAGATACTGAAGATAGCTGGACTGGGGCAAAGGGAGACTGAGGCTGAACTGGGGTATAGGGAGGCAGAGACTAGATTACTAAGGATGCAAAACGCAGGATAGGCACAAAGGGCAAGACAGGAATAGAGCTGAAAGAGACATACACAAAGGGGGATACGACTCACGGAATACAGGGCTGGAGTAGAGGCGAGGATGGGCAAGGATAAATACAGAGGGTTATATACTGGCTTGAGACTAGGGATGAGCCGAACACTCCCCGAGTTCGGTTCGAGCCCGAACCCGAACTTCCCATTTGTTCGGGTCCGAACCCGAACCCATGCAAGTTAATGGGGCTGAAAATTCGGTTTTTTAGAGTGCCCTCCAAGAGGGCATATATGCTACATATTTGCCATAAAAGGTGTATGGGGGTCCGGGTAGTGCCCTGGGGGACAGGAAACCAGGACAAAAAGTTAAAAAAAAAAAAACGTTTTTAAAAGGGACAGTGAGTTTTCCATGAAATAAGGGTTAAAAATAAAAACGAAAAATTCCTTCAAATATCGTGCCTAGGAGGTCCCCATAACCTGCCTGTGAAGTGGCGGATTTCTAGGATGTATAGAAACACTTAAAAACAAATAAATGACGTTTCATATGACGGTAAATGCTTTTCCTTTAATCTATCCATAAACAACTGCTTGGGGCGGCAGCCTGTATGAAAAGACATTTTAGGACGCACAGAAAAAGTTTTGTGTTTTTTTGGGCTAAATTATTGTGAAACTTATGCAGGCTTTGGATGAAAGTAACAATAGGTGCTTTAAAATTGGGCTTTTAGCGTCGGCAACAGTGCCGTCACACCGTAACCACTCTTAGGATATGAATCTGATACAGGCGTCAATGGCAGTGCACCCAGATATTGTGCCTTTAGTGCCAGGCATGCAAGTACTATCATACAGTAACCCCTCTGTGGTATTGTGGAAGAGTGCAGGGGTGGTCCTATATTGAAAAGTGTTTTTTTTATCTGTTAATGGGCGTCAGTGCACCCAGATATTGTGCCTTTAATGCCAGGCCATCAAGTATCATCATACAGTAACCCCTCTGTGGTATTGTGGAAGAATGCAGGGGTGGACCATGTGGTCCTATATTGAAAAGTTTTTGATCTGGTAATGGGCGTCAGTGCACCCAGATATTCTGCCTTTGGTGCAAGACTGCCAGGCCAGCAAGTATCATCATACAGTAACCCCTCTGTAGTATTGTGGAAGAGTGCAGGGGTGGACCATGTGGTCCTATATTGAAAAGTACAGAAAAAAATGGCGTCGCGCCCATACTCACCGGAGGGGCAGCAACTGCCAGGAGTAACAGCCCAGTTAATGTGTAAAACATAACAAGGAAAAAAGGTGTCATCTGCACTCGTTTCTATGTGTTCCAGGTACAACAAAACGGAGGTTTTTGTTTGTTTCAATGGCCATTGCAACGTAAGCTCACTCGCCACTACACGGCACCTCTTTACAGAGTGAGTACCTAACAATTGTAACCAAAAGGCTGCTCTACTGAGCAGCTCTAAGCCCCTCCTGCTGCTTTTCAGCCAAGGAGAGGCAGAGATGGTGGGTTTTATTTATACACGCACCAAACACTTCCCATTTGGGATTAAAAACAAAAACATGGAAAGAGGAACAGCTGCAGAACGACGGACTGGTGTTACAAGCATGATATACATAAATACAGAAAAAAATGGCATCGCGCCTATACTCACCGGAGCGGCAGCAACTGCCAGGAGTAACAGCCCAGTTACTTGGAGCTGCTCAGTAGAGCGGCCTTTTGGTTACAATTGTTAGGTACTCACTCTGTAAAGAGGTGCCGTGAAGTGGCGAGTGACCTTACGTTGCAATGGCCATTGAAACAAACAAAAACCTCAGTTTTGTTGTACATGGAACACATAGAACCAAGCGCAGATGACACCTTTTTTTCCTATATTGAAAAGTGGTTTTTTTATCTGTTAATGGGCGTCAGTGCACCCAGATATTGTGCCTTTAATGCCAGGCCAGCAAGTATCATCATACAGTAACCCCTCTGTGGTATTGTGGAAGAGTGCAGGGGTGGACCATGTGGTCCTTTATTGAAAATTTTTTGATCTGGTAATGGGCGTCAGTGCAGCCAGATATTGTGCCTTTCATGGCAGCAAGTGCCTTCACACCGTAGCCCTTTTGTGGTATTGTGGAAGAGTTCAGTGCTGGAGGTTTTGTGCATGCAGAAGAGGACATCCCCTATCTATTACATTACTTCAGCATCAGGGGATTGATAGCTACTGATCCAGTACGGATTCATTTTTATAAATGTCAGCTGGTCTACAGAGTCGGTGGACAGATGCACTCTTTTGTCTGTGACAAAACCTCCAGCGGCACTGTACGTCCTTTCGGAAAGCACGCTAGATGAAGAGCAACCTAGTAGCTACATAGCATATTGGCTAAGTTCTGGCCAGTGATCCAATCTCAACACCCAGTAAGCCAGTGGATCATCTGCTGGAAAGGTATCCAGGTCTGCCCTTGCCCCTAGGTAGTCCTGCACCATATGGTGAAGACGCTGGCAATGGGTGCCTACATTTGACGTCCCTGGGCATCGAGGACTAAAAAAAATTAAAAATGCATCAGTCAAGCGGCCCTGGCCTTCACCGCTATTCCTCTGATCACCTGCAACCTCAGAAGCATGTGTGTCAGCACTTGGTAATCTAACAGTGCCTGGAAAGGTGTTACACAAGTTCGCTTTAGAGCGTCCTCAAGTTTTGTCATCCTGTGCTCCCTCTGTGCGGGCAGGATGAGCTCTGCAACTTTCCCCTTGTATCGTGGATCAAGAAGGGTTGCCAACCAGTAATGATCCCTCTCCTTGATAGCACGAATCCTGGGGTCCTTTAGCAGGCTTTGCATCATTAGGGAGCCCATGCAGTGTAGGTTGGAGGTGGCATTAGCTGCCGAGTCTTCCTGGTCAATGAGGATGACCGTATCGTGCACTTCCTCCTCCCAGCCACGCACAAGCCCTTCTGTTTCTGGGCACACAAAACCCTGCCTTGAGGAATCCCCACCTTCAATGCCCCCACTACTTAAATAGTCCTCCTCCTCCTCATCCTCCTCCTGTCTGATCTGAGTAGGACCCGCTGGAATGCTGTCTGCGGAAAGACTGGGGCCTTGAGAGCTAGGGAAGGCCTCCTCTTCCTCCCGCTGCTCTGCCTCTAGAGCCACATCTATAATTCCCCGCAGAGTGTGCTCCAGCAGGAACACTAAAGGAATTGTGTCACTGATGCATCTACTGTCCCTGCTCACCATCCTCATTGCCTCCTCAATTGGTGACAGTACAGTGCATGCATCCTTGATCATCAGCCACTGCGGGGAAAAAAAAAACAAGTTGACCTGAACCTGTCCTTGTGCCATACTCACACAGGTACTCGTTGATGGCCCTCTGCTGCTTGTGCAGATGCTGCAGCATTGCTAATGTCGAGTTCCACCTGGTGGGCATGTCACAGATCAGACGGTTTGTGGGAAGGTGGAATTCTCTTTGAATTTCTGCCAGGCGAACGCTTGCTGTGAATGACCATCTGAAGTGGCTGCAGACTTTTCTGGCCTGGATGAGAAGCTCTGGCAGCCCTGGGTACTTGGTTAGGAAACGCTGTACCACCAGATTTAGGATGTGTGCTAGGCATGGTACATGCGTCAATTTACCCTTGCGTAGGGCGGAGAGAAGGTTGCTGCCATTATCGCAGACGATCATTCCCAGCTCAAGCTGGCGTGGTGTAAACCATCTCTGCACCTGCCCCTGCAGAGCTGACAAAATTTCTGACCCGGTGTGGCTCCTGTCCCCTAAACAAACCAGCTCAAGCACAGTATGGCATCTTTTTGCTTGAGCCATTGCGTAGACCCTGTCAGGCGTGGGTTTAACTGCCACTTCGCCAGAGACAGAGAAGGAGGAGAAGGAGGAGGAGGAGGAAGAAGAGGTGGTGGTGGTGGAGCAGACAGACCTCATACAAGCAGCTTTCTGGAGGCGTGGTGGATGAACAAGCTCCAGCACAGAGCCCCGTCTTGGATCCCTCCCAGCTGCGATCAGAGTTACCCAGTGTGCCGTGAAGGAAATGTAATGACCCTGTCCATGCTTGCTGGACCACGTGTCTAAAGTCACATGCACCTTGTTGCTGACTGCCTTTCCCAATGACTGGATAACATTGTCTTCCACGTGCTGGTATAGTGCTGGAATGGCCTTGCATGAAAAGTAATGGCGTTTTGGAACCTGCCACTGTGGTACAGCGCATTCAGCAAATTCACGGAAGGGAGCCGAGTCCACCAGCTGGAAAGGCAGCAGCTGCAATGCGAGTAATTTTGCTAAGCTGGCATTTAGACGCGGTGCTTGGGGATGGTTGGGACTAGATTTTTTCTTTCGCTGCAGCAGCTGCGGCAACGTAATCTGACTGCGTAAATCTTCAGCTACTGGGATGATGTCACATTGTGAGGAAGGACCTGCTGGTACATCCATTACTGTAGCATCATCCCTGTCAGTGGAGGTTGTAGGCAATTGCATGGCAGGACATACAGTGTGGGTAGAGACAGATGAGGAGGAGGAGGACCTACGCAAAGTTTTGCCCCAACGGGATGTGTGGCACTTGTTCATATGTCGCCTCAAGCACGTGGTACCAAGCGTCCGGTGTTTATCCCACGCTTCAGCCTCCTCTGACATAGATTACAAATAGCAATGGTGGGGTCTGCTGCACATTTCTTAAAGAACTCCCAGACAGCAGAGTTCCTGCATGTGTTCTTTGAGACAACAGCGTTCTGCACCGGAGCAGCTCTGACATGTGATGCCTTGGACTGGCTAGTGCTACGGTTGGTCACAGAGGATGTTGTGCCTCGTGTTTGCTGTGCCTCCTCCTCCTCCCCTCCTCCTCACTTGATTCCTCAGTTCGATCTGGCACCCAGGTGGAGTCAGTGACCTCATCATCGTCAATGTCATCTTCACCCCCTATCTCCTCGTCACTGGAGCCAACTTGGCAGTATGCTGCAGCTGCTGGGGCAAAAAGAGTGCCAGTTATTTGTGTGTCATCACTGGCACCCCCTTCCTCTAGGTTGATTATACTCCCTTGCTCAACCTCAGAGATTGAATCAGAGCACTGTACTTGCTGCGCATCCTCAAGCAGCATGTCACTCTCATTGTAGTCAAACAATTCAGCTGACTCCTCCATGTGTGATAGTGTGGCTACGGCAGGAGTAGCTGTGGACATGGAGGCTGCATTAGATGCTTTGGCAGCTGAGGTGGACTGTAAAGCACTAGAAGCCTGGCTGGCAGAGGACTCGGAGGATGAGGATGGCCTGGTTAGCCAATCCACCAAGTCCTCTGTATGTTGCTGCTGCTTAAGACGGCCAGCACCAGTTAGAAAGGACAAGCGTGCCCCTGCAGAGGATGCACCACGTCCACCACAACCAGAGACACAGCCTCCCAACACAGGGGCTGCTTGCCCTCTTATCTGTGGCTGGGAGCGTCTGCCTGTCCCTTTTGTTCTTTCAGACATGGTGAGTGATATATAGATTAATATATACAGAACTCTGATTCAACTCTGGTATAAAGATTTAAATAACTCTGGTATAACTCAGTGAGACACACTGATAGCTGGCAGCCAGTGACAAGAGACAGATCACCTTAATTCCCAAGTGTTTTAAATAAATTAGTGAGCCCCAAAATACAGCGTGGTACTGTTTGTATGACGAGACACAGATCACCTTAATTCACAAGTGTTTTAAAGAAATTAGTGAGCCCCAAAAATAATTGCTGGTTGTGTGACGAGACCCAGAAGATCACCTCAATTCACAAATGTTTTAAAGAAAGTTGTAAACCCCAAAAAAACTTGCTGGCACAGTGACAAGACACACATCACCTAAATTCCCTGATATTTGGTCGAAATGAGACCCCCCCAGACCCCCCCCCCCCAGTAGCGTGGCAGACCGGCAGTAACAACACACACAACTATCTTCTTTGAAATCTCCTCTGAAATGCGTGCAGAAAGCGCTGCATTGAAACCTTATATAGTGTGCTACGGGACTTAGCTCTGTGAGCCCATGATTGAGCGGTGATTGGCATAGTGTTCAACCAGTCTTGCACCAGACCTGTGGTCAGGTGCAAGGCTGTAGTCAATTACGAGCTTCAGGCAGTGGGAAAATGCATTGTGGTCCATTGTGGTCGAACATGCGGCGAACACCCGGAAATGTTCGGGGTTCGCGATCTGCTCGAACAGGTTAAGTTTGGGTCGAACCCCGAACCGTCCGAACCTGAACAGCTCATCCCTACTTGAGACAAGGGAAGCTTGAGTAATCAGGAGGGTATGGTGGATATGTAGATGTCTGAGGTTATTGTGAACAAGTATTGTCCAATGAGAGTTGTAAGCTGGAGGCTTGGTAGAGACTGGAGATAGCATGGTTGCAGTAGAAGCCAGAGATACCGGGTTTGCAGTAGAGCAGTGTTTCCCAAACCTGTCCTCAGGACCCTCTAACAGGCCAGGTTTTAAGGATCACCTTGGGGAAATGCAGACTGAATCCTGCAGTCACTGAGCAGCAAATCATATCACCTGTGCTGTGCTTCAGATATCTGGAAAACCTGGCCTGTCAGCAGGGCCCGATGACAGGTTTGGGAAACACTGCTGTAGAGGCTGGATACCTGGGCAGGGCCGGATTAAGGCCCGCGTCAGACGAGCGCACTTTTTGCATCCGTCTGACCGCACGGTTTGCAGGCCGTTGTAGCTTTTCAAAGGAGTCAATAGAGAACAACACAAAAAGCACGTGCGCACTTTTTCACGCGCGCGCAAAGCATGTTGCAACGGACACCAAAATGGCATCAATGTGAAAAAGCTAGACGAACGTAGAGAAACAACTGCATACAGTTTTTTTTCTTTTTCTCAACAGTCAAAATTAACTGATACAATGTAACCACAATCTCATCAGTTAACCACTTCGCTGCGGAGGACGCGCTCAGCGCGTCCTGCCGCAGGAAGGGTTGGCTGCGGATTCCAGCCGATCGCTGTGCCCCCCGGTGCGGGCTGACATCTTGGATGTCAGCCCAGCACTCCGGGACCGCCGCGGGCACAATAGATGTCATCACGGTGGCGCGATGACATCTATTTCAGGCGCCCCCCCGCGTGTGCGGTGGAGGCGCCTGAAAGGGAGGGGGGGGAGGTCCTTTGGACCTCTCTCCCTTTCCGATCGAGGGGGTCCTGAGCTTAATGCCTGCACCATTTGGAAGGGCACAGCCTGCCCTTCCAAACGGTGTCTGTCATTAACCCCTGGGGAGCCGGATCACGAATCGGCGCTGAAAAGCGCTGGTTCGTGATCCTTTCCCGGAGCTGGCCGACATCTTGGATGTCAGCCAAGCCTCCGGGAACTCCCCCTGAGGACTGGCGTCATCGTGCACAGCACGATGACGCCAGTCCTGGAGTTAACCCCTAGCTGCCACCAATGGTGGAGATAAGGGGTTCCAATGAACCCCTATCTCCCGATCCGTGGCAGCTAGGGGTTAATGTTTGGTACTGTTGGATCGGCCAGAGCATGGCCGTGCCAACGATACAAAACACGACTGTGAAAAAAGTTTTTTTTAAAAAAAATTATAAAAAAAAAATAAACAAGTTTCTTTTCTTTTTTTTGTTTTGTTAATGCAGCATTATTGTTCCCATTTCAATTATAATGTGAACAATGATGCTGCACTAACGATTTTTGTATGCGGTGCGTTTGTTAAAAATCGCGTAATTTTCCCCAAAAAAAAATGTAACGAGACCCCATTTCTAATTTTTTTAACAAGCGCACCCCATACAAAATATAACCGCATTTGCTCGCATGTTAAAATGTGAAAAAAAACACTTTACGCGTTGTAAATTATTGAAAATTCATATTTTATTGCATTTTTTGTTATAATATACAGACAGGTCATGACGTATAGTTATAATAATGACATATTATGAATCTGCCGAGTCTGACGGAAAGAACGATATATAATATGTCTGGGTCATATACTAAAATAAGCCTTCAAAACATGTTTAAACATGATGAGCAAAACCGGTAAAAATGACCTCAGCACAGAGGCGGGAAATGCCTCAGCAGCGAAAGGGTTAAAAAGTACATCCGTTACTGTGCACAGTCAGTGCACTCGTCTGACCCCAGCATTAGACCTCTATGGGCCTGGAGCTGAAGATTATGGTGGCCTTTTTTTTTTTAATTTAGTGAAATGAAAACATACTTTAGGCTAGTTAATAGTGCAGATACAGATGTATCTAACCAGGCGGATACAGTACATAGTGTCGGATATAATCTCTGCACGTGAATACAACACGTTTGTATATATTGGATTTATCAGCCAAGCCTCCAATATGTCTATATTGGACTTACTGGACCTACCTCGGCAGTCGTCTCCAATATATCAGGGATTATTATTTCATAAGAAACTTATACGAGACACAAATATCAATCGTCTATATCTCTTAGAAATTATCCTGAATTCTTTTAATTGTCTGTGTTTTGCTTTAAAAAATACAATAATCAATAATCGGATAAAAATATATATATATTTATTACATATACAAAAGAATTTCAAATCTCATATCATAAACAACAATTTATAAACCACACTCCATCAGCATATAAAAACTAGCTTCACAATATATGTATCTCCGGTTAGTAACTGCATATATGATTAATATCATTTACCTTATCAGTTAGTAACTAATACACAAATGGTTAATAAACATTTCTGCTTAATACAACATGCATTTCCAGCAAACAATGTTTAACCAGCCAGCTCTTATAGATATATATATATCTCTATGCTACATGGATCAACAAAAGATGAGCTAATTTATTGATAAGTAATAAAAACTTATTTAGTGAATCCTCCCCTAATCTCGAGAATTAAACTTCTAATCTTTTGCTTTTTATTTTGTAGTTCTATAATTCCTTGCTTATTAATTTTAATCACAGTAATTTCCAAATTCAATATATATATTGGTATCAATCTTGCAACATTTCTTTAGGAATAAATCCTTATATCCACTTCTTCATATTTCCATCTGCAGAATAGAATTACTTAGAATTTGGATTTTAACCTTATCCGAGAAGTCTCAGTCTACGTTGCAAAAATCTCTACAAATATATTTTTACATTAATTCCTTATTTCATACATTACCTGTCCAATTTGGATGTTGATGAGTCTGCCTTGGAATTTTCTATGTGATGCTTTGTTTTGGAATATGTGAAAATTATCGATATTAGATAATCAATGCATGTGAGTTAGAGATTTGGTGAGAATATTGATTGCCTCATGTCTTGGGATCTGAGTGCATGGTGATGTGAGTCTGATGTGAGTCTCTGTCTGTTGAAATCTCTGACTTCTCAGAGTGTCATATGTACGGGACGTCCGAATGCATTGCGTGTGAGTCTGATGTGAGTCTCTGTCTGTTGGAATCTCTGACTCTTCAAAAGGTCATGTGTAATGGACGTCTGAGTGCATTGCGATGCGTCCCGATGGCTGGCAATCTCTGACTGACTTACAAAAGAACCTTTGCCGCCTATTATACCCAATTTGACGTCATGGTTAATTATTTTTACTATCCTTTAGAGGGCAGTATTGCACTTCTTATATTAATTCCATTAATTCCATTATTTCTTTTTAATATCTTATCTTGGGTCAAAGGTCAGACTAACTTAACAAAAAGCCTTGTCTTTTAACTAGACTGTCTCTAGACACAGTGTCTGTCATTTGATTTATATTCTCACTCCCTTTTGGTTGCTTAGATCAGCTAAATTCTTTCCTGGTTAACTCACAGAATCTATTCTTTAGTAATTTTTATTATTTACCAATTATATACTTTCTACAATATTTTGGAGTATATATTTCATACTGTAATTATAATAAAATATACCTTGATTATAAACATATATTTTGTGAATATAATTTTATATTACAGAATATTTTCTCTTATTCCTATACTCAAAAGACAAAATCTCTTTTGTTTTAAAAATTTAAAACAGACCAATAAATTTACTTATGACATGTCTTAGCATTATCTCACATTCATTCTAGGTTCCTTCATGTCTGGGACTTCTTAACCCAGAAATGAACTTTGTAAAAAAAAAATCTTGTTCATTTCTAAACCTAGAGAATATTTTGAAAGAAAAACTGTCTTTAAAACAAAATGGCTACAGGCATCCATTTTAAATTCTTTGTCTCTCTAATATACCCGACATAACCCCCCTTTGGTTTCTTGGATATTTATTTATGGACCAATTAAATAAATTTTAGGAAAACATACAATATCTCCCCCCTTTACCAATTAGACTAGGTTTCCACCTTTCGCAACACGTTTTTCTTCTTTCATCCATTTAATAATTGAAGAGGTAGTGTTTTTAAACTTCAATGTACGTACTTTCTTTGTTAGTACAATCATCCAGACAGTTAGAAACATAATTACTATACAAATCACAATCTCTGTAATCTTCGGCCCGTTATAAGCAGATAGCAATTGATGATCAATCTGTGAATACATTGGAGCATAAATTGTTAGATTAATTTTTTATTTATTAGAAGTTCAATAGTATGGTCATGCTAGTTCTTTAGCAAGATTTCAAATCTGGATTCATGGGTATCTCTTGCCCTTGGAATACGACAACGATTTGTTCTTGTCATACCAGACTTCATTTAAAAAAAAATTCTCGATAACAACTCTTGATTCTTTAGAAACGTTCATGAGAATCACGGGTGTGGGTATGAACACTCTTGTTTTGTACCAGATTCTTCCGGTAAACATTTGCTTCTCTCTCTGTGTATCAAACAGCGGTTGCAATAAAATATGCAGCAAATCTTTTCTTTCGGTGGTTCTTGTACATAGCAATCAACGGTATCCTGGCTGTATCCCGCATGTCTTTCAGGCTTGCATGAGCTTGATGCGCATGGGACTTTAGCATTCTCCTTGGAATTGTGCGGAAAACCGTAGAATTTCTAGATAGTCGCAATCTTTGGTGGTCCGATTCATTTTTGCGGATTAAGCGTCGCAGTTCGGATTAACCACTTTTCTCAATTTCTATTGAAAGAAAGAGTATAAATAACCATTCATAGACTAGCGGTTTCACTCAAATTCCCTATAGATATTCTGATCTCTGATTAATTTAATTAACCGTACGGATCTATTCTATCTACTAGCTTGAGTTAAACATCTGAATGCTGGGAAGAAGAATCACATGTTAATTCGGTCCATCTTCACATATCCTGAGATAATCTAGAATGACAATCATACAATTGAGCTTGGCAGTTTTATTTCTCCTAGAAATATATAACATAACTTTTACCAATAACATTAGGACGGTCTCCATCATTATCTAGATCTGTTATCCACTCATCTTGAGGATCTGGGTATCTGATCACTTCAGGGTCACTATGTCCATCTGGTTCTGTCTCCCTCTTGTGGAGGTGAATAATTAGCACGTCGTCTTCCAGACATATATCTCGAATTCTCTCGGGGGAAACACATATGGTGTTATCCTCCTGCTCTCCTGTAGTCAGGGGCTTTGGCCGTAAGAAAGAGATATCAGGTGTCTGGCTATTTCTGAAGTGGACTTCAATAGAATCCGGCCTTTCCTCAATCACGTGGCAGTTACGCTGAGTGTGATGGGATTGGGATCTCTCATAGCTGATTGGAACATTTACTTGGGACCAAATAACCTCATTGATAAAATCAATGATTGGATTTAACCTTTTGAGAAAGTCCATTC
This sequence comes from Leptobrachium leishanense, assembly GCA_009667805.1. Classification (NCBI taxonomy): domain Eukaryota; kingdom Metazoa; phylum Chordata; class Amphibia; order Anura; family Megophryidae; genus Leptobrachium; species Leptobrachium leishanense. The sequence continues at coordinate 131,435,667 of CM019066.1, read as the reverse complement.
CAATAATTAGGCGATTTTGGGGCAGATCCACAACAAGTGTTGGATGCCGAATTACTTTATTCCCCAATTTAAAATCCAATTTAGCCGTGCCCAGAACTTTCAGAGATGTGCCACTCACACTCACTAGATTAGCATTAGATTTATCTAATCTAGGCTTCCTGGAGGACAGTTCTTGGACCTGTTCAAAATAATGAGCTGATATTAACGTAACTTGGCTTCCAGTGTCTAGCAAGGACGGAATATGTGGTAAATTATCTTGTAATTCTACATTCACATAATATCGGTCTTCAATACTATGCAATTTACAGAGAAATTTAGAGTGAGATATGAAATTAGGTTTTGGATAGATTTTACCAACTGATTTTTTCTCTCTCAAACGTGCTTTTGGCAGCTGTGCTTTCCATTTCGGATCCAGTCTTCTCAGCTTGCTCGCACTTAGTCTGGGGAGATAAAATACATTTTCCTTCTCTTTGCAGGGAAGGGTTTAAATCGTCAACCATACAAACATTTGTATTAATCATTTCATCATCACTTTCTGGTAAATTGTCATGGATGCTGGTTACTTCATCAGAAACATCATCTAGTCACTGGTTAGGTGGGGCTGCAGGTGTTGCATCGCTTACAACCTGACCAGGGTTATTTCCAGTCATTAACTGAGTGATCTGATCCAGTTTTTCTGTCTGCACACGGAAATCTTCCTGCATTTGACCCATACGCTGGCGTACATTATATCTCTGCTTTCTATTCATCCTTGGGGACGAAGCTTGCGCATTATCAGACGCATCAGATTCAGTCTTACCTCTGGTTGTTTCCTGTCTAGGTACATTTTCCCTTGATTTAACCCACTGACTTCTAGGTACCCATTGCTTCCTAGATTGAAATTTACTTCCTGAATTTTCTCTGGCAAACCCTCTTTCCTGATCTGGCTTGGATTTTTCCCTTTGGGGTATGGAGTCACGCAATATTTCCGCATAATTCTTTTTGTGGGACTCAAATTTAATATCGCCCTTTTTAGCGTGAATTTCCGCTATTTCCTCAGGTGAGTTTTTCACTCTTTTCCCCTGAGTTTCTTCACTATATTCAAATACAGTAAATAGGGTCATACTTTCTTTTAGTACCCAATCCAAACCATTTCTCGGGTCATAATCTCTTGCCAAAATAACCTTTATTTTATTTGGCAATGCGTCATAAAATAATTGGATAAATTCAGGGTTTTCAAAGTCTGGGTTTCTTTCAGCCAAGCTGTACGCATTTTTAAGGACTGAAAGAAATTCACGGGGGCTTTGATTAGGTCTGCATTTTAGAGTTAAAATTGCTCTTTTCGCAGCTAGATTGGTACGGTGAGGCCCAAATTCAGATTTGACCTCAGAAACTACTTTACTCCATTTCCTTATACCAGATTCTTTTAAAGACTGGAAAAAATACCTATGTTTGCTTTCAAAGACCCATGGAATCAACTCAATTTTCTGAGCATCTGAATCTATTCCCATTATTTCCACAGCTTCTTCAAACATCGATAAATGATTTATTATTCTTGATGATGCCTTAACATCAAAAATACCTACTGAGGTTTTGAGGAAATTAATAATTTTCATTAAATCATTCACTTTATGATATTTCTTAATAGGCTGTGGCTGGCTAGAGTGATGTGATTTGAAATACTCCCGTGTAAAAGATTTTACTCTTTTTTCATCATGAGATTTAGTTTCACTTTCACATTCGCTTTGGCTCTTCAGATAAACAGAGCTGTCAGAATTCAGTGATGTATAGCTTAAAGCTTTCAAAGGGAACTTCTCTAACGAAGAATCTTTAACCCTTCGAACATCAGTTTCAACCTGACGTAACTCATCAGCGAATTTCTCATGTTCGCGTTTCATTCTCGCCAATTGTTTGTTTAGCTCCTTATTTAATTTGGATAATTGAGCAATCTCATCTTGCATTTGATCTTTTTCTCTTGCACACACCTTCAATTCCATTATCATTCGTTCTGACTCATCTTTTAATTTATTTACGGTTTCATACAAGTCACAATTTTTATTTTCTAATCTGTCTCTGGTTTCTTTGTCATCATTCAATCTCTTGTTCATTTCTGCGATCAAGTATATGCATTCAGGCACAATTTTTAAAGCAACATTTCTTTGTCCTTTTTATTTGTGGCTGCACTTATCTTTCGCAAACACTCAAGAAAATTTGATTGATCTGACCAGATTGAATCAACATAATTCGATATATTTGATTTCAATTCTTTTATCCATTCAAATAAATCGTCTGTGACGTGTAACTTGTCCTTTAGATAAGACATAACATCTATCAATATTATTTGATTAGTATGTATCTCTACATCTTCCTGAGTCTCAGATTCTGACTCTGACATTTTTACACTGTTTAGTAGATAACCGTAAAAACCACAAGTCAAAATACAACAAGGAATCAAAATATATATATATATATTTTATCTCTGTCTAATCAGACAATACTAACAATTATATTCCAAACAAAAACTACAATCTCGGAACAGTGCCTCCAATTTGTCGGATATAATCTCTGCACGTGAATACAACACGTTTGTATATATTGGATTTATCAGCCAAGCCTCCAATATGTCTATATTGGACTTACTGGACCTACCTCGGCAGTCGTCTCCAAAATATCAGGGATTATTATTTCATAAGAAACTTATACGAGACACAAATATCAATCGTCTATATCTCTTAGAAATTATCCTGAATTCTTTTAATTGTCTGTGTTTTGCTTTAACCCCTTAGTGACCGGGCGGTTTTACACGAATCCGTCCGTTCGTGACTGCTGCTGTTTTTACGTTTCTGCGCTCTTAGTGTTTACGTCAAATTTTCCTCTTACTCGTTTATGTAACCCACACATATTTTACACTGTTTTTCTCGTCACTAAATGGACTTTATAAAGATACCATTTTTTTCATCATTTCATATAATTTACTATAAAAAATATTGTGAAATATGACACAAAAATTGAAAAAACACCACTTTTTCGAACTTTGACCCCCAAAATTTCTTATGTATCAACAACCGTCAAAAAAAATTAATTCTTTAGTAGTTTCTAAATTTAGTACTGAGTTTAGCAATACCCAATGTTTACATATTCCTCGCTTTTTTCCTTATTTTATGCAACAATAAGTGCAAGTAGCACTTTGCCATTTCCAAAGAGTTTATTTTCAAAACTAGTGATAGTGACATTGTAACACTGATATCTGTCACTAATTCCTGAATAACCCTCCACATATACATATTTTTTTAAAGTACACAAATCAAGGTATTAAACTTGGGGTATTTTGACTCTTTCCATGCAAACCATTTTACCACAAATCTATGCCAAGTTTGAGAAAAAAAAAATTTGGTGATTTTTTTTTTTTGAACGCAATTTAAGAATACATGTACTGTGAACTTTAAGGTTTACTGCCAAAAAGCACCCCAAAATATGTTCAGCAACATCTTCTGAGTAAATTGATACCACCCAAGTATAGGTATGTCGGGTCATTTGGGGGCTAAAAGGCCTTATTTGGGGGTGCGCATTTCAGTTTTCCAACTTGGAATTTTCACATTTCGTCATCATGCACCCATGTCCTATTTGGGACATTTTTGAAGCCGGCCAAAGTAATTTACCCCCATCAAACCATATATTTTTAGAAAGGGCACACCCTGGGGTGCTTCAAAGAGTTGTATTTTAACACTTTCCATGCACTAGCTCTATGTCAAACTTTCAGGTAGTCACTTTTTGTGTTATTTTTTTACACACATTGTACTTTAGGCATGAATTGTCAAATCCAGGTATGGGTTACTGCCAAAAAACACCCCAAAATATGTTCAGCAACATCTTCTGAGTAAATTGATACCACCCATGTATAGGTATGTCGGGTCATTTGGGGGCTAATAGGCCTTATTTGGGGGTGTGCGCATTTCAGTTTTCCAACTTGGAATTTTCACATTTCGTCATCATGCACCCATGTCCTATTTGGGACATTTTTGAAGCCGGCCAAAGTAATTTACCCCCATCAAACCATATATTTTTAGAAAGGGCACACCCTGGGGTGCTTCAAAGAGTTGTATTTTAACACTTTCCATGCACTAGCTCTATGTCAAACTTTCAGGTAGTCACTTTTTGTGTTATTTTTTTACACACATTGTACTTTAGGCATGAATTGTCAAATCCAGGTATGGGTTACTGCCAAAAAACACCCCAAAATATGTTCAGCAACATCTTCTGAGTAAATTGATACCACATGTATAGTATGTCGGGTCATTTGGGGGCTAATAGGCCTTATTTGGGGGTGCGCATTTCAGTTTTCCAACTTGGAATTTTCACATTTCGTCATCATGCACCCATGTCCTATTTGGGACATTTTTGAAGCCGGCCAAAGTAATTTACCCCCATCAAACCATATATTTTTAGAAAGGGCACACCCTAGGGTGCTTCAAAGAGTTGTATTTTAACACTTTCCATGCACTAGCTCTATGTCAAACTTTCAGGTAGTCACTTTTTGTGTTATTTTTTCACACACATTGTACTTTAGGCATGAATTGTCAAATCCAGTTATGGGTTACTGCCAAAAAACACCCCAAAATATGTTCAGCAACATCTTCTGAGTAAATTGATACCACCCATATATAGATTTGTTCTGTTGTTTTTGGGGTGCTACGCCAATCTTTGACATGTGCTTGTCAATTTTCTAATTTGACATACAGTATCTTCTTTGCTTATCTTCTTTTTAGGGGCCTTTTTACATACCCCAGTTTTATGAACGTGCATATATTTGGTAAGCTAACACCCCAAAGTATTGTAAATGGAGTGTTTTTATGCTATGGATGCATCCGTTTGCTCCAAACAAATTGGATACAGTTTGGTGGTCATTTTTCATTTTCACACCCACATCAGTTTTGGACTGTGATTTAGGAGACACTGTTGTTTGTTACTGCATGAAAACTCTCCAGGTTGTTTTCTGCAAGGTCTCCTGAGTACACCCATGCCCCCCATGCATAGGTTTGCCAGGATTTTGGGAAGGTTCAAATACAATTTTTATGACTTTGTCATTAGAGTTGAAATTGAGATTATTTCTTCAGCTAGGCCTATCTTTGGTTTTGGGTCTACCGCATACCCCAGTTTTAATTATTGCCAGAAAATTGTTTATATTTGTTATGTTGGCACCCCAAGGTATTGCATATGGAGTGCTTTGATGCCATGGATGCAACGGTTTTAGCCCAAAACATTTGAGAAGGTGTGTGGTGTAATTTTTCAATTTTCAGATTTTTACGCCCACAGTAGTTTTGGACTGTGATTTAGGAGACACTGTTGTTTGTTACTGCATGAAAACTCTCCAGGTTGTTTTCTGCAAGATCTCCTGAGTACACCCATGCCCCCCATGCATAGGTTTGCCAGGATTTTGGGAAGGTTCAAATACAATTTTTATGACTTTGTCATTAGAGTTGAAATTGAGATTATTTCTTCAGCTAGGCCTATCTTTGGTTTTGGGTCTACCGCATACCCCAGTTTGAATTATTGCCAGAAAATTGTTTATATTTGTTATGTTGACACCCTAAGGTATTGCATATGGAGTGCTTTGATGACATGGATGCAACGGTTTTAGCCCAAAACATTTGAGAAGGTGTGTGGTGTAATTTTTCAATTTTCAGATTTTTACGCCCACAGTAGTTTTGGACTGTGATTTAGGAGACACTGTTGTTTGTTACTGCATGAAAACTCTCCAGGTTGTTTTCTGCAAGATCTCCTGAGTACACCCATGCCCCCCATGCATAGGTGTGCAAAGATTTTGGCAAAATAGAGCACCAATAGTAGAACATAAAAATGTACAAATAAAATGTAAAAGTCTGGTGCCTGTCAAACTGGGGATGCTCTCTAGGGGGGCACAGGCTGTTGTCACTGAAGTGCATGAAACGCAAAATGTTTTCATACCTTCTACGTGACATTGATTGGGGGTAAATGGGGTAGAGCAGATGGGGCTACTGCTCCAGTAGGAGCGAATTGAGGGCTTCTTTATGATGCCCTCAGCATAGTAAGTGCCCAGAATTTCAGAAATTCTGGCACATCTAGCGGGGTCCATTGCTGCCTTGCCAAGTAGGAGTCTGGCTTCGCAGCACAATGCTGATGGGCATACAGATTTGATTGGGCCACGATGTGGCCCAACAAATCATCCCCCATAAACACCTGCAAAAACTGTGTGGCGGTAAATCCTGCAACATCAATATTGATGCCAGGATTTGCCGTGAAAGGAGGGATATCTGGCCTCTGGCGATGAGGCACTACCCACTCCTCAGCTGGAGCTGTGCGTCTCCTGCTGGCAGGTGGTGACCCAGGATCTGCATCAGAAACATCACTAGATACATCAGCCAGCGTAGATAATGTATCTAGCGACGTCTCTGAGCAGTTAGCGGGGTCGAAATGAGGGTCTGAGTCTGACGCAGATGCCTCAGATTCTGACGCCAGGATGGCATATGCCTCCTCGGCGCTGTACACCCTCTCAGACATTATATATAATAGATTATAAAATTTTATAATTATTATATATATATAAGCGGATTGTTGGTTCTTAGAAGAACCGTTGGGTTTCACAAGAAAATACAAATAAACACCTAAATCTCTCTAAATCCCTCTAAACCTGCCTCAATTCTTCTAAATCTCCCTAAAATCTCTCTAAATCTGCCTCAATTTTTCTAATCTCACTAAATCTCACTAAAATCTCTAACCTGTCAAATCTGATCTCTCTCTCTCGCTCACCAAAACACAAGTGAGGAGAGGGAGGGAGAATCACAGAGGTCAGAGCCAATATTTACAAAATATTGACCTGACCTGACAAATTAGAAATTTTATTTTGATTTTTTCTAACTTCTGATTGGATGTTGCTAGCCTGCCTCTCTGAGGCAGGCTAGGAACATCCCACTCAGCCCCAAGATGACCCTGCCCTTAGAACCCTAACCCTAGCCCTAGCCCTAGCCCTAACCCTACCCCTACCCCTACCCCTAACCCTAACCCTACCCCTAACCCTAACCCTACCCCTAACCCTAACCCTACCCCTAACCCTAACCCTAACCCTAACCCTAACCCTACCCCTAACCGTCAGTTTATTTTATTTATTTTTATTTTTATTTTACTTTTTATTTTACTTTTTTTTTCACTTTTTTTTACACTTTTTTTTACACTTTTTTTTACTCTGCTGGGTGCCTTGATCCCTCGAGGCACCCAGCAGAGCACCTGATCACTGATGTGATCGTTTTTGTACTGAGTGCCATGATACCTCGTGGCACTCAGTACTTCCTGCCGCTACCGGAAGTGATCGCTCGGGGGGAGCGATCACGGACGGACCGGCGGCAGGTAAGCATATTGCAAGGATGCCTCGATGTCGAGGCATCCTTGTAATATACTCAGAGCAGCTGGAAGCGATACCGATCGCTTCCAGCGCTCTCTAGAAGTGCCGGGCACCTCTCCGGTGAAACCGGATGTTGATCGCTCCCGGGGAGCGATCACATGGTGCCCCGGCACTTCTAACCGCCATTGCACGGCTGCCTGGACTCCCAGGCAGCCTGCAATGGCGTTTGAGCTGCTGGAAGCGATCCGATCGCTTCCAGCGCTCAAAAAACGGCAGGACGTACCATGTACGTCAGCGGGTCTAAGAGAGACCCGCTGCAATGACGTACATGGTACGTCCTCGGTCCTTAAGGGGTTAAAAAATACAATAATCAGATAAAAATATATATATATTTATTACGTATACAAAAGAATTTCAAATCTCATATCATAAACAACAATTTATAAACCACACTCCATCAGCATATAAAAACTAGCTTCACAATATATGTATCTCCGGTTAGTAACTGCATATATGATTAATATCATTTACCTTATCAGTTAGTAACTAATACACAAATGGTTAATAAACATTTCTGCTTAATACAACATGCATTTCCCAGCAAACAATGTTTAACCAGCCAGCTCTTATAGATATATATATATCTCTATGCTACATGGATCAACAAAAGATGAGCTAATTTATTGATAAGTAATAAAAACTTATTTAGTGAATCCTCCCCTAATCTCGAGAATTAAACTTCTAATCTTTTGCTTTTTATTTTGTAGTTATATAATTCCTTGCTTATTAATTTTAATCACAGTAATTTCCAAATTCAATATATATATTGGTATCAATCTTGCAACATTTCTTTAGGAATAAATCCTTATATCCACTTCTTCATATTTCCATCTGCAGAATAGAATTACTTAGAATTTGGATTTTAACCTTATCCGAGAAGTCTCAGTCTACGTTGCAAAAATCTCTACAAATATATTTTTACATTAATTCCTTATTTCATACATTACCTGTCCAATTTGGATGTTGATGAGTCTGCCTTGGAATTTTCTATGTGATGCTTTGTTTTGGAATATGTGAAAATTATCGATATTAGATAATCAATGCATGTGAGTTAGAGATTTGGTGAGAATATTGATTGCCTCATGTCTTGGGATCGGAGTGCATGGTGATGTGAGTCTGATGTGAGTCTCTGTCTGTTGAAATTTCTGACTTCTCAGAGTGTCATATGTACGGGACGTCCGAATGCATTGCGTGTGAGTCTCTGTCTGTTAGAATCTCTGACTCTTCAAAAGGTCATGTGTAATGAACGTCTGAGTGCATTGCGATGCGTCCCGATGGCTGGCAATCTCTGACTGACTTACAAAAGAACCTTTGCCGCCTATTATACCCAATTTGACGTCATGGTTAATTATTTTTACTATCCTTTAGAGGGCAGTATTGCACTTCTTATATTAATTCCATTATTTCTTTTTAATATCTTATCTTGGGTCAAAGGTCAGACTAACTTAACAAAAGCCTTGTCTTTTAACTAGACTGTCTCTAGACACAGTGTCTGTCATTTGATTTATATTCTCACTCCCTTTTGGTTGCTTAGATCAGCTAAATTCTTTCCTGGTTAACTCACAGAATCTATTCTTTAGTAATTTTTATTATTTACCAATTATATACTTTCTACAATATTTTGGAGTATATATTTCATACTGTAATTATAATAAAATATACCTTGATTATAAACATATATTTTGTGAATATAATTTTATATTACAGAATATTTTCTCTTATTCCTATACTCAAAAGACAAAATCTCTTTTGTTTTAAAAATTTAAAACAGACCAATAAATTTACTTATGACATGTCTTAGCATTATCTCACATTCATTCTAGGTTCCTTCATGTCTGGGACTTCTTAACCCAGAAATGAACTTTGTAAAAAAAAAAATCTTGTTCATTTCTAAACCTAGAGAATATTTTGAAAGAAAAACTGTCTTTAAAACAAAATGGCTACAGGCATCCATTTTAAATTCTTTGTCTCTCTAATATACCCGACAATAGAAACATAGAAAAATGTCGGCAGATAAGAACCTTTCGGCCCATCTAGTCTGCCCAATTACATGGATACTTTAGCTGGATTTATCTTTTGTTTAGGATAGCCTTATGCCTATCCCATGCCTGCTTAAATTCAATTACTATTTTGGCCTCTACCACTTCAACTGGAAGACTGTTCCATGTATCCACCACCCTCTCAGTAAAAAAATGCTTCCTGATGTTACTTTTAAACCTTTACCCCTCTAATCTAAGACTATGTCCTCTTGTTTTGCTACTTTGTTTCCTTTTAAATATACTCCCTTCCTCTACCTTGTGGATTCCCTTTACGTATTTAAATGTTTCTATCATATCTCCTCTGTCTCGTCTTTTTTCCAAGCTGTACATGTTAAGATCATTAAGCCTTTCCTGGTAACTTTTCTCCTTCAAGCCGTACACCATTTTAGTAGCCCTTCTCTGAACTCTCTCTAAGGTGTCTATATCCTTCTGGAGATACGGTCTCCAGTACTGCACACAGTACTCCAAGTGAGGTCTCACCAGTGCTCTGTACAGTGGCATGAGCACTTCCCTTTTCCTACTGCTAATACCTCTCCCTACACAGCCAAGCATTCTGCTAGCATTTCCTGCTGCTCTATTACATTGACTACTTACCCTTAGATCCTCTGAAATAATAACCCCTAAATCCCTTTCCTCAGATGTAGGTTAGGATTGCATCAAATATTCTATATTCAGCCCTTGGGTTTTTACGTCCCAGGTGCATTATCTTGCACTTATCCACGTTAAAACTCAATTGCCACAGCTCCGACCATTTTTTTAGTTCACCTAAATCATTTGTCATTTGGCTGATCCCTCCAGGAACGTCAACCCTGTTGCAAATGTTTGTGTCATCAGCAAAAAGACATACTTTTCCATTAATACCTTCTGCAATATCACTAATAAAAATATTAAATAGAATGGGTCCAAGTACTGACCCCTGAGGTACCCCACTGGTAACAAGACCTTGCGCCGAATAAACTCCATTTACCACAACCCTCTGTTGCCTGTCACTCAGCCACTGCCTAATCCATTCAACAATATTGGAATCCAAGCTCAAAGATTGCAATTTATTGATAAGCCTTCTATGCGGAACAGTATCAAAAGCCTTACTGAAATCTAAATAAGCAATGTCTACTGCACCACCTGTGCCTATTATTTTTGTTACCCAATCAAAAAAATCAATAAGATTAGTTTGGCATGATCTCCCTGAGGTAAACCCATGTTGTTTCTGATCCTGTAATCTATGTGTTTTTAGTACATGTAAATTTCCATTCATATTTCAATCATTTACAGCGTGTAAAATTATTTTTTTACATTTTATCATCCAAACCTTTGTGGTTATATATTCTATAGGGAATTATTGTTAAACAATTGAAATGGGAACCTTTGACTAAATTTTTCGGAGAAAATATAACATTTTAACCAAAAAATTAAACAAATGAAATATTTGCTTTTTTGGAGGATGGTGTTCTGTGATTAATATGATTATGTATAAAACAATGACCTTGCTCCCAGCATGGGAAATGAGAAGGTGAGTAATGACAGTGGTATTGCTCATTTTATACGTAACATATGGACAATGTCATCGCTTTGGAACTAAAAATAAGTTTTAAAAAGTGTTTTTTTTTGTTATTCTCTTAGATTTTACATGGTCACATTTGGTATCAATGCAAAGGCCAGACTCTGTCCTGTCCAATGACACCTCACTTCTCCATGTGAGGTGTAAATATTAGTGACGCAGGGTTCTAAAGTCCTCCCCAGTGCTATCCGCTGCAATGCGGCAGTTTAGGTTTTTGATGTAACAATTTGTGACAACCCCACACTTGTTGGTAACATGAGAAATGAGATGGTGAGTTAGTGCAGCATCATTGTTCACTTTTTTATTTGAAAAGTGAAAATTATTGCTGTGTTAGAAAAAAAAGAGAAATATTTCTTATTTTATTTTTATTGTTACATAAAACATGCTCATGTCTAGTATCACTGATATCATTGGAAAGGTCATTTTCTGGCCTTTCCAGTGATACTTCACATGACCCTGTAGCTGCTATGGGGTTGGAGATACAGGGGTCCAAATGCCTATCAATGCCGACTTACAGGGTTATTCAAAGAGAGGTGAAAAGCAGGAGAATGACTAGAAAATGGAAAATTCTAGGTCAAAATATCCAAACCAGAAAAATTCTCCCATTCATCTCATTTTCCAAATCGGCTATTTTGACCTAGAATTTTCCATTCTCCTGCTTTTCACCTCTCTTTGAATAACCCTGATAGTTATCCTTTCTGTGGGCCTATTCTGGGGCTTGGGCCTGGAGCTGCTGCTCCATCAGCCCCTATGTTAATCTGGCCCTGTACCTGGGGTTACAAAGGAGGTTGGAGATGCAGGATAAGGCTAGGGTCAGACAAACGCATTTTTCGCAGCGACCGTCAAAAAGTGCGTCCGAACGCATTGCCGTATTTTTTCACAGAATGCGTGAAAACGGTCATACGATGCGCATTTTTGTGCGTGATTTTTTACGGATCCAAACCAGGAAACTTTGGGCGTCTGGACGTTATGTTGGCCGGACATGAGCAGGGTCTGACGTCTCCAAATCACGCACACATGCCGCTAGTGGACGCAGCGCACTCTGTTCGTCCGTACTAGCGGTTCTGCGTTCTCGAAAAAATGCGTTCATTTTCCACTTGCGTTGCGCAGTCGGACTTTCGTGCGACCGTACTTCGTATATTGGCCGTCATTGCCCGTCATTTGCTGCTAGTGCGGCCGTAATTAAGTGCGCCTAAACGCAGGTTAAAAATTCGCTAGTCTGACCCTAGCCTAAAGGGTGTACTTCCTTTGGTGGATAACCACACAATGCGGAAAAGGCCTGGTAACAAGGAGCCAGTAATGGATATTGACTGACAATGATTTTGTTCCTTACGGATTCCTTCTTACCGGCAAAAGTGTAATAGGGTCCCATATTTTTAACTGGAGTTTTATACTTTACCGTTTTAGAATTGCCGTGACATGCTTATTTTATGTTCTAGTAATATTATTTTTCAAGTATTTTTTTTTTTCAGTAATTCCTCCTTAAAACAGGGTTTACTCTGGCTGAAGTTTGTAATCACTCAGACTGCCTATATGATGATGATGTAACATTGACTGCTGGTTCTGACTGATTGCAGTAGCAATTCAAGTATACAGAATTACTACCTACACTTTCTTTCTTCTGTGAGAAACGTATTAGGGCTTTTCGCATGGACTGGCATGACACTTTCCAACTTAATAAATTGGTCTCAAAAATCATTCAACACACGTCGACCATATAGTCTGACCTTAGACCCCATTCTACGACAATAAATTAAATCGAACTCACAACTTGGTTCATGTCACACAACATCATAGGTAACCTACCTTTATAACACTGACCGTTTGATATAATTCAACCTCTTTTCCATGTTCTTCTGTTCAGCTTCCTGATGCCTAGCTTATTCGTAAATGACTTTGTCCAGCAGCTATGATGTAGCACTCGTATTATTTTTATAGAATGCTCTGCAAAGCCTTAGGCTAGTGTCAGACGAGCGTCTTTGGACGTTCCTTCCACTCGACGCCCGTCTGGCCAGCTCGCTGAGCGCACGCAGTGCGCTCAACGCTGCAATGCACGATCCTCCAATGGAGGATCATGCTTTACAGCCCGTCAACGCGCGTCCTAGAGCGTCGATGGGGAGGCTTTGATAACGGACGCTTATTGCACGTGCATTTGCGCACAAGCATGTGACCGGCCCCGTTGCAGCATCACAACACTGCGACGGACGTCCGTAAGCACGTCCGAACAGGTGCACATATTGCGCTCGTCTGACGCCAGCCTTAATTGTTTAGATCAGTAATTCCTAACTCTGGTCCTCCAGTACCTCTAACAAACTAGAAGGGTTATTCAATGAGAGCCTAACTCGTCACCGAACCAAACGGTGAATTTTCCCATATGGTGCAATTTCATGGCAGTTTGGCTATTCATAAGGCTGGCAATTAGGCAAATATTGGCGAATTGCCAGGGAAATACAGTGTAGTTCGCCGCAATTCGGCGACAGTGAAATTGTCCCATAGAGAAGAAATGGTTAATCTAATCAGAGAGTGCCAAACTGCACCTAAATGTTGGGAAGGTGCCAAGATTTTCGGTGGTTCCAGTCAGCAAGTTTAAACAGGAAAATCCCATAGGATACAATGTAAAAAAATATTTGCGTTCTTATTATTTTTTTATTCAACCGTTTATGCTTTTAATTCGCAGAAAAAAAAGGATTTATTTATTTTTTTGGTATTTCTCTGGAATTTTTTTGCGAGATTTTTGATTTAATTTTTTTTTTTAAATGGTGTTTTTTTATTCTGTCGAGGACCATTTTTTTATTGCACATATATTGTTTTAACAATATACGTGTGTGTTTGTATATCATGATTAGTGATGGGCCAAACACCCCCGTGTTCGGTTCGAATTCCAATTCGAACACCCGAAAAAGTTCGACCGCGAACTCGAACACAATGCGAACACAATGCAAATCAATGGGGCTCGAACGTTTGAAAATTAAAGTCCCTTCCAAGAGGGCATATGTGCAAGATATTGGCCATAAAAGGTGTATGGGGGTCCGGGTAGCGCCCTGGGGGACAGGAAAAATGAATTATTTCTTTTAAAAAAAATTATTTTTAACCCTTTCACGGCTAAGTGCTGAGCCATTTCACCGCTGTGCGCTGAGCTAATTTTTACCATTTTTGCTCATGTTTAAACGCGATTTGAAGCCATGGGAAATGTTTTATCACCAACGAGTGGGAAATGTTTGACCAACACACAGGACAGGGTATACCTGAAATAGAATGCCTCCTTGTATACCGTCTGGCCTAACACAATTCTAACAAAATCGATCAGTGTTAGAGTGGTCAGGGATAGCCAAAACAGTACACAAGGGGTATCTATCATATAAGCCAAAAATCAGAGTTAGAGTGGTCAAGCGATAGCCAAGGACTGGTACACGGGGTGGTTCTCATACGAGCCAGGTAACAACGGAGACTGAAAAAAATCAACCAAGTAGTGAATCGCCAGGAGACACTCAGCACTGAGGGAGGCAGACTCCATGATAGGGCGATGTGCCGGATCGCGCTCTCTGTATTTAAACCCGGCGGCCGCGCGGGCGTCATCATGCCGCACCCCACCTCATGACCAGCCTGCAAGCTCCGGAAGCTGGCACAACTCCTGGCACCCGGCTTGTCGATGGCACCGCCGGGTGCCGGGGCCCACTCTGAGCCCCAGACATGCGCATACACGCCACACATTACTGTGAGTTTTATTGCTGTGGGACTGTGTTATGTCCTTTTTTTGGGGACAAAAAGGGGGCAAAAAGCTGTTACGGGTTGAGGAAGTTTACAGGGCCCCATCATTTCTGATGGCTGCCCTGTATGCATCCTGTACAAGGGTCAGTGCAGCACCTAAATATTGGGCCTTTGGTGCCAGCTAGTGCCTTCACACCGTAACCCCTCTGAGGTATTGTGGAAGAATGCAGCGTTGGACCCTGCGGTCAAATATTGAAATGATATGCACCGGTCACATTCAAGTGCAGAAGAATTGTGTCTTAGTTGGTGGTGCACGACACCGAGAATCTAAAAGGGTTATTCAAAGCGATCCGAATTGTGGCCGAAAGGTAACCGAACACTGAAATTCAGTGTACACCTAACTTTCCTGGCCATTCAGAGAGCAGGCAGTTCGCCAAATGTTGGCGTATTGCCTGCACATACGGTGCCTGTTCGAGGGCAGGGAAATCCTCATAGAGAAGCAATGCTTCGTCTATTCAGAGAACAAAAACCAGCAATGAAAAGTTGCTGAAATGCCCTGCTGTTCGGTGGTTTCATTTGACAGGTTTATTCAGGTGAAGCCCATAGGCTTCAATGTTAAAAATATTCCCGTTTTAATTCAATATCTAATAAACCATTTATTATTATTCCGCAGTAAAGAGTCTCTATATTTTTAGAATCTTTTAAGCATTTTTTGGATTTTTTATGAAACCGCCCCCCCCCCAAATCGAACTTTCCGCAAACGTCCCGAAAAGTTTGAAGTTCGCAAACTTTCCAACAGCCAATGTTCGAACCGATTTGAACCGGCAGCCCATCCCTAATCATGATCATTATTGATTTTAATTTTGGCATCGTGCCCCAATAAAAGTTTGTTCATTTTATATCTTGTCACCTATGTATTGTGTTCCAACTGACAAGTTCGGTGGGCCAGCTGATGGTGTTTATTAGGTTTCAATACCTGTGCACTGTGTGACAATCACGTTATTCACTCATTTCCATCTTGTATATCATAAGTGTTACGTTACCACTATTTTTATAGTAGATTTCTACTCATTTTTTTTATGGGACCTTTTTATTATTTCCAGCATTTTCTTTCATTTTTATTCTTTTAAACACCTTTTTTTTAATCAGTCCGGCGTCATATCGGCAGCGTTCGGTGCCCTCTGAATAACCCCATAGATTTTAAGGATTACCTTGGGCAAATACAGACTGAGGCTGGGGTCAGACCAGCGCACTTTTAGGCTAGGGACAGATGAGCGCATTTTCTGCGGCCACCGTCAAAATGTACGTCGATGCGTGCGCACGCATTTTTTCACGGAATACGCTTAAGTGGTCAGACGATGCGCAATTCTGGACGTATTTCATGACGATGGGGTGAAAAGAAGTCTAGGGAAATCCGGCTGTTTGAACGTTATGTTGGCCGCACACTAGCAGCGTCTGACATCTCCTAATCACGCACACACGCTGCTATGCGGCCGCAGCGCACTCTGTACGTCAGTACCAGCGGTTTAACGTTCTCGAAAAAATGCGTTCATTTTCCACTTGCGTTGCGCGGCCGGACTTTTGTGCGACCGTACTTCGTATATTGGCTGTCATTGCCCGGC
This sequence comes from Leptobrachium leishanense, assembly GCA_009667805.1. NCBI lineage: Eukaryota > Metazoa > Chordata > Amphibia > Anura > Megophryidae > Leptobrachium > Leptobrachium leishanense. The sequence goes on along the minus strand of CM019066.1, from coordinate 131,419,326 downwards.
ATCTGCTGCTAGTGCGGCCGTGATTAAGTGCGCCAGAACGCGCGTTCGCACTGCCTCAGTCTGACCCTAGCCTTAGGCTAGGGTCAAACGAAAGCATTTTTACACGCGAACGTAAAAAAGTGTGTCCGAACGCATTGATGTATTTTTTCACGGAATATGCGAAAACGGTCATACGATGCGCATTTTCGTGCGAGATGTTTTACGAATCCAAACCAGGAAACTTTTTGCGTCTGGACGTTATGTTGGCCGGACACGAGCAGGGTCTGACGTCTCCAAATCACACACACACACCGCTAGCGGGCGCAGCGCACTCTGTACGTCCGTACTAGCGGTTCTGCGTTCTCGAAAAAATGCGTTAATTTTCCACTTGCGTTGCGCGGCCAGACTTTGGTGCGACCGTACTTCGTATTTTGGCTGTCATTGCCCGTCATTTGCTGCTAGTGCGGCTGTGATTAAGTGCGCCAGAACGCACGTTAAAAATGCGCTGGTCTGACTCCAGCCTTAGGCTGGGGTCAGACGAGCGCAGTGTTAACGTCCGTGTTGCAAGCACATAAGTACGTCCGTGATAGCATACAATTGTGTTAAATGGAGCCCCACACACGAAGTACGTCCGCACAGAAGTGCGGGGACTGACGGACGCTGCAAACGGACGCAGGTTAGGCAAGAACGTAATACTGCTAGAACGGACGTGCGGAATGCGCCACGTCCACAACGTCTGCATAGCTTTGTGTGTGAGTGATGCAACAAGGTCAGACGGACTGCATTTATACGTCCAGCATTTTTGACGGACAGAATGTTTTATCATTGTAATTTATTTTCCCTGCTACAGTCAAAAAATACGTCAGTGAAAAAAAACGGACTGTGTGGCCACTACCTTGTTGTCAGTAAGTACGTCAGTACTGCACGGACGCACAGTCCGTACAAAATGCGCTCATCTGACCCTAGCCTTAACGTGCATTCTGGCGCACATAATTAAGGCCGCACTAGCAGCAGATGACGGGCAATGACGGCCAATATACGATGTACGGCCGCACAAAAGTCCGGCCGTGCAACGCAAGTGGAATTTGAACGCATTTATTTGAGAACGCAGAACCGCTAGTACTGACGTACTGAGTGCGCAGCTGCGGCATAGCGGCGTGTTTGCGTGATTAGGAGATGTCAGACACTGCTAATGTCCAGCCTACATAACGTCCAGACGCAAAAAGAGTTTTATTGACGATCCGTACAAAATCACGCCCGAAAATGCGCGTCGTCTGACCGTTTTTGCGCATTCAGTGAAAAAATACGTCAATGCGTTCGGATGCACTTTTTCACGTTCGCGGGGAAAAATGCTTTCGTCTGACTCTAGCCTTAATCCTGCAATTTGCAGCAGCAAATCATATCACCTGTGCTGTGCTTCAGATATCTGGCAAACCCAGCCTGTAAGGCTAATGTCAGACGAACGCAGTCAGTGCGCACTGTGTGCGTGCATAACGGACAGACGTACTGACGGAAGATACTGTAGACACCACACGGTCCGTTTTTTTTGACAGGCGTAGAACAAAAAAAGGAAATATGGGAAATAAAATTAATGTGAAAAATTATAAATATTTGAAAAGGATATGAAAAGCCATTTTGTGCGTCAAGGTACTGGACGTCGCAAATGCCCTGCGTCTGACATCTCATCACTCACACAGAACTCTACGCGGACATGGCGCACTCCGTCTAGCGGTTTTACGTTCTTGCCTAACTTGCGTCCGTTTGCCACGTGCATTGTGCGTCTGAAATTCGGTGCGCACGTACTTCGTGTGTGGGTCTCTATTACTCATGATTCTATGCTACGACGGACGTTAAACAGTGCAGCAACACGGACGTGATAACTACGTTCGTCTGACACGGGCCTAAGGCTAGGGTCAGACGAACGCATTCTGTGCGGACTGTGCGTCTGTGCACAATGGACGTACCTTCTTACTGACGAAAAGGTAGTGGCCACACACTGTCTGTTTTTGTGACTGACTTTTTTTTTTACTGAAGTAGATGGGACTTAAAATTAATATGAAAAAACATTTTGTCTGTCAAAAATGCAGTCCGTCTGACTACGTTCCATCACTCACACACAAAGCTATGCAGATGTTGCGGACGTGGCGCACTCTGCACGTCCGTTCTAGTGGTTTTATGTTCATGCCTAAGGCTAGGATCAGACGAACGCAGTGCGAACGCGCGTGCAGCTGCACTTTATCACGGCCGTAGTAGCAGCAAATGACGGCCAATGACGGGCAATATATGAAGTACGGCCGCACGAAAGTTCGGCCGGACAACGCAAGCGGCAAACAAACGCATTTTTTAGAGAACGTGATACCGCTAGTACTGACATACAGAGGGCGCTGCGTCTGCTAGCGGCGTGTGTGTGTGTGTGTGTTATTAGGAGACGTCAGACGCTGCTAATGTCTGGCCAACATAACGTCCAGACACAAAAAGTGTTTTATTGATGATCCGTAAAAAAAATCACGGACGAAAATGCGCATCGTATGACCGCTATCGCGTATTCCGTGAAAAAAATACGTCCATTCGTTCGAATGCACTTTTTCAAGGACGACGTGAAAAATGCGTTCGTCTGACCCTAGCCTAACTTGCATCCGTTTGCCACCTCCGTTGTGTGTCCGCACATCTGTACGGACGTACTTCATGTGTGGGTTTCTATTTATCATAATTGTATGCTACCATGGACGTTAAGGCTAAGGTTAGAGTAACGCAGTATTAACATGCGTTTAGCCGCACTAAATCACAGCCACGCTAGCAGCAAATTACGTCCAATGCCGGGCAGCATACGAAGAACGGCCGCACAAAAGTGCAGCCGCGCAACGTAAGTGGCAAACGAACAAATTTTTTCGAGAATGTCAAACCGCTACTACTGACGTACAGAGTGTGTGCGTGATTAGGAGACATCAGACGCTGCTAATGTCCAGCCTACATAACGTCCAGATGCAAAAAGTGTTTTATTGATGATCCGTACAAAATCACGGACGACAATGCGCATGGTATGACCGCTATCGCGTATTCCGCGAAAAAATGCGTCCATTCGTTCGAATGCACTTTTTCACGGACAACGCGAAAAATGCATTAGTCTGACCCTAGCCTTAAATGTGCGGCAACACGGACGTGAACACTGCGCTCGTCTGACCCGAGCCTTAGGGATACTTGAGGACCATTGTTGGAAAAAAACACAGGTTGAGATGAACACTATCAAATGTTTTTTCTTTAATTTTTATTTCCACAACAAGCATTGACCACAATCATTGAATCCAACATTCAGATGAGGAATGCAATAAAAAGGTATGATAAACGGGCTGTGTTTTAGTAATTTGTACTTTTAGGCTAGGGTCAAACGAAAGCATTTTTACACGCGAACGTAAAAAAGTGCGTCCGAACGAATTGACGTATTTTTTCACGGAGTGCGCGAAAACGGTCATACGATGCGCATTTTTCGTGCGTGATTTTTTCAGATCGTCAATAAAACTCTTTTTGCGTCTGGACGTTATGTAGGCTGGACATTAGCAGTGTCTGACGTCTCCTAATCACGCACACATGCCGCTATGCCGCAGCTGCGCACTCTGTACGTCCGTACTAGCGGTTCGGCGTTCTCGAAAAAATGCGTTGTTTTCCACTTGCGTTGCGCGGCCGGACTTCGTGCGACCGTACTTCGTATATTGGCCGTCATTGCCCGTCATTTGCTGCTAGTGCGGCCGTAATTATGTGCGCCAGAACACACGTTAAGGCTAGGGACAGATGAGCGCATTTTCTGCGGCCACCGTCAAAATGTACGTCGATGCGTGCGCACGCATTTTTCACGGAATACGCTTAAGTGGTCAGACGACCACAGTCGCACAGTCGCAGGTACTCACCAACGCAATTCTAGGGAAATCCGGCTGTTTGAACGTTATGTAGCGCCGCACACTAGCAGCGTCTGACGTCTCCTAATCACGCACACACGCTGCCATGCGGCCGCAGCGCACTCTGTACGTCTGTAGCAGCGGTTTCACGTTCTTGAGAAAAATGCGTTCATTTGCCGGTTTGCGTGGTGTCGGCGCACTTTTGTACGCACGTACTGCGTATATTGGCTGTCATTGGCCGTTATGTGCTGCTACTGCCGCCGTGATTAAGTGCGCCTGCACGCGCGTTCCGACTGCCCCACTCTGACCCTAGCCTAAAAGTGCGCTGGTCTGACCCCAGCCTTAGACTAAACCATAACTTACAGGGTTATTCAGAGAGCGGTGAAAAGCAGGAGAATGACTGGAGAATTGAAAATTCTAAATCAAAATAGCCAAACCAGAAAAATTCTCTCTTTCATCCCACTTTCCAAATCGGCTATTTTGACCTAGAATTTTCCATTCCCCAGTCATTCTCCTGCTTTTCACTGCTCTCTGAATAACCCTGTATGTGATGTTTTTCAAGGTCAAGAAACAGGATACATCTACAAGACTATCAGGGTTATTCAGAAAGAGGTGAAAACCTTGAGAATGAACGGAGAAGAGAAACTTCTAGGTCAAAATAGTCAAACCAGAAAAATTCTCCCATCTATCTTACTTTCCAAATTGGCTATTTGGTCTAGATTGTTCATTCTCCTGGCAATTCTCAAGGTTTTCACCTCTCTATGAATAGCCCTGTATGCAACCAATATGGCAGGAAAGGCACAGTAATAAGTCTCTGGAAAACCTTTGTCACCTGCTTTATTTGAATAATAGCACCATTATTTCCCTTGAGAACAAGCTCGTACACATAAATAAGTACTCTTTGTAGGTAGGCATTTTTTTGTCATTTAAGGTTACAGTCCTTTAATCATATATCAGTGTATTGCTTATGCAATCTGGGGCTAAGCTCTCTCCTGTCTACTTGATGTCAACGTTATGTTAAATGCTACATCTCAATAGAATACCTGGCTGTGCTTTTATACAAAAGTAAGACTTTAAGGCTGGGGTCAGACGAGCGTAGTGTTCACGTCCGTGATTGCGCCTAAAAGTACGTCCGTGATAGCATGAAAGTAAGTCCATTGAGCCCCACACATGAAGTACGTCCGCACTGAACTGCGGACGCACAACGGCCCGGCAAACGGACGCAGGTTAGGCAAGAACGTAATACTGCTAGAACGGACGTGCGGAGTGCGCCACGTCCACAACGTCTGCATAGCTTTGTGTGTGAGTGATGGAGCATGGTCAGACGGACTGCATTTATACGTCCAGCATTTTTGACGGACAGAATGTTTTTTCATTGTAATTTATTTTCCCCTCCTACATCCGTCAAAAAATAACTTCAGTGAAAAAACGGACTGTGTGACCACTACTGCGTCATCCGTACTGACGATGTCCGTACTGCACGGACGTACAGTCCGTAGAAATCACGCTCGTCTGACCCCAGCCTTAGCCTTTTCACTGCAAACTATCAGGGTTATTCAGAGAAAGGTGAAAACCAGGAGAACTGGCAGGAGAAGAGAACAATCTAGATCAAATAGCTGATTTGGAAAGTGAGATAAATGGGAGAATTTTTATGGTTAGGCTATTTTGACCTAGAATTTCACTTCTCCTGAGGTTCACCTTTCTTTGAATAGAAATGTTTATTTTGTTACTAAAGCTTAGCATAACATTTATTAAAAACAATGGATGGGTAATTTAGTGATAAATTAGGTCTTTATGGGCTGGTAGCAGCTGGTAGTGCAGTCTCTATAAATATATACTTTATTGATACATTTAAGGCTAGGGTCAGACGAGCGTGATTTCTACGGACTGTACGTCCGTGCACACGGACGTACGTTAGTACGGAAGACGGCCAGACAGTCCGTTTTTTTTCACTGACGTATATATTTTGACGGATGTAGGAGGGAAAATAAATTAAAAAACAAAACCATTTTGTCCGTGAAAAATGCTGGACGTATAAATGCAGTCCGTCTGACCACGTTCCATCACTCACACACAAAGCTATGCAGACGTTGCGGACGCAGCGCACTTTGTGCGGCCGTTCTAGGGGATGTACGTTCTTGCCTGCCTTGCGTCCGTGGGCCGCGGCCGTTGTGCGTCCGCAGTTCAGTGCGGACGTACTTCGTGTGTCGGGCTCCGATGGGCTTCCTGTCTTGCTATCACGGACGTACTTTTAGGCGCAATCACGGACGTGAACACTACGCTCGTCTGACCCTAGCCTAAAGGTTTGCAAAAGCTAATTATTTGCAGGTATGCAGCTTTCAAAATAAGCAAACAAATGTATCTTTCAAGTGATGTTGTGCAAGATGCAGATTGGGGCTTCTATTTCCATCTAGGTTGACTCATTCCAATAAATTCAGGTCTACTTTTCCTCTATATACAAAATATAGGAAGTATTGGTTCTCAGTAAGCAGCAGTAACAGCTGATCTGCACCGAGACATTTGCGGGTCAGCTGGAATAGCAAAGGAGTGGAGAGTAGTTTGCTGCTACAAACCAAAACTGTCACAATTGTAGGTAAAAAATAACATTCAGAATTAAATACAAAATATACATACAAAACCATTATTGCTAAATAAAGGCGTAAATATGTCCGTGATGTGCTTTATACTATACAGGTTGTAAGTTCTCTGCTGTATAGTTCACCAACTATATGACCCATAAATGTGGTCCCCTCTTCTTTAAACTGTATGCTATGTTCTCCAAAAAAGAAAATGATACATAATGCAGACATCTTTTATCATCAACACTTCAACTGAAATCTAATGGTCTCACTCACGTGGGTTCTAACCTGTGTATTCCTGTCTCAGCATATTGAGTGTGTGGACCCATATAGGCGGTCCCTCCTTTCTTCCTTGTACTCCAGCTGAGCCATTTTTAAAATAGATTTAATTTGCAGGTATACAGCATGGATTCAGATGGTGCTTACTTGATTTCAGGCTGCTCTGTTGTCTGCTGCTGATCATGTAAACACCATCACTGTAATGAAAGAGTTAATGCAGTGGGGTTTGCTTGGTTTCGGAAGAAGCTGTTGGGTAAGGCTGGGGTAAGACGAACGCAGTGTTAGGCTAGGGTCAGACGAGCGTGATTTCTACGGACTGTACGTCCGTGCAATATGGACATCGTCAGTACGGAAGACGCAGTAGTGGTCACACAGTCCGTTTTTTCACTGAAGTTATTTTTGACGGATGTAGGAGGGAAAAATAAATTAAAATGCAAAACCATTTTGTCCGTGAAAAATGCTGGACGTATAAATGCAGTCCGTCTGACCACGTTCCATCACTCACACACAAAGCTATGCAGACGTTGCGGACGCAGCGCACTTTGTGCGGCCGTTCTAGCGGTTGTACGTTCTTGCCTGCCTTGCGTCCGTGGGCCGCGGCCGTTGTGCGTCCGCAGTTCAGTGCGGACGTACTTCGTGTAACGGACTCCGATGGGCTTCCTGTCATGCTATCACGGACGTACTTTTAGGCGCAATCACGGACGTGAACACTACGCTCGTCTGACAGCAGCCTTAACGTCCGTGTTGCCCGCACAGAAGTACGTCCGTGATAGCATATAATTGTGTTAAATGGAGCCCCACACACGAAGTACGTCCGCACAGAAGTGCGGAGGCATGACGGACGCTGCAAACGGACGCAGGTTAGGCTGGGGTCAGACCAGCGCACTTTTAACGTGCGTTCTGGCGCACATAATTACGGCCACACTAGCAGCAGATGACGGGCAATGACGGACAATATACGATGTACGGCCGCACAAAAGTCCGGCCGTGCAACGCAAGTGGAATTTGAACGCATTTTTCTGAGAATGCTGAACCGCTAGTACTGACGTACTGAGTGCGCAGCTGCGGCATAGCGGCGTGTGTGCGTGATTAGGAGATGTCAGACACTGCTAATGTCCAGCCTACATAACGTCCAGACGCAAAAAGAGTTTTATTGACGATCCGTACAAAATCACGCCCGAAAATGCGCGTTGTCTGACCGTTTTTGCGCATTCCATGAAAAAATACGTCAATGCGTTCGGATGCACTTTTTCACGTTCGCGGGGAAAACTGCTTTCGTCTGACCCTAGCCTTAGGCAAGAACGGAATACTGCTAGAACGGACGTGCGGAGTGCGCCACGTCCACAACGTCCGTGTAGCTTTGTGTGTGAGTGATGGAGCATGGTCAGATGGACTGCATTTATACGTCCAGCATTTTTGACGGACAGAATGTTTTTTCATTGTAATTTATTTTCCCTGCTACATCAGTCAAAAAATACGTCAGTGAAAAAAACAGACTGTGTGGCCACTACCTTGTCGTCAGTCAGAAAGTACGTCCGTACTGCACGGACGCACAGTCCGTACAAAATGCGATCGTCTGACCCTAGCCTTAAGCCACTTGTTTAAGGCTAGGGTCAGACGAGCGCATTCTGTGCGGACTGTGCGTCCGTGCACAACGGACGTACTTTCTGACTGACAACAAGGTAGTGGCCACACGGTCCGTTTTTGTGACTGACGTTTTTTTTTAACTGATGTAGAAGGGAAAATAAATTAATATGAAAAACATTTTGTCCATCAAAAATGCTGGACGTATAAATGCAGTCCGTCTGACTACGTTCCATCACTCACACACAAAGCTATGCGGATGTTGCGGACGCAGCGCTCTCTGTGCGTCCGTGCTAGCGGATTTACGTTCTTGCCTAAGGCTAGGGTCAGACGAAAGCATTTTTCCCCGCGAACGTGAAAAAGTGCGTCCGAACGCATTGACGTATTTTTTCACGGAATGCGCAAAAACAGTCAGACGACGCGCATTTTCGGGCGTGATTTTGTACGGATCGTCAATAAAACTCTTTTTGCGTCTGGACGTTATGTAGGCTGGACATTAGCAGCGTCTGACATCTCCTAATCTCGCACACACGCCGCTATGCCGCAGCTGCGCACTCAGTACGTCAGTACTAGCGGTTCAGAGTTCTCAGAAAAATGCATTCAAATTCCACTTGCGTTGCATGGCTGGACTTTTGTGCGGCCGTAAATCGTATATTGGCCGTCATTGCCTGGCATCTGCTGCTAGTGCGGCCGTAATTATGTGCGCCAGAACGCACGTTAAAAGTGCGCTGGTCTGACCCCAGCCTAACCTGCATCCGTTTCCCGCGTCCTTTATGTGTCCGCAGTTCTGTGCGGACGTACTTTGTGTGTGTGGGGCTCCACTGGTCATAATTATTTGCTATAACAGACATACAAATGTGCGGCAACACAGACGTGATCAGTGCGCTCGTCTGATCCGAGCCTCGATGGGAACGCTGATCAAATGGTCTTGTAATATATATGGATACGGATTCTACACCAGTTCCATTGATTGATAAGATTAGAACAGTGCTGGTAATGATAGCTGCGTTTGAGACCAGTATTTGCTTGCCAATCGCTCCATTCATATTGTAAATCAAGCAATGGGAATTACGGAGTGACCACAGCTCTGGCACCTGCACAGTACGCATTGCACCACATTATGAGGGTTATTCAGAGAGAGGTGAAAACCAGGAGAAGATAAAATTCTAGGTCAAAATAGCCAAACCAGAAAAATTCTCCCATTTAGCTCACTTTTTTCAAAACGGCTATTTTGACCTAGAATTTTCACTTCTCCAGTCATTCTCTTGGTTTTCACCTCTCTCTGAATAACCCTGTATGTCTTTTATATACAGATGTTCATGTAAAATACTATTAAATTGTTTTGCAGAAAGATATCATAGAGAAAAGTTTAAGACTGATTTTAGTTCAGTTTTGCTTATACATCTTCTGGTCATGAGACTATTGGCTCTTTCTACTTCGGCAGCTTCCTAGTAGTCTAACAATGTCACTGGACCACCACTGGTATCCTCTCCTCGAGGACAAAGGACATAAGCCCAGACAGAAGGCCCTGTGTGAGATCACTTGTACGCCAGTGGACACTGGGAAGTATTTGTTCTTAGTGCAAATCATGTCATCCCTGCAGTAGAGGTAAGTAAGGTTTTTTTAATGATTATCAGGCTTATTCAAAGAGATTCGAATGGCTGCCGAAAGGGAACCGAACACTGAAAATCAGCGTTCGGTTACCTTTCTTGGCCATTCGGCTATTGTTACATCCTCAGCCCCCGCTGTGCCCCCTGGGGGGTCTGGGCAAGAAGGGAGACCGCTGGCTGGTCGGATGCCAGCACTTTCTGCTGGCAGATCAGCATCTGAGGGGGCGGGGTTAGGGGAGGTTACCAGAGGCCTGTTCAATACCTCAGCCGCTGCAAGTGCTAAGTTAGCAACTTGCATTGAACGCCGTTCAACCGCTCAGCGCTCAGCAGTGCTAACCTAGCACTTGCAGCGACCCGAGGAGATGCTTCGTGTGACGTATTAAAGATGGCCGCCGCATGAAGCCAGTAACAATGCCCTACAGCAAGATGGCCGCCGCCTCGAAGCAAGTAATAATTCCCTACAGCAATGTTAATTTTGAGGTTTTGTTCACCAAAGCACAAAATATTTATTTATTATTTCCCCTGCACATAGACATATATTACAGTTCAATTTATATATTGTTTCAGAAGTAAACATAACGTTTATTCATTAAAAACTATCATTTGTGGTGTGTGCAAACAAAACGGAATTGTGCTGACTGCTTCTCTTTATTATTTTTTGTCCGAGTGATCCGAAAAACCATCTGAATTTTTCATTAAGAAATTGTCGGCCATTTTGGATTCAAAATTCGCATCCAAAGGGTTCAACCACACTGCTGCAGCAAACTGAATTGCTGCGCTGCAGCAATTCAGCAGCTGCTGAGGTATTGAACAGGCCTCTGGAGCCACAGGCTTTAAAACAGGGCTCTAGGAATGGCCTCAATGCCCTGTTGTGGAGATATTCACGCACCGCTACTGCTAATTATCTATTGTACTTTACTGTTGACAACCCTGCTTGTATGAGATCCCTTCTCCTGTTATTTGAACCGGCTTGGCTTAGACTACTCTCTCTATTGTGTTTATTACGCTGCATCACTTGTTTTAGTGATTTAACCCCTTGCTGGTTGCTGGGTTGATCAGTTGCTGTTTTGGGTTCGATCCCTTCACGTTCAGGGTTTTCGCTTGCAACCCTCCAGAGTTCCCTTTACCCAGGTTACTACTTATGTTTATGGTTTTGCTAAGACCACGATAACTAACTATTGTTTATTTCTGGTTTATGTTATTTCTGCATCTGACTGTCCTGCACCTTGAGTACTTCACGGATGGTCATTCCACGTCTGCGGTTTCTGAGTGTCCTAGGTAATCTGTTGGTCTCGAAACCTTCAGAGCTTAGAGACAATTCAGTTAGTCCTTGTGTCTCCTTGTTACAGTTTGTAGTTTATAAACCTTTTTGTATTATTCAAGCAGATACTTCGGTCCTCAAAGATCCCAACTCCGCTACTCTTGGGTAAGCGATATAGCTACCGTTACAGCTATCCAGAGAGCAGGCAATTCGACAAATACTGGCGAATTGCCTGCACATACGATGCCTGTTCGAGGGCAGTGAATCCCCATAAAAAAGCAATGATTCGTCTATTCAGAGAACACAAACCAACAGTGAAAGGTTCCCGAAATGCCCTGCCATTTGGTGGTTTAATTCGGCAGGTTTATTCAGGCGAATCCCATAGGCTTCGATGTTAAAAATATTCCCGTTTTAATTCAATATCTAATAAACCGTTATTATTCCCCCCCCCCTAACTCTACTCCAATTTCTGACTTCTCCATCATTGTTGATGGTATCACTATCCTTCCTTCTGCACAAGTCTGTTGCCTCGGAGTGACACTTGACTCCAGTCTTTCCTTCAGCCCCTACATCCAATCACTCTCATCATCTTGCCGCAATCACCTCTGTAACATCGCCAAAATTCGTCCATTTCTGACTGCTAACACCACCAAACAACTTATCCACTCGCTTGTTATCTCCCACCTGGACTACTGCAACAAACTCCTGCCTGGCCTTCCTATCTCTCTCTCCCCCCCCAAACACATCAGCCAGGCTTATCCATCTCACCCGTCGCTCTGTCTCTGCTGCTCCTCTCTGTGAATCCCTACACTGACTCCCCATTCACAGCAGAATCAAATTCAAACTACTCACCCTGACCTACAAAACCCTCACTAACACCACCCCTCACTACCTGTCCTCACTAATCACCAAATACACCCCAGCCCATCCCCTACGATCCAACAATGACCTGCGCCTGGCATCCTCCATCATTACCTCTTCACATGCCGGACTGCAGGACTTTTCTCATGCGGCGCCGACCCTATGGAATCCGCTTCCTCGCAATATCAGACTGTCCCCAAATCTGGCTTCATTTAAACTCTCCCTAAAGACCCTTCTATTTAGGGAAGCCTATCACCCGACTCCGTAACAAGATATCCGACCGACCCAAAAACAGTCCTCACCTCTCCCTGCATTAACTCATCACTGCAGCCCCCCCTCTTTCTAATCCCCCTCACCCATCTAGATTGTAAATTCCCGCGGGAAAAGGGTCCTCATATCCTCCTGTATCTGCTGGCAGGTATACTGACCTGTCTCCTGTATGTATTGTAGAATTGTCCTGTCTTTACCCATTACACCTTGTACAGCGCTGCGGACTGTGTTGGCGCTTAATAAATAATAATAATGATAATAAACGTTGATTATAATATTCTGCAGTAAAAAGTCTTTATTGATTTTTTTGGGGATATTTTAAGCATTTTTCAGGATTTATAAAAAAAAAAAATTCCTATTTTTTTAAACTTTTTTCTGTAACAGCCCTTTTTATTATCATTCCCTGGACCTCATATGTAAACTTCAGACATTTTCGCTCAGTAGTTTCTTTGCAAACAGTGTTTCACTTTTCAAACATTCAGGCTAGGGACAGATGAGCGCATTTTCTGCGGCCACCGTCAAAATGTACGTCGATGCGTGCGCACGCATTTTTTCACGGAATACGCTTAAGTGGTCAGACGATGCGCAATTCTGGACGTATTTCATGACGATGGGGTGAAAAGAAGTCTAGGGAAATCCGGCTGTTTGAACGTTATGTTGGCCGCACACTAGCAGCGTCTGACATCTCCTAATCACGCACACACGCTGCTATGCGGCCGCAGCGCACTCTGTACGTCAGTACCAGCGGTTTAACGTTCTCGAAAAAATGCGTTCATTTTCCACTTGCGTTGCGCGGCCGGACTTTTGTGCGACCGTACTTCGTATATTGGCTGTCATTGCCCGTCATCTGCTGCTAGTGCGGCCGTGATTATGTGCGCCAGAACGCGCGTTCGCACTGCCTCAGTCTGACCCTAGCCTTAAACGTTCTGTTTTTTTAATTTATTCACTCCATTCGTCTGCGGTGTCGGCTTTTTCTGGCGGCTGCGCTGCGTGTGACAGAACTGTTCAGTCATAAATGCACTGACTTTAAAGACCCTTTGTCCTTAAAGGTTTAAAGAGTCACCACTGCCTGGGCCACCCCTCCAGTGGTGGAATGCCAGGGCCCGGTCTCAAGTGCAGCCGCTGCGACCCTGGTACTTATGCAATGCAACGCAGGTTTGTGGCTTGATTTAGAATAAAGGGGGAACCATTAATATTAACAAGCTGAGCGATAATATTTAATGTTATTCCTGTTGATGCGAAGTGCCCTATGAATTCCTTTTGTTGGCTGCTGTGTGCTGTATGCTTGGTGGGTTTACACTATGTGCAGTTTCAATCTTCTTTCCAATCCTTTATTTTTCCGTTTCAATCTAATATTTCAGCTTCAATCTTTTATTTTCCTCCTCTGGCTCTGCAGCTACTATTACAAATTGTCCCTAAAATGCAGGTTGTCTTTACTCGCAGCAAAACTCACATCTAATAACTTTTCTGTGTGTTTGTATGTGATCTAATATCGGTGTTCTATTTCATATGAAAATCTATATTTAGAATTATTGACCCTTTATAGCACACACTGTTGTCTTGCAGCTTTCTAGAGATCAATGACATGATAAATATTAACCATTTACGTGCTGTATAAAAACAGCCTTATTGCAATTCAATGCATTCATAGATTATATACATTATAATGAAGGAAAGATGAATGTTGTAAGAGTTAGAGAAGACACAAAATTGCATTTCACTTGCAAAAATATTCCATTGGAAGGCTTCTGTTATTATTCAATAATACTGCTCTGACTTTTTGTTATTTTACCAATGCTTATTTTCCAAAGATAAACAGATTTTCAAACACGCAACACACTGTCAACAAAATAGACACCCATAATCCATTTTTTAGTCTTCAGGGAGCCACACTTGTTCAGTAATACCAAGAAAATAGCGTTCATGTTATATCTGTTCTTTATATAGAACAACTGGCAGATAATAATAAAAACCTCACACTGTCCTATCTTGGTTTACTTGTATTTGACTTTAGATGTACTTTTTCAAGGTCAGGAAAAAGGAAGATCATACCTCTTTCTATACTCCGGGAAGGCCGGGATGTTTAGGTGTGTTGAAGGATTTCAGGCAGGAGGCAGTGAATGTAGTTTGATAGAAATTTATCGAAATTTGACAAAAGTCTGGATTTTCTTTTTTTGCATAGCAACATCATAACAAGAAAGTTGGTTTATAATAAAATGACTCTCGCATTAGTTCTTGCAAAAGTATAAATCACTCACAGGGTTATTCAGAGAAGGATGAAACTCTGGAGAACTTTTAGAGAAGTGAAAATTCTAGGTCAAAATAGCTGATTTGGAAAGTGAGATAAATGGGAGAATTTTTTCTGGTTTGGCTTTTTGACTATCGGGGTTATTCAGAGAAAGGTGAAAACGAGGAGAACTGGCAGGAGAAGAGAACAATCTAGACCAAATAGCCAATTTAGAAAGTGAGATAAATAGGAGAATTTTTCTGGTTTGGCGATTTTGACCTAGAATTGTCACTTCTCCAGTCATTCTCCTGAGTTTCACCTTTCTTTAAATAGACCGGGTACAGTTTTCACTTCTCCAAAAGTTCTCCAGAGTTTCACCTTTCTCTGAATAACCCTGTTAGAATCATATAGAATAACTGAGTGCAATTAGCCCCTGGCTTAAGCATGTATTGATATGACATATTCTGATTCAGAGGAGAAGCTCTATTTTTTTCTGGGGGGGGGGTGGCGGCATAGTAGGCAGATGGACCTTAAGTGGGAGAATAGATTATGGGTTTCTGGTTAAATATTTGTTAGAATTGGATGATTGGATTCATTTATTTCAGTGAGAGTGGTCTGGAAAGCAAACATATCAACAATAATGGTATTATATTATAATATAAAATACCAAGACTTTAGATTCAGTTCACTTCCTAGAAGTCATCTTGCAACCAATTTAGGGTATTTTTCCAAGTTGAGCAGTATTAATTTTGTGAGGCAAGTTAATCACAACAGTAATGCATGCAACTGATGCTACTCGATTTACAAAACCATGTCAAGAATGAATCCGTATTACCTCTTTCGCTGTGGTTACTGTAATTTTGCATTACAAGTTGCATAATACTCTCAAAGTGAGTCATTGTGTGACTTCATTCCACAATCTACCCTGTTGTAGGTATAAAATACAAATACGTTATCAGCAGTGCTTTTTTTCTGGAAAAATAGGTTGGTGTACGCTCATGCCCAGGGAAAAACTGATTATTATGATGATTTTTTGTGTCCTAATAAATACTCCTTTATTCACACTGGATATATTGCCCCCAGTTCACATTGGATTTATTACCCCAGTTCACACTAGATATATTGCCCCAGCTCACACTAGATATATTGCCCCAGCTCACACTAGATATATTGCCCCAGCTCACACTAGATATATTGCCCCAGCTCACACATGGATTTATTGCCCCAGCTCACATTTATATATTGCCCCAGCTCACATGGATATATTACCCCAGACCAGCTCATATGGATATATTGCCCCAGACCAGCTCATATGGATATATTGCCCCACACCAGCTCACATGGATATATTGCCCAGCTCACATGGATATATTGCCCCAGACCAGCTCACATGGATATATTGCCCCAGCTCACATGGGTATATTGCCCCAGGCCAGCTCACATGGATATATGATAGGGTGAGTGCCATAGCACCTGTTACATTACGTCATGGCCAAACCTGGATCAGGCAGATTTATCTGTACTCATGTCTAGACTGGGTGATATTATAACCAAACAGGAGAAACAGGACCATCGCATGGACCAGTTCACTCAGGCTTTGGGCCTCCTTCCCCTGCAATTAACATGGCCACTCAGGCAGTCTCTGTTTCCTCTATGATTGCTGCTGAAGTGTCTCATGTGAGTTTAAAGACGTTTATATGTTTCAATGGTACTTCTGTTTCTTGTAGAGGGTTTATGACCCAAATCGATATCATGTTTGAACTGAACCCAGGGATGTGCCCCACAGATAGAGCCAAGGTGGGTTATGTTATCAACCACCAAACCGAGAAAGCTCTGCTTTGGGCGACTCCTCTATGGGAATTAAAGAAACCAGTGGTGTTTAATTATGCGGAATTTATGAAGGATCTTAGGCGTACTTTTGATCCTGCTAGGCGGGCAACTGGGGCGGCCAGGACACTGTGGTGTATAACCCAGGGCAACCGTCGAGTTGCGGATTACGCTATAGAATTTAAAACTATAGCTGCTGAATTGCAATGGCCTAATGATGCGCTTACCACGGCGTTTCTTGAAGGAATATCTGATACTCTCACGCATGAATTAGTTCCTATGTTGCTCCCCGAGGACCTAGATAACCTGATTGACTATTGCATAGCCCTCAACGATCAAATTCGCTACAGGAGGTCTGGCCGTAGCAAGTCTCACAAACCTTCACATGGTACCTCTTCTACTCCTAGGGTGTGTCACGGTCCGTACCCCCAGACCCTCTGGCGCCCCCTCTGTTCTCCTTCCTGGTCTGGTTTGTCCTGTTTTTCTTGCCTTCTTGTAGTATCATGTTTAGTTCTGCTTCCCATGTTTACTTCTGCTTCCCATGTTTAGCTGCCTATTTGCTTATCTGGTTTTCTTTATATTTCTTGCCTTGAGGTTAAAGGGTCTGTTTATTGAATTTATGTTCTGTATTCCCTGCTCTTGGTTTAAGTTCTTGGTTCCTAGAATAAATATATTTATTTTTCTAGTTCAGGCTCATGGCCTATTTTCACTGCTCATTAGGCTCACACCCCTCTCTGTCAGGTCAAGTCCCCGACCCCCATCGTTACAGGGTGGTTCGTAATGTCTCCCCTCCTAGGTCGGTATCAGCTGAACCAGAGCTAATGCAGCTAGGTCGTTCCAGCATCTCAGGGGAGGAAAGACCATATCGCCTCAGAGAAGGCCTGTGTTTCTATTGTGCAGACAGGGGACATTTCTGTTTGCAATGCCCCAAGCGACCTAAAAGGTCTAATGTGTTGGGAAACGAACATGCCTAGAATCCCCTGAGAGACAGGTTCTAGGTACTACTGTAGTGTCTCTCGTTTCAAGTAAGAAAAAGAAAAAGAAATCTCGTGATTGTACCTGTGTCAATTGCTTGGGAGAAAACTAAGCTTGACACACAAGCATTGATTGATTCTGGTTCTGCAGGAAATTTCCTGGATTCTGGGTTTGCTGCCATTCACCAAGTGCCTTTGGTGGAAAGAGAGGTGCCCCTTCTCTGAGAGTATTGATGGCAGGAAATTACTGAGACCTCATGTTACACATGATACTGTGCCTGTCTCTTTCAGCACGGGTGTTCTGCATAAGGAAAAAAATCCAGTTTCAGATAATAGAATCACCCACAGTGCCTATTGTCTTAGGCTATCCATGGTTAGCCAAACATAACCCAGTTGTGAACTGGACTGCAGGGGAGTTGGATTCTTGGATCTAAATGCTGGTCCAGGTGTCTGGAAATGAGTACTGTGGTGGGCAGTCTGAATGTGGCCACAGCTCCTCCACTATCCACAGAGGTACCCCAGTGGTATAGCAACGTTAAGGAGGTTTTTGATAAAGGAAAATCTGAGATTTTGCCCCCTCACAGACCTTATGATTGCGCTATAGACCTGTTGCCAGGTACCATGCCTGCAAGGGGACATGTTTACCCACTCTCTCAAAAGGAAAATGACACCCTGGAGAAATATATACGTGAAAACCTGGCTCGTGGGTTCATCCTATCACTCACTGTATATGCAGGGATGTTTGTGAGTGTCAGCAGCTGCAAAGTATACCCCTATTTGTAGCAGCCTGCATGCAACCCCTATTGCTGATGCCTATCCACTCTTTCTGACTGCTCCACATTCGTGATATTCCCACAAGCCCATCCTCGCTATCCTTTCAATCCTTGGGCTCTTTCTAGCCAGTGGAAACAGAATCTCATAGTATCCCCTATCAGATATGGTTTTCAACAGCTATTCTAGGGTTAATCTGACTCCATACCACTCTTCCTGACTGCTCCGCACTCCTCCCCACCAGCCCATTCTCACTATCCTTCACCACTTGGACTCGCTCTGGCCAGTGGCCAATATCCTAGATGGCCGGACTTATAGCATCCTGAGGAATACGACGTCCTTTGGCCTCGTGCTACTCAATGCTCGCATTTCTGCTGGCATTAAAACTGGCAGACTGTGTGGCAGCATTCCAGCTGGCTGGCTGTGCCCTCGGAGCAATGTGGTTTCTGCTGCGATTGCGCTAAATAAATTATTTTAATATTTAAAAATATATTTAAATAATTTCTTTAACTAATCTAGAATTTTAGATATATTTTAATACATTTTACTATAACTTTTAATGTATATTTTTATTTTAATAGGTGTGTTCGTGTTGAGGTGAATGGGGTGGTTACATGTGCGTGTTGAGGTTACGGGGGTGGTTACGTGTGTGTGTTTAGGTGTACGGGAGTGATTATGTGTGCGTGTTTAGGCGTACAAAGATGGTTAGGTGTACGTGTGTGGGCACCTGTATAGGTTTATAATAGGGGTGTGTAGGCACCCTTATATGAATATAATAGGAGTGGGTTTGGGTCTAAATCCCTACAACCAGGTTCCCTAATGCCAAAATCCCGACGGCCAACTTCCCTACACGGCCAACTTCCCTACACAGTCAACTCCCTGACAGCCAAGTTCCAGACATCCAAAATCCCAGCGGCTAACACTAACCCTACTCCCTAACCCCCTAACCCTATCCCCCTAAACCTAGCCCTAACCCTATCCCCTTAAACCTAGCCCTAACCCTAACCCACTAAACCTAGCCTAACCCTAACCCCCTAAACCTAGCCCTAACCCCTAATCCTAACCCCCCTAAACCTAGCCCTAATCCCCCTTCACCGGGCCCTAACACCCCTAAACCTAGCCCTAACCCCCTTAATCCCAGCGGCTAACCCTAATACTAACACCCTAACCCTAGGTTTAAGGATGTCTGGAAGTTGGCCGTGTAGGGAACTTGATATGTCCGGCACTTGTTCTGTCTGGAAGTTGGCCGTCAGGATGTTGGCATTAGGGAACCTGGCTGTAGTGATTTTGTCCGGCACCCAATAGGAGTGTGTAGGCATATGTATAGTGGATTGAGTATATAACTTTCCATATGTTCGGGTCCGAACCCGAACCCGAACTCCATGCAAGTCAATGGGGCTGAAAATTCGGTTTTTAGAGTGCCCTCCAAGAGGGCATATATGCTACATATTTGCCATAAAAGGTGTATGGGGGTCCGGGTAGTGCCCTGGGGGACAGGAAACAAGGACAAAAAGTTTAAAAAAAAGTTTTTAAAGGGACAGTGAGTTTTCCATGAAATAAGGGTTAAAAATAAAAACGAAAAATTCCTTCAAATATCGTGCCTAGGAGGTCCCCATAACCTGCCCGTGAAGTGGCGGATTTCTAGGATGTATAGAAACACTTAAAAACAAAAAAATGACGTTTCAAGTGATGGTAAACAGTTTTCCTTTAATCTATCCATAAACAACTGCTTGGGGCGGCAGTCTGTATGGAAAGAGGAGACCTTTTCGGACACGCAGAAAAAGTTTACTGATTTTTTGGCGGTGAAAAGCAGGGGAATGGAAAATTCTAGACCAAATAGCCGATTTGGAAAGTGAGATAAATGGGAGAATTTTTCTGGTTCGTCTATTTTGACCTAGAATTTTCTCTTCAGTCATTCTCCTGAGGTACACCTTTCTCTGAATAACCCTGTCAGGGTTATTCAGAGAGCGGTGAAGAGCAGGAGAATGACTGGAGAATGAAAAATTCTAGGTCAAAATAGCCAAACCAGAAAAATTCTCCCATTTAGGCTAGGGTCAGACTAGCGAATTTTTAACATGCGTTTAGGCGCACTTAATCACGTCCGCACTAGCAGCAAATGACGGGCAATGACGGCCAATATACGAAGTACGGTCGCACGAAAGTCTGGCTGCGCAACGCAAGTGGAAAATTAATGCATTTTTTTGAGAACGCAGAACCACTAGTACAGACGTACAGAGTGCGCTGCGTCCACTAGCAGCGTGTGTGCGTGATTTGGAGACGTCAGACCCTGCTCATGTCCGGCCAATATAACGTCCAGACACCCAAAGTTTCCTGGTTTGGATCCGTAAAAAATCAAGCACAAAAATGCACATCGTATGACCGTTTTCGCGGATTCCGTGAAAAAATACAGCAATGCGTTCGGACGCACTTTTTGACGGTCGCTGTGAAATATACGTTAGTCTGACCCTAGCCTTATCTCACTTTCCAAATCGGCTATTTGGTCCAGATTGTTCTCTTTTCCTGCCATTCTCCTGGTTTTCACCTTTCTCTGAACAACCCTGAGAGAGAGGTGAAAGCCAGGAGAACTGGCAGAAGAGAACAATCTAGACCAAATAGCCGATTTGGAAAGTGAGATAAATTGGAGAATTTTTCTGGTTTGGCTATTTTGACCTAGAATTTTCACTTGGCTATTTTGACCTAGAATTTTCACTTCTCCAGTTATTCTCCTGCTTTTCACCGCTCTCTGAATAACCCTGTGAATGTTTAATCCCGAGGTGAAAAATAACATTGCTTTAGATGTGAAAAGCGGGCAATGAGGAAATTTTGTATTTTTTCACACAGCAGTTAAATGCAGCATATTAGGAACTTTTAGGAGGGAAATTACTCACTCAGAACAGAAGCAGACACCCCACACCTTCATTCTACATAAAATGTATCAAATTGATTAGACCAGACTAAAACATCTGTTGTTGTTATGCCGTTTGAAAAAAAAAAGGTCATTTAGATTTGAGAATCTTTGCACCTAGACATTAGTTTTTATTTCAATATCTAATAAACCGTTGCTTATAATATTCTGCAGTAAAAAGTCTCTTTATTTCTAGGTTTTTTAATATTTTTTTAAGCATTTTTTATACTTTTTTCAAAATTTCTCTTTTTTTCCGAACGGAACACACCCAAAAAGTTCGAAGTTCGCGAACTTTCGAACTGCCAAAGTTCGGGCCGAACTCCGAACTGTCCGAACCCGAACAGCTCATCCCTAGTGCTGAGGGGTGGGCAGAGGCGGAGTAACGCTTCCTGGAGTCTGTCACTCATTCGAAGATGAGGGCGGAGCTTAGCGTGAAGACGCATCATGACACATCCTAACGTTAAGCTCCACTCTCCCCGTCAACTAAGTCAGTGAGTGACATAGTATTGTTACTCACTGTGAGAGAGGGATGGGAGTTGACAGCGAAGGTGGCGCTTAGAATGAAGACGCGACATCACACGTTTTCATGTTAAGCTCAGCCTTCACCATCAAGTGAGTGACAGGATTGGAGTTGGAGAGGACTGGAGAAGGGACGTTGGGAAGAGATTCCGGACTGGGAGGAACAGGACTAGTGGCGCAGCAACCTTACATTAATTAAATAATTAGCCTTACAACCAGAGGGACAGGGTGGATTGGTGGTGTGCAAACATTTGTTCTGCTATACCACCCCTACTAGAACAGTGTTTAGCTCCCTTGCTGCAATAAAATGAAGTATGAAAGAGTAGAGGGGAGTAATTAAAGACATCACATGTAGTATACACACATTACATAATCACACGCACAACACAGAAACATTACGCATATCACACAGATATTACACACACATTACACATGTCACGCACAAGTTGCCCACATCAGACTTATTGCATACATCACATTCAGCCAGTGGTTCAGTAAGAGCGCCAAGATTTCTATTGGCAGCCATTTGTGTATTTGTGTTAAAAATATATTAATATAATATAGTATTTTAATCTATACTTTCAGATTAAAATAGAAAAATATCTTTTTCAGCTGTTGCGTTTCTCTAGCTTGTCACTTATATACACTGACCTTTCTCACTGACATAATTTGAGCAAAATATATGAAGCGGCACCATTATACCACCGTAAATAATCTGCATTTTGTGAAAGGGAAGACCTTGCATTGTTATTTGTCTATTCATGAGCTGAATTTGACCTCTTTGTTTCCCTTTATGTGACAAGCATAATATATAGAATTCAAGCCAGAGTTGAGTTATTGAGGTCAAAATGGGACAGCTAATACAGAGGTCAATGTTATTACAAAGGCTTAAAAGACCTACACAATTGAAGAAGCCAGTAAACATGTAACGCTTGTGAGCTTACAAACAGGGTTATTCAAAGAGATCTGAATTGCTGGAGAAAGGTAAACGAACGCTGAAATTCAGCGTATGGTTACCTTTCCTGGCCATTCGGCTATCCAGAGAGCAGGCAATTCGCCAAATCCTGGCGAACTACCTACACATACGGTGCCTGTTCAGTGCCTGGTCAGTGCCTATTTGAGGACAGTGAATTCCCCATAGAGAAGCAATGCTTCGGCTATTCAGAGAACAAAACCCTGCAGTGAAAAGTTGCTGAATTGCCCTTCCATTCGGTGGTTTAATTCGACACGTTTATTCAGACGAATCCCATCGGCTTCAATGTTAAAAATATTCCCATTTTAATTCAATATCTAATAAACCTTTGATTATAATATTCTGCAGTAAAAAGTCTCTTTATTTTTATATTTTTTAGGACCTTTTAGGCATTTTTGGGAATTTTTTGCAAACATTATTTTTCCCGTTTTTTTTTTTTAAATCGTTTCTTTTTTCTGTAACAGCCCTTTTTATTATCATTCATTTGACCTCATATGTAAATTTCAGACATTTTCGACAGTAGTTTCTTTGCAAACAGCGTTCCACTTTTCTAACATTCAAGCGTACTGTTTAGTTTTTTTTCTTCCACTCCTTCATCTGTGGTGTCGGGTTTTTCCAGCGGCTGCTCTGATCGGCTCCTGCTCGGGTTTCTCCGGCGTCTTCGGCGGGTTAATCCAGATGTTTTTGCGGGTTTCGGTGTGCGTTCGCACTCATTTTGCGGTGAGTTTTCGGCGGGTTTGCGGCAACTTTTCCCTGCAGTACGGTGGCCCTTTGGTGCTTGCTGAATACACCGCAGGGTCGCCGAAATGGGATCGCCATATTGCACCGAATTGAAGAGAACGAAAAGTCACCGAACGTGCAGTGACTTTTCGATTCTCTTTGAATAACCCTGAAAGTGATCATATAAAGCGAGAGGAATAGCTATACCTATTTACAAGTGAATGCATGTACTCAGTCTTCTTTGTCTTGCCACATATAGAAGGAGGTGAGAGGATAAAGATTTTTGTCAAACCTTTTTATCCTTGGACCCACTGATAGGGGTGATAAGTTTTACCCTTCGTCGTAATGATTGTGCTCAGTTTTACATTTCATAAACTATTCACATATTCAAATTTCGAACCAAGTTTGTTAAATCTATGATGCATCGGTGCACAGACTTCCTCTGACAAAGATGTTGTTGAGAAGATTTATTGCAGTATTCAGTTCCCACCTTGTGGTGTCACTATAAATTCAACCAAGGTGTAATGAACAATCATTTTACAAAAACAGTATTATTAAGAGGAGATATTGGCAAAGCAATTGCCCAGGCATGTCTTATTTCTTTTATTTGCCTATATTGTTATATTACATTCTTTTGTAGAGTTCAGATATTGGGGTCACAAGAACGTAATGTAGCAAAATAAAACATTCTTTAGACATTCTATGAGCTGTGTATATTGTTGTAACACAGTAGTTGATCTTAGAGGTGAGGTGCATTTTACTGTACATTTACAGTTGTCCTTTTGTGACATTATGGCATATTCATCTAAACAAGCAAAATATTTACAACCACTTTGCACTTATTCCTCACTTTAGAATGGAATTGGTTTTTTATGAAACCACATTTTTTATTAAAGAAAATGTATATACTCGTACTTGCCAATCCTCTACTATCAAGCAGACGATCGGAGGTTAGTGTATCCATCTATTTTGTTGCAACAATGCGATAAATCAAACGCAATGAATAACTGGTTTATTTTACCTAAGGATTTATTAAGTTCAGTGCTGTGTGTATAAATCAATTCTCCTGGTTCTATATCATTATTTTTTTTTTCTCATTTTTGCTCAGGTCCCTCTAATGTATTATCAGTGATCCATATCCTTGCAAATGAGAACATTTCAGAAATGTGTATGTTGCCTGGGAAATGGTCATATGTTAAACAAAATTAGATGAAGCAGCATTTTTTTTTATGTGCTTGAACACATATGCAGATGGAGTTCTGTGTGTAAGCTGATATTTGATAAATCCTTTTTTCATTATCCGCACTCTTGTTGCCATGGATATACTACAAATTTGATTGTGATTACATTAAAAATAATTAAAATATATTATACGCTGTATATTATAAAATAATCACTATCATTCTCTGGCGATTAACCCTTAATTAATTTAAAACATGTTTAATTACAATGAAGCAAATCTATGTATTGACAAGTAAAATACACAGTTGTGGATATAAATGAGATCTCTTCTTAGAAACCTAAACATTTGTCATTGATTAATAGGCTTTCTCTTCGTATTAATGAAACATATGGGAGCCCAGGTTTTTCAGTATTTAATTTACTCCCCTTGACATGTGGTATGTTTGGTGGGTGATCGAGAAATGCAAGGACAGACATCAAGGTACTTTACGGTATGACTAGAAGTTAATGCAATGACAGGAGTTTTCGATTTGATAGCGTTGTGATTTGTAATTTAATCCAGAAATTATAAAATAGATATATACTTAACAGACCATGTAGACAGTAGACCTGAGGTTATAGAACCTGCTTTTTAATAGGACTAGTCATGTTAGAACTTGCACAAATGTGCAAAAAAATAAAAAAAATCAGGAAGGGGCCAACACTTTTTCGCACATATATGTATATATATGTGCGAAAAAGTATTGGCCCCTTCCTGATTTTTTTTTTGCACATTTGCCACACTTTGAACAAATTTAAATATTAGTCAAAGATAACACAAGTAAACACAACATGCAGTTTTTAAATTAAGGTTTTTATTATTAAGGGAAAATAAAATCCAAACCCAGCAGAGGGAGCTGCCTGGGCCTGTCATACTCTGTATCCGCCAGTAGAGGGAGCTGCCTGGGCCCCTTTCTGTCAGAGGCCAGCCTTCAAATCATGCAGTTTTTGAATGACTTCCATTGTCATAACAGAATAATCCCATGTGCAATTGAAGATGATGACAATGGAAGAAAAGGATTAGTGACAATAATAATTGCTATCTGGATCCATAAATTCTCTAGTCCTGGCATTGTACTCTATATGGCAATGCACAACGTGTTTTGAGGGAATGATGTATAAAACACTGAACATATCAAAGTTTTCTTAGTTTCATTTCAGATTATTCATTGTAACAGATCTCAGTACCCCAACTGGGTTATGTCTGCTAATGCTACTCCCTTGCCTGACACCCATTCTCCCACCAGTGGTATTTCATGCGTACTCCAGCCCTCAGCCGAAGTTTAAGGACGGGTGCAATAAAAGAGTGGTTATATCATTCCCCAATAATGAGGCAGGACTCTTGCTGGGGTGAAGCAGACAGACTTTATGAAGCAGACAGACTTTAATTAAACAAGTGCAAGGAGGGACCTGGAGACCAATGAAAAAGGACATTGTGGTGCATCCCCTCCTCAAGTGCCAGTCCCCAGGAATAAATCATTTTAATCTCCAGACATGAAACAATAGGGCAGATTGCAATCATAAAGTGGGCGTGATTAAAGTAGATAATATACACATAGAGCAATAATGTTTGCCACACAAAGACCATTCTAACCTTTCGCAGCTGTAAAACATATTCTATACTGGTGGGGAGTGCTGCAATGATACACACAGTAATGATATTAGAAATAATAACAGTAACATATAAACATAGGCTATTATAATATTAACAATAAAATATTAGCACATAACACAGACACCATGTACACTTACAGGCACAGGGTGACTTGAACAAAGGTGAGGGTTGGGGAATAAGATGTGTCAGACGCCTAGAACCCACAGTCCCACAGCTCCCAAGTCCAGGGGACCCCAAGTTCGATGTGACTCATGTCACAAAAACTTCTTCAGGAGTAAATGACCAATGCAAAATATCCAATGCCCTTTTTTTTTTTTTTTGAGAAAGCATTTTACCAGGAAGGATACATTGAGATTTCTTTCGTTTCATGTATGTCCTGGGTTGCGAGTATGTACCAAACATATCAAGGAGAAAATGTCCTCTGCACTTATTCCCATTATACCGTGTGAAACAAAATGCAATTAGAGGCTTTGGTTTCTGTTAATGGTCATTAACCTTTTCGCTGCGGAGGACGTGCTCAGCGCGTCCACCCGCAGGTACTGTTCCATGAGGAGGACGCGCTGAGCGCGTTCTCCCTTTGCGGCCAGCGATCGGACGGATTCCGGCCGATCGCTGTGCCTCCCAGGGCGGGCTGACATCCTCGATGTCAGCCCAGCACCCGGGACAGCCGCCGGCACCATTAGATGTCATTGCGGTGGCGCGATGACATCTAATTCAGGCCCCCCCCGCGTATGCGGAGGAGACGGCTGAAAGGGAGGAGGGGTTCTTCGGACCTCTCTCCCTCCTGATCGCCGGGGTGCACAGGGTTAATCTAGGCACCATTTGGAAGAGCACAGCCTGCCCTTCCAAACGTTGGCTGTCATTAACCCCTGGGGAGCCGGATCACGATTCGGCGCTGAAAAGTGCCGGATCGTGATCCTCTCCCAGAGCTGGCCGACATCTTGGATGTCGGCCAAGCCTCTGGGAACTCCCCCTGAGGACTGGCGTCATCGTGCATAGCACGATGACGCCTGTCCTGGAGTTAACCCCTAGCTGCCAGCAATGGTGGAGATAGGGGGTTCATTGGAACCCCCTATCTACCAATCCGTGGCAGCTAGGGGTTAATGTTTTTTATAGTTGGATTGGCCAGAGCATGGCCTTTCCAACGATACAAAACATGACCATGAAAAAAGTTTTTTTTTAAAAATAAAAATTAAAAATAAAAAAGTGGGGTTTTTTTAGAATTTTTTTAAATAAGTTTTTTTCTTGTTGTTGTTAATGCAGCAATATTGTTCCCATTTCAATTATAATGTGAACAATGATGCTGCACTAACGATTTTTGTATGCGGTGCGTTTGTTAAAAATAGCGACATTTGCATTACAATGTAACTACATGACCCACCATTGTGACATGTTAAAAGAGCTAAACTGGCCATCGCTGGAATCTAAACGCAACCTTCACCTTTCCAGCCTTGTGTTTAAGAGCTTTTCTGGGAAGCTGCCACCCTATCTGAATAGACTGCTTCCTCCAGCAGTTCCCTCATCCTATAACCTCAGATCCAGGACCAGCACCTTACTTGCAATACCACAATACAAAAAGACAGTGGCTCGATCCTCATTTTCCTACAGAGCACCACAATTATGGAATAACCTTCCAGACACCATCAAATCTTCCCCCAGTCTTAAATCACTCAAGAGCTCCTTACTAACATACCTCAATACAGAATGCACCTGTAAACATGTAACATAATGACTCTTTCCTACATATTTATTTTCTGTTAATCTGTATATTTGTGTTGTTTTTATTAATATCTTGCATTGTATTACTTTGTATTTCTGTAACTGTAACACTTCAATGTTCTTGAACCCAGGACATACTTGAAAACGAGAGAAATCTCAATGTATCCTTCCTGGTAAAATCCTTTATAAATAAATAAATACATTTTACACAAAAAAAAGTAACGAGTCCCCATTTCTAATTTTTTTAACAAGCGCACCCCATAGAAAATATAACCGCAAACGATCGCATGTTAAAATGTGAAAAAAAACACTTAACACATAATAAATGATTGAAAATTCAAATTTTATTGCATTTTTTGTATTATATGTATACGTCATGTCCTGTCTGTATATTATAATAATGACATATTATGAATCTGCCAAGTCTGCCGGAAAGAACGATATATAATATGTCTGGGTCATATATCAAAATATGGCTTCAAAACGCGGTTAAACATGATGAGCGAAAGCGGTAAAAATGACCTCAGCACAGAGGTGTGAAAAGCCTCAGCAGCGAAAGGGTTAAAAGAGTAAGCTCACCCGCTGAACATCAAGGCACCTCTAGTGAGGGTGAGTCCTATCCAAAATGAAGCCACAGGCTGCTGTGTAGCGAACCATCACTGCCCACGCTGCTTTTCAGTCATGAGGCAAACTGGGTCTGTCATATTTATGCCCTCCCAAAAAAATTTCAACCTGGGGATCAAAAAAACAAAGACACGGAGCGGAATCATGCTGCAAAGGATGACCTGGCTGGAGGTACCGTTGGGTGTCTTGCCCAAGGACACTTACTGGGGAGGTGCTCTTGCCGGGATCGAGCCTGTGTCTCCACCGTCTCTCTCCACGGTTATAGAGCAGTGAAGTTGCCTCTACTCCACCCAGCCGGCCCTTACAGTTGAGTTTCTCTTAAAATAAATTAAACAGAATTGTGGTAAGTGGAACATTAGTCAAACATTACTGCGAACGAGATTCATAAGTAATCCAATTCCTATAAAGACAAAGTACAAGGTTGAGACACCAAGTATCCTTGAGCCAAGGCAACTGCAGTTTCACCATCCAAATCCCCCAAAGCAAGCAGCAGACTAAAGGATGCTGACCAGCTGGAACTATGTTAAGTAAAGCATGACCCCTTGAAATCTCTGAACGTTAAATGTTGACCTCGTTAAACATGGTAAGTGTAGCGCTCACTCCTGGAGGAGCCCCTGAATTTAAACCTCGGGTCAGTCTCCCCGCACTAGGGAATAAATATACACCAGCACTGTTGTGGATTTTATAAGTTATATAGTTTACTGGTCTCAAATAAACTGGCATATATAAAGCAGCACGGTATACATATATATTTACAGGAATTCGTAATGCGAGAGACGCGCAGCGGAAAAGAAAAAGGAATTTTAATCCCTTCGTTGCCGGAGTGTAAGTCCCGTACAGGTTGTGTCCCAAGAAGGTGTGTGTGTATGCGTGTGTTGGTACCCGGGTACTAGATTCAACTGGCCAGTGAATGAATTCAATGTGTCTTCGTCTAGTCACGTTGGGGCCCTGTAGATTTAGACAAACTGCAGCGTGCTTTATTACTGTACTGTGGCCTGGAAGGCCTCTCACCCATCCGCCAGATACTCTGCTCTCTGCTCGACCCAGGACGTCTCTCTGCTCGATTTGGCTGGGACTCTGTGCCACCACATCCGCTTGTCTTGCTTGTCCGTCTCTGCCACAATATGCTCAGTTCACCGCCTGCACTCCCATTAGATCATTGCGGTCTCCTAACTCGGGGTCCAATCTGCAGCTCTGTATCTGTGTAAACCTCTCAGCGGTGGATTACTAGGTCTCTGGCAAGTCACTGAAACCGATCTCCAGCGTCCGCAAAGCAGCACCTGCGCTCCGGCCTGGTCACAATCGCTCCTTGTCTCACGTGCGTCTTGCTCTGTTCACCCCTTGGCGCGCACTCGCTCTCCTCCGAACGAGGCTGCGGATGTGTCCCGGTTCTCCCCACCCACTTCCTGTCTCTGCCCCAAAGCATGCTGGAAAACGTAGTCCAAAAGTGTCCAGTATTGGTTTACATTGCGCTCGTCTCCCCCTGGTGGCCAGAAACAAGTAATTACAGCAGCAGAATTAAACCAGCGCTACATAAGTGATAAAGGCACCAAAAAAAAAAAATCCTACATTCTTGGTCACCTAAACCACAGACTTAAACTGTGGGACAGAATCATCATATGCTTCTGTTTCTGGGAAGCTTTCCCATAATAGGGCCCATGAGCAGGGGCAGTTGGAGGCATGTCCAGGAGAAAAGGGGAAACAAAAGCATGCCGAGTAGCCGACCTGCTGCCAGAAACCCTGAACGCTGCCAGATTGCCAGTATCACAAAAGGTGACCACTTCTTACCCACAGACGCAGGAAGAGGCAAAGGAGCATGAGAAAATGAGCAAGTGTCCCAAGCACAACATAGCAGCACAAATGAGACACAAAAAATGGTCAACCAGAGGAAAAGGGGACGGGTCAGAGCCGATATGGGAAAATGCTACAGTAAGACATGAAAGGGCTGCAAAAATGTGACACAACTGCCAATCGCATAGCTATACATGCTAATTGCTGAATGAAAGGAAAACCATAGGGAAAACAAAGAGGCAATACTCATCTGATTATAAGAGCAGCAAGGAAAGAGGTGGAGGTTCCTGCAGCTTATAGTGCATAAAAGGTGTTCCTGATTGGTGGGGTTGCTAGTATGGGAAGTTGGTTGTTAACTGTATTTTCTATTATATATTCATTTGTACCTTTACTACTGTTTGAGTAAGTAAAGAAAAATGTGCAATAATATTTTATGCTTATTTCTTCTATGTTCTTTACTGAATGTATGAAAAAAGTACTCTAAGTCAAATTGACAGCTCAGCTCCAGTGAATGAAGCAACAATCATTAATATAACTACATAATGGAGACAAACTAGAGGTAGATGAACTTGAAGACGAAATTGGGTCAAAATGTGAAACAGTAGTCATTTAAAAGTGTCAAGTAATTTTTCAAAACCAAAATCACTTCAAACAGGGTAATTCAAAGAGAATCGAAAAGTCACCGCACGTTCGGTGACTTTTCGTTCTCTTCCATTCGGTGCGATTTGGCGATCCCATTTCGGCGACCCTGCGGTGTATTCAGCAAGCACCACAGGGCCGTCGTAGTGCAGGGAAAAGCAGCCGCAAACCCGACGAACACTCACCGCAAAACCCGGCGAACGCACACCGAAACCCGCAAAAACATCTGGATTAACTCAGCCAAACACGCCGGAGAAACCCGAGCAGCCGCCGATCACAGCGCAGAGCAGCCACCGGAAAAACCCGACACCGCAGACGAATGGAGTTATAAAAACAAAAAACAGTTTGCTTGAATGTTTGAAAAGTGAAACGCTATTTGCAAAGAAACTACTGAACGAAAATGTCTGAAATTTTCATATAAGATCCAATGAATGATAATAAAAAGGGCTGTAAAAGAAAAATGAAAAAACTATTTCTTTAAAAATTTAAAAAAAAATCGCAAACAAATCCCAAAAAATGCCTAAAAGATCCAAAAAAATCTATACATGAAGAGATTTTTACTGCAGAATATTATAGTCAACGGTTTATTAGATATTGGATTAAAACGGGAATATTTTTAACATTGAAGCATATGGGATTCGCCTGAATATTCCTGTCGAATGAAACCGAACAGCAGGGCAATTCAGCAACTTTTCACTGCTAGTTTTTGTTCTCTGAATAGACGAAGCATTGCTTCTCTATGGGGATTTCACTGCCCTCGAACAGGCACCAAACAGGCACCGTATGTGCAGGCAATTCACCAGCATTTGGCGTACTGCCTGCTCTCTGAATAGCCGAATGGCCAGGAAAGGTAACCGTACGCTGAATTTCACTGTTCGGTTAACTTTCAGTTACAATTCGGATCTCTTTGAATAACCCTGTTAGTCTCTTCACAAAGCCCCGGAATTTGGAAAAAAAGGAAGACTCCTATTCTCCTAATAAAAGTATAAATCACTAAAATGCATCCAAATAAAAAAGTCCTTTAAAAAATAATAAAAAGGTCTGTTATAAAATAAAGGCTTTCAAACAAATAAGAAAAACAAAAATGTCATCCAAATACAAAAGCTGTTCTAAAAAATACAAAAATAAAAAGGGTTTTTCCAAAAAATGAAAAGAATACAAGTCTTTAAATTTTTTAAAAAAAAAATATTACTTTTTTACATTGAAAACTATGGGATTCACCTGCTTAAATCGGTCAAATTGAAACACAGAAAATCAGGGCATTTAGCTAGAATTTCCGTGTAATTCGGCATCCTGAATAGAAGACACGATAGTCTTCTATGGGGCAATTTTGGTGTTGCCAAACACTGTCGAATTGCACTGTATTTTGCTGTCAATGCACCTGCATTTGGTGAAAAGACAGGTTAGTGAATAGGCAAATTGGCCCAAAATTGCAAATTTGGTGAAATTCACCATCCGGTGCAATTAGGGGCCCATTCGGAGGATAGCGTATAATCTCCTTAATATTAAGGTCTGAGAGGTGGTATTCTTTGCAAAATACAGGCTGAACCCATGGACAGAATGTTACGATGGAATAGCTTATAACTCACGTTGAACTATTATTTTTATATATTTATTATTATTAACTGCTTTTATGCAAATTATAAAAGCTGCTAACATGCAGGAAAGAATAGGTAATGCCGAGCCAAGTGCACTCCGCTTTATTTAAATTTTTAACTTGTATTTTGTATTTTTCAATATGCACAGGTTCCCCAAGCCTTTCTTCCAATTGATGATTCTGGGCTGAGACACTTTCAGAATTCATTGGCTAGACCTCAAAAAAGGAGAAATCATCAGACTTTTCCCCATCAGGATACAATGTTTCCTTAGGCGCCGTTCACACCTCAACGTTTTTTCAGCGCTTTCCTGAGCACTGTAAAACGCTCAACCCCAGAAATCCCACGAATTTCCTATGGGGCTGGTTCACACCTGGACGTTTTACAGCGGGCAGGAATACGCTGTAAAACGTCCGACGCCCACAGTTCATATGCGCGAACGCGCGTAAAAAAAAGCGCTATCGTGCACGTTTGAAAAACACAGAGGTGTGAACCCAGCCTAAGAGTAATTTGAACATCAATCCATTCTTTGTTGCTGCTTAAATTTGGACATCAGTTAATAATTTGTATCAAATGCATCACACTGCCAAAAAAACACCTGACAGCCATAACAATGGTGATTGTCTGCAAAATATGATTCTTATCATATGTTGCATTGACCTGAATGTGACGCAAGTTACTTTGGACTTGGGGTGCATGGACTGGTAGGCATATTTGTATGGTGCAGGGCTCATTATCCATATTCATTGGCCTCTCTTGTGTGCAGAATGTTTATGTAATCTGAGTTAGATGATAACCTTATTCTTGCATATCTGACTATTGTATGGTCCATGCGTATCTTTTTATCTTTCTGATAGGACTAGCCTTCCAGCCTACCCTTGTCTCAGGAATGTGTTGATATCTATTTTATTATTATTATTATTATTCTTTATTTATAAAGCGCCAGCATATTCTGCAGCGCTATCTATTTATATTTGTTTGTTATACTGAGTTGGGTAATCTGCTTTGTAAGGCAAACACTGCCTCATTATCTGTTCACTGATCACAATTACATTGTCCTGTCTGTCTAGGAATGTTGAGCGAATGTCTAATCTGTTCTAGGGTCAGTTTTTGTGTATGTAAATGACCTATGTTTGATCGTATAAATATGTTTGTCTGTCCCAATTGAAGGAGTTCCATTCTGACCCTACATGCAGGCACAACTCATGGCGTGGGTAGCAGCTATATACAGTGGTAGCTGTTCCAACGAATACCTGCAGATCTACAGCCATGGCTTATTTCTGGGGGATGCTAATGAGGCTCTCTACATACACGTATCCTTCTTTAAGCTGCGGCCAAGGACTGGAGAAAGACACGAGAGTCATGAGGGAAACACTGGGGTCCAGCAAGGAAGCGGCATTGATAGATGTGACCCTGTTGGGGTACTGAGATCTTTCAGACTGGCATAAAGTCAATGTATACTATTTTGATATATACTGCCATCACTGCTCTTAGGAAATTAACTGTATTTCAGTGTTCTAAGAAAAAAAAATTAATCAGTATCACCTTTAACCCTATATATCTTTATACATACATCTTCTGAACTTTACACGTGATTTTCTAATATGCTGTAGAACTTGCAACTCCTTGACACTAAAGTCTTCCAATTTTGAATGCAAGGTAACGTCTTGAATGTAAAAACTGAGTCTGACAATATAAAATGTCTAAAATACATTCTGTAACTTCTGAAAACTGTTAGAAACCAATGTGTGTAGGATATTGTACTCAAGGGACACGTCTCAACACAAGTTGGGTATTGCACCATGGAACACATGGAATGGAACAAAAAGAACTACTGGTAGAAAAATCGTCAAAATGAGTCAACATATAACATATAAATTATACAATAATGTTTTGTTTTTAAAGTGTAAAATATTATTAGAACCTCTGTGTAGGTCGACAGTCCACAAAATGATACACACCTAGTAAAACCAGTGGGAAAAGTTCATTTGTTTGAAAACAGAAATAGAATCCTTACTAATTTTGACCTATAAAATTGCTTAATAAAGCAATATTTCCTTTCTGAAAAATGTATATTTTCTCACAAGGAAAAAAAATATTAATTACACTTCTCCATACTAATAATAAAACAACCAAGTAATACATTTGTCAACCAGAATTAGGACAACACAATTGATTAGGCATGTCTACAATGAGTATAAAGGCAGATTTGTTTTAAAGTTCTTAAAGAGTAGACAAACTGTGTTAAAGCAAATTCGAGTGAAATCACTGAAATAATTAATCAATAAAATGAGAGATTTAGTACATTTAGTACATAACATTTGATGCTTCTCAGGTGCAGAACAGATGGCTCTAAACCTCATTTTGTTAGCCATGGAAAACATTGTAATGCTTTAGAAATTGCGAATTCTCTTTATGTTTCTATGAGTGTTTTTAAATGTGTGTTTGAAACTTTTAATTATGATGTATTATCTACTCTTATTACGGCAGGCTATATCAGTACAGTAGATAATAACATAAAGTGCCTCGAAAGTGTGACTTTGGGTTTGCCTTTTTCAAGCTTTAGGAATAGAACATTTCTAATGTATGTAAATGGTGAACATATTTCCACAGTAAATAACATCATATAATGCATTGTGTATACTTCATTATTTATTTGTCATAAAAAAAAATGAACGAATTCCAGAGATTTTAAAAAAGGACATAAATATTGTTTGAGGTTCCTTCCTTCACAATAATTAAACGTCCTAAAATTAAAAAAAAAAACATTTAATTAAAAAATACATTATTATCTTCAATTCAGTAAGGATGTATATCTATTGTGTATTTTATAATTTTTAAATTGATTGCAAAAGAGATGAGAACATAAATAGAAGAGGCAAACTCTTTGTACAATCTAGAGTTTGTTTATTGAATTCCATTTGTTTTCTTGAGCTTCTCAGGTTATCTTACCACTAATGTTTTTTTAGGTTTAAAGGTTCCGTTAGAGTTGGTTCTTTTGACTTAGACTAGTAAGTTTTCCAATTAGGGCTAACAGACTAAAAGGTATATTGGTTCAGACATTTTGAACAAAGTATGAAAACCTTTTTTATTGCCACTGATTGGTCAGTGCTCCATAATAGCAAATCAAGGGGAACAAAAACATGTTTGAGAATGCTGTGAACAGGCAATGGAAGTAGTAGCATGCCCTTCAATGTGTCCCCCACTCAGGTCTCATGAGGATTTAAGTCATTGGTGCCATTACAGGGTAGACTATAACTCATGTAAATCAGCCTGTGTCAGGGTTAGGGATGGTACCAGGGTGGCACCGGGGGTGAGGGGAGTATGAGCCCAGCATGCAGTGGTCTGCACAGATAAACAGATGGATATGGGTAGAGGAGGGTGGATGGAGATGGTGACTAACCAGGTTGATTGCAGAGGGATGATGGGAATGATGGTTGTAGTTGCAGGAGCCAGAAATTGGGAATCTGGAACAGGTAGCAGATCAGCAATATCAAGTAGCAGTGTTCACTCTTCGTGAGCATAAGCTGTAATGAACCAGCAATGTGTGAGTGTGGGGCAGAGCCCTTTATTTTGTGAGTCACGTGTGTTTGGTGCTTAACTCTTACCATGCTGGATGCTGATTGCAGGATTCAGTTTACAGGGACAGTACATGGATTGTACCACCGGGGGTTTCAGGATGGTGGCAGCCATGGGGCATGACAGCCAGCATCCACTCATAAGGAAACCAGAACTATCCTCTGCATGAGAGATACAGAAACCCCCAACAATACTGTTTGACAAATGAGTAGGTGTTTCCCCCATCTGCTAGAACACATGTGAGAGGTGAAGAGACACTCATTACACCATGACGACTAAATTAATAGTCATGGTGGCAGTAGTATGCCCCCACATTTTCCCTGACCCCAACCACTCCGGCTGCTGGGAAAGATTCAAAGCTGCACTCTGAAGTGCCAGCAGACATTGGACAGGTTTCTAGTGGTTGAAAACTCAAGGATCCAACATTACATGCTGACAAAGCAGAATTCAGTCAACGGAATGGACTCTAAACCAGCAGACTCTAAAAAACGAAAAAATACAAAAGAGGTATCCAAGATGCTTTGTAACATGGGTGACCTTAGAAACATAGAAACATAAAAAATGTCGACAGATAAGAACCTTTCGGCCCATCTAGTCTGCCCAATTACCTTGCTTAAGATCCCTTCATTTTACTGCTCCATGTGATGGTGTTTTAATTAAAGTTCTTCACAGCAAAAATATTAGCTGCTATAACCAAGTGAATTCCATTCACCCTTGATGTAGAGTTAAAAACAAGTAAATAGGTAAGATCTTTCAAATGGGGTACTACTGCAATGATTCATATGTTTTAGCTGCCAAAAAATGAGGTCAGCTGACTAACGGAATATACTGAATGAGCAGGTTTTTCCAGAATTGGAATTTCTCTTCCCTGAAGGTATGGGCAAATTCCAAGATGACAAAGCAGGATTCACTGGGTTCAAATTGCGCAAGAGTGATTCAGGGAGAAAGACATCGCTTTTACAAATGGATTGGCCACCACAGAGTCCAGATCTTAACTTCATTGAGAATGTTTGGGATGTGCTGGAGAAGACTTTACGCTCTAGTCTGACTCTCCCATCAATACAAAATCTTGGCAACAAATGAATGAAACTCTGGATGGAGATAAATGTTGTGGCATTGTATAAGCTTATTGAAACGATGCCAAAGCAATGTGTGCTGTAATCAAATTAAAAGATTGTGTGCCTTTTTTTGGCCAGGTATTATAGTTTGCATTTTTAGCACAGAAATTGGTATTTGACACAATAATTTTGCAAAGCTTCAGGAAAGGGGTATGCATTAAAAAATGGATGGGAAATGACATTGGGCAGAAATTTTGGACAAACGTTTACCAAGGACTCAATCTTCAATGACATCAGAAGTATGTCCATTAACATTTGAGTGCGCAAATGAAGAAAAGAAATGATCATTAAATATTTTGTTGATTCCTCTGCCTTTCCCTGAGCTACACTATCCAGCAAAGGAAAGGTGAAGGTTGAGGTGTGCAGAAGATGTTGAAGGAGTTTGGAGAATTGATGGGGATCCACCGCATGCAGATTTCTATCAGGGTTATTCAAAGAGAATGGAAAAGTGACCGCACGTTCGGTGACTTTTCGTTCTCATCAATTCGGTACGATTTGGCGATCCCATTTCGGCAACCCTGCGGTGTATTCAGCAAGCACCACAGGGTCCCCGAATTGCAGGGAAAAGTCACCGCAAACCTGCCGAAAACTCACTGCAAAACCCCACGAAGGCACACCGAAACCCGCAAAAACATCTGGATTAACCCCACCGAAAACGCCGGAAAAACCTGAGCAGGAGCCGATCACACACAGCGCAGCCACCGGAAAAACCCGACACTGCAGACGAATGGAGTGAATAAATTAAAAAAAACAGTTTGCGTCAATGTTTGAAAAGTGAAATGCTGTTTGCAAAGAAACTACTGAGCGAAAATGTCTGAAATTTACATATGAGGTCTAGGGAATGATAATAAAAAGGGCTGTTACAGAAAAAATAAGTAAAGTTAAAAAAAAACGGATTTTTTTTTTAAAAAATCCCGAAAAATGCTTAAAATATCTTTAAAAAATCTATAAATAAAGAGACTCTTCACTGCAGAATATTATAATGAACGATTAGATATTGAATTAAAACTGGAATATTTTTAACATTGAAGCCTATGGGATTCGCCTGAATAAATCTGCCGCATGATCCACCAAATGGCAGGGCAATTCGGCAACTTTTCACTGCTGCCTTTTGCTCTCTGAATAGCCAAAGCATTGCTTCTCTATGGGGATTCACTGCCCTTGAACAGGCACCGAACAGGCACCATATGTGCAGACAATTGCCAGGATTTGGCGAATTGCCTGCTCTCTGAATAGCCGAATGGCCAAGAAAGGTAACCGAACGCTGATTTTCAGCCTTCGGTTCCCTTTCGGGAGCCATTCAGATCTCTTTGAATAACCCTGTATGAGTTTGCGTGCGGGATGGGGGAGCAGGGTGTTTAGGAGGTCCAGATAGGTTGAAAGTGAGAAGGTGGTGATTAGTGATGGGGAAGGGGAGACAGGCAGGGGTCAAGTCGAAGAGGAACGTGTGGGAACGGAGTTCCTGCACTAATTTTACAGAGGGAACGGAGTTCCCTTTGGTCCCATACTCTATAAAGCTTGTAGTCAGGTGTTCAATCACATATTTCTCTATTAAGTCACAATAAATACAGGATTTAGCATATATTTTTGCTATATTTCAGATTTATTTATTTATAAAGTATTTTTACCAGGAAGGATACATTGAGATTTCTTTTGTTTTCAAGTACGTCCTGGGTTCAAAAACATTGTATTTCTGTACCTACTGTAACAATTCAAAGTAATAAAATGCAAGATATTAAAAACAAAACACAATTATTCAGATTAACAGAAAATAAATATTTAGGAAATATATTCACTATGTTACATGTTTACAGGTGCATTCTGTATATAGTCACTATGTTACATGTTTACAGGTGCATTCTGTATATAGTCACTATGTTACATGTTTACAGGTGCGTTCTGTATATAGTCACTATGTTACATGTTTACAGGTGCATTCTGTATTGAGGTATGTTAATATGGAGCTCTTAAGGGACTTTAGACTGGGGGAAGATTTGATGGTGTCTGGGAGGTTATTCCATATTTGCGGTGCTCTGTAGGAAAATGAGGATTGAGACACTTTCTTTTTGTATTGTGGTATTGCAAGTAAGGTGCTGGTCCTGGCACGGAGGTTATAGGATGAGGGAACTGTTATGGGAAGCAGTCTATTCAGGTAGGGTGGTAGCTTCCCAGAAAAGCTCTTAAACATCAGGTTTGAAAGGTGAAGGGTGTGTCTAGATTCCAGCGATGGCCAGTTTAGCTCTTTTAACATGTCACAATGGTGGGTCATGTAGGTACATTGTAGCACAAAGAGACAGAATGAGTTATACAATGTAGTAAGTTTATGAAGGTGTGTTTGCAGGGCAGTGCATACACTACATCTCCGTATTCAATAGCCAGCATAAGCATTTGTTGCACAATCTGCTTTTTTATTGACATATAAACATACATATATCAGTTCTGAGTGTGTGTTTGTGTTACTGTACGTGCGTGGTGATTATTGCTTATTGGGAGACAGAAATCCTGGTGAGTTCCCACACTTCTTTTTTTAGGACTTGATCCCTGGAGACAGGTGAACTCAAAAATGGAGCAGAGGTTGGAAAAACAAGGTCAATAGAGTGACCTTCACGGTGAGTAGGGAGAAGGGAGGATTGTGTAAGTCCAAGTGAGGATGTGAGTGAAAGTCGTTTGGAGGCAGCAGGGGCAGAAGGATCATCAATCAATTTTTCAGCATTGCTTGTCTTTAACTATAGATAGCAGTTCCTTGTGTGAACTCTGGTCTAGTTTTCGAGCAGGGTTCAGCCTATACGCTCCTCTTGTGGTGCACGTTTTTAGATTATGTTCAATAAAGGTTAGGTTTTATTTTGCACATTGTAGGTCATTATTTATTAGGTTATTCTGGTTCCCCCATCATTTTGTGATATTCACCTTTTCATTATCATGTCAGTACTGAATTGTCATTTAAATTATACCTAGCCCTACAGTTATTCCTCGTATCCTCACATCTAAGAAATATGCACAAAGCAGTCGTAGTTTATTTGGTTTATTTTTTTATGGTCATTAATTATTTTTTGACAGAGCGTAAATCCTATGTATCTGTAGCAGCTCTTTGAAAAAAAAAAAGGCCACTGGTCACAGAAAAAACTTGTTCACAGGAGAAAATACATTCGTGGAAGATAAAGCTGCTGTTTGAACAGATGTAATATTTAGAAGGGCTGCGGAAGAACGGAATGGAATGAATAATACATGTTACGACATAGTGTCATTTAAATATTCAAATAAATTATGTCCATTTAAAGAGAACCAGTAATACCCAACACAAGTTGGAGAAATATTAAGGAAGCACCGCTACCGATACTAGTATCGGTGCCGATACTGAGAATTTGGGTGAGTACTCGTACTGGAGCCTGTTATGGAGCCTGAGGCTGATGTTAACATATTGTTACAAGCCTGAGAACTGCTGGAGCTCTTCCTTCCATTTAAAGTATAGTGGACATTGGAAGGAACTTGAACCTGTCAATAACCGGTTCACCATTTAAAAGTATAAAATGAGGTTCATTTTCAGAAAGAAAATAAAACAATTCTTTAATACAAATATCAGATGTCTGATAAGTGAAACTGATCCAGTTCTTAAATTCAAGTACTTCTGCGCCCACAGACATCCATTGTGTCCTGGAGGCTTATATTGTTACCTCTAGCTATAGCCAAAAACGGAAGACTATCATTGTTATTCAGAGAGCACCAAAATGTCACAGAGTTGCTGACCCTGCGGGGAATTCAGCATTCACCGCAGGGTACCTGAAGTGCTGCGAATCTGCCGCAAACCCGCTGACAGCCGCGGCAAACCCGCCAGACAGCTGCCAAACGCAGCCATCGATTTGCTGACCAGCCGCAGAAAAATGCAGACAAACCACCGGACGGGTAAAATAAATCTAAAAACAAACAACTGAACGATTGATGTGTCAAATTTGAAACGCTATATGCAAAAAACTACTGGAAGAAAATGTCTGCATTAACATATAAGGTCCTATGAATAATAATAGCAAGGTCTGTTACAGAAAAAAGAAAAACGCTATTTAACCCTTTCGCTGCTGAGGCATTTCACGCCTCTGTGCTGAACTCATTTTTACCTGTGTTCTCTCATCATGTTTAAACGCGTTTTGAAGCCTTATTTTAGTACATGACCCAGACATATTATATATCGTTCTTTCCGGCAGACTCGGCAGATTCATAATATATCATTATTATATGTATACGTCATGCCATGTCTGTATAATATAACACAAAATGCAATAAAATTAGAATTTTCAATAATTTACAACATGTAAAGTGTTTTTTTCACATTTTAACATGCGAGCAATTGCGATTATATTTTGTATGGGGTGCGCTTGTTAAAAATACATTTTTTTTGGGGGAAAAATACGCAATTTTTAACAAACGCACCCCAAACAAAAATCGTTAGTGCAGCATCATTGTTCACATTATAATTGAAATGGGAACAATATTGCTGCATTAACAAAACAAAACACAAAAAAAATCTTATTTTTTTTTATAATTTTGTTTAAATATTTTTTTATTTTTATTTTTATTTTTTATTTTTTTTAAAAAACTTTCTACATGGTCATGTTTGGTATTGTTGGAAAGGCCATGCTCTGGCCATTC
This sequence comes from Leptobrachium leishanense, assembly GCA_009667805.1. Classification (NCBI taxonomy): domain Eukaryota; kingdom Metazoa; phylum Chordata; class Amphibia; order Anura; family Megophryidae; genus Leptobrachium; species Leptobrachium leishanense. The sequence continues at coordinate 131,377,555 of CM019066.1, read as the reverse complement.
CAACTATAACAAACATTAACCCCTAGCTGACACAGATCTGGAGATAGGAACCCCCTATCTCCACCATTGCTCGCAGCTAGGGGCTAACTCCAGGACTGGCATTGCAACTGCTATGCACGATGGCGCCAGTCGTCAGGGGGAGTTCCCAGAGGCTTGGCTGACATCCAAGATGTCGGCCAGCTCCAGGAGAGGATCACGATCCGGCGCTTTTCGGCACCGAATTGTGATCCGGCTCCCCAGGGGTTAATGTCAGCCACCGTTTGGAAGGGCAGGCTGTGCCCTTCCAAACGGTGCCTGCCGTAACCTTCTGGCCCCCGGCGATCGGGAGGGAGAGAGGTCTGAAGGACCTCACCCCCTCCCTTTCAGGCGCCTCCTCCGCACTCACGGGGGGCGCCTGAATTAGATGTCATTGCGCCGCGGCGATGACATCTAATGGACCCGCCGGGGTCCCGGAGTGCCGGGCTGACATCCAAGATGTCAGCCCGCACCGGGGGGGCCAGAAATCGCCCGGGGGCTCAGCGCATCCATAGCACAGGAGATGCACTTGGCAGGGCGAGCTGAGCGCGTCCTTAGCAGCCAGGTGGTTATAAAAAAAATATTGGAAAAATAATTTTGCTGAAAAATGCCTAAAAAATCCTAAAAGAAAAATAAATTAAGTGACTTTTTGCTGCAAATTAAAAGAATAAACGGTTTGATATATATTGAATAAAAACAGGAATATTTTTAACAGTGAAACCTATGGGATTTAAACCTGCCGAATGAAACCACCGAACATCAGGGCATTTCACTGACATTTCGATGCTGTTCAGTGTTCTCTGAATAGATTAACCATTGCTTCTATATGGGGGATTTCACTGCCTTCGAACAGGCACCGTATTTGCTGGCAATTTGCCAAAATTTGGCAAACTGTTCCGAATAGCTGAATGGCCATGAAAGTGCATCGTACAGGGAAATTCCCTGTTCGGTGCAATTTAGGAGGCAGATCAGCTCTCTCTGAATAATCCCTTATAGGTTTAACAGGAATAAGGAAAACTCAAGACATGACTGCTACACAGCTGGCAGAACAACATAGTAACATATAAGAAAATGAACTTGGATGATGGCGCTACGTAACGTAGTATAATATCTCAGAACAGCAGATAAAACACAGACAAAGCTTTTACTAAAAGGTAAAGGGAATAAAATCTAATTCAAGTAGTGGCTGACGTCTTCATAGTGGCCGCAGTATGTTGTTTCAGATGTTGTAAGTTGTCACTTAACTACAACGAATCATATCCATGGAATTAGTTCATCATCCTATTTTATACGGAAAATATTATTGCCACAATGCACAAAGATCATAATGGGTAATAGCTGAGCAAATGACTGTGTATTTCCTGCATCACATCATCTTGGATAGAATACACATATTGTGATGCAAAACATCATGACTGTCTTCAGAAAGTACAATGGAGGAATATGGAAAGTCCAACTAAAGGAGGGGAAAAAATAAAATGCAACATGAGAAAGATCATGAGTTTTGCAAAAAAAGAAAAGGATATGATCGTCAGGAATGTCTATGAATTATATCATCTTCTTTATTTGTGTAGAATAAGAATTTGATTTGGTGAACTGCATAATGTGTTACTTCATGGTACCAAGGTATGCTGGCAAAGCCCAGAGACTGACAGTATAAAAGTAGGTCATGGAGGAAAACCAGTAGATTTAGTAATGACATCAAGGAACACAGAGTAATAAAGGCTAGATGGTGTCATGTTTCACATGCCTTGTGATATGCCTTTAAGATTTGCACATGTTTCATCTACCCCTGGGGTTCTCTCCTCCCCTCCTCATGGTTCAGTGATTTCCTGTCTAGATAGCTCCACCCTTGTTCATTTCCCAGTAATCCTTAGCAAGCCTAATGGACCAGATCACACTATGATTTCTTGATATATCTGATGTACATTGTTGAGGATTTTCTACAGTTTATGGAATAAAACTTCATCAGATCTTCAAGGTGTCATCTGGATTGAGTCACTGCCTATAATTCACCTAAAACTGGGAGTTATCGCCATCTCATCACAACTGTACGTTCAGAGATCACATTCTCAGTGCTTTCATGGAGAAACAGAACAGATGGGGATGACAGGAACTCACAGATAAGGCAACAATAGGAAGCACAGTGGCAAATACAGGACTAGATTTACAATGAAATGGTGTGATGTCAAGGCAAATTCTTAGGCCGTGGTCAAACGAGCCTCATTGGAGAGCAGAAGGAACGTCCGTGAGAGTGAACGTTCCTTCCACTAGACGCCCGTCTGGCCGCCTTGCAGAGCGCAGTTAGTGCACTCAGCGCCGCAAGGCTCGATCCTCCTAGAGAGGATTGCGCATTGCAGCACCATCAACGCGCGTCTAGCATTTGACAGGGAGGCTTTGTGCACGGACGCTTGTATTGTGCATTTCATGCACTCTCAAGCATGTGACTGGCCACGTTGCAGCGTCACAACGCTGCGAAGGACACCGGTAGGCACATCAGCACGGATACACCTAGTGCGCTTGTCTGACACTGACCTAAAGGGAGGCAGCTCCCATAGGCAGAAGTCCAGAAAACAAGATTGATAGGGAGCTCCTGAAACTTCTCTCAGGCTTGGTGGGCATAAAATAAAGACTAGGCTCAAAGGCAGATACAGGAAAGATGCTACCAGGGATAATGTCAGAGCAATACTGGCTTGGTCGAGTCTTCTTGCGTCCTTTTGGTGTTCCATGGCATGTGACATAATGTGTTAAATAGTATAGCTAACCACTCCCAGCTCCTGCTTTTTTTTTGTGCATTCAACGGACAGCAAAGCATACAGCTGCTTTTACTAATTATATTTGATATTATAAAGCAGAATGCCAGATATGACTGCAACCAGACTAATCTGAGTATCTCACCGGAGTCAGCCAGTCTAAATATTGCATTGGATTTCGTTCAAATGATTCCACAACAGACTGTGGTAAGACATCAAAGGTTGATATTTATATAGGGCATTCCAAGTAACATACTGTATTTATATAGTCGGCTTTACTGGTTGTTATGACTGGGTCACCTGACTCATTATGTCCTAGCCAGTCTCCTGTGTCTCACGCAAACTTTAATATGATCTTGGAAATAATAATTTTCAACTCCCTTGACACATAAACACCCTGCCCTGTAAATCTTATACCACAATAAAAATTAGGTTTCTTGAAATGGAGCAAACATTTTCAAGCTGCATTTTCTGAGCATCTCTGGAGAAGCTTTGCTTTTAGATGTCTTCGCTAAACAGCTAACAACAAGGTTATTCAGAGAAAGGTGGAAATCAGGAGAAGTGGCAGGCGAAGAGAACAATCTAGACCAAATAGCCGATTTGGAAATTGAGATAAATTGGAGAAATTTGGAGCTCGACAGATTCATAATATATCATTATTATATGTATACGTCATGCCCTGCCTGTATATTATAACAAAAACCGCAATAAAATTAGAATTTTCAATCATCTACAGCGTGTAAAGTGATTTTTTTTCCACATTTTATCATCTGAGCCTTTGCGGTTATATATTCTATGGGGTATATTTGTCAAAAAAAAATTAGAAATGGGGGGGAATTACGTGATTTTTAGCAAACCACCCCACAGAAAAAAATCATTAGTGCAGCTTCATTGTTCACATTAAAATTGAAATGGGAACAATATTGCTGAATAATAAAAATAACACACACAAAAAAATACGTTTTTATTAATTTATTTTCATTTTGTTACTATTTTTTTATTTTTATTGTTTTTTCTTAATTTGAACATGGCCATATTTGATGTCCGTGGAAAGGCCATGCTCTGGCCTTTTGAATGACGCCAAACATGACCCACTAGCTGCAACTGTTCGGGAGATATGGGGTTCAAAAGAACCCCTTATCTCCATCATGGGATTTTCTTAGGAAATCCCCGGGCAGCTAGGGTTTCCCGGCTAACTGACATCATCGTGCCATGTATAATGACGGCAGATGACGAGGGGGGACCCAGAGGTGGACCTGCCATCTAAGCTAGGGGTCCCCACCGAAACTAGGTCGCGATCTGGTGCCGGATCGTGGTCCAACACCTCAGGGGTTAAAGACAGGCATCGCTTGAAAGGGCAGACACTGCCCTTTCAAGCGATGCTTGTCTTTACCTTCTACCTCCTCCCGATCAGGAGGGAGAGGGATCCGAAAGGACCCCCCTCCCTTCAGGTGATCTCCTGTTTTTGCCTAGTGGTTCCCTTAAAATTACATCATCGCGTCAGACTTGATGACTTCATTACGCCGGGAGGGGCCTTTAAAAGCAGCGTCTGGCTTCAAGGAAGTCAGAACGCTCCGGGACCCCGGAGGAGAGCACTATCACTCACTTATGTGAGCACTAGCATTGAGGCGATAGGGTCCGCTGTCAGCAGCATCTGCTCAATCATTTAATGCCTAAGAAGGGGGAAAGGTGCCACTTTAAAAAACAGCTCATCTGGAGAGGCACCTGTGACAGGGAGGGGTGCAAAGCCAAAGATTGTGGTCAGACCTCAAAATATAACATACAAAGCCAGAATGACTGTGTAACAGCAACTGGGGTTTACTGGTCTCCGGGGTGCGGGCCAGACCTAACTTACAGACCTTCCAGCATCCGTCCCCTCTCCAGCCAAGTTGATCCGCAACAGCTTTCTTTATCTCACAAACCTCAGCCAGAATTTGAGGGAGTTCTGTAAAATTCTATGTATCTCTCCCCAAAACACCAGGCAAGACTTAATGCAGGGACAAATAATGATCTTTAATTTGAAATGGGGACCAGTTATATGGGAAACCGGGAGGAGGAGGTAAAATGACATACAGGGTTATTCAAAGAGAGCCGATCTGGCCCCGAAGTGTAACCAGAGACTGAAATTCAGCGCACAGTTACATTTCCTGGCCATTCGGCTATTCAGAGAGCATGCAGTTCGCCAAATGTCGGCGAAATTTCCTGCACGTATGGTGCCTGTTCGAGGGCAGTGAAATCCCCCATAGAGAACAGAGAAGCAATGCTTCGGCTATTCAGAGAACACAAAACAGCTGAGAAAAGTTGCCGAAATGCCCTGCTGTTCGGTGATTTCATTCGACAGGTTTATTCAGGAGAATCCCATAGGCTTCAATGTTAAAATAATTCCCGTTTTAATTCAATATCTAATAAACCGTTGATTATTATATTCTGCAGTAAAAAGTCTCTTCATGTATAGATTTTTTAGGATCTTTTAGGCATTTTTGGGGATTTTTTTGCAAACTTTTTCACCATTTTTTTTAAAATAGTTTTTTTTTTTTCTGTAACAGATGTTTTTATTATCGTTCATTGGATCTTATGTGTAAATTCCAGACATTTTCGTTCAGTAGTTTTTTTGCAAACAACAGTGTTTCAATTTTCAAACTTTCAAGTTTGTCAAGTTCGCCAGCTTGTCGTTTTTTTCCGGCAGCTGTTCTGCGCTGTGTTCAGCAGCACGGCGGCTTTTTCTGGACGTGTTTGGTGTGTTTTGTTGCAGCGGTTCGAGTGCGGCGGTTCGAGTACTACAGATCGTATCGGATGCGTTTTTCAGCGGGATTTCGGCAGTTTTGCAGCGGATTTTTGGGTACGTTCCCTACACTCCGGGGACCCTGCAGGAAATGCTGAATTCACCGTAGAGTGGAGAAATTTGATTCCCGAAGTGCAGGGAACGAGAGAGCACTGAAATGTTGGTGACATTTAGGTACTCTCCGAATAACCCCAATTGTCTTTGAAAGTTGGCTTTGCCACATTGGTCCACAGTCCCTTGGCAGAAGGCCAGCATCCACACTTCTCCAACAGGCACTGAGGCCGTGTATAGTATGGGCAAGGAGGACACCAAGGAGGATGAGGGCACACAGATGGAGGGAGCTTTGGCCACAGACTGCAGTCAACCTAAACATGCATTTTTCATAAAGATGCTTCTGAGACCAATGAGTACAATATATCTGATACACAGCACCCAGCTTTAATATGGTTTCAAAGATATTAATAAATAAAACGTCATTTAGGAATGAAATCCTCCCTGTCACAGGCGCCTAATTGCAGGACCTATTTAACCTTGAACTGCAGGGACTCCTGGGAGGATGTGTTTCATAAGTAAGTGGGTTTATCGCATAAGAACAGTCATTAGGTTAGGAAGGAGAAGACCTGTGTGATGTGGTACATTAACATTGTGGCAGGCTTACACACAATGTCCAATCATAACCAAATCCCCCTCTTTTGTTACAAAATTAGCTGTTTTTAATATCCTTATTATGGTATAATAGGGTCGTGCTCTATATTTGTTAATTTGTGTTCAAACGTTTCAAAAGCTCTTATGAAAAATACACATTCAGGTTGAGTGCAGTCATTTTATGGTCACACACACACACACACCACACACACACACACAAACACACAAACACACAGACACACACAAACACACACCATCTCTCTCATACAAACAACATCTCCCCCATATTTCCTTTTTTTTCCCTCAGGGGTCGTCACCTTCATATCTCTCTCTTCACATATACATATATATATATATATTATAAAAATGAGTATCTGGACTAACACAGCCTATCCAATATATATATATATATCACACACCCTACACTTCTTTCTCACACACACATAACCTTATACTTCTCTCTGACTCTGTCACACATAAACCTATCTCTCCCTACACACTTATACCCCTACACCTCTCTCTCTTATACACACACAGTCTTTCCCCTATCTATACCTATACTGTGTGTGTGTCTCTGTGTCACTTGATTCCTCCCTCCCTCCTCCCTCTCTCTCTGTAACTCCTATCTCCCTATCTGTGTGCCGGTTGTAAGCAGAGGGTGTATGGGCTGCTGAGGAGGGGCAGCTGATGTCATGATGGGAGGTATCCACACAGGGCTCCTGCACTGCTCCTGAGTTGCATGTAGTATTTCCATGGCATGCTGCCTGTGCCCTTCTCACAGAGCCCGGAGTGCGGAGAGGAGGTGCTGCCCCCATCCCAGGGGAGGGTTCGCACCGGTGACAGAGATGAACGAGCCCAGCTTTAATCCACAAAGAGTTGCAGGCGCCGAGGAGTTTCTTTAGACACAGAGTTGCTCCGGCGGCTGCACAGAGCCCGGCTCCTCCCGTGCCCATCCTGAGCAGTGGCGGCAGCTTCAGCACCAGGCAGGGACGGACAGCTCCTGGGACACAGCATCCTGCCCTCTGCCAGCACCCAGCAAGCACAATGTACCAGGGGCACATGCAGGTAAGCTCCCTCTATTCATGCACCCTGTACTGGGACTGGGCACAGGGGCAATTATTAAGATTGTGTGCAAAATTAGGAGGCAACAAGTGAAGAAATAATGCATTTAAAAAAGATGTCTGATGATATGTTTATATTATATCTCACCATTACCACCATTATTCTTATTCTTATTAACAATGACAGGAAGAATGTTGAGATCTTAGAACTTTTGCAAAGTTCTGTGGGTGGGCTAATCAGTGTGGTGCCCTCCTTGGATCAATGTGATGTATGCATTGGAGCCACTCAGCATGCCTTTCCATTCAGTGTATCCCTGGGTGTATGTCAGATGAAGGGCAAACTGTATATGTGATGTGCAGATGAATTAAAACATGCATTTTCATACAGAGAGCTGTCATTTTTACATTCTGCATCTGAACCTATTTGGGGATCATGTGGCCATGTCTGTGTCACTGTCCGCCATGTGAATCTCTCCATTATTTATGTATTATTTAAAGCAATGGAACACAAAGTCCATCCTCCTTGCAAACAGGTGAAAGAGAACATTTCTAAAGTGCAGCATTATTGATTATTGTATTGAAGGGGAGGGCTGAGGTTGGCATTGAACCATGCAAGGCATTTTTGTCTCTGATTCCTGTAACCTTGACTCTAGCCCTCCCCTCTATGGCTTGGGAAGAAGAGTCCCACATGATGTAAAGGAAATACTGTGCTATCTATAACTGCAGGAGAAAACCCTTGTTAGAACATCCATCGTATCCCTTGATACCTTTCATTCTGTCCTAGTATAAACCAAAACAAACAATAAAAAGGCGCAAGTGAATTCATTTCTGGTGAATCAGCATGATTTGTCAAATGGAAATCTACCAGGAGTAACAAACTCCGCACAAAGATGTTGTCAAAGCTTAAATCCAATTTTTTAAATTTATTTTATTCATATTCAAGATTTTTATTTTGAAAAATAAGCAGCAAAAGAACAAACATTAGAAAATAGGAGCCTCGCAGGGCTAATCGGCTTCAATCAAAAGAAAGGACACGGCGGCAGAACAGTAGTCATCAATCCAAATTTTATTTCCAAAACTTTGAGAGAGGCTCCATCATTTTATAGACTTGCAGGGTTATTCAGAGAGAGGTGAAAAGCAGGAGAATGACCGGAGAATGGAAAATTCTAGGTCAAAATAGCCGATTTGGAAAGTGAGATGAATGGGAGAATTTTTCTGGTTTGGCTATTTTGACCTAGAATTTTTCATTCTCCAGTCATTCTCCTGCTTTTCACCTCTCTCTGAATAACCCTGTAGGTAATATCTATTAAGTATCTGTTTTCCGACATTCATCCACAATTCCTTATATACAATTTCAGCGTAACTCAAATAAATCAGAAATTCAATTAATTCCACGAGGGACTTTTCGTGAAAATACATAACATTTAGTCATACTTGTCTATATATAAAGCTGCGCTTAATGCTTTCACAGAAAGCACAAATTATAGGGTTCACTCTAATGAAAGCTTTACACTCGCAATCAATGGTGTTCTGAGCTGTAATGAGTCCTGGAAGCTGTGATTTTATGGATTCATATTTTGATTTATAAGACTTCCTAGAATCTGAGCAATGTCTCAGTGTGATAGAGCTGAAAGCAAGCAATGACACTTCAACAAAAAAATATCAGTACACGTTGACCCTAAAGTACAGCTAGATTTCTAGATACATAGAGACAGACATACATCAATGGATATACAGTATGGGGTCAGCAACCTTGGCTCTCTGTTGTTTTGGAAACTACATTTCCCATGTGGCTCAGTCAGCCTAATGGGTGACTGAGCATCTTGGGAGATGTAGTTCCCAAAACATCAGGGAGCCAAGGTTACTGATCCCCGGTATATACAAACCATTATTAAACGTGGATTTTTAGTTAAGGCTAGGGTCAGACTGAGGCAGTGCGAACGCGCGTTCTGGCGCACTTAATCACGGCCGTGCTAGCAGCAGATGCCGGGCAATGACGGCCAATATACGAAGTACGGTCGCACAAAAGTCCGGCTGCGCAACGCAAGTGGAAAATGAACGCATTTTTTCGAGAACGTTAAACCACTAGTACTGACGTACAGAGTGCCCTGCGTCCGCTAGCGGCGTGTGTGCGTGAATTGGAGATGTCAGACACTGCTAATGTCCGGCCAACATAACGTCCAGATGCAAGAAGTGTTTTATTGATGATCCGTACAAAATCACGGATGAAACTGCGCATAGTATGACCGCTATTGCGTATTCCGGGAAAAAATACGTCCATTCTTCGAACGCACATTTTCACGGACAACGTGAAAAATGCGTTAGTCTGACCCTAGCCTAAGCCGACCAATATCTGCATGATGAGCCAAGTCACTAAAGTTTACACACTTTTAGGCAACTTTTGCATTGAACCTAATGGTGGACTAATCTGCTGAATCACTGATATGAATATATATAGAATATAGTCATGATATCCCCAGTATACACATTTATATGTACATAAAATATGCACACGTATGTGTACTCACACTATTGACCCATTAAAACATGTGTAATTAACTGTACGTGTACCAATTGATCTGTTTATACACACAGACAACAAAAGGGCAGCACTCAACCGGAACATGCATTTCTCATAACGGTGCTAAAGACACCAAGGGATACAACATACAAAATAAAGGCTGTACTCGATGGACGCACGTCTTTTTGTCCCGGCCTATGTAACTATATACCACGCACTCAACCCAGACAAGCATCTTAAAGGTTAAAGACATCTAATGTGATGTGTCTGAGTGGCGCTTCACTTCTTTTGATGGATATTGTTTCGATACCGCTGTATTTTGTTCTTTATTGTATCTATTCACACCTGCTGTTGCATTGGCAGTCATAATACCTCTTTTGAGGTTAATTTCATCTGTATTTTTCAAATTTACTCTCTTAACAAATCTTTAATTTGTATAAAAAACATCTAACGTATGAGTCAAATATTTGGAACTTATGTTAGGTATTTTTAACCTTTTAAATGCATGTTTGGGTTAAGTGTACTGAATTTTGTGTGAGTAATAGATATACAGTATATCTTTAGTGTAACTGATAAACTGTCTTTGTCTTTGTAAATGAAGTTTGATTGCGCTGTCCACTGTAACTGCAAACACGGTTGTGTTTTTTTGGGGGAGTCTTATTATTGACTTATTAAGCTTGGGATATGTGCATTTTTTAATCATAATTAAAGTGAATAAAACAGGCGTTTCATTATAATTTTAATGACACGAGTCTATCCTAAACGTTTTTATCTTTTAGAAAGTCTTGAGGAGTTGTTCTCTTGGGGTAAATGTATTTTCTCTTAACCCTTGCCTTTCTGAAACAAAAAGCTGGCTACTTATCCTTCCTTAAAAAATCGTGCGTGTTAAGCTTGTAACTCACTGCAGCCCAGTGCTGGGGGCACCCAAAAAAAAAACCTACAATACACAAATATATAACAGCATACACAGGCGCAATTATGTATATCACTAAAATCTCCAGTGGTATTTAATCCATCGTGGTTATGTACAGAGCAGGGGTCTTGGCAGGCGGCTGGCAGTAGAAGAGTCAAGGCTGTGGCAAAGGGGTCTGGTACACAGGTAATCCACAAAGTAGGGGTACAGGAAACAAAGAATGAAGGTACCGGTGGGTTTCTCTCCCGTTAAGGAATCTCTCGGTGGGAATCAACTTGGTAGGGGTCTCGTTAGGTTCAGGAACAGGGCATTTTCAGGAGCCAGGTTAGGTTTGAAGCACAGGGTCAGACGTCAATGAGAAAGCCAGTCTGACCCTGTGCTTCAAACCTAACCTGCCACCTGAAAATGTGGATTACCTGTGAACCAGACCCCTTTGCCACGGACTTGACTATTCTACTGCCAGCCGTCTGCCAAGACCCCTGCTCTGTACATAACCACGTTGGATTAAATACCAAAGAAGATTTTGGTGATCTACATAATTGTGCCTGTGCATGTTGTTATATACTTATCCTTTCTTACTTATTCCCTGTTACCTTTTTTCTTCCATAAAATGATAATATATGGTAAATATAGCGATTTTTAGAATTATGCAGGATTGTGTATGCAAATTATGCATAATATAGGTCAAAACACAATACTGAAAAATAAGAAACAGATCTCGTCAATCAGTTGTTTATGGCCTACAATGAAATAAAAAAAGAGCCCTATAGTAGTCGTTAGGGTATCTTAACGTCTGACAGCTGTGCTGATGCTATTTCCAGTTAAGCAGTGGTTTAGGTTAATTGGCCATGTAACCTGGAATTATGGATGTGCATGGCTGAAAATTTATTTTCGTTTCATTTCGTTTTAGGAACTTCTTAATTAATTTCGTTTCGGATCGATTTGAAATTTCGAATCGATTCGAATCTCATATATCGATTCGATAGTTGATATCAATTCGAATTTTGGAACACTGAATAAAACCCCAATTAATCAAATTCTGCTGTTAAAACAAAAGCTAGGGTTAAATTTTAAGCTGTGTCACAGATTTAGTATTTGAGTCAAATTAAACAGTGAAACAAAATTTATTTAGTTTCATAAAGTCCTTTGCTTACTATTACTTGTATTGTAAGTTAAGATCAATTCGATAGTTGAAATCAATTTGATAGTTCATTTCAAATTCGATAGTTGATATCAGTTATTCAAATTTTTCTTTTATGATGATGACACAGTGTAAAACGAAATAAATTTGTTATATACCATTTCGTTTCGAATTCGTATTGTATCGATTCGTTATTCGGAAGTACTTCCAAATACGAATTATCAAATGCACATCTCTACCAGGAATGCATTAGGCCAGTTATATCCATCTTTGACCCACTGGATGTTTTGGCTTGCACCTTGGAAGTATCACCTTCATTATACAGTGTAATTCTTTTTCTTGTAACTGTCAGTATTGACTGACAATATTGCTTCTTTTCTCTTTGTCATCAAAGTATATTTCCCCAAAAACCTAGGGTATATCAATGTGTGTAATCGGTCAATGATTAGAATAGTGTATGATGGGACAACTAGTATGGATCACTAGCAAAAGAAGATGAAGGGGCTATAATACCCAACCAAATCAACAAGGGTCCAATAACAGAATGAGTCTGAGCAAAAACAGTTGTTTGTAAACAGATGGGGGGAAACAAGGCCAGTGCGTACTGTGAAATTACAGATGTAGGTGCAACAACAGACTCAATCAAATTTTAAACTCTCCCTATGTGCGGGTTTTAAGTTACTCACATGCATCTAAAAATATATACAGCACGTGCCCTTTCATATACTCCGCCATCCAGGAAATGCTATTATTAAAAATGTGACTATGTGAGCAATAACTTGATATTTCTTCTGGCTTTTGAAGCAGAAAGCAAATATGTGGTTAGTGTTCGAAATGTTTCTTCATCACAAAACCAAGAAAATCTTGAGAATTTCTCATGCATTTACATGTCAGTCATAGGTGATGTGAGCTACACGAAGTCGACCTTATCACTCCCATACAGTGGGATTATTCAGGGCTTTTTTTAAATTTCTGCGTTAGAGAATTTCTGTTTACTAATGCGGCGTGGCAATAACATATTAATTAAAATTCTCTTAAAGGTATTGTTGTCGCTGAGTCTACAGGTCTCAAAAATCTCATAAATTCAGAAGCTGCACATATCATATTGTCGTTAAACAGATCAAAAAAGACAAGTTATATAATGAAATATTTTTCCAGACTTCTTTTTTTTTTTGTTCCTCTCTGAAATAGACAAGCTCCTTAAACGTCTTCAAAACAAGGAGTGATTTGCATAATTATTATTGGTTGTGATATGCCAGACAATGTCTAGAGAGGAATCACTGTAGAAAAATGTATGTTCATCTTCACATGGTAGTAATGATCCATGATGAGTAACTTAATTGTATTTATTATCTTGGATACATGGCAGCATCCTGTCTTATTAACTGATCATCATGTAACGGCACTGAGGATTTTATTTATTTTTATATATTTAATGTTTGATTTTTAACATAAGGAATCTGGCTTCATTTAAACACTTCCTAAAGACGCTTCTGTTTGGGGAAGTCCACCACTTCACTCCGTAACAGAAACATCTGACTGACCCATAAACGGTCCTCACCCCTCCCTGCATTAACTTATCACTGCACTCTTCTCCTCCTGCTTCTCACCCCCTCATCCATCTTGTCACAAGGAGGGCACCTTGTATACGCAAGGTGAGGCCCTAGTACAAAGGAAAGCCCCAATATGCAGATAATACTGACCTAGGCCAGAGACCCTGCACGGTAAACAGCAGCCCTATTCTGAAAGACCGGTCTTTAGAATAGTCAGATCTGCTCTAAAGGAAAATAATACAACAGCGTCATGCAGAGTCTAAGGACCTACAAATGAGACAGGAATATACATATATCAACGGTACAGACAAGGAGTATCCAAATAGGGAAGTAAAGATAAAGCAAGGAGTCATAAACCAGAACGTATACCTTATACTGATGCCAGGGATCCAGAACTGGGAGAATAGTCAGCCAGGCAAAAGGGTGAGAACCAGGTAATCAGTCAGACATATAACATAATCAGACAAAAGGATAAACACTAGAACTATAAACACATAAATGACTAGACATGAACTAGAACCTGGACTAAGTAAAGAAACAGCAGACAGATAAGGAGACAAGACCATACTAACTGAACAGAACAACAGTAGGGAGCTCTCAGGATCAAACACATAGCAGGAATCAGAACTGAAAGTGAACCAGAATGCAAGAGCAATGGGAGAAGGGCCCATTGCAATATATAGCGAGGTGATCAGCCCACATCACCAACAGGAGAGCTAACGAGGGAGCCACTTAACCCCTGAGCTACAACCCAGGGAAAGCAACACACAAAAACATAAGGGAAACGCAGGCATAAAGAATACAGAGGGCAGGGGGACAGGGCTGGAACGGGGAAACGTGACACGTCTAGATTGTAAATTTCCATGGGAATAGGGCCTTCATGTCCTCCTGTATCTGCTGGCAGCCTTACTGACCTGTCTCCTTTATGTATTGTAGAATTGTCCTGTCTTTACCCATTGCACCATTGTAGCGTTGCGGAATGCGTTGGCGCTTAATAAATAATAATAAAAATAATATTAAAGAATATAATCCCATTGATCTAGTTAGTGTTCACCATTTGATTTAATTATTCTGAGGGTATCATAGGGGATATTGTGCCAGTTCCATGAAGCAGCATTGACATTATTAGTTGACCTTGGTAACTGCTTGACTGTGGACAACACTGTAAAATGCTTCGAGTCTCTTTTCTTCTATCAAAGGATTTTTTCTAAACTTGGGTGTCAAAGGGGATTACTTAAAAGTCAGTCTTCATGGAGAGGACTATTAGGGTCAGCATTAGATAATCTTTTCTTTTTTTACTTTTTTTCCTTACTCTGAGATTAGTGAATTGAGCAATTTTAGCAAGTATAATCCTGCTCCAAGCTGCCGCCTTAAACTGACCTGAACTATTTTCACCAGCTTCCTTTCAAATCTCTGTTTGGAAAGAAGATAGATTTTAGCTCAATTAGCTAGTTATATTTTTTGTCAGTGCAATGACTGGTTTCAGGTTTTATTATTTTGAATCGCCTGTTTATACAAATGCACAGTTAGATTTAGAAACCTGAATTTCTTCCAATTTAGACAGAAATTCATTCTGATCATCTTTTGAAATTGAAAAAATCCAAATAGATTCACATGATTCACATTCAGATTTAATATAGTAATTCTCACTTCATTAAAATCGATTGTGCGGAATGAGAACTGCGAAGAATAGACATACAGTCAGGCCCAGAAATATTGGGACATCGACACAATTCTAACATCTTTGGCTCTATACACCACCACAATGGAGGTGGAATGAAACAAACACAATGTGCTTTAACTGCAGACTGTCAGCTTTAATTTGAGGGTATGTACATCCAACTCAGGTGAACGGTGTAGGACTTACAGCAGTTTGCAGATGTGCCTCCCACTTGTTAAGGGACCAAAGGTAATGGGACAATTGGCTTCTCAGCTGTTCCATGGCCAGGTGTGCGATATTTCCTCATTAACCCAATTACAATGTGCAGATAAAAGGCTCAGAATTAATTTCAAGTGTGCTATTTGCATTTGGAATCTGTTGCTGTCAACTCTCAAGAAGAGATCCAAAGAGCTGTCACTATCAGTGAGAAGCAAGTCATAATTAGGCTGAAGAAACAAAACAAACCCATCAGAGAGATAGCAAGAACATTAGGCGTGGCCAAAACAACTGTTTGGAACATTCTCAAAAAGAAGAAACGCACCAGTGAGCTCAACAACACCAAAAGACCCGGGAGACCACAGAAAACAACTGTGGTGGATGACCGAAGAATTCTTTCCCTGGTGAAGAAAACACCCTTCACAACAATTGGCCAGATCAAGAACACTCTCCAGGAGGTAGGTGTATGTGTGTCAAAGTCAACAACCAAGAGAAGACTTCACCAGAGTGAATACAGAGGGTTCACCACAAGATGTAAACCATTGGTGAGCCTCAAAAACAGGAAGGCCAGATTAGAGTTTGCCAAACAACACCTAACAAAGCCTTCACAGTTCTGGAACAAGATCCTATGGACAGATGAGACCAAGATCAACTTGTACCAGAGTGATGGGAAGAGAAGAGTATGGAGAAGGAAAGGAACTGCTCATGATCCTAAGCATACCACCTCATCAGTGAAGCATGGTGGTGGTAGTGTCATGGCGTGGGCATGTATGGCTGCCAATGGAACTGGTTCTCTTGTATTTATTGATGATGTGACTGCTGACAAAAGCAGCAGGATGAATTCTGAAGTGTTTCGGGCAATATTATCTGCTCACATTCAGCCAAATGCTGCAGAACTCATTGGACGGCGCTTCACAGTGCAGATGGAAAATTACCCAAAGCATACTGCAAAAGTAACCAAAGAGTTTTTGAAGGGACAGAAGTGGAATGTTATGCAATGGCCAAGTCAATCACCTGACCTGAATCCCATTGAGCATGCATTTCACTTGCTGAAGACAAACTGAAGGGAAAATGCCCCAAGAACAAGCAGGAACTGAAGACCGTTGCAGTAGAGGCCTGGCAGAGCATCACCAGGGATGAAACCCAGCGTCTGGTGATGTCTATGCGTTCCAGACTTCAGGCTGTGATTGACTGCAAAGGATTTGCAACCAAGTATTAAGAAGGGAAAGTTTGATTTATGATTATTATTCTGTCCCATTACTTTTGGTCTCTTAACAAGTGGGAGGCACATCTGCAAACTGCTGTAAGTCCTACACCGTTCACCTGAGTTGGATGTACATACCCTCAAATTAAAGCTGACAGTCTGCAGTTAAAGCACATTGTGTTTGTTTCATTCCAACTCCATTGTGGTGGTGTATAGAGCCAAAGATATTAGAATTGTGTCGATGTCCCAATATTTCTGGACCTGACTGTATGTACGTATTAGCAAAAGTTATAGAATACATTCACAAATCTCTTTTATGACAAAGTCCCAGTTACTTGACACATGTCCCATTGATCTCTGTGGTAGGACACAGTACTTTTTCAATATTTTATTGAGTGAGCTAAGTGTTACAAAGAGAGAGATAACAATCCACTTCATCTAAGTCAATGTGTCTGATGATTTTCAATTAAAAGTCAATATCAAAAAGTTAGGGCTGGATTTACTCATATCAGGACACATTTCAAAGACATGGGGCTCTATTACATTCCTTGTGCAAAAACGCTCGCGCAGCGCAATTTTTTTTGCGCTCAGTTTTAAACGTTAATGTGCGTAAATTAACGCTGGTATACAATCCGAGTGCATTTTTTCATCCGTCTGAAAATATCGCGCGTAAAAAATACGCGCAAATTAACGCTGCGCTCAGAAATCGGTGGGCAGACTGTTTTTTCGCGTGATTCAGCTAATCAGAATTAAGAACCACAATTGTCTCCCGTTCAGTTTTTGCACCTGTCAAAATCAATCTGAGTATATATGCTGCAGTAATAATAAAAACAAACACAACCTCTCAATTTTATTGTTTGGGTATGTGTAGAATGTGTAACTATACTGTGCTGTATTTTTTTTTTCGTGCTGGTGTATTTGGTTTCGGCCAGAACATTCAGATTTTCAGTTACCACCAGCTTTTAAAAGACGTTAAGATTATGCGCGCAAATGTCGTTCGGAAAAAATTGTGCATCGATTGTAATACCATCCGCATACCAGCGCACAAACGCATTTGCGCTCACAATGTTAAGGATAGGATGCGCGCACAAACTTTTGCTCGCACAGGGTTCGCGTAGGGTAACTCGCATTAGACATTAACGCGCATTTTGTGCGTGAACGTCGTAATACGAAGTTCAGCGCGAAGGGTTTTTCCCCTCGCGTTAATGCGTTTTTGCGCACGCGCAAAATTGTGCAAGAACAGTGTAATAGGGCCCTAGATTAGTAGGTTTTGGCGGTGATTTTTTTTTCCCTCCAAAATATCAGCTGACCTGTTTGAAAAAATTAAGCTACAGTCAATATTAGAGAAATGGCCCCTCGTTGATAAAATTTGGTATGATAACGAAGCCAAAGAAGTGGTTATATACATGACAGTGTATCCAATCACTGCTAGTAACCCTAACCTTAAAAATAACACATACCTAGGGTTAATGTTAAGGTTAGGTTTCATTTAGTAAGTCAACACGAGCATTCAATGTGATTTTTCCATGTTTCCTTGCCTCACGTTCCATTTATCAACATCTTTCAGCACTTGATATTCTTTCAGAATTCGGCATACTGCTAAGTTTGAATTAAATCGCTAAAACTGATACTTCCATAAAAAAGGGCTGATATTCGATCTGGATTGTTAAGGGGAATTGAAATGCTGGTATACATTTGTTTGAATCTCCCAATGTGAAAGATGTCCGACATGAAGCTGAAAAGGTGTCGGTTTCAGTTATCGTGCCGAAGTAGACCGAGCCTTTAGTTACAATTTATATATACATATGTTGCCAATTGACATAATGCAAAGTTAACATATACACGTTGTGTGTGTTTTACAGACATACTTTAAAATTGATGCCTTTAGCCGGAGATAAACATCTGTTTTTTCAGCAGGTGTATGTCCTATAGCTTCAAGACATTATTACTGCCATTATGAAAATGATAAATACAGAAACCAGTTCTCGTGACAGCTTGTTGCATCTTCATCCTCAAATAATAGCGCTCATTCAATTGCACCTGAAAAACACATTTCTCTCTTTTTTTTGTTTTTGTAACTTGTATGGAATTATGATGTTGAAAGCTTTCATCATTCATGAAGATTTTTTTTATGTGATTGATTTTGTTCACATTTCCCTACGTGGTAATTATATGCTAAATGAAAGATGTCAAACAATACAAATAGGCAAACTTGGATTCTAGGTATTGTGGGCTAGTGATCCCATTATAATTAAGGTAACATTGTTATCAAGAGTACCCTACATCCCATCTTACAACTCTTGAGCAAACTCGTCGACTTTGCTCAGATCATATTTTAATACTGCGCACAGCTGTTTGTATTCATAAAAACATACAGGGTTATCCAAAGAGATCCGAATGGCTGGAGAAAGGTAACCGAACGCTGAAAATCAGCGTACGGTTACCTTTCTTGGCCATTCGGCTATTGAGAGAGCAGGCAATATGCCAAATCCTGACGAATTGCCTGCACATACGGTGCCTGTTCGGTGCCTGTTCGAGGGCAGTGAAAACCCCATGAAAAAGCACTGCTTCAGCTATTCAGAGAACACAAACCAGCAGTGAAAGGTTCCCGAAATGCCCTGCCATTCGGTTGTTTAATTCGGCAGGTTTATTCAGGCGAATCCTATAGACTTCAATGTTAAAAATATTCCCGTTTTAATTCAATATCTAATAAACCGTTCATTATAAAATTCTGCAGTAAAAAGTCTCTTTATTTATAGATTTTGTAGAATATTTTAAGCATTTTTCTGGATTTTTTTTAAGTTTACTTCTTTTTTCTGTAACAGACCTTTTTTTTATCATTCCTTGGATCTCATATGTAAATTTCAGACATTTTCGCTCAGTAGTTTGTTTGCAAACAGCGTTTCACTTTTCAAACATTCAAGCAAACAGTTTTTTATGATATGATCGGCTCCTGCTCGGTGTAACGTTGGGGGCTTCCAGCCTTTCCGGTGTGCTTGAGGGCAGCATGTCTAATGCTGCTCGCTCACCAACACCCGGTTTAAATTGAAACAGGCAGGGAGGTGGCTGCATGAGGTGCGGCTTGAGAGGGGGGCGTGGTCTGGTGAAAGTCTTTTTAAAACCAACAGTTCCTTCTAAGCAGTGCCAGATCGTGTTTATCCATACCTGAGCTCCTTGTACCTGAATTCTCTCGTGAATTAACCTGTTATTGACCTCTGCTTGTTTTCGGACTATTCTGCCTTCCCTTGCCCTAGACTATTTTCTTGTACTACGCTTCTGCACTGATATCCACCCGGCTATTCCATTTGACTATTCTATACTCTGTATTCCTGATTCTGGCTCGTTTGACTACCCCCCGTGTTGCTGACCTGGTTTTGTATTACGACATTGTCTTTGATTAACCCTTTCTGTCTAGCTAGTATACCTGGCCAATTCTAAGGACCAGACAGTTAGGGATTCTTCTACGGCTACCCTGTTGGTAGCTTTTGGGCTCTGTGGAGTGTTGGGCTTTAAGGACTGCGTGGTGGGATCCGGGAACCGTGACACTCGGGTTTTTCCGGCGTCTTCGTTGGGTTAATCCAGATGTTTTTGCTGGTTTTCGGCGTGCAATCGCCGGGTGTTGGCAGGTTTTCGGCAAGTTTTGCCTGCACTTCGACAGCCCCGTGGTGCTTGCTGAATACACCGCAGGGTTGCCGAAATGGGAAAGCTGATTCGCACCGAATTGAAGAGAACAAAAAGTCACCAAACGTGCGGTGACCTTTCGAATCTCTTTGAATTACCCTGATACTAATTTCAATATCGTCTAGGTATGAGAGCTCAGTCCATCCAGGTGAGGACAAGATTATCAGGGTTATTCAGAGAGAGGTGAAAACCAGGAGAATTGGCAGGAGAAGAGAACAATCTAGACCAAATAGCCGATTTGGAAAGTGAGATAAATGGGAGAATTTTTCTGGTTTGGCTATTTTGACCTAGAATTTTCCCTTCTCAAGTCATTCTCCTGAGTTTCAACTCTCACTGAATAACCCTGTGTATATTGTGAATATCGGTTAAGAATATTTACCAGCCCAGATCAGATTAAATGAACCATAGGTTTCTACTGATGATGACATATTACGCATTATGTTCATCACATTGCCCTTTTTTGCTTTCAGGACACTTCTGGATTTCATCAGACAGGGCTGTTGACTAAAACAGCGCATGTAATTCATATGCTTCTAATTGGAAATCATTTAATTAATCATAACAGCTTCCTAAGAATAGCACCTACAATTGACTTATTGATCTCTAATTGAGCACCAGCTATAATAATGGGCAGCAATTTCTAGCAGTGTTAAAAGAAAACTGAAAATGTACAAAAAATAACTTACTAAAATACTATATTACCTATCCAATTATATATTAAAGGATGAGGAAATATGAACATAGAAACAACACTGAAATGATTTAAATATGAACTAGTTGAAAGCCCACCTAGGTCCTACTTGGAACATGATCAATGTACAGTGAAACTCGGTTACCCACAGTTTCCGTATCCACAATAGACCACAGTCATTAAATTAAACCATTAGACACTCTGTTGTCGACTCGGGTCTCGATTTTTAACTCTCGATTTTTTTCTTTTAAAAAAAATGGCTGCTTGTGGTCGATATTTCTTTTTCGAAATATCGGCTGATTCAGTTGAAGAAATTGGACCTAAGCCGATGTTCGAAAAATGCCACTGGTCCGAAAAAGTTGGCCTTTAAAAACCCAGAAAAAGCTTATTTTCAGCCAGCATCATACAGATTTTGCCTTTAATGAGGTCTTTTAGAAACATCTGATGTTCTAAGTGTAGATTTCAGTCCTATTCCCTTTATTTTTCTCCCTAAATATCTATTAATCCACACCTTTCAGCATATGATATCTTTTTCAGAAATCGACATACCGATAAATGTCTCACTAAAGCCGATATTTCCATTGAAACGTATAGCCGTGAGAGCTGATACTGGATTCATTTTTGGGGGGAGTAGTCAAAATATCACATATGAATCTCCAAAACAGAAAAAGGTTTGAAATACAGCCAAAAAAAGTTCAGTTTTCAGCTATCAGGTCAAATAAATCGAGGCCTTGGTTATGAAACCGACTCTCACAGTACTGCTGTTCTTGTGTTCACATAAATTATTATTCTGATTATTTTATTATTGATTATTGTGGATAACCCCTCACTACCAAGTGATTTTCCAGAAATCCACTGCCAGGAACCAGTGGGTTTTTGAAAAAGCACTTTTCATTAATTATAAAGTGATGATAGTCCCAATATATAATTTTGTACTATTCCCATGTGGCAGGCAGACACTACCATCTACTGGTCAAATGGAGCTATTGCAGCTTGGGCTGTGCTGCAGGAAGTGAATATCACTGTGGTACACACATAAAACTCTTCTCTTGTAAAACTGTTGTAACACTTCGGGTGTCATGCCTGAAGTGCTAAAATAAAGGGGGCACCTTCTGCACCCCAAGTGCAGATAAAGTTAATTTGCAACGAACAGATTTTATTTGCAACGATAAAGCATAGCTCCAGATCGTGCTACCCGTTCTCGGACTACTGTGTCTCCTATTATTTATCATCTAGACATTATGTATAGTGAAGGGGTTAATGTCTTATCGTGCCTAATTTATACATAGATCTTTATCATTGGTATCTACAGCATAGCGTTTGCTACTATCGGTGGTTTCAGGTATCCATGGGAGGGATGGCTTGAAATCTATCACCAGAATCGCACTGCATTACCATACATTACCATAAATATCTAACATGTAAAGTGATATGCACAATATCAGTAAAGCTGCACATAGTGTATCTCGCTGGCGAGATGCAGACTGTATG
This sequence comes from Leptobrachium leishanense, assembly GCA_009667805.1. NCBI lineage: Eukaryota > Metazoa > Chordata > Amphibia > Anura > Megophryidae > Leptobrachium > Leptobrachium leishanense. The sequence continues at coordinate 131,355,228 of CM019066.1, read as the reverse complement.
ATAAAAGGATACTTAAAACCCTGTAACTACAGTAATTTTGTTTCCTTGTCTGTCTCCTTATACATGGCTTTCTTATGTGGCTTTGATAAGGCAAAGCATGACAACTATTTTACGGTGAGAACAATAAAGCTGTGGAATTCTCTGCCTGTTGAGGTGGTTGGGTCAGAGTCTGTACAGACTTTTAAAAAACTACTGGATGACTTCCTGCAGACACAGAATATTAAGGGTTATAATATTTAATATGTGGGTAAAAGCTTCTTGATCCAAGGAGAAATCTGACTGCCATTCTGGGGTCAAGAAGGAATTTTTTCCCAGTATGTTGCATATTTCAGACTGGGTTTTTTGCCTTTTTTTGGATCAACAGCAGTAGGTTATGTGGGAGAGGCTGAACCCAATGGACGCATGTCTTTTTTCAGCCTATATAACTATGTAACTATGTAACTCAAAGAGTAAAGTAGCTAGCAACTGGTTCCAAGAATTTTACACCTGGCTCCTACATTTCTAGATTAACCCTTTCACTGCTGAGCCATTTCAAACCTGGGTGCTGAGCTCATTTTTACCGGTTTCGCTCATCATGTTTAACAGCGTTTTGAAGCCATATTTTATTATATGACCCAGACATATTATATATCGTTCTTTCCGGCAGATTCATAATGAATCATTATTATATAAATACGTCATGACCTATCTGAATATTATAACAAAAAATGCAATAAAATTTGAATATTCAATAATTTACAACGTGTAAAGTGTTTTTTTTCACATTTTAACATGAGAGCGTTTGCGGTTATATTTTTTTATGAGTTGCGCTTGTTAAAAAAATTAGAAATGGAGGCTCGTTACATTTTTTTGGGGGTAAAATTACTCTATTTTTAACAAACGCACCCCATACAAAAATTGTTAGTGCAGCAGGAACAATATTGCTGCATTAACAAAACCAAAACAAACAAAAAAATAATATTTTTTTATTTTCATTTTTATTTATTTTTCTTAACTTTTATCATGGTCTGGCCGATCCAACGATATCAAACATTAACCCCTACCTGCCACGGATCGGGAGATAGAGGGTTCATTGGAGCCATTGGTGGCAGCTAGGGGTTAACTCCAAAACTGAAGTCATTGCGCTATGCACGATGACGCCAGTCATCAGGGGGAGTTCCCGGAAGCTTGGCCTACATCCAAGATGTCGGCCAGCTCCGGGAAAATATCACGATCTGGTGCTTTTCAGCGCCGGAAATCGGGATCTGGCCCCCGAGGGGTTAGAGCCAGCCACCGTTTGGAAGGGCAGGCTGTGCCCTTCAAAACGGTGCCTGACTTTCACCGCTGCCCCAAGCCAATCGGGAGGGAGAGAGGTCCAAAGGACCTCCCCCCTCCCTTTCAGGCACCTTCCCCGCAGTCGCGAGGGGGGGGCGCCTGCAATAGATGTCATCGTGCTAGCGCACCTCGAATTTTTAAGACCAGAGATCGTACTATGCACCTCTTTTGCTGTAATAGGAGCAGAGAGGAGTTCCCTTTGCCTTATAGAAATCAGCAAAATAATCACAAAATGTTTAACAATATCAGAGGGATCTGTAAGTAAAGTACCATCCAAGGTATTTAAAGAGGAGATGTGGGACCGGGCCATGGTGTGAGAGCGTATCTGGTTAGCTAACATACGCCCTTGTTTGTTGCCATACCAAAAAAAGCTGCTGCATTGCTGTTGCCAAGAACGATGTGCCTGATTGGTGAACAGCGCATCATATTTAGTCTTGCATTCCTTTATAAAGATGTAGAGTAGTGGTGTTAGGAATGCAAAATCATAGAGGTTATCTCCCTAAACACCCAACCCCCGGAACACTGTCCAGTGGCCACTGGTTGAGAGCCTGCAGGATGGAAGACCTCCGCTTTGAAGATCTATCACAGAAACCAGGAGCAGCTGGAGAAATGGTGGCTGGAGCACACTCTTGCCAACATGACAATTAAGGTTAACGGAATTGGTCACGATGGCTAGATTATCCCTTTAAATTCCATTGTAATAAGTTTGATACCTTTTTTTATTAAGTTGGGGGGTTCTGCACTGACACAGCATCGTATGAAAGGCTGTAGGTTGGCAGCTGACTGAGTTGGAGCTTGTTCTTCAAATGATTTGAGGCCTTTCATACCACAGAGCCAAGTGTCACTAATGGGTTTTTGATAATAACGTTCTTGCCGATCTCTTGCCGTGCACTTTGCTACTTTGTTACACAAGTTTCTTTTTTTTTCTTTTAATTTGAACATTATATTCATGAAATGGGGTAATGTCTTGTCATGCTGTGGGGTGACATTTTTATGGATTTAAAACCCAAATTTAATTTTCAACCTATGCAGTAATTCAGGGACATACTGGCAAGCTTTTAGTTCGCATGCTGATAGTTTGCCTTTTAACGAAACAGTCTGCTGTGTGCTTTGTATTTTGAGTTCTGCTGTGTTTCTGTAGGTGATTATCATTATGTGCACCATCATTGAAAGCGACAGAGGCAAACACAGGGAATGCTAAAATCACATTTTTAATCCATTGTATCCAAAACCATACTTTCTTCGATGAAGCCTGGGAACTGAGTGGCTGAACTTGTATAAAAAAAAAAAAACCAAGGTAATGGAAATTTCCTGTGTGATCTTCAAGATTAGAATTACAAAGTAGCCGTTTTTTTTACCGATAAAATATGATTTATGTGGCGCATCATCCCAGGCAAAACATGCAGTATATTTTCCACTACCTTTTAAGCATAGGCGTATGGCATGCATAATTTCCAGTCTTACTGCAAACAACTACCATATCGTCTTTACTAATTACACATATCTTCTTCTGTCATTACTGTCCCTGGAAGAATTCATCACTCGTCTGCTTCAAATCATCAGTAATTATCTCTTGATTGCCTTACTGACTCCATAACAGTTCACAACCTAAGCATATCAATGATGCCCTTAAATACCCTGGTCATTGACTTCAAATTAGCCTCTACTTCTCCTTAACCTTGGTTAGCTCATCTTTACTGTAAGCTCCCTGGCCACCTTGAGCAAGCTGAATAAAATACAGATTTATTTATTTATTTATTTATTGATAAAGGATTTTACCAGGAAGGATAGATTGAGATTTATAACCTGACCTTTGCTAAAAAAGCCCTCTAGTATGACATAGCACTGGCAAAGAGGGTTCTGTCTTAAACCAGACCCAGGATGCAAAAAAGTGGGAAATTAGAGACTTAATTTGCATGTCATAGAAACATAGAAAAATGTCGGCAGATAAGAACTTTTCGGCCCATCTAGTCTGCCCAATTACATGGATACTTTACCTGGATTTATCTTTTGTTTAGGATAGCCTTATGCCTATCCCATGCTTGCTTAAATTCAATTACTGTTTTGGCCTCTACCACTTCAACTGGAAGACTGTTCCATGTATCCACCACCCTCTCAGTAAAATAATGCTTTCTGATGTTACTTTTAAACCTTTGCCCCTCTAATCTAAGACTATGTCCTCTTGTTTTGCTACTTTGTTTCCTTTTAAATATACTCCCTTCCTCTACCTTGTGGATTCCCTTTACGTATTTAAATGTCTCCTCTGTCTCGTCTTTTTTCCAAGCTGTACATGTTAAGATCATTAAGCCTTTCCTGGTAACTTTTCTCCTTCAAGCCGTACACCATTTTAGTAGCCCTTCTCTGAACTCTCTCTAAGATGTCTATATCCTTCTGGAGATACGGTCTCCAGTACTGCACACAGTACTCCAAGTGAGGTCTCACCAGTGCTCTGTACAGTGGCATGAGCACTTCCCTTTTCCTACTGCTAATACCTCTCCCTACACAACCAAGCATTCTGCTAGCATTTCCTGCTGCTCTATTAAATTGACTACTTACCTTTAGATCCTCTGAAATAATAACCCCTAAATCCCAACCCTCAGATGTTGAGGTTAGGACTGTATCAAATATTCTATATTCAGTCCTTGGGTTTTTACGTCCCAGGTGCATTATCTTGCACTTATCCACGTTAAAACTCAATTGCCACAGCTCCGACCATTTTTTTAGTTTACCTAAATCATTTGTCATTTGGCTGATCCCTCCAGGAACGTCAACCCTGTTGCAAATCTTTGTGTCATCAGCAAGAAGACATACTTTTCCATTAATACCTATTGCAATATCACTAATAAAAATATTAAATAGAATGGGTCCAAGTACTGACCCCTGAGGTACCCCACTGGTAACAAGACCTTGCGCCGAATAAACTCCATTTACCACAACCCTCTGTTGCCTGTCACTCAGCCACTGCCTAATCCATTCAACAATATTGGAATCCAAGCTCAAAGATTGCAATTTGTTGATAAGCCTTCTATGCGGAACAGTATCAAAAGCCTTACTGAAACCTAAATAAGCAATGTCTACTGCACCACCTGTGTCTATTATTTTTGTTACCCAATCAAAAAAATCAATAAGATTAGTTTGGCATGATCTCCCTGAGGTAAACCCATGTTGTTTCTGATCCTGTAATCTATGTGTTTTTAGATGTCAACAATCCTTTCCTTTAACATGGTTTCCATTAATTTCCCCACTACTGACGTAAGACTAACTGGCCTATAGTTCCCAGATTCCTCCCTACTACCCTTCTTGTGAATGGGCACAACATTTGCTAATTTCCAGTCTTTTGGGACGACTCCCGTTAGCAAGGATTGGTTAAATAAATCTGTTAACGGTTTTGCTATTACATCACTGAGCTCTTTTAATAATTTAGGGTGGATCCCATCAGGCCCCATTGACTTATTTGTCTTTACTTTAGACAGCTGCTGTAGAACCTCCTCCTCTGTAAACTGATATGTAATTGTCTTGTTAGTGTTTCCTCCTAACTGAGGTCCCTTTCCTTCGTTTTCTTCTGCAAAGACTGAACAAAAATATTCATTGAGGCAGTCAGCGAGACTTTTATCCTCTTCTACATACCTTCCTTCCTTTGTTTTTAATCTAACTAATCCTTGTTTTACTTTTCTTTTCTCGTTTATATATCTAAAAAATGTTTTGTCCCCCTTTTTTACTGACTGAGCTATTTTCTCTTCTGCGTGTGCTTTGGAAGCCCTTATAAATTGCTTTGCCAACTTCTGCCTAATCTTATAGGTTTGCCTATCTTCTTCACTCTGAGTTGTTTTATAATTATTGAATGCTGTCTTTTTGTTCTTCACTATTTTGGCCACTTCTGCAGAGTACCACAGTGGTTTCTTCCCTTTTTTGTTTTTGCTAACAAGTCGAATGCAATTGCCTGTGGCCTTCAATAATGCTTCCTTTAAATAATCCCATTTCTCCTGGACTCCCTTTAAACTCCTCCAGTCTGATAATGACTCCTTCACACAAAGTCTCATTTTAGAAAAATCTGTTTTTTTAAAGTCTAAAACTTTTGTTTTTGTGTGGTGCGGCTCCATCCCTGTTCTTATATTAAACCATACTGACTGGTGATCACTAGATCCCAAATTTTCACCTACAACAACGTCCAATACCAAATCTCCATTTGTGAGTATTAAATCCAATATGGCCTCTTTACGGGTCGGCTCCTCAACTACTTGTGTTAGAGATAATCCCAGTAGGGAGTTTAGAATATTTGTACTCCTGGTGCACCCAGCTGTTTTGGTTTTCCAGTTCACATCAGGAAGATTAAAGTCCCCCATGATAATAACTTCCCCCTTCATTGCCATTTTGGCTATTTCCTCAAGCAGCAGATTATCTAGCTCTTCTACTTGTCCAGGGGGTCTATAGATCACACCTACACGAGCTACTGTATGATTGCCAAATGTTAGCGTAACCCAAAATGACTCTATGTTCACCTCGCTCACTTTTATTTGGTTCGTTTTTATGTTGTTTTTCACATACAGGGCCACTCCTCCTCCTTTCCTACCTTCTCTGTCTTTTCTATATAAAGAGTACCCCGGTATTGTTATGTCCCAGTTATTTTTCTCACTGAACCATGTCTCAGTAACCGCAACTAAATCTACTTTTTCAGCTGCCATCATTGCCTCCAGTTCATTGATTTTATTGACTAAACTGCGAGCATTTATAGACACGACTCTGAGCTTGTCATTTTTTTCCCGCATGTTGCTTGCACCCTCCGATTTAGTTTTGGGGGACAATCAGGCAGATTGTTTTTTACCCTTTTGTTCCCCCCTCCTAGTTTAAATATTCCTTTGTGAAACCTTTGAACTTCTCACTGAGAACCTATGTTCCCCTATGAGTAAGATGCAAACCATCTTTTTTATACAGTTCCTTTCTGCTCCAATTAGAGCTATTATGAGACACAAAGCCAAATCCTTGCTCTCGACACCATTCTCGAAGCCACAAATTAAATTCCCTATTGCGCATCTGCCTATCCTGAATGTTATGCACAGGCAAAACTTCAGAGAATGACACAGTGGACGCAATCTGCTGTATTTCACCTCCAAGAACACAAAAATCTTCCTTAATCTCAGAAACCTCATTGCTAGCCAAGTCATTTGTCCCTAGATGGACTAGTACATCCACTTCCCCTTGCTGCTTTGCTTGTTTGACAATATTGATATTGTCCTACCCAGACCCCATATGTCCTACCCAGAGTTCCTTGCTGCATATGGGGAATTTAGCACATGAGCTCTGTGTCACATTTCAACCCTGCCCCCTGCTGGTGGATGCAGGGATTCCTCTGTTTTCTGGTTTTCAGGCTCTGCAGACCATCTCTATTGGGCTGATAGTCTGCGGTCACATGACATGCTCAGCCCTATATATAGGGCCAGCAGTACTCTTGCTCCTTGGGTCAGGATAGGTCAATACCTATTAGTTCCTGCTCCCTGTTTTGCTATATTGTATTTCTGATTTCTCTGTGTATGACTTTCTGGCTCTGGCCCTTGGAATATTCTTACTTCTGTCCCCTAAAGTTATCTGTCTGGATTTATCGTGTATGACCTGGCTTGTATTTTTGGACCTCTCTTCTGTATGTGCATAGTTAATGTGCTTTCGCTCAGCGACCTCTTGGTCACGAAACCATTTGGCATTGAGTGGTATTCAGGATTTCGTATTACCTCCCTGGATGGGAGTGCTAGGATCAGCAGTCCTGTTTGTTGTATTTTCAAGTACCAACGAGTTCTGCCCTGCAGGCTGCTGAATTCATTCAAGTCTCATTTTGTCCTGTTGAGAATTACTGTGTGTGTTCTCATTCTGTCTACCCTTGTCCTGAACCTGTATTTAGATTTAGAAATTGTACCCAGAGCAGGGCTCTCTCTTGTACCTGTCACCTCTTGCTCTGTTTCTGTCTAAGTGTAGTGTGTGCCAGATCCTGCATTATGCAACAAACCACAATCCTGCCTCAAGGGCTTATAAATGTACGCTATGAAGGGCCCTCCCTGGCATCTGCCTGGGACCCCCGTGACACTCTGTGAAGCAGTTCTCTGAAATGCTGGGATGTGTGAATGTCTTCCACAATTATAAACTTTATTATTTACTATGTGGAGGCTTTTAATCTCACTTTTTGCCCTCCACCACAACTTAAGTGTGTATTTCATATAAAATAAATATAAGTACATATACAAAAGAAGATGATGCATAAATATAATAATAATTCTAATTGATCGCCTATAATAGTGCACCATTCTTATTTTAGTGGGATATGTCAAAGTAATGTAAACCGGAATAAAAGTAGAGACAATCCAGAAATACGGCAGGTTAGACACCATAGCAACTTCAGCTAATGAGTGGTGATGATACAATGTCCTGGCTTTCAAAAGTATTTAGGTTACTTGAAGCAGGAATTCAAATCTGAGATTGTTACACCACCTAGAGACCTGTCAATCACAGACTAAGGGAATCACGTTTCCTTGCTCAGGTACCATTATGGTCCATTTGGAGGTGATGTCATGTGTAAATATCTGATTTATCGCATCCCCCCCACCAGTGTATGCTTGTTTAATTATTGGTATGAATTTTAAATAATCTGAAAAAATGTGGGGTGGGTTAGACTAGGGTCAGACGAACGCATTTTTCACGTTGTCTGTGAAAAAGTGCGTTCGAACGAATGGACGTATTTTTTCACGGAATACGCGATAGCAGTCATACGATGCGCATTTTCGTCCGTGATTTTGTACGGATCATCAATAAAACCCTTTTTGCGTCTGGACGTTATGTTGGCCGGACGTGTGCAGCGTCTGACGTCTCCCAATCACGCAAACACGCCGCTATGCGGCCGCAGCACACTCTGTACGTCAGTAGTAGCGGTTTGACGTTCTCGAAAAAATTCGTTTGTTTGCCACTTGCGTTGCGCGGACGAACTTTCGTGCGGCCGTTCGTCGTATGTTCCCCGGCATTGGACGTCATTTGCTGCTAGCACGGCCGTGATTTTGTGCGGCTAAACGCACGTTAAAACTGCTTTCGTCTGACCTTAGCCTTAGATTTGTATGATTTTTTTCTGATTATAACTTACCAGATCCCCCCTGTTCTCTGGACATGTAGTATAATACATACTGTACCTGATGGCGTGTAAAAGTAAACTGTTGGCAGAACAACGATTCATTAATTAGGGTTGGATCACAAATTTCTTGGTTAGGTAACTGATTTCTTTCCTGCAATATCCCCATGTTACGGGGCAATCTTTTCCTTGTACTATCCTGTGGTATGAAAGAGTACTATATGTCTAGGAAAATAAGACAGATCATTCAATCTGATGTATTAACTATATGGGGAAATGTGTCAGTATGATGAATGTATGTGCTAGCATGAAATATGACACTGTGATAAATATGGGTGCATGTAATTATATTTTGTTGTGTATATTTCCTATGTAGGTCTTCCACCATCGATTGGACATGATCAGTAATACTGGGTATTATATTAACCACTTGGCTGCTATGGATGCGCTCAGCGCGTCCAGTCAAGTGGTTCTCCTGTGCTACTGATGCGCTGAGCACGTCCTAGCACAGGAGGCAGCAATCGGCCAGGATTCCGGTCGATTGCTGGCCCCCCCGGTCAGGGGCGGATCCAGGGGGGGCAACGGGGCAATTGCCCCCCCCCCCCCGAGATTTGGCCCGGGGGTTGAGGGACCCAGATGCCGGGCAGCGCGAGAGCGCCTGCCCGGTCTTGAACAGTCCGTCCTGTGAAGTGGATGCGGCTGTGTGCGTGCGCAGCCGGTCACGTGGTCCGGCTAATCAGGTGGTACTGAGTCTCAGTACCACCTGACTGGCCGGACCGCGTGACCGGCTGCGCACGCACACAGCCGCATCCACTTCACAGGACGGACTGTTCAAGATCGGGCAGGCGCTCCCGCGCTGCCGGCATCTGGGTCCGGTCCCTCAACCCCCTGCCAGAGCTGGGGCAACAATCCAGGTGAGAGCTGGGGCAAATCCATGACCTGGGGGCAAATCCATGACCTGGGGCAAATCCATGTGTGACCTGGGGGCAAATCCATGAGCTGGGGCAAATCCATGTGTGACCTGGGGGCAAATCCATGAGCTGGGGCAAATCCATGTGTGACCTGGGGGCAAATCCATGTGTGACCTGGGGGCAAATCCATGAGCTGGGGCAAATCCATGTGTGACCTGGGGGCAAATCCATGTGTGACATGGGGGCAAATCCATGTGTGACCTGGGGGCAAATCCATGAGCTGGGGGCAAATCCATGTGTGACCTGGGGGCAAATCCATGAGCTGGGGGCAAATCCATGAGCTGGGGCAAATCCATGAGCTGGGGCAAATCCATGTGCTGGGCAAATCCATGAGCTGGGCAAATCCATGAGCTGGGGCAAATCCATGAGCTGGGGGCAAATCCATGATCTGGGGGCAAATCCATGAGCTGGGGGCAAATCCATGAGCTGGGGGCAAATCCATGAGCTGGGGCAAATCCATGAGCTGGGGGCAAATCCATGAGCTGGGGGCAAATCCATGACCTGGGGGCAAATCCATGACCTGGGGGCAAATACATGAGCTGGGCAAATCCATGACCTGGGGGCAAATCCATGAGCTGGGCAAATCCATGTGCTGGGAAAATCCATGACCTGGGGGCAAATCCATGAGCTGGGGAAATCCATGACCTGGGGGCAAATCCATGAGCTGGGGGCAAATCCATGTGCTGGGCAATCCATGACCTGGGGGCAAATCCATGAGCTGGGCAAATCCATGTGCTGGGCAAATCCATGACCTGGGGGCAAATACATGAGCTGGGCAAATACATGAGCTGGGCAAATCCATGACCTGGGGGCAAATCCATGAGCTGGGCAAATCCATGTGCTGGGCAAATCCATGACCTGGGGGCAAATCCATGACCTGGGGGCAAATCCATGAGCTGGGGGCAAATCCATGTGCTGGGCAAATCCATGACCTGGGGGCAAATCATGAGCTGGGCAAATCCATGACCTGGGGGCAAATCCATGAGCTGGGCAAATCCTTGAGCTGGGGGCAAATTCATGTGTGAGCTGGGGGCTCTCTGCTCCTCTAGATTGTAAAATCCGGGGTGCCTCTGCTCCTCTAGATTGTAAAATCCGGGGTGCCCTCTGCTCCTCTAGATTGTAAGCTCCTGGGTGTCCTCTGCTCCTCTAGATTGTAAACTCCTGGGTGCCCTCTGCTCCTCTAGATTGTAAGCTCCTGGGTGCCCTCTGCTCCTCTAGATTGTAAGCTCCTGTGAGCCGGGCCCTCTGCTCCTCTAGATTGTAAGCTCCTGTGAGCCGGGCCCTCTGTAAATTCTCGTGAGTCGGGCTCTCTGCTAAAACACCTTATTTTCTGTAAGTGCCCCTCCCGAGACTAGTCTCTGGATCCGCCCCTGCCCCCGGTCCCATGAACCCCCTATCTCCCGATCCGTGGCAGCTAGGGGTTAATGTTTGATATTGTTGGATCGGTCAGAGTATTTGCCTTTCCAACGATACCAAACATGACCATGTAAAAAGTAATTTTTTTAAAAAAAAATTAAAATAAATAAATTATTAAAAAATTATATAAAAAAAAGGTTTTTTTTGTTTTGTTAATGCAGCAATATTGTTCCGATTTCAATTATAATGTGAACAATGATGCTGCACGAACGATTTTTGTATGCGGTGCGTTTGTTAAAAATAGCGAAATTTTCCCCAAAAAATATGTAACAAGTTCCCATTTCTAATTTTTTTAACAAGCGCACCCCATAGAAAATATAACCACAATTGCTCGCATGTTAAAATGTGAAAAAAAAACACTTTACACATTGTAAATTATTGAAAATTCAAACTTTATTGCATTTTTTGTTATAATATACAGACAGGACATGACGTATACATATAATAATGACATATTATGAATCTGCCGAGTCTGCCGGAAAGAACGATATATAATATGTCTGGGTCATATATTAAAATATGGCTTCAAAACGCTGTTAAACATGATGAGCGAAACCGGTAAAAATGACCTCAGCACAGAGGTGTCAAATGCCTCAGCAGCAAAACGGTTAAAACCAAAAAAAAAGCATTGTTTTTATGATATTATTGTAATATTATTACTGGGGGAAAAAGTCATGTGGGTCATGGTTGAAGAATGAATTGCTGGCAGTCAGAATCTAGTTTCATTGGTCACAGGTATCAATAGGTAAATATTTACAGGCTATAAGCCAACAACAATGGAGAACACTAATCATGTTAAGCATATTGTGCCATCCACATGCAAATATCATATCTGGGGTCAGTTGCTTAGTTAACCTCTGCTATGCCTATGGATATACTTTAGTGTAACAGGACCATAGTGCCATTCTTCAAACCACATAAAATCTGTCCCAAGTACGGGCGAGGTGGTAAATGACTGTGGGCTAAATTACAATCTTGACGCAAACGTTTGCGCGGGTGCAAAAAAACATTAACGCGAGGGGTAAAACCATTTGCGCCTAATCCCGTATTACATAGTCAGCGCAACAGCCGCGCGCAATCGTCTACCGCGAGTGAACCTGCGTGGACCCTGCGCTAGTTTACTGTACTGCACGCGTCCTATACTTAACATTGTGAGCGCAAATGCGAATGTGCGCTGGTGCGAGGATGGTATTACAATCTATTTCGCGGTAATTACCGCATAGCCTTTGCGCGCATAATTTTAGCAACTGCAAAGTTGGTGGTAACAGCAAATCTGAACAACATGACTATCCCAAAAAAAAAAAACAGCCCTTAAAAAGTAATGCAGCAACAATATAATGGATGATGGCAGGTGTGTGTGTATTATTACTGTAGCATATGTGCTCATTTTGCATCATAGACGCAGAACCCGCCTCCGATGCCTCTGGCAGACGCAATTCAGTTGTGTTTGATAGGTGTGTTTCTTCATTTTGATTGGCTGAATGGGAGCAAAAAACTGCATGCGCAAAGATTTTTGCATGAGACGGTACTGCCCCTGCATTTGTGCGCATCCTGTTTGCGCGTACAATTGATTTGAGGAAGAAAAAAGCCGCGAGGATTGTAATTCCAGCGGTGATTTGCGCGCGGAAAAGTTTAACGCTTGGTGCAAAGATTTTCGCTTTGCGCGAGGCTTTTTGCGTGAAGAATGTAATATAGCCCTGTATGTTAGGAGATGTGATCGGCTAGACTTCTGGTATTCTACCATTCCACTTATAACTTCTATATAATATACGGCATTCCTTCACCCAACCTAGGTTATACATCGCACCTAACACCTATTCTCAACAAACAGGGTTATTCAGAGAAAGGTGAAACTCTGGAGAACGTTTGGAGAAGTGAAAATTCTAGGTCAAAATAGCCAAACCAGAAAAATTCTCCCATTTATCTCATTTTCCAAATCTGCTATTTTGACCTAGAATTTTCACTTCTCCAGAAGTTCCAGAGTGTCACCTTACTCTGAATAACCCTGAAAGACTTCATTAAAAAATTTTATGGTGTGCGGTCACATTATTGTGCATTAATAGATTTAATAAATATTCTGTACATAAAGTGGTGACAAACAAAAGGCTGTGTGGTTGTATACTGTATAAAGGTTGCAGTGATAAAAACACATCTACGTTGGTGACTCTGAGTTTCTTTTAGAATAAAATGTTCCCTAGACAAGAATCTAACATATTCTGATAGACATGCAGCCCTGTTAATAAAGATCTATCCATGTCTTCATCCTAACCTTGCCTTACAGGAGATTTGTAAAACTCTTCATATCGGTCTCAATCAGAACGAGTTTTGTTGATTTAATTTCAGCTTTATGGGGCCGCAATACTGAACTCTCCCGTATCTTCCAAATTGAATGGTTGAAGGGAAAGTACGGTATTTCAGAGCCTGAAAGGTTTTCGTAAATAAACTTTGAAAAGATGTATAGTCACATCAACACTGCAGATTAAGGAAAAGCAATGAACATGGTCACAATGTATTGCTCCCCATAAGCTCTCATGAATAAATATATGGTTTTATGGTGGTTTTAAGTTTCCTTATAGTTCTGTCGCCTTTCCACTGAACCGTTACTGCAAAAGAAGAATATACTGTTTTTGTTTGAGTCTGAACACTGAAATCACGGACTGTGAAAGTCCTGGGAGAAAATGGGTGCACTGGTGCATGATATTAAACAGCAAGAGGATTAGTAAACAACATAAAACATTCCACAACTCAAAAAATAACAATGTAGTAATGATATACCCAGTGACTAAGAGCTACTAACAGGGAATCGAAAAGTCACACACATTCAGTGACTTTTTGTTCTCTTCAATTCGGTGCGATTTGGCGATCCCATTTCGGTGACCCTGTGGTGTATTCAGCAAGCACCACAGGGCTGTCATAGTGCAGGGAAAAGTCACCGCAAAACCCGGTGAAGGCACACCGAAACCTGCAAAAACCCCGCCGAACACGCCAGAGAAACCCGAGCAGGAGCCGGTGACAGCGCAGAGCAGCCGCCAGAAAAAGCCGACACCGCAGACTAATGGAGTGAAAAAAAAGAAAAACCGTACGCTTGAATGTTTCAAAAGTGAAACGCTGTTTGCAAAGAAACTACAGAGCGAAAATGTCTGAAATTTACATATGAGGTCCAGGGAATGATAATAAAAAGGGCTGTTACAGAAAAAAGAAAAAACAATTTTAAAAAAAAGGAAAAAAAAAATTTGCAAAAAAATGCCAAAAGATCCTAAAACAAAATCTATAACTAAAGACACTTTTTACTGCAGAATATTATAATCAACGGTTTATTATATATTGTATTAAAACGGGAATATTTTTAACTTAGAACCCTATGGGATTCGCCTGAATAAACCTGTCGAATCAAACCACCGAACAGCAGAGTAATTCGGCAATTTTTCACTGCTCTTTTTTGTTCTCTGAATAGACTACACATTGCTTCACTATGGGGATTTCACTGCCTTCGAACAGGCACCATATGTGCAGGCAATTCGCCAACATTTGGCGAATTGCCTGCTCTCTGGATAGCGGAATGGCCAGGAAAGGTAACCGAACGCTGAATTTCAAAAAATGGGTTTTACAGTTCTACAACTCTTGGATGTCTAGCTTTCGTCCATCCTTGGCCATGATCACGTGTAATTGTGCTAAATAGAAATTTCATGGTAGGATTTAGGGCCTGCATTATTCAGCAGGTATGCAAAGTAACATTACCAGTCAGTGCATGATTGTCTTACATCAGGCATCTCAAACTCTGCCTACCAGATGTTTCTAAACTACAACTCCCAAGATTCTCTGTCCACCTAATGCACCAAAAGAATTCTGGGATTTTTCGGCAATCAACTTCTAGGGGCTGGAGTTTTATATCCATGGCTTACATTCTCTTCACAAATATATATATATATGTATATATTTCCTCTAATATCTATGTATTTGTGCTGTTTAAATAGCAAATAACCAGATGCAATTTATTGATTTCCAATCCTTAATGTACAATTACCATTGAGATTGCTGTAGTTAAAACAGCAGTATAAAGATGTAATATGTACAGTCTGGAAATTGAAAATACTCGATGGTAAATGTCATTGTGTCAATAAATCTAAAAATGGCTACGTAATATTCCATGCTATCAAACTGTCTAAATGTGATGTCTTTGTTATATATAAAATTGTATTACCTACATTATTATGTATTTTTGAGCTGCCCAGGTTGGGTGCATTCTGAATAAATGTTTTGTAATGGTACATAAGAAAATTAAATTGTCTGAAATAAAATTAGGATACTTTACATGCTGTGTGTATTGTAATTTGTGCTGAAAGTAAGACTCAAGTCTGCCAAAATCCAACTTTTATGCTCTTTGAAGCTACATAACATGTTGAAGGGACAATTTTGCTATGTTGATTCAAAATGGTCAATTGGTTTCTTGGTGAATCAACAAACCGTTTCATTATTAATAGTAAATTATTCTGTCTTTGTATATACGATTAATATTTAATTATCCTAACTCTGTATATTCTATTGTTATTAATATTTAATTATTCTTATTAACTGTATATTCTGCTATTCTAAAAATACTCTAAATGTATGATGCAAGCACATTTTATTCAAATATTCTCCTTTCAGAGAGATTTGAAACTGCCCTCAGACTTGTTGTGACCTTAATCTGCATTGCTTTCCCATGTTTACGGTTAGATATTAGGGAATTTGACTTTCCTACCTGCAGCCTTGGGTTCTTATTTTGAATATATGGAAAAGTATTACACATTTCTTCTGATCTTCTGATTCTCAATGCAGTGGTAGTTGATGAAGTCTGAACCTGGGGAGGGGGTGCCTGGATACGCCCAATTTGGTTAGAATTTAGTTCTTCAAAATAAGGCGAGCCAAGGGGCAACATTTTTCTTTAATATTACACTGAACATTAATATGAATTAATAATTACACTAACACACACACGACACATAGCTCACACATTGTTTGTGTGCTTGTTAATTTTATTGGTTTGGTTCTGTGAGTTTTATTGCTGAGGAGCTCCGTGATACACTCATATACAGTGGGGCAAAAAAGTATTTAGTCAGCCACCAATTGTGCAGGTTCTCCCACTTAAAAAGATGAGCGAGGCCTGTAATTGTTATCATGGGTACACTTCAACTATGAGAGACAAAATGAGAAAAAAAATACAAAAAATCACATTGTCTGATTTTTAAAGAATTTATTTGCAAATTATGGTGGAAAATAAGTATTTGGTCACCTACAGTACAGTACAAACAAGCAAGGTTTCTGGCTCTCACAGACCTGTAACGTCTTCTTTAAGAGGCTCCTCTGTTCTCCACTCGTTACCTGTATGAATGGCACCTGTTTGAACTTGTTATCAGTATAAAAGACACCTGTCCACAACCTCAAACAGACACACTCCAAACTCCACTATGGTCAAGACCAAAGAGCTGTTGAAGGACACCAGAAACAAAATTGTAGACCTGCACCAGGCTGGGAAGACTGAATCTGCAATAGGCAAGCAGCTTGGTGTGAAGTAATCAACTGTGGGAGCAATCATTAGAAATGGAAGACATACAAGACCACTGATAATCTCCATCGATCTGGGGCTCTACGCAAGATCTCACCCCGTGGGGTCAAAATGATCACAAGAACGGTGAGCAAAAATCCCAGAACCACACGGGGGGACCTAGTGAATGACCTGCAGAGAGCTGGGACTAAAGTAACAAAGGCTACCATCAGTAACACACTACGCCGCCAGGGACTCAAATCCTGCAGTGCCAGACGTGTCCCCCTGCTTAAGCCAGTACATGTCCGGGCCCGTCTGAAGTTTGCTAGAGAGCATTTGGATGATCCAGAAGAGGATTGGGAGAATGTCATATGGTCAGATGAAACCAAAGTAGAACTTTTTGGTAAAAACTCAACTCATCGTGTTTGAAGGAGAGAGAATGCTGAGTTGCATCCAAAGAACACCATACCTACTGTGAAGCATGGTGGCGGAAACATCATGCTTTGGGGCTGTTTTTCTGCAAAGAGACCAGGACGACTGATCCGTGTAAAGGGAAGAATGAATGGGGCCATGTATCGTGAGATTTTGAGTGAAATCCTCCTTCCATCAGCAAGGGCATTGAAGATGAAACGTGGCTGGGTCTTTCAGCAGGACAATGATCCCAAACACACCGCTTGGGCAACGAAGGAGTGGCTTTGCAAGAAGCATATCAAGGTCCTGGAGTGGCCTAGCCAGTCTCCAGATCTCAACCCCATAGAAAACTTTTGGAGGGAGTTGAAGGTCCGTGTTGCCCAGCGACAGCCCCAAAATATCACTGCTCTAGAGGAGATCTGCATGGAGGAATGGGCAAAAATACCAGCAACAGTGTGTGTGAAAACCTTGTGAAGACTTACAGAAATCATTTGACCTCTGTCATTGCCAACAAAGGATATATAACAAAGTATTGAGATGGACTTTTGATATTGACCAAATAATTCTTTAAAAATCAGACAATGTGATTTTCTGGACTTTTTTTTCTCATTTTGTCTCTCATAGTTGAAGTGTACCTATGATGACAATTACAGGCCTCTCTCATCTTTTTAAGTGGGAGAACCTGCACAATTGGTAGCTGACTAAATACTTTTTTGCCCCACTGTATACCGCACATTACTGTGAGCTTTACTGTTGTAGAGCTCTGTCATATGCTCTTGTAGTCCCAGAGATCTGAGTCTTCAGAGCAATGTAAGTAACAGTGAATAAATAGGGGAAGAGGGGCAAAGGAGAGTTTGGAATGGAAGGATTTGGGAACTGAGGGCTCAGGAAGAAGGAAGGGAAGTGGGCCTGTTGAGTGCTATCTGCTCACGTGCACCTGAGTCATCTCCGTCTGCTTTGGGCTCACTGGTTTGGCTCCTCCTCTTCCAGCTTCCCTGCTGCTAGGCTGTCCTCTCTGTGCCAATGATCCAGTGAGAGTGGCAGAAAATACTGGAGAGACGTTTATATAAAACACCCTGGTGGCACTTCTATGGCTTGGAGGCGGAACCCTCTTACACAGATTTATAGAGGATGTGTCTAATGCTCTTATTCAGGACAGGGGACCAGAATGTCCACATGTGCATAAGTGATAGGCCTAAATGTTCCTGCTACTCTTTTAATACTAAAATAATCTGCATCTTCTCTCACTTGTATCCCCCTTCTGATTCTCTCAAACTTGGAAAAAAAATAATAATCAGAGACTGCATACACATTTTTATTTTTTTGTATTAAATACATATGGAGCGCTGCCCCTGCAGCCCCAATGGACAAGCCTACACTGCCTCAAGGTGCATCACAACCATTTAAGGTTTTATTGGAGGAAAATCTTTAAAAAAATAATGTACTTTAAAAATTCCACTTGGTCATATAGCTATATTTTACTTCCAAATTAACTAATTGCATACCTGCAAGATTTGGGTGTTTTTCTGTAATCACATTATTTTCTTTTTGATATATCTGATCTATGTATTCTAAATGACATGTTCAATTTGTTTTCTAATTAGCTTTTAACTGTAGCCACAAAGCCTAAAATTTACTTTTTGGTGTAATCTTTTTGCACATGTATCAGTATGTATATTTAGTGTAACTGCTTATTTGTGTAGAGCAGTACTTCCCGACCAAGTCCTCGAGACCAAATAACACACCAGGTTTGCCAGATATCTGAAGCACAGCACAGGTCATATGATTTGCTTCTCAATGATTGCAGTATTCAGTCTGCATTTCAACAAAGTAGTCCTTAAAGTCTGGCCTGTTAGGGGGTCCTGAGGACAGGATTGCGGAACACGGTGTAGGACAATATAAATAAATATGTTTTGGCACAGTCTATAGTCATCTGCAATTAGAGTGTGCCTGTCATACTAATCTACTGAATGTATCCACCGCCTGTCTCATGCGGACCAGCTCTTCTGATCTCAGACATGTAAGCATTAGCAGCAGCACTATCAACAAGAGGGAGGTGTCTGAAAGTAAATAGGACAGGTGTGCTTAATCCTAGCTTCTTCCTTCCTCTTAGCCAAATGCAAATGTATTATACGAGTTCTCCAGCTACAAACAAAACCGATAAATCCCTATTTTCCCTTCTCGTACCGAGTGCAACAAGCACTGTAGTCTTAACCCCTAAGATCCCCATTTCTATTCAATATGTATCACTGCATAGGTTTGCTTTTTTACATATAAAGACAGTATTCAATAAGCGAAACACATTGATGCTGATGTTCACTCATGTCTGAGTACAAACATTTTATTAAAGGTAATAATAAAGTGATGTAGTTTTTGTATAATGTATCAGTGGGCAAAATTATTTCCTATAACATGTCTAATTCTTAGATTGTGTATTTTGGTGTTCAGAGGAGACTGCCATTGGTAATTGGAATAGCTGTGTGGAACGCACTACACCTAAAATATTATCAAGAGACCATGTTACAGGGGTCGAGGGTGCTGTTTGTTTAATGGGATATCTCACATTTCCTAATTGATTGGCTACAAGAATGCCAGTTGGACACACGCAATTTGTCCTAAATGCTTCTAGATTAGTGTTTCTTACTTCCAATCCTCAGGACCCACTAACAGGCCAGGTTTACCATTTATAGAGGAGAAAAGTGGAGTGCCACACCCAAAATCAGTACCCACAATCCAACAAAAAACAGGTCGCTGTATACCTTGGTGGTGGTTTCCCCAAACAACCAGTGACAGACCTAAAAGTCCAGTATGTGATTGTGATAGGTACAGTTCACTCGGCAAAATGATCGAGTACGTTATATTGGCGTATAACACTAGAATATTACAAAAGTGTACATTATGTTAGCGATCATTTTGTATCACAATAACAGGTTTGCCATTTATCTGATGTTGTCAGGTTCAGGTTCCGGGGTGGAACCAGGTAGTGGGGATATGGCCCAAATGCAGTTACTAGAGACAGGATAGTGGGTGGAGGAGGGTGAGTTGAAGGAGACTGACCAGATCTTTGAGGAGTAGCTGGAGACTGCAAACTGGAAGGATGCTGGTGGAAACACGGTGGTAATTTTGGTAAGGACACAAAAGGGGTTATACAGGGAAATAGCAGACTAGGACCGCAGAGCTAGTCACCTCTCTTTGCTGGGAAGGGAAAACAATACTGAAGCACAGAAGGGAAAGAGGGAGGAGACTTTATTTCAGGTGAGGAAAGGTGTGTTATGTTAGTTGTGGATTAACTGTTTGTAGACCTGTGCTTCTAGTGTTGTGGAGAGGCAGCACTTTTCCTGTGCTGCCAAGGTGCAGTTCAAGAGGGAATGGTGCCAGCCTGGCACTTCTTCCGGTGGATAATCCTTAAAATCTTGCCTGGCAGTGGGTCCTGAGGACCAGATTTGAGAAACACTGTTCTAGATGAAAAGCAATTCACTGATTTGCTGGACATTCAGCTACTTCCTGTAGCTAGATGCATGGCTTTGAAACAAGCTAGAAGGGAGCATGGTAGGGGAATGAAAGGCAAATTTTTTCCTTCCTTTATCTTTACTTAATACAACATCTAAGTTATAAGTTTAAGAGTTTCCCTTTAAGCTTCAAAATAAGAAAAATCAAATCTATTTCATAATAAAAATTTCAGCTTCATCTGTCAGTGAAATGTTACTGCTGTCTCAGCATGTTACAGCATAGTGACATTTATTGTATTCATGAATGTCAGGGCTGTGAAAGTAATGTCAGAAGTCTACAAGGACAAACATGTGAGTGATGTGTGTATTCTGTGTTGCTCTGAGTCTGAAGGCCTTAATATTTATCTGATAGCCTTCGTCCATTTATCTCTATCAAATCAGGTTCATTTCTCTGATGTAATAAGTTCAGATTATTTTTCAGAGTGGTTTAAGGCATTATTTTTATACTTAATTCAAATTGTTTTCATTTATAAGGACATCAATTATTTAAAGGAAATTATGAAATGTATAGCAGTGTCATGTGGGCCAGTGTCATATTAAATGCAAGTATCAGCTGTGGATTTTTCTTTATTTAATTCATACCATATTATGCACTTTTGTTAGACTGTATCTTAAATGAAACATTAAAAAACTCTTCCAATTCCATATCTAATTCTATACTTAATCAGAATATCAAAATAATTTTCCAATTTATTTAATGCCTTCAACACAAGCGATTTACCATAAAACCACTGTCAGGTCCCAGTGTTTTTATGGAAAATTACTTTCCATTACCCACATGGTAAATATATCAGATCAAATCAAGTATACTCAATATCGGGACAATGGTATGTGCTTCTGAAGATCGAATTTGGTCAGGTTTATCAGGTGGACAAAATACATGAGTAAATGAGCAAAGAAACTTTGAGGTTTACAGGTCTATTCAATGACAGGTGAAAAATCAGGAGAATTGGCAGGAGAAGCAAACAATTTGGACCAAATAGCCAATTTGGAAAGTGAGATAAATGGGAGAATTTACAGTCAGGTCCAGAAATATTGGGACATCGACACAATTCTAACATCTTTGGCTCTATACACCACCAAAATGGAGTTGGAATGAAACAAACACAATGTGCTTTAACTGCAGACTGACAGCTTTAATTTGAGGGTATGTACATCCAACTCAGGTGAACGGTGTAGGACTTGCAGCAGTTTGCAGATGTGTCTCCCACTTGTTAAGGGACCAGAGGTAATGGGACAATTGGCTTCTCAGCTGTTCCATGGCCAGGTGTGTGATATTCCCTCATTACCCCAATTACAATGTGCAGATAAAAGGCCCAGAGTTCATTTCAAGTGTGCTATTTGCATTTGAAATCTGTCGCTGTCAACTCTCAAGATGAGATCCAAAGAGCTGTAACTATCATTAGGCTGAAGAAACAAAACAAACCCATCAGAGAGATAGCAAGAACATTAGGTGTGGCCAAAACAAATGTTTGGAACATTCTCAAAAAGGAGGAATGCACCGGTGAGCTCAGCAACATCAAAAGACCCGGGAGACCACGTAAAACAACTGTGGTGGATGACCGAAGAATTCTTTCCCTGGTGAAGAAAACACCCTTCACAACAGTTGGCCAGATCAAGAACACTCACCAGGAGGTAGGTGTATGTGTGTCGAAGTCAACAATCAAGAGAAGACTTCACCAGAGTGAATACAGAGGGTTCACCACAAGATGTAAACCATTGGTGAGCCTCAAAAACAGGAAGGCCAGATTAGAGTTTTCCAAACAATACCTAACAAAGCCTTCACAGTTCTGGAACAAGATCCTATGGACAGATGAGACCAAGATCAACTTGGATGTACATACCCTCAAATTAAAGCTGACAGTCTGCAGTTAAAACACATTGTGTTTGTTTCATTCCAACAATGTTAGAATTGTGTCGATGTCCCAATATTTCTGGACCTGACTGTATCTGGATTGGCTATTTTGACCTAGAATTTTCACTTCTCCAGTCATTCTCCTGAGTTTCCCCTTTCTTTGAATAGACCTGATAGTCTTGCGTGGGTCAACTAGGCTTTGGGACAGCACAACAGATTGAAAGAGGGAAGCATATTTTTCATACAGCCCTACCTTTTTAGAGGTGTGCAGGTGGATAAAAGCACTGAAAAAGCAACCGATATCCACGAAAATAAATAAAATACCTTTTTTATGGTTCTAAATTACATTTAGATTGACTTTATAGTTTCATTTCACTGTTCATGTTTATTCAAAATGCAGGCTGGAAAGAGAAGGTTCCTTCCTTATTGTATAAATTATTGCGGTATATAAACACGGAGAGCTCTGGGATCACTCACTGCTGTGTAGTCATAACATTCAGGTTGTTATATTTGTCTATAATCCCTGTATATTTCCACTAAACTGTAAATTTCTATAAGCAGACATTAATTATACCTCAAAACAGACTCTGTACATACTGTTGGTATTTGTTTAAACTGCGTTGCTAATAAGCTCACCTTAGACATGTTATATCATTAGAGTGTGCACACATGGAATATTTATTAAATATAAATCATAAACAGTTAATGATTATGCTCTTTTAGCCTGAACCAGATGAGGAGCACCCAAAAACATTGTACATAACAACCCCTTCAATCTCAAGAGATAACCCAGATATTTAAAAGCACCATCAGGTGGTTGATATTGCGTTATTTCGATCTGCACCTGAGCAGAAAAAAAATAATGAAATTTCTATGTTTGGGACCATCCCCGGTGCACAAACGTCATCACACTGTTGCTCGATGATGTCATTTTCAGGCACCACCCGGCAGAGCCAGTTAAATATCTAAAGGAGAGGGTTGGGTCCTTTGGACCCCATTATCTCCTCATCAGTAGGGGCCACACACATAAATGAGGCATTGGTGGAAAAGTCACAGTCTGGCCTTCCAAACTTTGTGCTTATTAAGGTGTAGTCCCCAATACATTAAAAAAAAGTAAAAAATACCCCAAAACACAGCACACAGGGGTTTTTAATGGCAGTTGAAAAATCAAATCTGCCTAGAGACCAACAGACCCCCCCATTTAATAAATTACCCCCTTTTAGATTTATTAATAACTGTTCCATGTGCAAAAATTCAGATTTTTACATTTTGAATAAACTGCCTAATTTTGCAGAATTTTCCCCATTTCTGACAGGGTACGACATAAAGAAACATATATCCACATATGATATTGTGATAACTTGTAGAAAAAGAAATACAGGGTTTTTATTACAATGTTAACATAATTTAATTGTTTTTCGTTGTTTTTTAATTACATGACATATACACATAGTAATGATATATTTTTAATCTGCTGAAAAAAAGATATATAATATGTATGGGTACTACATTAAAACATGACTCAAATCGCTTTTAAACACAAAACGGTCAAAATTAGCTCAGCACACTGGGGTGAAATGGCTCAGTGGCTAAGGGGTTAAAAAAAATATTGTCTCTGAGACTTTGGTGTCAAGTGATACTGTGAGTATTTATACATAATCCTGTTATAAAACAAATAATTACAGTGTAAATCATTTCTAGTTGACTAGCCTTTCAAAGTCGTCAATAAACACAGAATCGTGGTAACTGAATTTGCTGGAAGAAAGATTTATGAATGTGATTTACATTTCAGGATCTGAAGTGTAAATAATTACTCAGATGATCCTTTTGTTTCTTTTTATCTCTCTATTTACACGTGGCTTGCCCTGCTGAATTAATAATAATAAAACCCTTTCCAAAATGTGAGCTGAGGTCTCATAGCATTGTCACTCTAAAGTGATATGGTTTTAAAGTTTATTATTTGGTTATCTCCATTCAGATTGGAATAAGAAATGTATCTATTTTCTCTGTGCTTTCAAACACTTTCTTTGTACTTTCAAAATTTTAAATGGACTTTATGTACTTACATCTAATTGTTTTTGTTTTTTAAAGTAAGACTTATTTGTAAACAGAGTATCTGCTTTATTAGAATTTCTAATACAGGATGAGCCCCTCTCAACCAGAACTCCAAAAAAATGTAAGACTCTGAAAACTTAACTTTTCAGAGCCTTTTAGTCATCATCCTTACTCACCTTCCTACCTCTCCTGCCATGTCTGTGTCCATTTTCATGTTCCTTCTGGAATGCCAGCATGTTCCTCAGCACCAGTAAAGGACTTGATGGGACACGCTGTTGCAGGTAGGACAAAGAATTGACATACAGGGTTATTCAAAGAGAGGGGAAACTCAGGAAAATGACTGGAGAAGTGAAAATTCTAGGTCAAAATAGGCAAACCAGAAACATTCTCCCATTTATCTCACTTTCCAAATCGGCTATTTGAAATAGATTGTTCTCTTCTCCTGCCAATTCTCCTGAGTTTCACCTTTCTTTGAATAGGCCTGATAGACTACGTGAAATTTCTGTGCTTCTAGCAGTGGCGTCAAAATGGGGAGCAGGGGGTGCGGCCCGCTCTGGATGACACCACTCCCTAGGATGACACCCTAAAAAAAAAAATATTATTATTTTACACAAAAATATTTTGCCAGGAAGGATACATTGATATTTCTCTCATTTTCAAGTACAGTTGCAAGAAAAAGTATGTGAACCCTTTGCGATTGCGTGGAGTTTTGCATGAATTGGTCATAAAATGTGCTCTGATCTTCATCTAAGTCACAACAATTTGAAAAACACAGTCTGCTTAAAATAATACAGCACAAACATTATATGTCTTCATGTTTTTGTTTTTATTGAACAGAACATGTAAACATTCACAGTGCAGGGTGGAAAAAATATGTGAACCCCTAGCCTAATGACTTCTCCAAGAGCTAATTAGAGGCAGTAGTGAGCCAACCTTGAGTCCAATCAGTGTGATATTATTGGATATGTTGCTGAAAGCTGTCCTGCCCTTTAAAAACACACACCAGTTTTGGGTTTACTGGTTTCAAGAAGCACTGCCTGATGTGAACCATGCCTCGCAGAAAAGAGCTCTCAGAACACCTACGATCAAGAATTGTTGACTTGCATGAAGCTGGAAAGGGTTACAAAAGTATCTCCAAAAGCCTTGATGTTCATGTGTCCACGGTAAGACAGACTGTCTACAAATGGAGAAAGTTCAACACTGTTGCTATTCTGCCTAGGTGTGGTCGTCCTGTAAAGATGACTGCAAGAGCACAGCGCAGAATGCTTAATGAGGTAAAGAAGAATCCTAGAGTGTCAGCTAAAGACTTACAGAAATCTCAGGCACATGCTAACATTTTTGTTGACAAATCTACAATAAGGAAAACATTCAACAATAATGGAGTACATGGGAGGACACCACGGAGGAAGCCATTGCTGTCCAAAAAGAATATTGCAGCACGTTTGAAGTTTGCAAAAGAGCACCTGGATGTTCCACAGCCCTACTGGCAAAATATTCTGTGGACAGATGAAACCAAAATTGAGTTGTTTGGAAAAAACACACAACACTATGTGTGGAGAAAAAAAGGCACAGCACACCAACATCAAAACCTCATCCCCACTGTAAAACATGGTGGAGGGAGCATCATGGTTTGGGGCTGCTTTACTGCCTCAGGGCCTGGACGGATTGTTGTCATTGATGGAAAAATTAATTCCAGAGTTTATCAAGACATTTTGCAGGAAAACGTAAGACCAGAGGATGGGTGATGCAACAGGACAATGACCCAAAGCATACAAGTAATTCAACAAAAGAATGGCTTCAACAAAACAAAATACGCCTTCTGGAGTGGCCCAGTCAGAGTCCTGACCTCAACCCGATTGAAATGCTGTGGCATGACCTTAAGAGAGCGATTCACACCAGACATCCCAAGAATATTGCTACACTGAAACAGTTTTGTGAAGAGGAGTGGTCCAAAATTACTCCAGATCGTTGTGCAGTTCTGATCTGCAACTACAGGAAATGTTTGGTTCAGGTTATTGCTGCCAAAGGAGGGTCAACCAGTTATTAAGTCCAAAGGTTCACATATTTTTTCCACCCTGAACTGTGAATGTTTACATGTTCTGTTCAATAAAAACATGAAAACATATAATGTTTGTGTTGTATTATTTTAAGCAGACTGTGTTTTTCAAATTGTTGTGACTTAGATGAAGATCAGGACACATTTTATGACCAATTCATGCAAAACTCCATGTAATCCCAAAGGGTTCACATACTTTTTCTTGCAACTGTATGTCCTGGGTAGGCAAGGCCTAGACTAGCACTTTCCAGGGGGCGGCAAAAATACCACCACTGAAGGGGATATTCACAGAGCACCGAAATGACACAGACATTTCAGTGTTCTGTTGTTCCGTGCACTTTGAGGAATCAAATTTCTCCAGTGAAGTCAGGGTCCCTGAAGTGCAGGGAATCAGCCACTAAATGCTGCCGCAAACCCGTCGCCCGCTGTTTTTAAAAAAACTGCTGAACGAAAATGTCTGTAATTTACATATAAGGTCCTACGAATGATAATATAAAGGTCTGTTACAGAAAAAAGAAAAAACGCTATTAGAAAAAATATATAGATTTTTTTTTTTAAATGCCCAAAAAAATTATAATAAATAAAAAGACGTTTTCTTCAGATTAAAGGAATAAACGGTTTATTAGATATTGGATAAAAATAGGAATATTTTTAACATTGAAACCTATGGTGTTCGCCTGAATTAAACCTGCCGAATGAAAACACCGGACATCAGGACATTTCTTTGCTGTTCGGTGTCTCTGAACAGATTAACCATTACTTCTTTATGGGGACTTTCACTGCCTTCGAACGAGCACCGTACTTGCTGGCAGTTCGTCAAAATTTGAGTGTGAGCACATCACAGAGCTCCACAGCAATAAACTTCACAGTAATGTGCGCCGTGTATGAGCATTCAGTGTTATATGGGAGTACTGAGTTATGAGTAAGAGTAGTTAAAAAAAAAGAAACCGTAAAACTCGGAGGGGGGGCCACACCATGAGTTACCGCACTGGGTGACACCAACCCTAGTGACGCCACTGGCTTCTAGCACTGCCTGCAACTTGTGTGCCTTACAGACCTCCCGCAGCTTCACTCCTCCCCTTCAATTGTACAGAATACCCAAAAAATGTAAACTTCCATAATCTGCAATGCTCATGGTCCTGCGCATTTTGAGGAACAGTGCCCTACCTATGTTTATCAATACTTCTCTAATTTTTGTTTCTTTTTGAGAACGTTTTTTACCAGGAAGGATACATTGAGATTTCTCTCGTTTTAAAGTATGTCCTGGGTGGCGAGTATGTACCGTTAGGTGTCTTGCCCAAGGACACTCACTGGAGAGGTGCTCTTGCCGGGATTCGAACCTGTGTCTCTGCATTGCAGCTGTTCAAAGCACTGTTGCTAAAATAAAAAAAATTCTTAAGAATATATGTAGTACATCAGTACTATATACACACCAATTGCACACCAATCCGGCTTTCCTCAAAATCATTCAACTACAACTGCCCTTTTAAAAGTTTGTAATGATATCCAAGCTGGCATGGAACAAGGTAACCTAACTGGAGCCATCTTCCTTGATTTTGCCAAGGCCTTTGACACAGTAGACCATGGCATCCTATTGCAAAAACTTAAAAACTCCAGTATTGGTGATAGCACGCTAACCTGGTTTCAATCATATGTATCTGATCGGTCACAATATGTGTCCATTTCTGACAGCTCCTCCCTCCCCCGCCACAGTCACATGCGGTGTACCCCAAGGCTCAATACTCGACCCCCTTCTAGTCACAATATTCATAAATGATCTGCCCAATGTCTGCAAAGCCTCAATTGTAAGATAAACACAACGCAGGACCACTATGGCGCTTAAAAAATAAAATAAAAACAAACGGATAAGGTACACGAAAAATATCACTCCTCGAATTGTGATAGGTTTCTCTATAGAAACTCTAAAAGAAATAATTTTTCTCGCTATGAACAAAATAGGAATTTACATCGTGCTCCATTTAATAGCAATCCCAACCTTACTCCCGTTAGAGAGAGACCAGTTCCAACCGTTTTGTATGGAGAGCCTCAGGTTTTTTATGTGGCCGCCACTGAGGCTGTTATTAGTTCTCCAATTCCAGAAGTGGAATCAATTTTGTCAGTTAACGAATGTAAAAATACCACTCCGTAAAATGTGAATATAGCTGTAATTCCCTGTTTACCTGATTCCCCTATTATCCCCGATTATCTACTTCGTATGCAGATCCAAAACTTTTGTATGCCCCAGTAAGGAAAAGTTTGTATGAAGAGAGAGAAAAGAGACAGTCTACACTCCCTCAATATCAATGGGTCTCCAAATGGAATAAAGCGAGACTCCCTAATGGCGAGATTTCGACCCGTAATAAATTTCAACCCCTTTTAGATGCTTCAGAATCGTTTTTTCCAGGGGATTCCAATCAGAAACTCCTGGAGTCTGGAAAAAACCTCCCCCCAAGAAGAAAAAAACATCCCTCCACTAGAACCGCGAATAAATTTGGTCTCAAAATCTATGAAAAGATGAAAAGCCATTAGAAAGAATAAGCGGGGGACTAGGGCAGGGAGAGCCAAAAGGGGTGAGAAAAAAGACAAAATAGTAGGTCCATCTTCAACTCCTGACAAGTTAGAAATGAAAGGAATTTTCAATTTAAGTCAACACGTTCTTACTGATCCGGAAAAAAAGGTCCTCAATAAAGGTTTGAAATTCGCCCCTAGTGTTAAAGCAAATAAATTCAATATGTATCGATCTAAAGAAATTTCAACGAAAATTATGTTTAAAAAAATTATTTTCGAAAAATCCAGTTGAAAATTCTCTTAATGTTCCACGATATGTCCATACAAATCTAAAAGAATCCTCCAAATTCTTCCCAAAACATCTGGTATCAGATGAAATGAAGATCTTCGAACGCTTAGTGCTAAAAGATATTGATAAAATCAGTAAAAATAAAATTTCGTTCAATCTCACGAGGAAGGAAAGGGATGCCCTTGAGAAACTCAATAATGATCCTTCCCTTATAATCAAACCAGCTGATAAGGGTGGAGGAATAGTTCTTTTAAGTATGGAAAAATTCAATAATGAGGCGATGCGTCAATTAGACGATCGTGATACTTATTTACCCTTGGCATACAACCCCACTGAAGAAACTAAAACCCAATTAATCAACCTTCTAAAGGAAGGGAAAGATAGTGGTATTCTAACAGAAAAAGAGTTCACGTTTTTGGATATTCCCTTTCCTAAAATTCGAGTATTGTATTTACTTCCGAAGATACATAAGGATCTAATAAACCCTCCCGGAAGACCTATTATATCCGGAATACATTCACTCACCAGCAGACTGTCACAATATATTGATATTCTTTTACAGCCTATGGTCAAAATGATCCCCTCTTATCTTAAGGATACTATTTATTTATTACAATTTTTAGAGACAACAATGTGGGATCCATCATATATTTTAGTCACTTGTGACGTCCACTCATTATACAGTATTATCCCTCATGATCAGGGTATTGAAGCAGTTCGTTTTTATTTAGAACAGAGTACTAAATTTGAGGAACCCCAAATTAAATTCATCTTATTGGGCATAGAGTTTATTTTGAACAATCATTTTTTCACTTTTCATGATCAGTTTTATTTGCAACAGAAAGGTACTAATATGGGGACCAGGTTTGCGCCCAGTTATGCAAATCTTTTCATGGCTTTCTGGGAATTCAAATGGATGCCACGCTGGGCGCAATACCTGGTCCTCTATCGGAGATATATCAATGACTTATTTTTTATATGGAAAGGTGGGGATGAAGTTTTAAAAGATTTTATTGACGATCTTAATTCTAATAATAGTGGTATTATTCTAGAAACCCACTCCCATAAAAGTGAAATCAATTTTTTAGATTTAACTATTTTTATTGATGAGAACCGTGTAAAGACAAAAACATATTTCAAATCAGTGGACGTTAATAATTTTATTATATTTTCAAGCTGCCATGCGAAGTCATGACTTAAGAGTGTACCTAACAGTCAACTTGTAAGGATATGCAGGAATTGCACCGATGTCACACATTATGATATCCAATCTCAGACTATGAAACAAAGTTTGATTGAGAAAGGTTTCAATGAGGCTGCTTTGGATGACCTCATTGTGCATACTCGAGAGAAAGATAGACATCAGTTTATTCAATATAAAGCTAAGAAAGAGGATTTTAAGTTCAAGGTTCCTTTTATGTATGAGTTTAATAGCAAATCTGATAATATAAATAAAAGTATGCATAGACATTGGCATATTTTGCTGGATGATCCAGGATTGTGCGACTTTATTTCTGATCAACCACAAATTATTAATCGTGGTGCCTCGAATATGAAGCAAAAAATTGTTCAATGCATAAAGACGAACAATAAAAATCTGCAGAATCCTTTTAATCTTAAAGTAGGGTTTCATAGATGTGGCTATTGCCTTGCTTGTAGAAATCTTCACCTAAAAAAACAACATTTTAGCACCTTTGAATATAGAGATAGTTTTAAAATACATCAAGTTATGGACTGCAAATCGAAGAATGTCATCTATGGCTTGATTTGCCCTTGTCATCTGCTATACGTTGGCAGAACTACTCGCCAACTGTATGTGCGGATTATGCAACATGTGCGCAATATTCGAAATGGTTATGAGAAACATTCTCTATCGGCACATTTTCTAATGAAACATGATAAAGACCCCAAAGGTCTAACTTTCTTTGCTCTTAAGAAAGTACAAAAGGACTGGCGATGAGATGATTTTATAGCCAAAATTGGCCGAGAAGAGATGAAACTTATTTTTAGGTTTGACACCCTTATTCCTAGGGGTCTCAATTCCGATTTTGAACTCTGCCATTTTTTGTAGTCCATTATCATATGGAACCTTCCTTTTTTCCTTCCGTTTTTATATTTTTTTATAAGATTGTATGTGCTGTATTAGTTCATCTATATGTATTGATTGTTACTCCAGTATTTGTAAACATTAGGACTGTAACCCCATTTTTAGGCCCCATTTATATATCTCCAGATTATTCTGCTATGTATAGCAGATAGATATTTGATCCACCCCCTGTTTTTTGTCAGCCTTTTATCTTATGATTCAGGCTGTCAGACAGTGCTATTCCTTTTGATTTATCCGTTGCCCTCATCTGCCTGACTATATAATACCATCTATTTAGATTTATGACATTTTTTAGTGTTGCTTATCCACACTAATATTGTAATTATTACCATTTTTAGGTTTTTCTTTATGTCAGGGGACATTCCTGCTTTGTACAATCAGATAGAAAATTGACCCGTCCCCTCCCCTTCTTTCTTTCCTGCAAGCCCTTTTTGTATGTTTTGATTTGTTGCCTGTGCTGCCAAACTATACCCTACTATCATCCTAGGGTTTTGGCATTTTTATGTCCCCTCGGATTAACACCATGCTTTTTGGTTTAGATTTAGGCAAGTTAGCCCCAGGTAAAAAGGATAAGTCTTTGTGCTAGTCCAGGTTGCTAGATTCTTAAAATATTTGTCTAACATTGCCTTTTTTCTTTATGTTGATATAGTGACTCTATTTAGCCGATGTAAACGTAGCTTTTGGTTTTAAACAGTATCACTGTTTTGCAGTTTTGTATATTCCGCCCCCGCATAAGGTGTAGAGGTGATATTTTTAAAGGTTATTCTGTTTAGTGTAATATTTCAGTTTTAATTTAATTGTTATGATTTACACCATTTGTGATATATGGAGACTCCATTTTTTTCGAGTATGATTTATTTTTAAGTTTTTTGATCCGATTATTTTTGTTGCGATAGACATTGGTCCATCCTTAGAGCCGATTAGTTCTTTTTACTATTTTCAAAAAAGATGTTTAATCATTATTGAGGCATAAAGAAGTTTTTTAGACTTATATATATAGTTGTATATTACTCCTTTTTAGAGCGCTTTGTAAACGTTGTTCAATTTTATGGAACTGAACCCAGAAGTGGGTGGGTCGCCCAATTTAGCGGCTCATTCACTAAGTATTTTTAGTATATAAATAACTGTTCTAAGCATACATCCCTGTTTGTTTGTTTTACCACTGAAGAAGCGCTCTATAGCGCGAAACGCGTCTGATTTTTGTCCTTTTGTCTGATATTTTATCATTAGAAACATAGAAACATAGAAAAATGTCGGCAGATAAGAACCTTTCGGCCCATCTAGTCTGCCCAATTACATGGATACTTTACCTGGATTTATCTTTTGTTTAGGATAGCCTTATGCCTATCCCATGCCTGCTTAAATTCAATTACTGTTTTGGCCTCTACCACTTCTACTGGAAGACTGTTCCATGTATCCACCACCCTCTCAGTAAAATAATGCTTCCTGATGTTACTTTTAAACCTTTGCCCCTCTAATCTAAGACTATGTCCTCTTGTTTTGCTATTTTGTTTCCTTTTAAATATACTCCCTTCCTCTACCTCGTGGATTCCCTTTACGTATTTAAATGTTTCTATCATATCTCCTCTGTCTCGTCTTTTTTCCAAGCTGTACATGTTAAGATCATTAAGCCTTTCCTGGTAACTTTTCTCCTTCAAGCCGTACACCATTTTAGTAGCCCTTCTCTGAACTCTCTCTAAGATGTCTATATCCTTCTGGAGATACGGTCTCCAGTACTGCACACAGTACTCCAAGTGAGGTCTCACCAGTGCTCTGTACAGTGGCATGAGCACTTCCCTTTTCCTACTGCTAATACCTCTCCCTACACAACCAAGCATTCTGCTTGCATTTCCTGCTGCTCTATTACATTGACTACTTACCCTTAGATCCTCTGAAATAATGACCCCTAAATCCCTTTCCTCAGATGTTGAGGTTAGGACTGTATCAAACATTCTATATTCAGCCCTTGGGTTTTTACGTCCCAGGTGCATTATCTTGCACGTATCCACATTAAAACTCAATTGCCACAACTCCAACCATTTTTTTAGTTTACCTAAATCATTTGTCATTTGGCTGACCCCTCTAGGAACGTCAACCCTGTTGCAAATCTTTGTGTCATCAGCAAAAAGACATACTTTTCCATTAATACCTTCTGCAATATCACTAATAAAAATATTAAAGAGAATGGGTCCAAGTACTGACCCCTGAGGTACCCCACTGGTAACAAGACCTTGCGCCGAATAAACTCCATTTACCACAACCCTCTGTTGTCTGTCACTCAGCCACTGCCTAATCCATTCAACAATATTGGAATCCAAGCTCAAAGATTGCAATTTATTGATAAGCCTTCTATGCGGAACCGTATCAAAAGCCTTACTGAAATCTAAATAAGCAATGTCTACTGCACCACCTGTGTCTATTATTTTTGTTACCCAATCAAAAAAATCAATAAGATTAGTTTGGCATGATCTCCCTGAGGTAAACCCATGTTGTTTCTGATCCTGTAATCTATGTGTTTTTAGATGTTCAACAATCCTTTCCTTTAATATGGTTTCCATTAATTTCCCCACTACTGACGTAAGACTAACTGGCCTATAGTTCCCCGATTCCTCCCTACCACCCTTCTTGTAAATGGGCACAACATTTGCTAATTTCCAGTCTTCTGGGACGACTCCCGTTAACAAGGATTGGTTAAATAAATCTGTTAACGGTTTTGCTATTACATCACTGAGCTCTTTTAATAATTTATGGTGGATCCCATCAGGCCCCATTGACTTATTTGTCTTTACTTTAGACAGCTGCTGTAGAACCTCCTCCTCTGTAAACTCATATGTAAATGTCTCTTTAGTGTTCTCTCCTAACTGAGGTCCCTTTCCTTCCTTTTCTTCTGCAAAGACTGAACAAAAATATTCATTGAGGCAGTGAGCGAGACTTTTATCCTCTTCTACATACCTTCCTTCCTATGTTTTTAATCTAACTAATCCTTGTTTTACTTTTCTTTTCTCGTTTATATATCTAAAAAATGTTTTGTCCCCCTTTTTTACTGACTGAGCTATTTTCTCTTCTGCGTGTGCTTTGGAAGCTCTTATAAATTGCTTTGCCTCTTTCTGCCTAATTTTATAGGTTTAGCTATCTTCTTCACTCTGAGTTTTTTTATAATTATTGAATGCTATCTTTTTGTTCTTCACTATTTTGGCCACTTCTGCAGAGTACCACAGTGGTTTCTTCCCTCTTTTGTTTTTGCTAACAAGCCGAATGCAATTTCCTGTGGCCTTCAATAATGCTTCCTTTAAATAATCCCATTTCTCCTGGACTCCCTTTAAACTCCTCCTTATCTTATTTGAATAAATCTTCTAATGCTTCCATTTGCTGACTGCATATGATGACTTCAATTGAGGTGGTTTTTTAAGGGCTGTACCATGCCTTACAACCCTGTGCGAGTGTCCTTCGAGCCCGGTCAGGCTCTGATAAGGGTAAGTGTATTACCATCTAAAGACCCTTTATCTGTCTCTGTAAAAAAACGGCTGTGCTATTTTTCTTCTGTCTCTTCTCGGAGGGCATCTCGAGGAGGACCTCACAGCGAGGAAGTTGCTGACCCGATTTAAGGCTTGGAAGCAATTACTGTGTATCTCTGAAGGAGTCCCGAGTCTTGTGTGGAAGCCCTCTCAATAAACAGAAACGTACCGTGTGGGTGAACTGAATACCTGGTTCCCCAGGAATCGACTACCAGAAAGAGGTCATATATAGACATTTACTTGAAGATTTCCTTGTATTGATGACTATCCCTCTGAGGTATCTGTATTCTTTACATTGTTCCTCAAAGAAAGACTGATTTTGACTTTATCTCCTTGGTTCCAAGGAGGACTATAAGTATAAAACCATTTTCACATAATTTTTACTTTTATTTTTATTTTTTCCTTTTTTTAGATTATTTTATTATTGTGGGAGCGCTGTCCTTACCCTTTGTACGTTTAAAGCCTCAATTGTACACATTTACGCAGACGACACTGTAATCTATACCAGCAAACCAAATCTCCCGCAGCTGGAGTGCTGCAAGAACAATTCACAGAGGTAGAAAAGTGGATCGCAGATAACAAACTTTTTCTAAATACTGACAAAACTGTAACGATGCTCTTTGGAACAGCACCTAAACTACACAAATTGCAAACACCCCATCTATGTGTCAGGACAAGATCAAATTACACACTGACTACAGTCACTTCTCTCAAATATCTAGGTATGTGGTTAGATCCAAATCTATCCTTTGGCCCCCACATCGAAAAACTCTCATCTAAAATTAACCCCAAACTAGGTGCCCTGTACAGAAACAAATCCTGCCTGAACCCCGTGGTAAGAAAGCAGATTGTACAACAAATGCTTATGCCGGCTATTGAATACGGAGATGTAGTGTATGCAGCTGCCCCTCAAACACACCTCCAGAAACTTACTACATTGTATAACTCATTCTGCTGCTTTGTGCTACAATGTAACTACATGACCCACCATTGTGACATGTTAAAAGAACTAAACTGGCCATCACTGGAATCTAGACACACCATTCACCTTTCCAACCTGGTGTTTAAGAGCTTTTCTGGGAAGCTACCACCCTATCTGAATAGACTACTTCCCCCAGCAGTTCCCTCATCCTATAACCACCGATCCAGGACCGGCACCTTACTTGCAATACCACAATACAAAAAGAAAGTGTCTCAATCCTCATTTTCCTACAGAGCACCACAAATATGGAATAACCTCCCAGACGCCATCAAATCTTCCCCCAGTCTAAAGACCCTTAAGAATTCCTAACATACCTCAATACGGAATGCACCTGTAAACATGTGACATAATGACTTGATTTCCTACATATTTATTTTTCTGTTAATCTGTATATATATTTTTGCGTTAATATCTTGCATTTTACTATTTTGTATTTCTGTAACAATTCAATGTTCTTGAACCCAGGACATACTTGAAAACAAGAGAAATCTCAATGTATCTTTCCTGGTAAAATCCTTTATAAAAAATACATAAATGCTCCTTATCTCAAACCTGTTTAGAAAATCTAAAAAGTATAAGTAAAAAGTATATTTCGGAATCTAAACGGAGGGGTAGGCAGGACTATTTTAACGAGCAGTCACATCCATCTGAGCACATCATATGAACGTCCTGGGCGCATGTACTGTATGTGTCTATCATTATAGTTTTTGCATTGCTGTGTAAGCATGTGCTAAAAGCATTTAAGAAATAATGATACTGTACGTTGACATGTTCTAGAATAAATGGTCTGTACGTCGCATTAGAAACCATAGATTATTTGTGCAGCTTTCTATAAAAAATGATGACACTTGCTTCCATTATGATTGATCCGAAGTCCACAGATACCACTTAACGTGGGATTTACAATTACAGAGCTAGAGCTTCAGGTTGCAAGTCACAATAATGAGAAAGAATTGACATAGACCATGTGAAATTTCTGTGCTTCTAGCTAGAAATGTCCCAGGGACCAGTCTAAATAAAACACATGATCTTTGTTCCATAAACAAGCTTCTTCAGCACTGCCGTTCCCGCAGGAGGCTTCTAATGCTTTTGTAATGTCAACTTGGGATTCTGAAAACAACTCTCCATTTCCAATCCATTTTGAGAACAAGAAAGATGCTTGTGCTTCATTGCATGAAACCATTCGAGTTTACCCTTGTACTTTTTGGAAATAGTTTACTTTACATTCTTTTATTTTACATTCTAGTCCAAGATTTTAATCAAGGTAACATACAAATACAGTAGTGGTAGCAGTGCGAGAGTATTTTTAAAAAAAACTCAAAATGTAGCATAAAATATATCAGTGGAAATACCCATTTACACATCATTCTTTTACAATTACAGTATACAGCTATTATACAAAAAATAAACCAATTTATTTATTTGCAAAGTTGATTGTGCTTCAGTATATATCTAGGGGAATTAATTGATGGTTATCCTGGACAGCTGGGCATTTAAAAAGACACCACCAATCTACCACTTACATAAGCTGTAACTAGATTGCTTGTGCATAACAAATAAAAGCACCTTATAAAACACATGCTACTATTCTTTTCTTTGTTTGAAGTAATTGCATATAGCAAGGAAAAATAAAATTAGTTAATTTATCTCCCGTTTACATTTTGTGTATTTTCCCATGATGCAACATTTACCAAAATTTCGGTAAACATTTCATTTTATGGCTGTGCTTTATCTCATACAGTATTTAACAGTTAATGAGGTGAAAGAGAGAATATTTAGATAAGGCGGCAGGAGGTCTATTGCCCTGCCTCTTCTACCTGAGATAAGATATAGCAGCTGAATGAGATATGACAGGGAGTTTAAAATACTTCTAATCCACTCACTGGTGATGTCCTTTGAATACATCCCACACAATGCAATAATGTGAGTCAGTGTTCGACCCATAGACTACATTCGATGACCAAAGCCAAGTGATGTAAAGGTACCGGGGCAGTTTACAACAAAACAAATCACAAAATTGTTGTACCCAGTGACACATTTACAGGGTTATTCAAAGAAAGGTGAAAACCAGGAGAATTGGCAGAAGAGAACAATCTAGACCAAATAGCTGACTTGGAAATGAGATAAATGGAATGTAAACATAATAATGGAAAGAGAATTTTTCTGGTTTGGCTGTTTTTGACCTAGAATTTTCACCTCTCCAGTCATTCTCCTGGTTTTCACCTCTCGTTGAATAACCCTGATAGAGTAAAATATTGCTCGTAACTAAACAGTCAAGAGAAAAACAAATCACATGTAAGATATCAGCAACATAACATAAACACAATAAGGACATTTCATTTATTGGTGGTAGCGTCCCTTTTAATGAGTCTTGATGATTTGAAGAGGGAACTGGTAAACCCAGAATCATATTTATATCTTATGCTAAATATCTTGCAAGAAACTACAGTTTGATTACTTTCTAATACCTGCACTTTGCAGTTGCATTTGGTGACTTTTTTAATGTCTGCAAGTGTTGATTTTCAAAGCGGGATCATTTCTCAGTTTTTGTCTATGGTCGAGCCTGGTCGACTGAATCACTTTATATTTTGAAAACAAAAATCCGTTAATACTCGTTGATATTTTTTTTTTCATAAACAAAGCAGATAGAATAAAAATCAAACCCATGGGCTGGAATATTAGCATAGTATCAAATGGATCATAATGCTGTCGGGCTTGAATATCAGTTAGTTAAAACTGACATGCATTGACCAAAAAGGGGTTATCCGGAGAGAGACAATCTGGCCCCAAAATTGCACCGAACCGTGAATTTCCCGGTACAGTGCCATTTCGGGGCGATTCGGCTATTCAGAGAGCAGGCAGTTCACCAAATTATGGCAAACTGCCTGCAAGTACGGTGCCTGTCTGAAGGCAGTGAAATCCCCCATAGAGAAGCAATGGTTAATCTATTAAGAGAACACCGAACAGCAGTGAAAAGTTGCCGAAGTGCCCTGCTGTTCGGTGGTTTCATTCGGCAGGTTTATTCAGGTGAATCCCATAGGCTTCACTGTTAAAAATATTCCCTTTTTCATTCAATACCTAATAAACCGTTTATTATTTTAATCTGCAATAAAAAGTCTCTATTATTGATTTGTCTTCTTCTAGGCATTTTTTAGGATTTTTTTGGGGGAAAAATAGTTTTTCTGTTTTTTTAATAGCTTTTTTCTTTTTTCTGTAACAAACCATCATTCATTGGACCTTATGTGTAAATTCCAGACATTTTCGTTCAGTATTTTTTTTTTCCAGTGTTTAAATTTTGACACTTTAAATCGTATTGTTTTGTTTGTT
The DNA here is from genome assembly GCA_009667805.1 of Leptobrachium leishanense. NCBI lineage: Eukaryota > Metazoa > Chordata > Amphibia > Anura > Megophryidae > Leptobrachium > Leptobrachium leishanense. Next base: position 131,316,287 of record CM019066.1, on the reverse strand, counting down.
TTTTTTACCCATCCGGCGGTTTGTTGGCTTTTTCCTGTGGCTGGTCAGCGCTGTGCTCGGTGGCTCGTAAGCTGTGTATGGCGGCTGTCCGACAGGTTTGCGGCGGTGGCCAGCGGTTGCGCCTGCCGATTCACTGTACTTCGGGGACCCTGCGGTGAATGCTAAATTCACCGCAGGGTGGGGAAAATCTGATTCCCCCAAAGTGCAGGGAACAGGGGGACCACTGAAATGTCAGCGATATTTTGGTGCTCTCTGAATAACCCCCAAAGTCTTTTTGTAGGTGACTGGCAAACCCCACCAAAGGGCAAGGTGGTCCGAGACCAGAAAGTGTATTTTGACATTCTATGTACTAGAAGGCTTTCAGCACATTGGCTATAGATATAAATGCTGCTTTGTCACATACAGTCAAAATGTGGTAAAATAGAATAACTAAAATTATTAGCTATTCTGGAAATTACTAATTATTAGTGCCCCAATGGCATTTATAGCATTACTATGTCAAAAAAGTCAAATGGTGTCAACAAAATCTCTGAATGTAGGTTTAGAAGCTGTATACAGCAAGTATTGTTACAACATATATCTATGCTATAGTGGTATTTGCAGGCATTACAGCATCTTGTCCTAATAGTGTCCTCTTCCAAGAAAAATAATAATTCCTTCAGTATTAAAAGGACACTCTATGCACCTTGACCACTTTTATTAAAGTCGGCAGGCTGTATGGCGTGCCCCCACCTACCCCTCTCACTCCAGCCCCCATTTGAACGCTGGTTCTGTGTAAAGAGAGGGAATTTCCTCCACCTACACAGCTATCACTCTACCAACGGGATTTGGATATTCCGCCTGTGAAGGACCAACTCAGGGACGGATGATTTCAGCATGTTTTGCTGGCTCCCTGTCTCCAAAAGCTCACCGCAGTAAGTGCTCTGGGAAACGACCGCTAATGATTGGTGCTGTACATGTGCACTCCACACCAATCCATTGTTTTGTGCAAGTGCTACGTAATGTGCTTACAAAAGTACATAAGCTCCATGAGATTTGCAATTTGCGCATCCTGCGCTACACAAGTTACGCGTACTACACAAATTGCATAAGAAGCTGCAGGGACTTCCACTTTTTGGAAGCCCTGAGCTGAAGAGGTGGAGCAGCATGACCCGAGGGAGAAAAGGTGAGTATATTCTCCTATACCAAACACAAGGTAAAATAATTATTGAGCAAATGTTGTCCGCATCATCTGCCCAGTTATATAGGTGGAGGAAGGGCATGATTTTTTAAAGAATGTCCCTTTAAGGTATAAGAAGCTAAATAGGCTTAATGGCCTAAACGTATTGAAATGCAATGAAAAAGTGTTTTTCTATGGTTTTTGGAGTAAATGAGTTAAACTACAGAAAGATGCACTCAATGTGTTCTCTTAATCATTTCACATCTGCTGATGTCATGACAAGTTGTTCTAACAGATGACTTGTTTATTCAGCTCGAAAATATTCCTACGGTATACTGAGCAAGTCATCTTGGGTACGTTCATGTCTTCTATAAAATAGAAAGGCTTTTCTTTTTTGTTTCTTTATTTTAACCAAATTCTATTGTTTATATTAATAATACAAATATCTTTATTGCTATAACCAAAACAATAACAGAAAACTGTCTCCAGAAATTATGATAACTTTAGGGGGTTTTGTGTGACTTTATTGCACCTTTTGTTTTTTACTTTACATACAATAATGGGTTTATTATGTTTTATTTCAAATGTATGGCATAGACTTATGCACTGGGGTACCGAGGTATTAATTAAAACAACAGTGTTGACTGGAGAGGGATTTACCTCTACTGTAGATTATCTTTCAGATCTGGAAGCTCCAGATGAAAGATACTGAGCTTCCAAGTGTAAATCGTTCCCATGAGTATCTTTAGTATCCGCTGTTACTGCTTTTATATTTTCTTTATATAGAGAAACAATATGGTAACAGACGATGCTGTCAGCAAGTCATATTTGCAGGATTCCTTGCTGGCTCAGTATACTTTCAGTGCTTGACTGAACCTAGTGCTTTTAGATTAAATGCTGACTTGCAACTTTTGCACGCATTTCCTACTGAAATTATACTGTGTTTTGTTCCTGGATTCTTAATAAGTTACAGATGACTGCACTAGAAAGAATAATATACATTCTTTTGCTGTAATATACCCTTGCACTAGATTTATAAAGCTGCACAGATTTGACCCCTGGAATCTTTGTTCTTTGCAAGGTTAGCCTTTCGCTTTCTTGGATGACGCCATGTTCGTGGAGCCCTGCATCTTTCAAGCCAGCCTCCCTCCATGCAGACCATACTAGCATCATTCTGCTTAGGCCATTTTTGACAAAAGACACAGAGCTGTGTCATTCTGCCCAGGGCAAGCAACAATCTGACGCAGGATGCTGCCTATAGTCATGAACCTTAAGTATATTTGTTCATTCCAGTGACACACACGCAAGCATCTTTATTATCCTCAGATTGATGATGATGCAGAAATTCCACAAGACCCTTTTTTCATATATATATACTGCACTCTACCACAGGATCACTGGCCTGTTGTGGTGTTTAGTGGCCCAACAGCACGTTACTATCCATTTCATTGTCTCTGTGTTTTCTATCCAGCTTGATCACTGACCACTCTGCCAAATGGTATCCTGCTACCTGGCCTATCTTTCAATTCTGTGTCATGTCCTGATTCCAGCTTGTGTACTGGTTCATGATTTTCCGGTTTTATTGCATTAGGACAGACATTACAAGATTTGGTGTATGCACTTGTTTAGGTCTTTTAATTCAGGTTCTGTGTGTTTGAGTGACTAATCCTGACATTCTGTCATATTATTTCCCTGATTATTTTAAACCATGGTTTTACATTTCAAGTGCTGGCATTTAGCACGCCTAGTGTGACGTTATTGCATTGCAACTAAAACACACCGTACTGTAAATAGGTATGAGCGCAAACAATACAATATAGGGTATAACAGCACAGAGGTTGGAATATGTATCGCTCTACATCAACCACACACAAGTACCCTCTATCCCAGGTACATCAAAGTTCTGTCACGTTCCATCCAGTCTCCACTAGGCCCCCTGGTGGCGAGAGCATATTATAAGCCCTTATGGTCTTCAGACTCTCCACCCCTGGAATCTGTGACTGATCTGGCCTATGATCACATGACGTGCCCTGCCCTATTTATAGGGCCAGCAGTGCACTTGCTCTCTGGTTCAGTATAGGTCTTTACCTATTGAGTACCTGCACTTTGTATTGAGATTCTGAGAAACTGTGTCTGATATTCCGTGTATGATTCTTGGCCTTGGCTATTGATGATTCTGATATTCTGACCCCCTGGCTTTGGTTTCTGGTTTATTCTCCTGTCTGTACCCTGTACTGAGCATATGATATAACCGCGTTTGACTTTGGCTTCACTTTAGATTACTCTCTTGTCTGTTCCCCGAACCTGTATTTCTGTAATTCCCCATGTATGACTTTGGCTTTCGTTTTGGATTACTCTTTTGCCTGTTCCTTGGAATCTGTATTTCGGTAAATACCTGTGTCTGTCTTTATGTCCTGGTTTATGTTATATTTACCCAGCAGCATAGTATAGGTAGTATTAGAGGCCAACTATAAAGGACCTCATTCATGGCTTAGGGTTCTGTCTGGCTGCTGCACATATTTATTGTAACCTTCCATGTGCTTGCAAACTCCACTCATTTCTTGTGTTTACCCTCAGCCCTGTAATCTGTTTTAGATCAGAAATCTTACCCAGTGCAGGGCTCCCCCTTGTTTCTGTATCCTGTACTATCACTCTTGTTCTGTTTCTGAGTATAGTTGTGTGTGTGCTGGATCTTGCATAATGCAGCAGACCGCAAACCTGCCTCAAGGGCTTAAAAATGAAAATATATATATAAAGGGTGTTCCTTGGCATCTTCTTATTCTTTATCTTCCCTCCTATTCTTGGAATCTTATTCCATAGGAGGGTTATATCCCTCAAAGATACAGAGAGAGTTCTTAGTGCAGACAGCCTGGATCTTAACAAGGGTTGCAGAGTACAGAAAAGTGGATTACTCACATGGTAAAGTGCCTGTCCCGGCACTTGTTAGCAGGCAGGGATATAACCCTCCTATGGGAAAAGATTCCAAGTATAGGAGGGAAGATAAAGAACAAGAAGGGGGGATCGCCTGTATGGATCCAAAAGTGCTAAGATTTAAGACTGTCAGACTTAGGCTCTTAACCACGTGAGTGGGATTTTCCTTTAATTCTGTGGAACCATATGTGTCTAACAGTTTTGCACTATATATTTTTGGGCTTTCTTTGAGGCCATCCGATCAAAAAGAACATTGAAAAGACCAAGTAGCACTCCATCAGTGGGAGAACTTTGGAAAAACACACCGAACGCATCCGCAAACCGCCGCAAAACCGCCAAATTGATTTGAAAACCGGTGAATCTATTAGAAAAACCACTGAATGCAGCCGCAAACCCTGGTACTGGTAATATCCAAATGTGTATCTGTGTTAAGGTGATGGTTTTATATATTTAGGGATCGGTAATTAGTCACACATGGTGATTGTGTATTTGTGTATGTTTTCCTTATACACTGATTATTAAGTATCATATGCTATGTGGATTAGGATGGATTAGCGCTTTCCCTATTTCTCTAATTTAGTTCATGAAAATACTTGGAAATAGTATATAAGGTCCTATTAATAACAATAAAAAGGTCATGTACAGAATATAAAAGAAATGCCATGTAAAATAAATCAGAATCAAAAATTTTACTGAAATGCCTAAAAAAAAAAATAAAGAGACTTTTAGCTGCAAATGAAAAGAATAAATGGTTGAATAAATAGTTAAGAAAGAAAGGGATTTTTCTTTTACATTGAAACCTATGGGATTTTCTTTCTTAAACCTGTCGAATGAAACCAACGAAAATCAGGGCATTTTGACAACTTTTCTCTGCTGTTCGGCGTTCTCTGAATATATTAACCATTACTTCTCTATGGGGATTTCACTGCCGCCGAAGGTCACCGTATTTCACTGGCAATTCGCCAATATTTGGCGAATCGCCAGCTTTTTGAATAGCCAAATGGCCACGAAATTTCACGGTACTGGGATATTGACCGTTCGGTGCACTTCGGTGGCCAATTCAGTGCTCTTGGTCTTGGAATCACCCCTTTATTATTTGTCTTTTAGTACACTCAGGGCTTGTAATTTTTTTTTTGAGAAAGGATTTTACCAGGAATGATACATTCATATTTATCTCGTTTTCAAGTATGTCCTGGGTGTGGAGTATGTACCGTTAGGTGTCTTGCCCAAGAGAGGTGCTCTTGCTGGGATCGAACCCATGTCTCCACAGGCTCTCTCCATGCAGAGCAGTGATGTTACCTCTACTCCACCCAGCCGGTAATGCCGTGCCCCTGACCATTTACCTTATTCTTCTCTCAAGTGGATAGTTAAATATTTTATTCATTTTTTCTTTTCTGAATAGCTTGCAGTATACAAGCTTACTATTGATCCTGTCATTTATGCCGTGTCTTCATCACTCCAATCCAAAGCCATTATTTTCACTTTTCTCACTATTTTATTTCACTACATTTCTATATTATCTCTGTGGAAAACGGGACTTCATTGACCTGGATTACACGCCTCCTTCATTACCACTAGCAACAAAAACAGGAAGTACTCTGGTGGCCATCTTTTGAACTATACTCATGCTGCCATGATAGTGATAATTGATCACAGGATGCCACATTATTATGGTGAGGGGAGAGGTTATTTGGGGTTTGTGAGCACTTATTTCAGTCTGTATGGGCATTACACAAGAAGGGTTCCACACTCGGAACATTTGTTTTTGATGCTCATCTCATGTATTAAACACAGGTGATACTAGTGCACCTTTTGAAGAAATACAGAGTTGTCTCCAGTTTTTCTACGTGGTTCTGCATATTTCTTTCACCTTTTCTCACTATGCATCTGAAATTTTAGTTTGAGGCTCCATTTTGCAATGTGTCATTATCAGGTCTATTCAATAAAAGGTGAAACTCAAGACAACTGGCAGGAGAAGAGAACAATCTAGACCAGGGTTTCTTAAGTAGTGGGTCATGACTGGGGCGGATTAGGTCATGGGGCAAGTGCCCCCAGGCCTCTCTAGTGCCTGGGACGCGCTGATGCATCGTACCTGCAGCAGCGGGTCCCAGGCGGTATGTCTACTTCTGCCTCCCTCACCAATGGTGCCTTCCTATTGGTCCAAGCTATTCAATTGCTCTCAGTGCCTATCTGAGGCACTGAAGAGCGTAGGTTCGGGAAGTAGGCAGCGCCAGACACCAGCTGTAGTCTTCTCAATCTCATGGCCAGCTTGAGTTTACGCTATTAGCGTAACGTTCAGCTACGCAAATTGCGTTGGCTCAGGGAGGGCAGGCTGCCACTGCTGTGAAGAAATAATGCGTGCGGTGGCAGAGACAGACGGTGGGGGAGCGAGGAGCAGGTGAGTTTAAGTTTTTTATAATATTTTATTATTCATTCAGTAGTGATTTAAATTTCAGAAATTCAAATATTTTTGGGTCGCGACTTATTGACGAAGGACAATTGGGGGTCCTGAGGGTCCACAGGTTGAGAACCCCTGATCTAGACCAAATAGCCGATTTGGAAAATGAGATAAATGGGAGACTTTATCTGGCTTGCCTATTTTGACCTGTATTTTTCACTTCTCCTGCCAATTCTCCTGAGTTTCACCTTTATTAAATAGGCCTGTATGTTTTCTGTATTTCCCCTTTACTTTTATCTGAATGCATGGCTTATTGTTTAATACTTTAAAAAATTGATATTATTATTTTATAATTATTACTATCACAAAAATGTCTTAAATCTGTTATGTTGGTATGTCCCACCTGTTTTCCTCATACGCATCAACTAATTAGCCCTCTTCAAGGCAAGCATAGCATGCCATTCCTTCTTGTCTGTTTGTCGGTTGTTCGAAGTGCTACCTAATTAGCAACACAGGGATCATATTGCCTAGTACTGCTTCGTGTACCAGGTAAGAAGAGTAGTAAATGATACAAGATATCTTGTTTGTACGACAGTATGCTAGCCACTTACCTTTCGCGGCTCAAGTTCACAAAAGGACAAAATCCCCCAAAATGCAGATGAAGACATTAAACAATTAATACAGTGTCCCGCAATACACGCCTTCATTTTTTAAAATATTTTTGAAACACTTTAATATATATTCATTCATTTAAAACCCTTAGATGATCTCTTTATTAAACATCAGACATGCCATAACTGAGTACAGCTAATTATTGTGGCTGTAGAGTTCAGTTACAGTTCAGCTATCTTAAGGGACACACAGCTTGACAAACACTCTGCTAATTCTGCAAGCAGAAGATGTGTCACCTATGCTCAAAATTCTATAAACCTACAAAAAGAGAGATTATTTCGTATGGCCATTACTTCAATTGCTATTTAAGTAGACCAAAAAAAATTCTCTGTAGGTATATGGGACTTTGAATGTAGGTGACACAACTTCTGCTTGATGTATACTCTGTGGTTCTGTGCACCTGTTACTGTTTCCGGCAATGAGTGATAGGGTTTGTGCATGTAACCATTTATTTTGTTGTTGACTTTGCTAATTCTGACTTGACATTCTTTTCACTGTGAAGTTCCTTTGTTGTGTTAATAACTCTGCTATTCACATAAGTGAGAGTGGCAACTGATTCACCTTAGTCATTTAACCACACAGCAGAATAATTTAATCTGACAAGTCTGAACTGTATATAACAGACATAACAAACCCTGCCCTCCAGTTAGTTGTGGTGTACAATTCCCAGAAATCCTTGAATGAAATGGATAGACCGAGAACCATGGGAGTTGTAGTTCATCAACATTTAGGAGCGCTGATGTTTGACGTACTTGGTGTATAGTTTAGTAAAACAGCTGAGTTGAACACTTGTCCACTATAACTAGACTTTGCCATTTTTTGCTTTGCTGCAGTTATTATACAATTACCACTAAACTGTCATGTACCTGATATGATGTGTTCTTTATATCGGCACTAAGACAAAGCCCTAGTGTTGAACTGTATTGATTTGGACAGCTCATATATAATGTTCTTTACCTGCTGATTTTTGTCTGTCTGTTCATTATCTTATTATGTACAATGTCATTCCCGACCTTATCTGCGTGACTCTACAACCTTTAAACTGACTTCCCTTGTCACTATATATAAGTAAATGTTTTAATGTACCCATTCACCTCCAGCGAACCATATTCACAAAGTATATAGAGTACAAGTGCAAGGATCAACCCTATAAATATATACAGCTCACAAAATGTGAAGTCATGTATGTCATAGACAGAAATCCATACACAGTGCATGGGTTTCATAACCTTTGATAGTTTTAATTTAGCAGTACGGAAATTGGTAAAATACTCTTGGGAAAACTCTACAAGCAGAATGTTCTCTGCTCCTTGCTCTTCAACGGACTGTAGATAGAGCTCTCCACATTATTTCATATAAAATGTGGGGAATAAATGAGTCGGTTTGACAGCAGGTGAAGCTCGATGACACAATCCACTTAATATTTCTCATTTGATGTAAAATGCACTGGTGTCTCTGTGCATCCATCTGTTATTATGAAGTCTAGTGCCATTTCATTTTAAGCAGTGTGGAGATCAGCATAGAGGAGAATAGTGTTAGGAAACTTGGCTCCTAATGAGTACAGGACTAAAACTTCTGTCTTGAAGGAGTTATTAAAGGTTTCACTGATTGAGATGTGGTAAAATGTCATTTTACTAGATTTAATTCCTATCGAATGTCTGTTTTCAGGTTAATGTTTTTAACAAATTAGGTGATGTTCTACATTCAATAATTTAACCTGATCAAATCCCAGCAATGCTGCTGAAAATCAGTGCGCCGGCAATTGCAAATTCTGTCGCAACCCTAATCAATGAATCACTGGTGACTGGATACATACCTAAACTCTGGAAGACTGCGAGAGTGGTACCTAGCCATAAAAGTGGTGACAGTAATTTAGTATCCAACTACCGCCCGATATCATTGCTCCCTGTAAGGTCCAAAATTTTGGAAAAATGCGTGTGCAGACAATTACGTGATTATTATCAATCTTCAAACTTTAACCCCAGATCAATCCGGCTTTTGTCCAAATCACTCAACTACAACCGCTCTTTTAAAAGTCAGCAATGATACCCAACTGGCATGGAACAAGGAGACCTAACTGGAGCCATCTTCCTTGATTTTGCCAAGGCCTTTGACACAGTAGACCATGGCATACTATTACAAAAACTTAAAAACTCTGGTATTAGTGATCACATGCTAACCTGGTTTCAATCGTATGTATCCGATCGATCGCAGCATGTGTCCATTTCTGGCAGTTCCTCCCTCCCCCTCCCAGTTACGTGCGGAGTACCCCAAGGCTCGATTACTCGGCCCCCTGCTATTCACGAAATTTCTAAATGATCTGTCTAACGTCTGCAAAGCCTCAACTGTACACATGTACGCAGGTGACACCGTAATCTAAATCAGCAAACCAAATCTCCTGCAGCTGGAGGTCGTGCTGCAAGACCAATTCACAGAGGTAGAAAAGTGGATCAAACACAACAAACTTTTTCTAAATACTGTCAAAACTGTAACGATGCTCTTTGGAACAAAACCTAAATTACATAAATTGCAAAATCCCCATCTATGTGTTGGGACAAAGTCAAATGGCACGCTGACCACAGTCACTTCTAGTTTTAAGTTTTTCACAGGAACTAAGAATTCTGATGACTCATGATTAAGGAAGATACAGAACCTCTGCGTTAATTTCCAATATTATAAATACAAAATTCCAAGTCTCTCCCTATGCATGTATGTGGTTAGACCCAACTCTATCCTTTGGCCCCCACATCGAAAAACTCTCATCTAAACTTTACCCCAAACTAGGTGCCCTGTACAGAAACAAATCCTGCCTGAGCCCTGCGGTAAGAAAGCAGATTGTACAACAAATGCTTATGCCGGCTATTGTATACGGAGATGTAGTGTATGCAGCTGCCCCGCAAACACACCTTCATAAACTTACTACATTGTATAACTCATTCTGTCGCTTTGTGCTACAATGTAACTATATGACCCACCATTGTGACATGTTAAAAGAGCTAAACTGGCCAACGCTAGACTCTAGACGCACTCTTCACCTTTCCACCCCGGGGCCATATTACATACTTGGTGCTAACTTAACCAGAGCTGTTGTAAACTTCCCAGAGCCATTATAGCCTATGGAGGTTTTAAGTTTACAACTGCTCTGGTTAAGTTAGCACCAACATCGTAATACTGCCCCTGGTGTTTAAGAGGTTCTCTGGGAAGCTACCACCCTACCTGAATAGACTGCTTACCCTAGAAGTTCCCTCATCCTATTACCTCCGATCCAGGACCTGCACCTTACTTGCAATACCACAATACAAAAAGAAAGTGACTCGATCCTCATTTTCCTACAGAGCACTATAGTTATGGAATACCCTCCCAGGCGCCATCAAATCTTCCCCCAGTCTTAAGTCACTCAAGAGCTCCCTGTTAAAATACCTCAAAACAGAATGCACCTGTAAACATGTAACATGGTGACTATATTACTTACATATTTATTTTCTGTGATAATCTGTATATTTGTGTTTTGTTTTTAATATCTTGCAGTTATTACTTTGTATTTCTGTATCTACTGTAACATTTCAATGTTCTTGAACCCAGGACATACTTGAAAACAAGAGAAATCTCAATGTATCCTTCCTGGTAAAATACTTTGCAAATAAATAAATATTTCAATTCTAAAATGTGGAATTTTCCCTGACAGAATATTGAATTCGTAATACTTATATAGGAAATCTACTTTTAATTCACTGTTTTAAGTTTTTCACAGGAACTAAGAATTCTGATGACTCATGATTAAGGAAGATACAGAACCTCTGCGTTAATTTCCAATATTATAAATACAAAATTCCAAGTCTCTCCCTATGCATTATGTGTATATGTATGAATATTGTATTGTATGACTGCTTTTGAGGGATAGCACTGTCATGTAAGAATATTACCTACTTAGGGATGAGTCGAACACCCCCGAGTTGGGTTCGCATTCGAACTCGAACTTTTCAAAAGTTCGAACTCGAACACAAACTCAATACAAGTCAATGGGACTCAAAGTTTGATTTTTAGAGTGCCCTCCAAGAGGGCATATATGCTAGATATTTGCCATAAAAGGTGTATGGGGGTCCGGGTAGTGCCCTGGGGGACAGGAAACAAGGACAAAAAGTAAAAAAAAAAACGTTTTTAAAGGGACAGTGAGTTTTCCATGAAATAAGGGTTAAAAATAAAAACGAAAAAATTCCTTCAAATATCGTGCCGAGGAGGTCCCCATAACCTGCCCGTGTAGTGGCGGATTTGTAGGATTTATAGAAACATTTAAAAACAATGTCCGGGTCCGGGTAGTGCCCTGGGGGACAGGAAACAAGGACAAAAAGTTTTTAAAAAATAGATGTTTTTAACCCCTTCACTGCTGATGACGTGTGGGACACGTCCTCAGTTACTCCCGCTGTATGCTGAGGAGGACGTGTCGCACACGTCATCAGCTTTGCGGGACCCCCAGCGGAGATACTCACCTCTCTGTCCGGGGTCCCGCGGCGTTCTGACTTCAGCGTCCTCAGACGCTGAAGTCAAGCTCCTCCCGACGTAAATGACGTCATCTCGCCATGCGCTATGACGTCATTTCCAGGCGACCCCCGGCCAGGGCCGGTGTAAGCATTTTTATCTAGTCAGGCGAAGGTGCTTTTTGGTGCCCCCCCCATCCGTGTCATGTCAAGCCAATCAGGATAGAGGTGCCATGATAATCTCTATATATACACATATATATACACACACTAGGGTTGCTCATACCGTATAAGTATATTTGCCCCCAGCTCATATAAGTATATTTGCCCCCAGCTCATATAAGTATATTTGCCCCCAGCTCATATGGGTATATTTGCCCCAGATCACATGTGGATATATTTGCCTCTCGATCACATGTAGATATATTTGCCCCCAGATTACATGGGTATATATTGCCCCAGCTCATATAGAGATATTTGCCCCAGCTCATATGGAAATATTTGCCCCAGCTCACATGGGTATATTTGCCTCCAGATCACATGTGGATATATTTGCCCCCAACTCCTGGATATATTTGCCCCCAGCTCATGGATATATATATTTGCCCCAACTCATGGATATATTTGCCCCCAGCTCATGGATATATATATATTTGCCCCCAACTCATGGATATATTTGCCCCCAGCTCATGGATAGATAGATATATATATATATTTGCCCCCAACTCATGGATATATTTGCCCCCAGCTCATGGATATATATATATTTGCCCCCAACTCATGGATATATTTGCCCCCAGTTCATGGATATATTTTCCCCCAGCTCATGGATATATATATATTTGTCCCAACTCATGGATATATTTGCCCCCAACTCATGGATATATTTGCCCCCAGATCACATGTGGATATATTTGCCCCAGCTCATGGATATATTTGCCCCCAGCTCATGGATATATATATATATTAGCCCCCAACTCATGGATATATTTGCCCCCAGATCACATGTGGATATATTTGCCCCCAACTCATGGATATATTTGTCCTCAGATCACATGTGGATATATTTGCCCCCAACTCATGGATATATTTGCCCCCAGATTACATGGGTATATATTGCCCCAGCTGATATGGAGATATTTGCCCCCAGCTCACATATGGATATATCTGCCCCCAGCTCTCACCTGAGCATGGCCTTTCGAATGATACCCAACATGACCAGGTATAAAGTAGAAAAATAAAAACCTGTATTTTTTTTGGTGTGTTATTTTTATTAATGCAGCAATATTGTTCACGTTTCAATTACAATGTGAACAATGATGCTGCACTAATGATTTTTTTCTATGGTGTGCGTTTGCTAAAAATCACATAATTCCCCCCAAAAAATTTAATAAGTCTCCATTTCTAATTTTTGTACAAGCGCACCCAAAGAAAATATAACCGCAAATGTTCATGTGATAAAAGGTGAAAAAAAACACTTTACACGCTGCAGATGATTAAAAATTCAAGTTTTATTGCATTTTTTGTTATAATATACAGGCAGAACATGACAAATACATATAAAAATGATATATTATGAATCTGCCGAGTCTGCCGGAAAGAACGATATATAATATGTCTGGGTCGTATAATATAATGTGGCTTCAAATCGCGTTTAAACATGATGAGCGAAAGCGGTAAAAATTAGCTCAGCACACAGCGGTGAAATGCCTCAGCAGTGAAAGGGTTAAAGGAACAGTGAGTTTTCCATAAAATAAGGGTTACATAGTTACATAGTTACATAGTTACATAGGCTGAAAAAAGACATGCGTCCATCGGGTTCAGCCTCTCCCACATAACCTACTGCTGTTGATCCAAAAGAAGGCAAAAAACCCAGTCTGAATGCTTGCCAATATGCAACATACTGGGAAAAAATTCCTTCTTGACCCCAGAATGGCAGTCAGATTTCTCCTTGGATCAAGAAGCTTTTACCCACATATTAAATATTATAACCCTTAATATTCTGTGTCTGCAGGAAGTCATCCAGTCGTTTTTTAAAAGTCTGTACAGACTCTGACCCAACCACCTCAACAGGCAGAGAATTCCACAGCTTTATTGTTCTCACCGTAAAATAACCCTTCCTATGCTTTAAGCTAAATTTTCTTTCTTCCAGTCTAAATGGATGACCCCTTGTCCTATGTATAGTCCTGTTAATGAATAGGTTATCAGACAATGGTTGATAATGGCCCCGTATATATTTATATAAGGTTATCAGATCCCCTCTAAGGCGCCTTTTCTCTAAACTAAACAGGTTTAAGCTTGTTAGTCTTTCCTCATAACTTAACCCTTCCATCCCCCTTATTAATTTAGTTGCCCGTCTCTGCACTTTTTCTAGCGATATAATATCTTTTTTTAAGACAGGTGCCCAAAATTGCACGGCATATTCAAGGTGCGGCCTGACCATTGATTTATACAGAGGCAAAATTATGTTTTCATCCCGTGAGTGAACTCCCCTTTTAATGCATGCCAGTACTTTGCTGGCCTTGGCGGCTGCTGTTTGACATTGCACATTGTTACTTAGTTTGAAGTCTATGATTATTCCCAAATCCTTCTCCTGCTTGGATTTCCCTAACTCCGTACCATTTAGGGTATAAATTGCTTGTGTGTTCTTCACTCCAAAGTGCATAACTTTACATTTATCTAGATTAAATTTCATCTGCCATTTAAGTGCCCAGTCCCCCAATCTATCTAAATCCCTCTGCAGCGAAGTAACATCCTGCTCACATTGTATTACTTTTCCTAGCTTTGTGTCATCTGCAAACACTGATACATGACTTTCAATGCCTATCTCAAGGTCATTTATAAATAAATTGAATAGTATTGGTCCTATAACAGACCCCTGAGGGACACCACTTACCACTGGTGTCCATCTTGAAAATGTACCATTTATGACCACTCTCTGTACCCTATCTTTTAGCCAGTTTTCTATCCAAGAACAAGTATTTTCATCTAGACCATTTTTTCTTAATTTAAATAGTAACCTTTTGTGTGGAACTGTGTCGAAAGCTTTGGCAAAATCTAAGTAAATCACATCCACTGCGACCCCCTGATCTATACTTCTACTTACTTCCTCATAGAACGTAATTAGGTTAGTCTGACATGATCGGTGTTTCATGAAACCATGCTGATTTTTGCCAATTACATTATACCTCCCAATAAATTCCTGAATACTATCCCTTAGTAACCCCTCAAATACTTTCCCAGCCACAGATGTTAAGCTCACAAAGCTAAAAATAAAAACGAAAAATTCCTTCAAATATCGTGCCTAGGAGGTCCCCATAACCTGTCCGTGAAGTGGCAGATTTGTAGGATGTATGGAAACATCGCCATCACAGCACAGACCCACACACGACACCTGGCACCGCCAGTCTGCATACAATGTATCAAATTCATGAGACAGACTAATTAGAAGCACATGTTATTTCCAAACACTAATTAAATACCTGTTGTTTACGCCGTTTGAGAGCACAGGTCATTTAGAGGTGAGAATCTTTGCACGTAGACATTATTTTTTAATTCAATATCTAATAAACCGTTGCTAATAATATTCTGCAGTAAAGAGTCTCTTTACTTCTAGATTTTTTGGTATTGTTTAAGCATTTTTTATACTTTTTTCACAATTTTTTTTTTCAAACTCGAACCAAACACGCCAAAAAGTTCAAAGTTCGCAAACTTGCGAATGGCCAACGTTCGAATCGAACTCCGAATTGATCAAATCGAACAGCTACAGCTACTTATTAGTACCCTTTTTTCAAAAAATACCATAGAACTGGTATTTTCATGTGTTGAAAAAAATGGGAT
Organism: Leptobrachium leishanense; assembly: GCA_009667805.1. Lineage (NCBI taxonomy): Eukaryota > Metazoa > Chordata > Amphibia > Anura > Megophryidae > Leptobrachium > Leptobrachium leishanense. Next base: position 131,300,812 of record CM019066.1, on the reverse strand, counting down.
ATTCTATTTCATTGCATCTGTTGTGTGCTACAGTATAGGACCCTAAGATACTGATCTTTCAAGCTTCTCTAAGATACTCTGATATTTTTCTTTATTTTACAGTTTTGCAGCATCTGAGTGTTTAGAATGTAAAGTATTATGGTACTGGAAAAACAGAGGCAGATGTGTCTTCCCATTCAACATGAATGATGCTTAGAACACGTGACCTACAGTCCCAATTCTGTGTGCACGACATGCCCATGCATCGTCTGTGCTACTCATCTTCTGATTACTCTCATGGTGATGTACCTCTTTTTCCCTGGTTGATTAGCTTTTAAAGTGTCAGTCCAGGCTGAAAATATACTCTGTGTGTGCAGACGTCATGGTGTCATGACATTGAGAAATCCACCTTAAAGACATTTGCCGCTTTCTATCTAGAAAGTAGACACAGCACCATGCATTCTCCTGCTGGACCATTTACCTCCCCATTTATTGAGGCAATGACTACTTTCTATCCCAGTGACACAGCCTGTAAAATATTTGGGGTTAATGTCAGCAGTCCACCAGTGTTCCAAAAAATGTATATGGGACAGCTTTCGGTTTAATGACCTTTAGTGTTTCTGGACAATTTACTGGATAAAATCTTAATGGGTGTGGGAGCATATGTGCATGCAGATATGCGGAAGATAAATAACATCTTTCAATCCAAGCTAAAGAGTATAACAAAAATTCTATGTATTCATAAAGTGCAAAAATGTGCAATGCAGCATGAAAAACAGCTACTGAAAGTGTTGTATATGTGCATACAATTTATCTATTGTATAGCATAAAGTGCTGCATGTGTGTGTACAGTGTGCAAATAAAAAACAATGTATATCAGTCTTTAAAAGTGCAATCCACATAAAGTGCGCTATACGTGCATACAGTGTGCAAGAAAAAAACAGAAAATGTATATTACAGTCCACAGCACAAGAAAGTGCAGTCCGTGGTTTATGTCCTTGGATCTCAAAGAGAGAATACAGAAAGAGAAAAAGGATAGTAGTGCAATATTGTATAAAATGCGGTTCCTTAAAAAAGAAGCAGGCAAGGTTATCTCACTCACGGATTCAAGAGCCCTTTTATAGCTCTGTCGGTTGCACAGTGTGTCAACTGAATCGGGAGTAGCATTGTTCACTCCTCCTGATACCGTTATCCGTGTTAGCTCAAAGAGAAAATCGCACAGACATCCTCATGTCACAGAAGCTATTTGCCAGTACAGTAATCTATAGGAACCAATAAAAGTGGTTGTACTCTCACCTAATTCTGAGCCTCTCGGACCATCTCTGGTGTTTATCACCTTTGCAAATTTGCAGGTGTTGCTCAACCTTGTTTGTGTCTCCTCCTGGGTCCTCCTTGGGAAAAAGCAGGGGGGCCACAAACTCCAGGTGAAGAAGGCCGCTCACTCCCAGGACCCTCAGGCTGGATCTCCTCTCTGGATCCACCCGACAGATCCTGCACAGTGCCCCTCACTACGTGATGAGGGGAAAATAACACAGCGCACAGAGCAAGGTGAGTTTGCGATTTTAGGTAACAGGTTGTCCACACGAGCAGTCCACCAGTGCCGGGAGAAAAGGCTGTCTTGTAAGTCCTCTAATCTTTATTGCAACAAAACCCCTAGAGGTGGCCGGGTGGCTAGAGGTGGCCGGTGACTTCATACTTAGTAACAACTACAATCATTCTACAGCAGAGCACCCTGGCCTGAGGGGTAGCCCGACTGTGTTAAGAGAACCTGGAAGGATTTTGATTGTTTACCGGTACAGTAAAAGTTTGTTCCTCGCGTTATATTTGAGTCTTGAGTATTCTCTCATTTCCATAATAAATCTCTATCCATCACGTTATATTCAGGTCGGGCTATACTCGAGTATCTAGGGTAGTCAATTAACGAGACACGCAATGCCCAACAAATCATATACTACCTGCAATACATTTCGAAAACAGTATTCAGATAAATGAACTTGCCATACAATGCTAAAAAAGCCAAATCCTATAAAATGAAAATTTAAGCTATGTGTCCAGGTATCAATTATAACTTGTATCCAGAGTAGGATTTAAAGCCGTGTTTCCCAAACCTCTCCTTGGGACCCTCAACCAAGCCTGATTTTGCTGGTCACCTTGGAAATGCCGACTGAATCCTGCAATCACTGGGCAGCAAATCATATCACCTGTGCTGTGCTGTGCTTCAGATATCTGCAAAACTGGTGATTCAACGGGTCCTGAGGACAGGTTTGGGAAACATTGCTTTAAAGGGAAAAAAGAAATATGTGGCCTGTGGCTGTCAATCAGCATACCAAACTATCAACCAAGTAAGCTATAACAAGGCTCTCCTTTGGAGTAATAGACTACAAATTGTGCTTAAATTGTATTCTTGCAATGAAAATCCCTTGCACATTGTAATAATGAATTATCACAGTTAAACAGATACTGTAATGTTATATAGACTATTTTGTAGTATTCTTAGTCAGTTAAGTTGTTTATTAGTCATTTCAGTATTCACCATGAGATTGTAATTCATTTGTCTTAAAATTAAAAATAGCAACACAAGCCAATATTATAGTAGACATGATAGCTAGATAGAGGCACATCAAGCGTGGTGTACTTTTTGTAATAATTCTATAATAGGTACAGATCTGAACTGTATTTGATGGATCGAGGGAAGAAATTAACCCCTTAAGGACCGCTGACATACCCTGTACGTCCGGTCCACGGGTCTCCCTTAGACCCGCGGACGTACAGGATACGTCAGCGGTGCCTAACCCCCCTCCCGCCCGATACTTACCTCACTCGCTGGATCCCTCGGCGATCTGGCAGGGAGGAAGCCTGCCCATGTGATTTACATGGGCCGGCGAGATTGATGACGTCGCCACGCTGCGTGGTGACGTCATCAGCAGGTGCCCCCATTCAAATCAATGGATGGGGGGGGGCTCTTTCGGAGCCCTCAATCTCCCCAACCATTGAAGCTAGGGAGATGCTTTTTCCACCAATGGAAAGGGGAGAGTCTCTCCCCTTTTCAGCGGTGTATAGCATTAACCATTTTGCCGCCGAATCACGTTTCGGCACTAATTGGTGCCAAAACGCGATTCGAACCTGGAGAGGGGCTGACATCTTGGATGTCAGCCAAGCCTCCAGGTCCCCCCCACCCACTGACAACCTCACCATATGTGTGAGGATACAATTGGACAGTCAATGGAGCGCCAGTGCAAGGCTGTAAATACGAAAAATCACTTTACATGTCCTTCAATACTTCTTCTCAATCTTCCCAAAAGTCGCTCTTGAATGAGGCCTCTCTACAAAAGAGAAGATGTCATCGCGCAATATATTGATTCACCATATGTGGAAAATAGATGGTGTGATGATTCTACTCACATATTAATGAGCCTAACCTAGGCTCTAGGATGAATGTCTGGTATGGGTCTTCAAAGATATTCAGGTGCCCTTGTACCCCCAATGCGGTGATTATCTTCAACAGCTTTCCTCTGCAGTAAATCACGGAGAGATAAACAATACACTCCCCTAGTGCAATATCGTTAAGATATAATAACAATAGATCAATTTAAATGATGCACTCACATGTGGGTGAGCCGCATTGGCTCCAAGACTTCGCATAGGAATTTAAAAGGCAATTCCGAAAAACCTTCTTTTAGAAATCACGTACCGGGAAGCAGCAGTAATATATAAAATAAATTTATTAATATTAAATGAAAATAGATATTACCAGAACGCGTTTCGCTCCCCAGAGCTTCTTCAGCTGGTATCACTAGTCTTGTGTCTGCTGCTTCATTATATACTGTTTAAAAAGTCCCATTTCATCTTACAATAGCTCAATTAAGATCAATTAAAAAATAATAACAATTAAAAACTCTTGGAGCCACTTGGAGGTGTGACACTCATGCGCATTTGTGCTGCTTTCCAGCGTGAAACGCAAATTATTTTAGCCATATAGCTTTAAGTGACATAAAACGCCGTTCTGGCGTTTAAAACAAAGGTGGCCACAAATGCGCATGCGCATAACCTGGCGCATAACCTCACACCTAAAAGGTGAGGGGTGAGGGGTAGACAATGAACCCACACTATCAAATGTTAAAGTTTTATCACCCCGCGATTAGCTATGCACATGCGCCAGGTTATGCGCATGCGCATTTGTGGCCACCCTTGTGGGTCTTTTTTGGTGGTTGTAGATTTTGGGGATTAAATTACGAAAAAGTGTGTTTTTACCATTTTTTTATTATATTTCATATTTTTTTTATAATAAATTATTCGATATGATGGAAATAATGGTATTTCTAGAAAGTCCATTTAATGGCGGGAAAAAGCGTGTATAATATGTGTGGGTTGAATAAACGAGTAAAAGGAAAATTTGACCTAAACACTAACAGCGCAGAAACGTAAAAACAGCAGCGGTCACTAAAGGACGGATTTGTGTAAAACTGCCCGGTCACTAAGGGGTTAATATATAGTGTTGATATAAGTTTGTGAACGTTTTACAAGTACCCCTACATACTGGTAACACTTAAACAGAATAATGGCATCATATTATTTCCTATTTTTTGTCTCATGATAGTAAGAAGAATGTAGAATCTAATACAGATGATAACTAAGCAGTGGAAGCATTTTCAAATAAACAGTTTGAGTGGAAACCATTAATTTAGATGCAAACAGCTTAATATCTTCAAGTAGTATATCCAATAACTTTCCCTTTTTGGTAGTTTGACATCAAAATTGACCTTACATCGGGAAGGTTTAAAGTGTTCAATTCTACAATATTGGGGAATTTCAGGTTCTTTTTATGAAATATGCAGAGGTGCATAGGTGTTCGCACACCCTAATGTTGGGTGAAGGGTTCAGCTTTGATATTGATGTTTTGGATGTTTCTTATCTAGTCCATGATAAATAGCATGAACATTGACAGTATCACTGCATAAACAGTGGTCATTGCTAACTAAAAATAACTGTTCTGTATAAAATTATCTGAACATAGATTATTAATAAATATTCCATGGTTGCACACCCTAAGGAATTTTATTTTTATGAGAAAGTAATTTTACCAGGAAGAATACATTGAGATTTCTCTTGTTTTCAAGTATGTCCTGGGTGGCGAGTATGTACTGTTAGGTGTCTTGTCCAAGGACACTTACTGTAGAGGTGCTCTTGCTGCATCTCCGCAGTCTCCATGGTTATAGAACAGTGATGTTACCTCTACTCCACCCAGCTGGTACAGAGGGGTTTTGCATTCCATTGCAGAGGTGCCATGTTAAATTGGTAAAAAAAATAAAGTGTGCCCAGTCGTTATGAAGGACACACTACATTATGTTTTTCTTTTCACTTTTTTAATTACATTGCCTATGGCTTTTCATTGATATTACTCACATTTTGATGATATTCAAATAGGACCCACCCAATTTGTGTTTTTTCTCTTCACTTAGAAAACAAAATAATAGTTTTAGTGTATTTGTAAATAGATTACTTACTAGGTATGCTTCCTTACTGTAGATTTAGATTTCCCTGATGCAGGCAGCCTACATTGGATGGAATTAACGCAATGCTCAATTACAACAATCTCTTCGAAAGGTCATTTTTGTGTATTGTAATTTATGTACGAAGTAGATGTTAATATCTATGTGACATTTTCTTCAATCAATGAGAAAGAAATCATTCTGGCGTAATGCTCCAGCAAAAGTGTGGGAAAAGATATAATAAAAATCACCACGTCCATAGCTAGTGCAATTAGAACTTTAATTCCCTGTTCCTAATTCTATTAAATAACATATTCCTCATATTACATTAAACTGCATTCTAAACATTGTTTTCACTGTACAAACATATGTTTGTTAATTTTTATTTTATGATTGTTGAGGTTTGAAAGTCTCCTGCTCTCTGTTATATGTCAGCAGGAAATGTACTAGTCAAACAAGCATATTAATCACAAAACAGCAGGACACAGATCTGTTTTTAGAGGCTATAAATCATGCAGTCCTACAGACCGACTTTAGTAGAGGAGCCCTTGCTCCCTACAGTGTGCCTAAAATTACCAGGTGGTAAAGTTCATATGAGACTAGCTGCCACACATGGGATCCTGAAAGATTCATGAAGTTAATGAACTAGAGTAGCCGAGCAAAATATTGCAAAGTGCAAGGTTACGAGAGCGAGTAATAGGAAAATATTTTTTCAGATTGCACAGGCCATTAAGCAAGCAGTTCTTGGTTAGTAATAGTGAACATCTTGTATTAGAAAGCCTGCCTGAAAAGGATCGGCAGAAATCTCAAAACATTTCATCTCTCATATCTTATTTGACTATTAATGCATAATAACAGGCCATCTTTCAAGAGTATCCTGTCTTCTTCAGGTCCCAAAACAAGATCCAGAAGAAGAGAGGAGACTCTTGAAAGCTGGCCTTATGTATATCCTTAGACGCAAAAGAAGTGTCATGTAGTAATGTGATAGTGAGACTGTGCTGTGTGTCGATGGAGCCTCCTCATATAAAGACATTTTTTTAAGATGGGGCCTCCAGTCCGCCCCTGCTTGTTGTGTCCCCCCAGACTGGTGCTCGGGGGAAAGAGCCCCCCTGCCTCCACCCCCTCGCTACGTCACTGGTGAGACAGTATGGATTAGTTGTCATAAAGAACAGAAACTTGACTCAAACTGGATGGTGGGTCTGATCCAATTATACATTGAAATAATAATAACGATTAGATAGAGATAGATATACAGTTGTGTTCAAAATTATTCAACCCCCAATGCTGTAAAGGGTTTTAGGGAATTTAGTGTACATTCGTAATTGTATTCAGAATGAAGTCCTACAAGGACTTTTTAAAGAACCATATGCAACTAAAATGTCATCAATTGGTTTTGTAATACAGTAGTAAATGTTTATTTTGTGAATTCTTCATTGACACAATTATTCAACCCCTTAAAGACTACCACTCTGAAGAACAGAGGTTCATTCAAGTGTTTTCAATCAGGTATTGAAAACACCTGTGGATGTCACGGAGCAGCAATAAAGCATAATAAGCACCAATTGGGCAGCTTTAAAATGACTGTGGTACTCAGCTCCTTCTAGACATTTACTGGTGTGGTTACAAACATGGTGAAGTCAAGAGAATGGTCCAGGAAGACAAGAGAAGAGGTGATTACTCTTCACAGGAAGGACAATGGCTATAAGAAGATTGCAAAGATGTTAAACATACCAAGAGAGACCATAGGAAGCATCATTCGCAAATTCAAGGCAAAGGTCACTGTTAAAACGCTACCTGGTCGTGGCAGAAAGAAGATGCTGACTTCGACTGCTGTGCGCTACCTGAAGCGTAGAGTGGAGAAAAGTCCCCGTGTGACTGCTGAGGAACTGAGAAAAGATTTGTCAGATGTGGGTATTGAAGTTTCAGCTCAGACAATACGGCGCACACTGCGTAATGAAGGCCTCCATGCCAGAACTCCCAGGCACACCCCCTTGCTGTCTCCAAAGAATAAGAAGAGTCGACTGCAGTATGCCAAAAGTCATGTGGACAAACCACAGAAGTTTTGGGATAGTGTTCTGTGGACTAATGAAACAAAATTACAACTGTTTGGGCCCATGGATCAACGCTATGTTTGGAGGAGGAAGAACAAGGCCTATGAAGAAAAGAACTCCTTGCCTACTGTGAAGCATGGCGGGGGTCAATCATGCTTTGGGGCTGTTTTGCTTCTGCAGGTACAGGGAAGCTTCAGCGTGTGCAAGGTACCATGAATTCTCTTCAGTACCAGGAGATATTGGATGACAATGTGATGCAGTCCGTCACAAACCTGAGGCTTGGGAGACGATGGACCTTTCAACAGGACAATGATCCCAAGCATACCTCCAAGTCCACTAGAGCATGGTTGCAGATTAAAGGCTGGAACATTTTGGAGTGGCCATCGCAGTCACCTGACTTAAATCCGATTGAGAACCTCTGGTGGGACTTAAAGAAAGCAGTTGCAGTGCGCAAGCCTAGGAATGTGACTGAACTGGAGGCTTTTGCCCATGACGAATGGGCGAAGATACCTGTAGATCGCTGCAAGACACTTGTGTCAAGCTATGCTTCACGTTTAAAAGCTGTTATAACTGTAAAAGGATGTTGTACTAAGTACTAAGATTGAATGTCACTTAGGGGTTGAATAAAACTGATAATGATGTGAGCACAGAAAAGACATTTGTGGTTATTTCATTATAAATGTTATGTTATATTTGTCTGACCTACACGTGCCTCTTTGATTTAATTGTAAGCAAGATGACTGAATGATCAAAATCAATGTCAAACTGGCCAAAACACTCAATTTCAGTGGGGGTTGAATAATTTTGAACACAACTGTACACTATATTGCCAAAATTATTTGCTCACCTGCCTTGACTCGCATATGAATTTAAGTGACATCCCATTCCTAATCCATAGGGTTCAATATGATGTCGGTCCACCCTTTTTGCAGCTATAACAGCTTCAACTCTTCTGGGAAGGCTGTCCACGAGGTTTAGGAGTGTGTTTATGGGAATTTTTGACCATTCTTCCAGAAGAGCATTTGTGAGGTCACACACTGATGTTGGATGAGAAAGGCCTGGCTCTCAGTCTCTGCTCTAATTCATCCCAAAGGTGTTCTATCGGGTTGAGGTCAGGACTCTGTACAGGCCAGTCAATTTCATCCACACCAGACTCTGTCATCTATGTCTTTATGGACCATGCTTTGTGCACTGGTGCACATTCATGTTGGAAGTGGAAGGGGCCAGCTCCAAACTGTTCCCACAAAGTTGGGAGCATGGAATTGTCCAAAACGTCTTGGTATGCAGAAGCATTTAGAGTTCCTTTCACTGGAACTAAGGGGCCAAGCCCAGCTCCTGAAAAACAACCCCACACCATAATCCCCCCTCCACCAAACTTTACACTTGGCACAATGCAGTCAGACAAGAACCGTTCTCCTGGCAACCACCAAACCCAGACTCGTCCATCAGATTGCCAGATGGAGAAGCGCGATTCATCACTCCAGAGAACGCGTCTCTACTGCTCTAGAGTCCAGTGGCGGTGTGCTTTACACCACCGCATCCGACGCTTTGCATTGCACTTGGTGATGTATGGCTTGGATGCAGCTGCTTGGCCATGGAAACACATTCCATGAAGCTCTCTGAAGGCCACATGAAGTTTGGAGGTCTGTAGTGATTGACTCTGCAGAAAGTTGGCGACCTCTTCAAACTATGCGCCTCAGCATCCGCTGACCCCGCTCTGTCAGTTTACATGGCCTACCACTTCGTGACTGAGTTGCTGTAGTTCCCAAACACTTCCACATTCTTATAATACAGTTGACAGTTGACTGTGGAATATTTAGGAGTGAGGAAATTTCACGACTGGATTTGTTGCACAGGTGGCATCCTATCACAGTTCCGTGCTGGAATTCACTGAGCTCCTGAGAGCGACCCATTCTTTCACAAAGGTTTGTAAATACAGTCTGCATGCCTAGGTGCTTGCTTTTATACTGAGAGAAAGGGGGTGTGAGGATCCTGAGGACGAGCAACAGCACTAATGGCCTGCTCTACGGTGGGTGCCTGGGTGATCGTCGGGGGTTGCTGCACCTCTCGAGCAGGGATGACGTCCTTGGCAGTCAGTACTGGGCACCCTTATTGGGTGAGAGCAGAATGATTTGCATATGGAGCATTCAATCTTGTAATGGCACAAACAGGCTAAAACCTTGTGAGACCTGACCGGGCACCCACCATAGAGCAGGCCGCTAGTGCTGTTGCTCATCCTCAGGATCCTCACCCCCCCCCTTTCTCTCGCTTGCTTTTATACACCTGTGGCCATGGAAGTGATTGGGACACCTGATTCTGATTATTTGGATGGGTGAGCGAATACTTTTGGCAATATAGTGTATAAATATATATGTCTATCTATATATACAAATTGCCAATACAGTGCAGCAGCCCAGAAAAAGCCTAAATTTCTGGCGTGTTCTAGGAAGTAATTAAAATGTTAATGGCCTTTGTCTCTTTGTGGACCACTAAATCCCCTTTTGAAGGGATAACACAGGCTATTGTAGAGTACTAGGGGAATAAGTCTTCTTTGATCTGCATGATAAGGTGGGTAAATTGCCCCATGTGGTCTAATGGGATTTCCCTTGTCCCGTTCAGCGGGTCTTAGCCTGGTGTGCAGGGAACCACGCTGATTGTACCTGGATTAGGCAGATGCTGGATATACTGGAGCGCAGTACAATGGATAAAGCAGGCGGATGGTCAGGAAAAAATCTGAGGTCAAGGGGTTGGTACAGGGCGGGTAGTCGGTGGGCGAAGCAGAGCGTCTGGTACACAATAATCAAGAGAGATACAGGAACACAACTTTTCAGACAGGTAGGAAACTCAGTACTGAGGCAAGGTACTGGGTAGGGAGTGTCACGATTAGATAGACATATACATATATATATCTATATATACAAATTGCCAATACAGCGCAGCTGCCCAGAAAAAGTTTAAGTTTCTGGCGTGTTGGGGCAACGAGCATTCACACCCCAAAGAGTGTTTCCCAGACCCAGTGGCAACACTTTGTAATTGATCATGTAGATCAAAGAAGCAGGCATATCCTTTGATAGTTAGAGACGATCTTTGGATAATTGTTATTATAACTGTAAATTAAATTAAAGAAGTGAACTGAGCATGCCCACGAATTAACAGGAGGGCGAATTCTGGGAAATGTAATGGGTGGGCTGTACCATCTAGGGCAGTGTTTCCCAAACCTGTCCTTGGGACCTTCAACCAGGCCAGATTTTGCAGATCACCTTGGAGAAATGCATACTGAATCCTGCAATCACTGAGCAGCAAATAATATCACCTGTGCTGTGCTTCAGATATCTGGAAAACCTGGTGAGGCGGAGGGTCCTGAGGACAGGTTTGGGAAACACTGATCTAGGGGCTGTACCTGGGAAGAACTGGGAAAATGGAAATATACTCTGAAGCGTGCCATGTGCTTGGGCTTTTTCTGATGGGGTCACGCAAGAAGTGAGAATTTGCCAGTTTTTCGAATCTCCAGCCCCGGTGGGTCACAGATCTCCTTCTAGCTTGCTGTCGTGTGAGTAAGGATCTGTGTTTTAATTCTTTGTATTTTTTTCTGCTTGTGTGGGTAACTATTGATTATCATATCTATCTTTTCTGTAACCAAATGCACTGTAATATATCATTTATTTTGTTTATCATAATAAAAATAAAACTTATTAAGATCTGCTTCTGCCTGATATTTGATCCATGCAAACTGAAGGACTGGATTATCATAAAGATTTGCCTTTGTTTAAGCTTGAGTCGATCTACTAATCCATGATTTGGGGTGAAGTCACTCGGACTGTTTCCTATTTTGTTGTGCATAACCAGATTCTCAAACCTGTTCTGGTTCAGACAGTAAGCATCTTGGGTAAAAAGTCGGTTTGTGGTGGCAGTGTGACGAATAGTAAAAGGAAAGTGAGTACAGGGATTGTGGGCAACGTAGTCAGTACTCCGGATCTAGTGTAGAAGGATACTGCGTTGCAACCCTGTGGTCACTTCATCACGTTGCGTGGCCTTCTGGGGTGAAGGCGTTGCCGTGACAGTTAGGCAAACACGTTTGGGGGATTGTGGGCCACGTAGTCATTATTTTGGGTCTAGTGCAGACAGATAGTGATTTGCTTTACCCTGCGTTTCCTTCGGCGCGGCGCACATTCGTGACAGGGAGTGGTCCTTTATGGACAGACAGGGGGTGTGGTTGTGTGTGTGCTTGGTGATTAACTGTGTATTTTCTGGATGTTGGTTACTGAATCCAGGTTACAGGGCAGCACTTTTCATGGAGCTGGTCCAGAGTTCAAGATGCAGGCACGATCCCTGACAACACCTGACAATCCTCTGCACACCCAGCAAACACGTCTGAAAAAAGACAACGATGTGCTGAACACAGCGCCGACCAACCGCCAGTAAAAGCTGACAAGCCAACAAACAGGGTAAAAAAAAACAAAAGAAAAACAACTAAAAGTCAATATTTGGCAAACTGTCAGCTTTTTGAATAGTCAAATGGCTCCATTATTGCACTGTACAGGGAAATTCACTGTTCGTTGCAATTTCAGAGCCATTTTGGCTCTCTTTCAATAACTCCTTATACCTAAAACTAACCTCAACCTTGAAACTAAACGTAACCTTTAGTTAGTCAATATTCAGACCATACTCTGTTACAGTCGTGTAATAAAATACCATGTGAGAGAACCATCATATGCAAACCTTGAAATGATTAATGGTAGAGCCCCTTGCTATGTGACTCTGAACCACTGAGTAGTATTTTATTATACTTTTATAAGTTTTTTTGGTGTACATAAAATATATATATATATATATTGCATCTACACTATTGGGCTCCTTGTGTATGATTTGTTTATTGCTAAGTCCTGCATGAACAACAAAATTAAAGACCATGGAGTGTCTCCAGTAAGGCTGGTGGGTGAGCCAATAGAAATCGCCTGCACAGTGCTGCGTGCTCAGATATAGGCTCAAAAAAATGTGAGTTGGCAGTTATGTTTCCTCAATTTCAGTGCTATTTTGTTTCATACAGATCACACTGAAGTTTATGTCTCTGTTTTATTTTTGAGATTTATATGGATGTTTGTTTGGAGGAAGAAATCCTTGTGCGAAGAGCTGATCCCATATTCTGTATTGGTTTTAAGATGGTAATCTACAGTATACCCATGTATGATCTTAAAAAAATCTAAGAAATGTTGTAAATGCTTTTATGCATAGCAAGCAAACATAATTTATGTTATGAGGTTACACTTTGTCACCCTTGGTTATAAATTCTACACATAAATTGTCTGTGCAGTGTTATTATCTACAATATGGCTATTTAGATAGGTTAAGCGATGCTAGATATGCGATATTTCATTATGGGAGACTGCTGAATAGTTCAAAAGATTGTATTAAATTGATGAAATTTATGAAATATTACATAGCTTGGTCAGCCTCTGGTGAGTTTTTCATGTAATCCAGTACTGCAATTCAGATCTTAATAGTAATTAACAAACACACAATAATTAATTCTTCCCCAGATACCGTCTCTCTAATAGCCTTAAAATGCCTTTTAGAGTTGTTATTGTTAAATACGATGCTTGCATAATTATTGTTTGACTTTAAAGTTATATACGATGTAGGTTTAACAGAACACTAAAAATGTGGTAACCATGGTGATAGTGAAATCTTTACTTTGAAAATAAATACAATTTTTGCAACGCCATTAGATTTCTCTCCCCCAATAATAATTTCTATACGTCAATACACATTAGGTAGTTCCTGTTCCTTTATGGGATCTTTACCTTTTTTTGGAACAGGGTTGTGTGATTTGACACTATTTATTTCTTAATTTTGAATGGAATGCATCATTCCAATTTTTTGGGTTACATAATGTGATGAGTGGCACCGTCCATTGATTGCAGATAAATTCACTGTTTGATGATAGCACAAAGATAATTAAAACAAACAATCACTTAGGAGTTTGCAGATGTAACGAATGGAACAAGTGCCCCGTATAAATCCAAAGAGTCTATGTGCAGAGGGACTGTTTAGATATTGCATATGTGTTATGAGGACGCTCAGTTGTGGCCCATGTTCTTAGTTCTATTTATACATATTGTTACAGCGAAACCTGCAGTCGCAGATTTTCCCCATTAGCATCCCCTTTTTAGCACCAAGCATGGAATAGGGCCCTAAGGTTAGGGTCAGACGAACGCATTTTTCGCATCGTCCGTAAAAAAGTGCGTCCGAACGCATGGACGTACTTTTTCACGGAATACGCGATAGCGGTCAAACGATGCGCAATTTCGGCCGTGATTTCATACGGATCCAAACCAGGAAACTTTGGGTGCCTGGACGTTATGTAGGCTGGACATGAGCAGCGTCTGACGTCTCCTTACCAAGCACACACGCCGCTATGCGGACGCAGCGCACTCTGTACGTCATGCCAGCGGTTCGACGTTGTTGCGAAAATGTGTTAGTTTGCCGCTTGCGTTGCGCAGCCGAACTTTTGTGCGGCCGTACTTCGTGTGTGGGCCTGCGTTGGACATCATTTGCTGCTACCACGGCCGTCATAAAGTGCGGGTAAACGCACGTTCGCACTGCGTTCGTCTGACCCCAGCCTTAGAGTGCCCCTTCTGAAAGTTGTGTCTGAATCTGCCCCATGGTCTGACCATTTTTATTATCTATCTCTATTATCACAGTTACTGTATTTGATACAAAAGCTATTTGTGACTTTCTGCTAATAACGTAAACCATATAGAGTTCGGAGTGTTTCATACCAGCAATATTTCTGTAAAGGCTACACGAATACTTGAAAAATTAAAAATGAGCAAATTGAAATTGTTTTCATTTTCTAACTAACTCAGAGCAACAATTTCTGAGCAAAATTTCTATTTTACCCAATATTTAAATGTTAGCTTTGCATACTTTCAAAGTGGCAAACCTATGTTTCAAATAAATCTTAGCATAAAACATGTAACAAAAACTGCTTTGTAATGAAGGTGTTAGTGTTAAAGCTGCCATGAATCAATTTCCACGTTACAGAAGTACGTCTCGTAAAATACATGTTTTATACTTATTTCTACAGTAATCAGCCATTAGTAAACATTTTGAGATCAAATTGTTGATTAGTATGTTTCCTAAGCATTTCCATCACATCAACATGTATACATATATTGCAGGATTCTCCCAGTCTATCAGCAAAACTGTAACATGAAATGAACCGTGGAACAGAACGCGATGGTACTTAAGCCCTTTGCTGAATTTCTGATTGTGAGGTTTATAGTGACAACTGGAAATTTAACCGTACAATGAACCTAAAATCATCCAGAACTGTAGAATGTAAAACCCTAACCCAAGAAGGGCATATTAATGGTAAACTAGATGTCTAACATTTAATATAGACATGGTGAAATACCTAGCAATTTCACATATTTAAAGAAAGCAATACGCTTTTCTTGTGGTATAACATGCATTGCTAATAAAGTATAAAATGCAGATCCTAAAGGGTCACATTGTATAAATGTATATAAAAACGGTGCTCTGAATTCTGTGCTCAGGCGTGTAACATTGAACCTGTGCGCTGGGATACTGACAGAGCATTAGGAGAATACACCAAGATTCATGGGCTGAATACTTACTGTCGCACATGATCTAAAAGCCAATCCATCAATTACAGCCATGAGTTCTAATGAATGTGAACCTCGCAGTATACATGTTACCACTAAAAAATATTGCAGCTTTCTCATAACCTACAGGCAATAACACAATTCTTGGCCATTGTTTTTTTCTATTTATTTAATTTTTCTTTTGTTATTGTAGATATTGAAAGTATGCACTGTCATTGATAGCACTGTAAATACATATAATCATTTTTAAGTAATTTTTTATATATTCATCTTAACCCTTCCCTGCCGCAGGGCGTACCATGCCATCCCTGCGGCGGTTGGGCCTTGAAGCCGCAGGGCATGCTAGTACATCCTGTAGGCGTTTAAGGACCGCCTCAGGACCTCCCAGCACTCACCGCGTGATGTTGGCTGCTGGGGGACGGCCTTAACTCAGGTCATCATGCATCAGCGGCTTGGGCGGGCCAAAGGAGAGGCCCACCGCAACACCTGGGGCATACTACTAGGATAGCCACCCGCCTGGCTTGAAGGGGTTAAACACTAAAAAGGACAAGCACTTGTGGGCTCTGCTGAAATGTGTTTTGATTGGATGCCTTACACACTAAGGTGCCACCAACGCTTCAGCCTACTGGCTTTTATCGTACTGATCTAATTTGATCAGAGAAGGGAGCTCATGTAGTGTCAAATACTGCATTATTTCAAGCAGTTACGTATTCTCATCACAGATCAACCGACTAGTCTCATTTTTCAAAGATTTCATACACGTATGGCTATATATACTGTATGTATGCAATGGAATGTATTATACTCCACATGTACACCTTATTAGGCATGAGCATTTGTTTTCAAGTGCATAGAGATTCTTCTGAATTTTCTGTGGATCGTCCATTTGTCCAAACAATTAATCATTAAAATGTTTTAATACGTCCCCCCTCCCAAAAAAAATCCTTACACTGAAAGTGAATTAATTTGAATGGTTTGATCACTATAGCTAGAAAAGGTAGGTGTGGGGGAAACAAGAGCAGTGAACCTCACCAGACTATAACCTTTGCACGAAACCTAAACGCTTATGGTTTTTGGTGCAAATTCCTACAAGTAACTCAAAAATACCGCACAGGATATATAAGGATCTGTAACTACTTTGTTGACATTTGAATAAACATAGACTATACAACATTGGCTTTTGTGGAAACCTGACACGGTCTCTGGCCAACAGCTGACTGGGGATCAAGGAGCTACCGGAAATGCTGCCCAATGCTGTGTTTATGCTATATTTTAGCTAATTATAGCAGGACCTTCCTAACCCATCCATGGACAACCCGTGCATGGGTGATTATAGCCAGTCCGCAAATGCATGATGGCATCACTGCGTTCCTAGTGGCTATTTTGGTTATGGTCGCTGGTGGCCTTTTTGGTACACAACTGCTAGGGTGCAATAATAATCAGTGTATCAAAGTTGGTGTAACACAGTTGGTGCTAACTTAACCAGAGCTGTTGTAAACTTAACAGCTCCATAGGCTATAATGGCTCTGGGAGGTTTACAACAGCTCTGGTTAAGTTAGCACCAACATTGTAATACTGCCCTAAGTATATAATTTATTCCACATTATAGCAAATTACTCTTGTCTCAGTATAAAAAAATGTTGAAACAAACATAATTTATTGCTTCAACTGTTTTATTGCGCACTACATATAATTTTAAAGGGTCTCATGTAAAGTGTATAGTAAAACAAAAAAAAACCACAGACATATGTGATTGTGTATGTACTAATTCTGTCATTCCCGCAGCAAGTAAGAAAGTAGACTAATGAAAGAAAATCTGTGATAAGTGTATTTTAGCATTTACCCAGTCTCTGTATAGCTACACATATTAAATTTCACCTTTGATCATATTCAGCCAAGGAAAATCCCCACTGCTCTGATCGCACTCATTTAATGCCAGTGATTATGTGACTTTTATAGGTAATTGCTCCCCAGTTGTTGATTGCTGCATAAATGCTTTCTGTTTCTGTCTTGACATTTTTTAGAATTCTCTTCCAGTAATGCTCCATAACAAGAAAGTGAGCTTTCACCAGTTACCTGAGTGGAAATAGTGATATAAAGTAAATAGATTGATAATTAGGATACCGTACCGTATTTTGTTTGGTAGCAATACTGTACAGTGAGCATGAAATTAAATGGACAGACCAGCATGCTGGGCGCAATATCCATATATCTGAAATAGCTGTAAAATATATCATTAACCTTGCAACGTATGTACAATAATTGTTGCTATGTTCATATATAGCTCAGTATGTCTACCACACATATAGATTCCTATTCATATGCAACTCCTTATCACCACTTCTCACTTACTCAACCCACACTTTTTTCCTTACACTGCTTCATTTCGTTACCCCATTTACTATCGTGACCCTGTATACACAATCAACAGTAGCAGACACAGCAGCCTGAGATCGTGTCAACACAAGCTATACTGTATCATTGCAAGTGACATTCCTTTGTTTCAAACAAATGTTGTTTGCATTTGGGCTCCAGAACATGCCCCCAAGTTTTGGTACCTTTGGGCATGATGCTTGCGGTGCTTATATTTTTTAAAACCAGCTGAGGAATGTCTTTAATAGACTGTTCCCTAGATAATCATGTATGGAGACAAGAACTGTAGCAACTCCATTTGGCCAGCAGATGTCAGCATCTGTCTGCCAATGTGGTTATTACAGTGAGAAATACATTAGGAATATTCCCAAGTAACGTTTACTTTACATTAAATTAAAAAATTATTGGTTCCTGACAATGGTTTATAGGAAAATCACTTGATAGTGAAGGCTTAATCCCGCATGTAATTTTTGCTTTTATTCTATGAGGGCTGCCACAAGATTTTATCTTACTCTGTTCCTTGGGTACTTTATAGAAATGTGCACGGGAAAAATTTTGGCTAGATGTGTGTTTTGTTTTGTTCCAAATCGCAATTCGGACTAAATTATACCGATTCGTTTTTTTTCCGAAAAAAACTTCCGAAATAACGAATCAGTTCTGTCCGAAACGGATTATAACTAATTGATATCATTTTCACGAATCTATTCGTTACACCGTTTCACTTGTTTTACTAGTTGTGTCCCTGTCCATTGGCAGTGGTGCTGAATCTGTTGTACCACAGGCCATGGACAGCGTCATGGTGCAGGTTCGGCAGCAGTGAAATTCCCCGTAGACCTGTAATGGTTAATCTATTCAGAGAACGCCGGACAGCAGAGAAAGGTCAGTGAAATGCCCTGATTTTCGGTGTTTCATTTGACAAGTTTAAACAGTCGAATCCCATAGGTTTCAATGTAAAAAATAATCCCCGTTTTTATTAAATATTTATTCAACCATTTATTCTTTTCATTTGCAGCAAAAGCCTTTTTATTTATTGATTTATTAAAACTTTTTGAGTATTTTTTGTGTTTTTTTGGTGACATTTTTGGATTCCCAATTATTTTTTAATGACAAGGCTTATTTTCTTTGCGGAATGCATCAGGATTTTTTCTTTCCTTCAGCCTGGTTGCGTTTGGCCCGGTGCTATTTCAGCACCAAGGGCAGGGGAATCTTTTGCTCTGGAACCCTGTGGAGCTACTGTCCTTGGTGCTGAAACCTCAGTACCAGGGACACAGGGATTACATAACTCTTATCCCTCAATTTGTTAATCCATTTCGCCATTCTGAAATAACGAATCAAAAGGAAATAACGATTCGATACAAAATAACAAATCAATACTAAATACGAATTACTAATCTCTCTAAATAACAAATAACCCAACATATGTATCATGGTAACATAACGAATGCACCAAAAATAATTAAAAATTGTTACAAATCGTTCCGAAACAATTTTTTCTGTGTACACATGTCTAATTTTGGCAAACATAAGTAGGACTCATATAATATTATACACCCCCATCTGTGATCTATAGTCAGTGGGTTAAATCAGAGAAGGTCAAACATCCCTCCTTCTCTGAAATAGGCGGTAGCCAAATGTGGTGTGCTGTGTTGGCTGAGAGCAGTTCAGATTTCAGTTTAACACAATACACCCAAATTCTGCTCACAGGTGCACTGACACAAACCTAATCAAGTCAAAGGAAAATCCTTATTGCGTTAATCGATATAATTGGTTAATTCAGTGAGGTGTCCTTTTGATTATTCGTGTTTCAGACAAATCACTCAAAAGTCTCATAAATCTTAATATGTCTGAAAATGATTACACATTCTATTTTATACTGCTATGCCTCTTCACTTACCAGCCTAAAGGGAGTACATTGTGTGCTCTGTTTATTTAATTTGTGATAAAGCCTGCATTGTAAGCTCACTGACACGATGCACTGCTTCAAATTAGTTAAGTGAACTTAAAAAAAGTGTGTGTGATATCAGGTCTGCAAAGGGACCTTGGAAACATAATGTGTAATATTGTGTGGTGAAGCTTAACCCCTTCACACCCAATATTGAGTTATCTCGATTGTGCATTGTAATGCATTGAAAGATAACTCATTAGCATATCGAAAGATCATTTTCACACCTTTTTAAAGCAGAATTGGTGTGTCCCCTGTGAAGAAAAGAAAACTTTTGTTTTATGTCTTTCCAAGCACCCTGGAGGAATATAAAACCAGCTGCATATAGCAACCCTAGATCTCACTGTAACAAAAAGTTCACATACACAGTATTACTGTTATAGCGTTATAGCAGCCAGGAATTTGTCAGTACACAGTCAGAGCTCTTGGGTCACTCAGTGCTGTATAGGGATAATATTCAGGGGGTTATAATGAATGAAAATCCCTATACAGTACAGATACAAGGTGTTACTGTAATTTACATATACACGCGTTATGTCACATACAGATATAATTTTTACATTTTATTGGTATGTTTTGGAATCTGCATTACTAATCTGCATTACTGCCCTAAACTTGTTGTATCTGCAGTGTTAGATGTAACTATAAAATACTGAATATCATAATTTCTTGCCTTTCTTTCTAGTGGTTCTGTATATTTGTCTGACTTACATTTTTTGAAAATAACTGGAACAGCAGTGCTTTCCTGTTATCAACAGATAATAATTTGTATGGACACAGGTTGCAGGCTGAAAAACTTTCCTCCAGACATCTTTCATCTTTCCGAACCTAATAAAGCCTGAACCTTGTCCTGATCTCACTCCTCTGCTTGAGACCGCTTCCTCACCCTGTTACGTGATGACTTCTCACACATCTAGTTGCAGAGATGAGAAATTTAATTTAATCTTTTTTGGGGGTTTTAAACTCCAACTCTATTTATTCTATAAACTACCTTTCCAAAACGTTCAGAACTCTGCTCCCAGACAGTATGTGACATTTCTAAAATTGCGTGTGCTGTCTGCAGGCGTCACTTGCGTCAATAGTACATAAAATCTTACGCTTGACAAGATCCCAGAAAGAGCTTTTACAGGCTACAGTGTCACAAAATAATGTTTTTCTAACAATATTTTCCTTTAAAGCAACATCAAACTTTAACCTACCATGTCTGACATGAATAAAAGACGTAAAAAACTAAGGGCACTATTCCCTGGTTAACACTAAAATGGGGACGCTAACAGGGAAAATCTGTGCCTGCTGGTTTCCCAGTAGTGTCCCCTTTTTAGTGTGAGATTCCAGGGCAGACGCTACCTCTGCACTTTGCCTCTGAATGCTGCGCTAATCGCTGGGGTACTCTCAGTAGTGCAGCTGCGTGTATCACCTCCTGGAGTCCATAGGACTCCATACAGGTTTGCATTTCTGGGCCACGAGCCCTGCGCGATCTTGCTCCTTCAATCATGCAAGCGCCGCGGAGTGATAGCTTTTGGAGACTGGGAACTATTTGTTCCCAGTCATAACCTGTTGGCCAGGAGAAGCAGCGGATCGGGATGCGTATTGGATTTATTGGGTAGTTTTTAGGGTGTGTTAAATGATTTTACATTTGCAGAATCATTTAGCACCAGCTTTTAGGTGTAGCTAACATTTTGCCTTGTGCATTGCTGCTGTAATTAGTGCTAGAACTTTGTAATACCTTACTTATCGAAATGCTAATTACTGATTGCGCTCCCCATGTTAAATATAGGATACGCAAAGTACAGTAAGCTCGCGGGAGCTAGCGCAAGAACCGATATGGTAAGTGATTTTGTTTACAGGTTTAGTGTTAGGAAGGTAATATGGGGGAGCATGTGTTAAAGTCACTTATCCTGACGGTAACACTTACTCATCCTGACGGTAACACTTACTCATCCGAATACTACTGTTACAGGGTTATCCAAAGAGATCCGAATTGCTTGAGAAAGGTAACCGAACGCTGAAAATCAGTGTTCGGTTACCTTTCCTGACCATTCGGCTATTCAGAGAGCAGGCAATTCGCCAAATCCTGGCGAATTGCCTGCACTTACGGTGCCTGTTCGGTCTCTGTTCGAGGGCAGTGAAATCCCCATGAAATGCACTGCTTCGGCTATTCAGAGAACACAAACCAGCAGTGAAAGGTTCCCGAAATGCCCTGCCATTCGGTGATTTAATTCGGCAAATTAATTCAGGAGAATCCCATAGGCTTCAATGTTAAAAATATTCCCGTTTTAATTCAATATCTAATAAACCGTTCATTATAAAATTCTGCAGCAAAAAGTCTCTTTATTTATAGATTTTTTAGGATACTTTAAGCATTTTTCCGATTTTTTTTTTTTTTTTTAAAAGTCCGATTTTTTTTTGATTTTTTTTTTCAGTTTACTTATTTTTTTTGTAACAGCCCTCTTTATTATCATTCCCTGGACCTCCTGTGAAAATTTCAGAAATTTTCGCTCAGTAGTTTCTTTGCAAACAGCGTTTCATTTTCCCAGATTCATACAAATGGTTTTTCTAATTTATTCACTGCCTCCTCTACGTCACAGCTGCTTCGGCTCTGTGTGATTCGGCTCATGTTCGGCTCCTGTTCGGCTCCTGTTCGTCTTTTTCAAAGGTTAATCCAGATGTTTTTGCTTGTTTTCAGCGTGCATTCGGATAGTTTTCGGTGGGTTTGCGGCAGCTTTTCTCTGCAATTCGGGGACCCTGTGGTGCTTGCTGAATACACCGCAGGGTCACCGAAATGCAATCGGCAAAAGGAACCGAATTGAAGAGAACGAAAAGTCACCGAACGTGCGGTGACTTTTCGAATCTCTTTGGATAACCCTGATAGTGTTCACTAGGAATAGTACTCTAAATACGTGCTGCCTGTTTGGAATAAATACGTGTTGCCTGTTTCTATCTTTGTTGGACCCACCCACGTCACAACCTTGATTATTGTGTATGTGGTTGTTGTTCAGTATTGATTAATATTAAAACTTCTGCCCTAAAGTTACTTTTTTTTGTATGTGTGCAACATACTATTGGTAATGTTACAAACATCACTAAATGGCACTCAATTTACCCTCATCTTTTTTGTCACTCTGCTCCTCGTAGATTATAAGCAAGCTGTTGGTGCTTTATAAATAATTATAATTGTAATTTCTTAAGATATCCATACATTTAAATATTAACTACACAGGATCCTGTCTGCTATAAGAAATATGTTAATCCTCATAATCTTAGAAATCTCAAAATCTAAATGGGGTCCTATTCCAATGTTGATGGTATCAGGCAGCCATTGAGGAAAAATATTGGTGCAAGCCAATATCCTTTAGCGGCTTCCTTATACCTATTCTCTTCTGACCAAGTCACCGTAGAAGCTGCTCAAGTCAAAATATTTAGGAGCCACTCGGAGATGCTGGCAGTGGTGTCACATATGGCTCCCTGGAGCAAAACGCAACTCTTTGTGAACTCTGTGACTATCAGGGTTATTCAGAGAGAGGTGAAAAGCAGGAGAATGGCTGGAGAATGGAAAATTCTAGGTCGAAATAGCCGATTTGGAAAGTTAGATAAATGGGAGCATTTTTCTGGTTTGGCTATTTTGATCTAGAATTTTCCATTCTCCAGCCATTCTCCTGCTTTTCACCTCTCTCTGAATAACCCTGATAGTGTGTGTGTGGTTGCACTAAGGCCATGGAGGGACACAATGGGTGTCCCAATGGTCTGCTGCATGTGGTCGGAGGAGGTGTCAGATCCCATCATCCTCTGCACTGGTGAATCAGGGATTGGTATAGCTTCTTTTAACACATTTATGAGAAAGTGTTTAGTGGTTTTGCAAAAGGAATATTACTTAACACCATGCTCAGCTAAGGTTGAGGATTACTTAGTAGTACTGGTCCACTCAATTAAGTTGCATTTACACAGCAGGAATAGAGGAGGTCTAATATTTAAATGTATTAAATATCTCTGAAAATCAGATTATTCTGCTTTGACAACATTCATATTTTTATTTAGTATTTTTGTTATGGTTTACCTTTTTTCCCAACCTCCACTTATGTCACTGATTCCTTTTATGTAATTTTTCTTGCACCTTCTTTCCCTAAAGCAAATAAAATTTCTGTTTCTTTGCTTATATTTTATTCACTTGCCTGAAACCCTGCAAGATCAGGAATCCCCATATCAACTCTTAAAAGTTAATTATAGCATAATATGTCTAGAAAGGCTTATCACATAAAACACTGTGCGTAGTAATGGAATTCTAGGTATCAATGAGTGACATACTTATGGTGATGTATGCATTTCAAGTCATACAGTTATTACAGTTTCTTTACGCACAATATTCTTGGTTGCAAACGAGTCAAAAGAGTGTTCTGTCAAATTTTCATAAATACGTCATTTATGCAGTACTGTCTACAGATGTTTTTTGTTTCAGGCTATTAAGCAGGCTTTTAATTCCCTTTACAGATATTATATTTTCTAGCTTCCCATTTAAATGTGGCTCTTGGTACCAAATGGGCTCATTTACATAAATTTGTTTATAAAATGGGTTTGCTTATTTAGATCCATCAGTCCATCTTCAGCACCCTAATTGTGATAGAAACCTGACAGAAATGTATAAACAGTGTCACTAAACATTTGCTAGTCTTACCTTTTCACATTTTAGCCCTTCATGTAAAGTAGGTGTTTAGAGGTGAGCTGTTAACTCTTCTTAATATTTCTTTTTAATACCTGGGGCTCGATTCTGGCTGAGACGGTAATAAGGTCATTCCACGTCAAATCAACAAACAGTTAATGAATTAAACTTAATAAAGACTAATAAAAGCAGCTTCACCAAAAAAGTCCTAGAAAGCTTCACTAAAAACACACCACAAAATAAACTGAACTACGCACACACACACACACAGAGAGCCAGACCACAATGATGCTGTATTACAACAGCCAAGGAAAGGGCAGACTACAGGGAGAGCTTTGGAGTCACTCACTACTGTACAGGGATAATATTCAGGGGTTATATTGACTGAACATCCCTGTACAATACAGATACAAGGTGTTTCTGTAATATCTATATACCGGCATTATGCTACATACAGATATCTTTTTATGGGTGACATTGAGTATGGTTATCCCATTATCAGTTCTCATTTCAGCTTATCTCAGGTAGATTAGACATCACAATAGACTCCCTGCAACCTTGTGTAAACATTCACTCCTCCATCCCATTGCCTCATCAATACTGTTTATCTGATACCACAGCTATAAAGTGAAACTTGTACTAAGATGTTGGTAAATGTTGCATCATGGGAAAAACCCACAAAATGGAAACAGGAAATAAAAACCTAACTTAATTTTTCCTTTTGCTTGCAATTACTTCAAATAAAAAAAGTAGCAGCATTTGTTTTATAATTTGCGTTATTGTAACACATAAGCAATCTAATTACAGCTTATGTTAGTGGTAGTGTTCCTTTAACCATTTCATGTGGGGTCTCAGTGAAAGAGGAGACCCCATGCGCCGGGGACGGAGTCCCAGGGTGGTCTGACTTATCTGAAGTCATATCGTCCCTTTATACCCCTCCTGGCTCACTGACATCATCGCGCCAGCACGCAATGATGTCAGTTTCAGGCTTTCCCCGTCAGAACCCGGAGAGTGCCTCAAAGGGAGACCATATAGAAAAAAGAGAGGCATCGCTGGAAAGGTCACAGTCTGACCTCTCCAATGATATCTCTCTTTAACCCCTTGGGTGCCAGTCCTATCAGCGCTGGATCATAGACTTCACCCTGAGGTGGCTGACATCTTGCATGTCAGCTAAGTCTCTGGGGCCTCCACCCGTCCACTGATGTCATTGCGCATGGGCCCCCTATCTCTTCATCCCAATGACAGCTAGAGGGTCAGTGAGAGGGAGAGGAAAGAGAAAGGGGCAGAGAGGAGGGAGAGGAAAGAGAGGGGGAGTAGAGAGGGGGAAGAATGGGGAAGAGAGGGTTCAGAGTGGAGAGAGGGAGGAAGAGAGGGAAAGAGAGGGAAGAGACAGAGTCTGCCTGTGTATCTCCCTGTCAGGACCTGCTGCTGGTGGCTGCACAGAGTGGGAGAGTGGGCAGGGCCAGCACGCATGGAGACACACAGGCAGACTTTGCTGCCGGAGCTCTGTCTTTTGTCCCCTCTGTGTCCTGCATGGTAAGGGGAACAGGGGGGAGCATCTAGGAGCCAGGCTGGGTGCCAGGTATCTTCTGCACCCCTGCTCTCCTGATTAATGTGCCTAGCCTTGGACATTTGCATGTCCGGGGCTAGGCTCATCACAAAACTGGGGAGAGGGTTCAAAACGGAACTGGTGGGACCACTAAGCATACACCCTGCTTGTGGACTGGTATGCATACCCCCTGGTGTACACGTGCCATGGGTTGAGAACCACTGCTGTAGATGATTGAAATCTTAATGGAAATTCACATTGTTTAACATTTTTTGTTATAGCATTCTGGCAGGACATGATATATACATATAATAATAATATATTATGAATCTGCCAAGTCTGCCAAAAAAAAAGATATTTTATTTGTCTGGATCCTACAATAAAACATGACTTCAAATCAAGTTTAAACATGATGAGCACAAAACGATAAAAATGAGCTCAGAACACAGAAGTTAACCTTCCTGGTGGTCCGATTCTGACATATTTTATATATATTTTATATATATTTTATATGTCAGAATCGGTCCAATTTTTCAGCCCCCTGGTGGTATCCCGAGTGTGGCTCAGGGTTAAATTTCACTGCTGAAAGCGGTAACCCTGAGCCACACTCGGGCTGGATACTTACCTTTCCCTGCACTATCTCACTGTCCCCCGCAGTCACCTCCGGACAATCGCAGTGTCCTGCTTCCTGGTTCCCTTCTCGCCAGAAGGGAACCAGGAAGCAGGACGCCGCGATCGGCCGGAGGAAAATGTGATTGCTTGAGTTCAGCGAGGGAGCGCAGGTACAGGTTTATATCCAGCCCAAGTGTGGCTTGGGGTTACCGCTTTGAGCAGTGAAATTTAACCTCAAGCCACACTCGGGAAAACCGCCAGGGTGGTTAAATGGCTCAGCAGTGAAAGGGTTAAATATACAGGATATAATTCTCAATGCATTTTTTTTTTTACTATACGAGTAACAGCCCTATTTGACAGGCAGCTTTCACCATCTGCTGGCCAAGAAACGCAACTGCAACTGGGTCTCCATGCTGAATCAGTGAATGAGTCGCAGCAGCTCAAAATGTTTTAGCACCTCAGGTGTCAAGTCCAAGGTGCTAAAACAGTTGGTGCACATTCTGGAGCGCTGTTGTAAATGAATTTCATTAGCAATAAACAAAATTCCTTTGCCTTGCTCCAGAACTGTACCAAGTTGATTATACCTAATATTGTGGCACCAGCAGGTTCATTGAAGAGCAAATATAGTCTATCTTGGTATTGAAAGGGCTAATGATATTAATCCTGATTTTGTAATGATTCCTGTCATAAATTACCCACTATTCGCTATTTGAAAATAAAGCTTTTTGTGTCTTTTGAAAACCGGTTTATCACTGTAACAAATTTAAATAATTGGATTAGATATTCAGAAGGCCCTTAGCAGTCCTGCTGCTTAGGAAATCATCCAGGTATCGTGCATATTATTTTTTCACTTTAGTAACTGTGTTTTATGATGAAAGCAATCTTTAGAACCTTCTGTCATATTTAGTTATTTTATTGACCTTTTTTCTAAAAAAGAGTAAGATCACAGCATGTCTTTCACCCTGACACCAAAGTCACCAACAACCTCCTAACTGCTAAAAAAACACGGCCACTATTCTATTCTCATCCTGCTTGACCTCTCGGCTGCTTTTGACACTGTTGACCACCCCCTCCTTCTACAGACCCTCAACTCTCAGGGTCTCGGTGACACTGCACTTGCTTGGGTTGACTCCTATTTATCCAACAGGTCCTTCTGTGTGTCCTTTGCTGGTAACTCCTCCTCCTCATTGCCTCTATCTGTTGGTGTACCTCAAGGCTCTGTCCTTGGTCCTCTGCTCTTTTCCATCTACACCTCCTCCCTGGGCAAAATCATCAACAGCTTTGGCTTTAATTACCACCTCTACGATGATGACACTCAGATCTACCTCTCTACCCCTGATCTCTCTCCCCCTGTCCTTTCAAAAGTCAGTGACTGTTTATCTGGCATCTCCTCCTGGATGGCCTCCCACCACCTAAAGATCAACATGTCAAAGACTGAACTCCTACTTATTCCTCCCTCCAATGCCTCCCCACCTCCTGACTTCTCTATCACGGTGGAGGGTATCACCATCTCCCCATCAAACCAAGTTTGCTGTCTTGGAGTTACACTTGACTGTGCTCTTTCCTTCATCCCCCACATCAAGTCTCTTTCCTCCTGCCGATACCAACTGCGTAATATTTCCAGAATTCGGCCATTTCTTACCGCTGTCACCACAAAACAACTCATACACGCCCTGGTAATCTCCCGAATCGACTATTGCAATAATCTCTTATCTTGCCTCCCTCTGTCCCGCCTCTCCCCCCTACAATCCATCCTGAACACCTCCGCCAGGCTAATTCACCTCACCCGCCGCTCTGTCTCTGCCGCTCCCCTCTGCGAGTCCCTTCACTGGCTCCCCATCCACTGCAGAATTAAGTTCAAAATCCTTATCCTTACCTACAAAACCCTCACTAACTCAGCTCCCCACTACCTGTCCTCACTAATCACCAAATACACCCCAGCCTGCTCCCTAAGGTCAAACAGTGACCTGCGCCTAGCTTCTCCCCACATCACCTCTTCCCATGATAGACTGCAGGATTTCTCACGCGCAGCCCCCACTCTCTGGAACGCTCTCCCTCGTACTGTCAGACTTTCCCCTAACTTCTCTTCCTTCAAACGCTCCCTTAAAACATTCCTATTTAGGAAAGCCTACCACCCAACTCACTGACGCAACCATCAATCACTCTCACCTTACAGTCCTCTCCTCCTGTTTCCAACCCCAACCCTCCCAGATTGTGAGTTCCTACGGGAATAGGGCCCTCATCTCCTCCTGTACTGTTTGTCAAATGTTGTTCAATGTATTGTAACCCTGTCTATACTGTGCTTATTGTACAGCGCTGCGGAATATGCTGGCGCTTTATAAATAAAGAATAATAATAATTAGAAGTTACACGTGTCCCCATGTCAGCTCCTCTTATAGTCTATTTTATTTCATTTTTGTTTGGAAAGTTGAAGTGAAAAAATCAGAACATGATTCCTAGTGTCATTTTTTTTAAGCCTTTACTGGTGCTTAGGATAACTGTGATGCAGAATGACAAAATGTAGCAACACAAGCATTCTCACTGATTAGCTAGAAAAAGCAAATGTCCAAATCCAGGGCTTCTTATCTGTGACAAGTTAGAATCATTCTATGGTAAATTGCTTTGAGGGATGTTTGAATTTATTCTGCCAATTAGCCAGAGAAAAATGCCTTTTCGTAATCTCTCCTTTACAGATCTGCTTTGTATGTTCCTTCTGTAGATTCGCATTGACTTTATAGAAAAAATTGCAGTTGTCATTATATATAATATGTAAGACATCATATTAATCGGAGATTAGTGCGTGTGCGTCAAGACTTTGCTGCAAATGCTTACCATTGTTTAAACAGTTCTGGATTTGTTTCTTTTAGTTTTGATTCCCAAGGGCAACTGTTAATGATTTCATAAATTATATCATACTATAAATGTTACTTCCATGGACAAATATTCATTATATAAATATTCTTTATTAGAACATATAACATTTTATGTGTTTGCGTATTTACCTCTTATCCTTGACTAGTTTTTTTTCAGTACTGCTCAGATTAGTCAAGGTTCCCTAATATCTGACATGAACCCTGTTAATCCTCAACGCCATTAGTCAGAGCATCATACTCTACCTGTCGCGTAACTACCAGGGGTGCAGAGGGTGCCACGGACCTTGAGTCCGGGGGGGGCCACACTCGCCTGCCTGGGCCTGGGGTCTTACCTATAATATATAATATATATATGTATATAATTAGTTTTTAAATTTATTTTATACTTATTTGTGAGTTATACTTTGGAGCTCTGTGATACACTCATACACACCACATATTACTGTGAGTTTTGTTGCTGTAAACCTCTGTGATTTACACTGATACACACTGCACATTACTGTGAGTTTTATTGTTGTGGAGCTCTGTGATACACTCATACACAATGCACATTACTGTGTGTTTTATTGCTGTGGAGCTCTGTGATACGTTCATACACACTGCACATTGCTGTGGAACTCTGTGATACACTCATACACACTGCACATTACTTTGAGTTTTATTTCTGTGGAGCTCTGTCATACGTTCATACACAGCACACATTACTGTGAGGTTTATTGCTGTGGAGCTCTGTGAGATACACATAGTGCACATTACATTAAAAATGGGATAGACTGAAGAGGTCTTAGTGAACCTGGAAAAAATGCGATACAGTCTGGGGCCAATATTGTGGACCAGGAGGGGACCATTGCATGTTAACGAGAGGGTAAAAAAGATGTTTTTGCCTAGGTGGGGAGGGGGGCCTGTCTTGGTTCCTGCACCTGGGCCCTGAGGTTTCTTGTTACACCTCTGATCTACTATAAACTAGACATGTGCACAGCACAAAATTTCGTTTTGAACTAATGGATTAGTCCTAAAATGCAATTTATTTAGTTGCTAAAGAAATTCGTTTTCAGTTATTTAGTATGAAAACTAATTTCATTCATCCGAAAACCAGTGGATACAATTACTATTGTAATGGCTCCTCAGAGTGCTGAGATCGCTGCTTGTTACAGTATCTCTCACTCTCAGCACAATGTGGGCATATTATATAGTTGGTGCTAACTTAACCAGAGCTGTTGTAAACTTCCCAGAGCTATTGTAGCCTATGGAGGTTTTCAGTTTACAACAGCTCTGGTTAAGTTAGCACCAACATTGTAATACTGCCCCGTGTCAGGCAAAGCTGTTACAGTAACTGACTGCTGCTCATCACAGCGCTCAGAGTTTCAGTAAAACTAGTAAATAATATTTTTATATATATAAGGGGTTAGAACAATATTATTTCCTTGTTTTACTGAATCTCTGAGCACTGTTAGTCAGTTACTGTAACAGCTGAGCCTGATACATTGTACTGAGAGATAAGGTAACAAGCAGCCGATCTCCGCGCTCACAGCCACTGGATTTAAAGGGCTGAGAAAAAAAGGATCCTCTCTGTATAATGTTTAGAACATCCTCCTGCATTAATTAATACCCCTCTCTGTATAATGTATACAACTTTCACCTGCATTAATTAATACCCCTCTCAGTATATTATATAGAACATCCTCCTGAATTAATTAATGTCCCTCTCTGTATAGAACATCCTCCTCAATTTATACCTTTCTCTGTAAAATGTATATAACATCCTCCTGCATGAATACCCCTCTCTGTATAATGTATAGAACATCCTCCTGCATTAATTAATGCCCCTCTCTGTATAGAAAATCCTACTGCATTGGCATGTGGAGGGTGCAGAACTTCGGATGTTGCGCTCTTCATTGCTGGTCTCCTTCACTTATCAATGTAATATCACAAAAAGGACTGACACTAAAATGTAGTGCATTTTATTTTAGTTTCTTTCGTTTTTTGTACTGAGCAGTTTCGTTTCTCTTGAGTCATACGAAAACTAAATTATCCCAAAATTCGGACTAAATCGTTTTAGTACTAAAACGAATGCACATGTCTACTATAAACCAGTTCAACTACCAGTGGAGGTTTCTCCATTGGGGTAGCAGGGGCAGCACCCCTCCATTTTTTGCCCCTCCTCTGAAAAAAAATGTAAGAATGCAAAAACAATTTGTATTATTGTATAAAGGTCATTAATTGGTTTCCCTGGGGAATGGAGTGGTGAAAATGGTGGTATAGGTAAGGTAGAGAAGCTATAGGCTTAGGGAATGTTAGCATCTGGACAATGTAATGTAGCTTTACAGTGTTGTTTGTAGTCACACTGTGGAATTAAAAAGACTTATAAATGTAGCATAATTATAGTGCAGTTATTAACAATGAACATCAAAACAACTCAACTGATGTTGCCACACGTTCGGCAGCACTGCTGAGGAAACTCCACAGCAATATAACGCAGCTCCATAGCATTAAGGCTAGGGTCAGACGAACGCATTTTCACGTTGTCTGTGAAAAAGTGCGTTCGAACGAATGGACGCATTTTTTCACGGAGTACGCGATAGCGGTCATACGATGCGCATTTGCGTTCGTGATTTTGTACGGATCATCAATAAAACACTTTTTGCATCTGGACGTTATGTTGGCCGGACATTAGCAGTGTCTGACATCTCAAAATCACGCACACACGCCGCTATGCGGCCGCAGCGCACTCTGTACGACCGTACTAGCGGTTTCACGTTCTCGACAAAATGCGTTCGTTTGCCACTTGCGTTGCGCGGCCGGACTTTCGTGCGACCGTACTTCGTATATTGGCCGTCATTGCCCGTCATTTGCTGCTAGTGCGGCCGTAATTAAGTGCGCCAGAACGCACGTTTAAAGTGCGCTAGTCTGACCCTAGCCCAAAACTTACACTCCTACACATGCATATTATATTGCTGTGGAGCTCTGTGATACAAGAAAGTGCAATGTGTATCAGTGCATCATGTAGCTCCACATCAATAGAACTCACATTAATGTGCAGGGCATGGTAGTGTATCACAGAGCTCAACATCTGTGAAACTCATATATTTGTTAACTATGTAGAACTCCACAATACAAATATTTGGTGTGAGGGTGAAATTACTTTTTGTGATAGTTGCATGTCGTGTATGTGTGATGTGTTTGTTTGGTGACTGTGTGTGATTGTTTTGCGTGTTTTGTGTGATTTTGTTGACTGTCATGTTGGATTGGAAGGTTTTTCCATTTACTTTTTTTATTTAGTATAAAAAAAATAAGGCAACCTTAACCTCCCTGCCGGTATTCCCGAGTGTGACTTGGGGTTAAATTTCACTACCACGAACGGTAACCCGAGCCACACTCGGGCTGGATACATACTCACCTCCTCCTGACTCCCTCGCTGTCCCTGCAGTGTGATCGCGGCGAGCTGCTTCCTGGATGGCTCCCTGCGAGTCACATGATGCAGGGGGGCTGGACCGCAGCAAATTTCATTCATAATAAACACTGAATACAAATGGCAAAGTTTATGAACGGCCACTAGGTGGCAGTACAGGATAAGAAATAGACCATACATCGTCTCACCCTTGTTCTCAGACAGATTTCAGTGTTTTTTGTTGTATTTTATTGAACATCATTTATTTGCATTATTTTGGATAATTATTTTTGGGATAATAAATTATGTCGTGTTTCAAACTTTATCAGACTCCGTGTATTTACTATTTTTTTTTAATTAATTAATTAATTTATTTATAAAGGATTTTACCAGTAAGGACTCTTGATTTCACGGATTTCAGTGCGTGATTCCTAATTATTACAGGCTAACTATGTACAAAAACACGTTTCCTTTAAAAAAAAATTGAGTCGTTTTTAGACACAAAATTTTGAAAAAATT
Source organism: Leptobrachium leishanense (assembly GCA_009667805.1). Lineage (NCBI taxonomy): Eukaryota > Metazoa > Chordata > Amphibia > Anura > Megophryidae > Leptobrachium > Leptobrachium leishanense. The sequence continues at coordinate 131,267,755 of CM019066.1, read as the reverse complement.
AGACCGCCAGGGAGGTTAAATTATGTTATCTTATATGTTGAACCTTGAAATCTTTTAAAAATGTGTATACAATGGCGTACTGACACATCCAGCTTGACTGCGTTGAGGTTTTTGTTAAAAGTCTCTGTGGTACACTATGTTCAACATGCATTTATGCGTACCCATGTAGTAGCAGCAAAGGAGCAAGTACTTTTTTTAAAATTTTGTGTGCGAAATTCCTGGATTTTTATGTAATTCTCACAGTATAAAGTATATGTTACTATATACAGCCAATACAAAAATACAAAAAGAAAGTGGCTCGATCCTCCTTTTCCTACAGAGCACTGCAGTTATGGAATAACCTCCCAGATACCATCAAATCTTCCCCCAGTCTTAAGTCACTCAAGAGCTCCCTATTAACATACTTCAATACAGAATGCACCTGTAAACATGTAACATAGTGAATATATTCCCTACATGTTTATTTTCTGTGCTAATCTGTATGTGTTTTTTTTAATATCTTGCATTTTATTACTTTGTATTTCTGTATCTACTGTAACATTTCAATGTTCTTGAACCCAGGACATACTTGAAAACGAGAGAAATCTCAATGTATCCTTCCTGGTAAAGTACTTTATAAATAAATAAATATAGTTATTTGTGAGTTTTACTACTGTGGATCTCTGTGATACAGTCATGTATACCGCACCCTACTGAGAGTTTTATTACAAACATATTATTGCTGTTACTTCCTGTGATGTCACGTGCATGCATATCATTATGCAAATAAGCATGGCTACTATTTTTATTTTAGGCTATGGTATACAGCTGAGATTTTGTGGAGGCAGTTGTTACTTTTCTTTCTCAAGAAAATGTGAAGGACCACTGTCTACTCAACTGCTGAATGTGGCATCAGAGCTGGCATCTCACAGACTTGGCACTTTAGAAATATAACAAGAAAAATTAAACCACTCCATAAAAGTCAATTTTTTAAGAATGATCTCAAAAACAAATAAGTAATAGGCATCCCCAAAAATACTAGTCCATCTTAAGAAGCTATCACGGTTGCTAATAGCAGGACAATTAATTGAACCATCTGATATGTAGGCCTAACTCAATGTGTTTTTAGAGTTTTCGGAAATGTTTCTATGTTTGTATCTTTTCCTGAGAAATCGATCCAAAATATGCTTTATTTATTTATCTTTGGTGATATTCTCTCTCCATCTCAATGGTTTGTGTTGCTTTTGTAACGTCTCCATGGCAACCCGGTAACCAGGAAGTAAACAAACCCTGCATTGACATATTGCACAAGCTGCTGGTATTAGCAAACTGGGAAAAAGACGATAACACTTGAGATTAAATGACAACAATGCGTGATTGAGTGCTTATTAGCAGACTGTACAACATACAAAACAATGTACAATTTGCAAATACTTTCACTTGTGGTGGTTAACCACACTGTTAATTGTAACGTAAACTGTGATTGAATCCCCCAGCGATTCTTTGATTGGATAGTGATGATGATGATACTAAAATAAAAGATGGACAATTACTAATCTTGTTATCTTAATTGTCCATAATGTATGTTATTTTGGGATCATTATCAATCACCCCACAGATATCCTTTTTTTTGTTCCAGCTCAGGAGGAATTGAAAGCCAATACTAAAATGTTATTAAGATATTGGATAACCCCTGTGATATAGGGACATACAGTATGTATGGGATATTGAAACAAACTTCATTATATTAAAATACATATCCCTTATCCATATCCCTGTTTTGTGTTGTATATGCAATAGTATTTCAAATTATAAAAGTTCCTTATCGTTGGTGACCTTCAATTGAAGCATAGTTTGGCTGTCTTGTATCAATGGCAGGTCTGATTTTGGTGTTACGAAAAGGTGTTCCTTTTTATGGTTAAGGCCGGGGAGAGGCGAGCGCACTATGTGCGCCCGTACTGAAGTGTCTCCTGGCGTCTGTCGCAGCATTGTGACGCTTCGACGGGGCCGCCCACACGCTGTACCGTACGCACGAATTGCACGTGCTTCAACGGACGTGCTGAAAGCCTCCCCGTTGAAGCGATACGACATGCGCTTGATAGGCTGCAAAGCGCAATCCTCCATAGGAGGATCAAGCCTTGCTGCGCTGGGCTCACTAACTGCGCTCAGCAAGATGGCCAGATGGGCGTCAGAATTGAAGGAATGTCCACTCTCACGGATGTTCCGTCCGCTTTCCAAAACGCTCATCTGACCCCAGCCTTAGAGTTTCATCATCCAACTCATTTTAATGGCCAGTTATCACATTATTGAGGATAATGTCTCTGGACGGACAAATTCATAAGAGGCTGAATGACTTCTAGGGGGTTTTTCACTAACCATGGTGGTTTACCATTGTTGAAATGACAAGCTTTAGCAATCTAGAGAGGGACTTTCAAACCTCAGAAGGACATGTTTCATTGATGGAGCTTGTTCTGCCACCATTTGACTAGCTCTTTTAGGAAATGCTGAAATTTCTCATTGTTGCATCAATGGGGATATTTGCCATTCTGTGCAACAATGGAAAACAATGGTGGTTAGTGAATAACCACAAAGCATAGCCCTACACCCTGTTAGAGATATGTGAGTGATTTGTTCTGCTATGTATGCATTTGTATGAACTAGAAGAGGTTAGAAGAAACAAAAATCAGCTGTTGCACACTCCCTTAGCATTGGTTTTGGTATTAACAGAAAGCGTTATGTCTATGAGCGCTACATTGTTATGCCAAGAAAACGGCAAGAGACCAACATATCTTTAATTCAATGCCAGGGTTTCTAGTAGAAGAATCCGTTGCACTGGTTAATAATTTCTGTCACCTCCAAGGGATTCGGGTCTTAACAATTCATGTCTGTCTTCGGTAATTAAATCAACCCATTCACTGGCAAAGAAACTTGTCACCACCAATCTGATGTTCTTAGGGGAAGCAGTCTAATCCCCTTGCCGCAAATCACAAATTAGTACAGTTATTTATTTGGCATATTACGTCATAGTCTGTAGCACTAGCTATCAAAAGTAAGAAAATACATACACGACAGCAGAAATATAGGAACGTTATTGGTATATTGGTTAATTAAATAGCAATGATGTATGAGATATTCAACAAGCTAAATTATTATTATTATGTTTACTGATGATTTTTTTTAAATTATCACTTAGGTGTAAGCACTAAGCAACAAACAAGTATTTCCAGCAAAATTAATAGGAAGCAAGAAAATACACCTTAAAACGATCCTACAATGTTCAAATAAGTTGCTTCACCGGGAAAGGTTTGCTTGCACAAAATAATGTATTTAAAGAATCGCAATGTGTTTGACATTCTGTTCCATAATAAATAATTAATAACAGGTTATGCCTTGGAAAACCTGACCTTCTGGCTTGGTTAACCCTTTCACTGCCAAAACTGAGTTAACTCCATTTTGCATTGCAATACATAAAAAAAAACAACAATCATTAGCATATCAAACCCCAATTTACACAGCTTTTTAAAACAAGATTAGTATGCCCTTTGTGGAAAAATTTAATTCTTTTTTTTAATCACTCTCCGGTTACCCCATATTACTGTAAACAAGCTGCAAATAGCAACTCTAAACGTCATTCTAACAAAAAGTTCAAAAACTTTGCTGCTGCATTACAACAGCCAGGAAGAGGATATTTTACATTGATGGTTCTCAACCCTGTCCTCAAGTACCCCTAACAGGACAAGTTTTAACCCCTTCGCTGCAGAGGACGTGTGAGGAATGTCCTCATTGACTCCCGCACATATGCGGAGGACGTTCCCCACAAGTCACCTGCAAGCGGGAGCCCTGGCGGAGATACTCACCTCTCTGTCCGGGTCCCACTGCGTTCTGGCTTCAGGGAAGCCAGGCACTGAACATAGGCCAGCCCCGACATCTGATGTCATCGTGCCACGCCCATACTCACCAGAGCGGCTGCAACAGCCAGGAGTAACAACCCAGTTCATGTATAAAACATAAGAAAAAAAGATGTCATCTGCGCTCGTTTCTATACAATTCCATGTGCAACAAAACACGGTTTTAGTTTGCTAGAATGGCCATTGAAGCATAAGCTCATTAGCCCCATCATTAGCCCCATCAAGGCACCTCCTTTGTATAGTGAGTTCCTAACCAATGTAAACAAAATCCGCTCCTCTGAGCAGCTGCATGCTGTCTTGCTGCTTTTCAGCTAAGAGGCAGAAAAATGGTGGGTTTTATTTATATTCGCACCAAGCACTTCCCATTTGGGTTGAAAACCAAAACATGGAAAAAGGAACAGTAGCAAAAATTACTAACTGGTGTTACAGCATATTATACATACAGAAAAATTGGTGTCACGCCTGTACTCACCAGAGCGGCTGCAACAGCCAGGAGTATATACTGTATAATATATATATATATATATGTGTGTTACGGTTAAAGCCCGAAGTGTGGTTAATCCTAGGATTACCCGGGTAATCCTGACACTACCCAGGCGTCATTAGCAAAAGTGAAATGAAATTTTGGACTTTATCCAGGTAATCTGCAAATTATCCAGAGGCCTCTGTGCGCTGTGCTCTTGCAGTCATCTTTGCAGAACGACCACGCCTAGGGAGAGTAGCAACAGTGCTGAACTTTCTCCATTTGTAGACAGTCTGTCTTACCATGGACACATGAACATCAAGGCTTTTGGAGATACTTTTGTAACCCTTTCGAGCTTCATGCAAGTCAACAATTCTTGATCGTAGGTCTTCTTAGAGCTCTTTTCTGCGAGGCATGGTTCACATCAGGCAGTGCTTCTTGAAACCAGTAAACCCAAAACTGGTGTGTGTTTTTAAAGGGCAGGACAGCTTTCAGCAACACATCCAATAATATCACACTGATTGGACTCAAGGTTGGCTCACTCCTGGCTCCAATTAGCTCTTGGAGAAGTCATTAGGCTAGGGGTTAACATACTTTTCCCACCCTGCACTGTGAATGCTTACATGTTATGTTCAATAAACACATGAAAACATATAATGTTTGTGTTGTATTATTTTAAGCAGTTTGTTTTTCAAATTGTTGTGACTTAGAGCACATTTTATGACCAATTCATGCAAAACTCCACGTAATCCCAAAGGGTTCACATACTTTTTCTTGCAACTGTATAATAAATGTGCATGCGCAACAGAGAGAACCAGTCGGCTTGCACGAGGGACAAAAAATATCTGCTGGAGAGGTGTGCAGAAAGCACCTCTCCAGTGGATCGGCTTTTTTATTTTTGTCCCTCACGCAAAGCGCCTCTCCCTCGGCCATCACCCCTGCCCTAAGTGGCGGCTGGTGCAAGGGAGGGTTTGAGCGCTGTCTGTGAAGCCAGAATCAGCACGGTGAAGAACTGGGGAGGTGAGCACAGCTCTGGAACAATGTATGTATTGGCCTCCCTGCAACTGGGCACCCCACCAGCACCACCACCTTTTTTTGAGAAAGGATTTTACCAGGAAGGATACATTGAGATTTCTCTCGTTTTCAAGTATGTCCTGGGTGGCGAGTATGTACTGTTAGGTGTCTTGCCAAGGACACTTACTGGAGAGGTTGCTCACTGGGATTGAACCCGTGACTCCACAGGCTCTCTCCATGCAGAGCAGTGACATTACCTCTACTCCACCCAGCCGGTACCTTGAGCCTGTTCCCATGAGCTTACACTCTAAGGGGTCCTGTTCCCATGAGTTTACAATCAAAGATGGGCCTGTTCCCATGAGCTTACAATCTAAGGGGTCCTGTTCCCATGCGCTTACAATCTAAGGGATCCTGTTCCCATGAGTTTACAATCTAAGGGGTCCTGTTCCCATGCGCTTACAATCTAAGGGGTCCTGTTCTCATGAGCTTACAATCTAAGGGGTCCTGTTCCCATGAGTTTACAATCTAAGGGGTCATGTTCCCATGAGTTTACAATCTAAGGGGTCCTGTTCCCGTGAGCTTAAAATCTAAGAGGGTCCTGTTCCAGTGAGTTTACAATCTAAGAGGGAAGAGGAGTCTGCTCTAAAATATAAATCCCTTTGTAATGCGCTGTCAGCTGCATGTGCACCCATCACACCTGTTCACTCGGCCCTCCCATTGCGAATGGGACGGAGACAGACGCGTTACAAACGCATTGATATATGGAGATACTCTTGGATAGGTCATTGAAAAGCAAATATGTGGACAAGGATTCTGAGCTGGCAACAACAACAATAGACTGCCCTCCAGGCAGGCTTAACAACTAGTTTATACATAATAGCAAAATTCACTTTTACTCAAGCGGGATTGGATGCTCTGCAGATTACCCAAATGAAGCTGTGTATAGTCCTCAGGGGAAGGGGAAGCTTCAGACTTTTATCTGAAAGATAACAAAATTAGATTTTAATCAAACGTTGTTGGATAGTCTGCAGATTATCCGGGTAAAGTGCGCATTTTTCAGCTCTTCCAGACTGTTACCCAAGGGCAGTTGGTTAGTCCTAAAATTACCCGGGTAAAGTACGAATTTTTCATTTTTTTGCAGCTTTAGGTTTTGGGTAATATCAGGATTCCCCGGGTAATCTTAAAATTAATTGCACTTCGGGCTTTAACCGTAACATATATATAAAAGCAACTGTATGTAAAATGTTAAAGTATAATGTTCAATATATACACGTTATGGGCTAAATTACAATCTTCACGCAAAAAACCTTGCGCAAAGTGAAAATTTTTGCTCCAAGTGTTAAACTTTTGCGTGCGCAAATCACCGCTGGAAATACAGTCCTCGCTGGTTCTTTCTTCCGCCAATCAATTACGCGCGCAACAGTACACGCACAAATGCAGGCGCAGTGCCGTCTCGCGCAAAAATCTTTGCGCGTGCAGTTGTGTGCACCCATTCAGCCAATCAAAATGAAGAAACACACCTATCTAACACAACTGAATTGCATCTGCCAGAGGCATCGGAGACGGATTCTGCGTCTATGATGCAAAATGAGCACATATGCTACAGTAATAATACACACACACCTGCCATCATCCATTATATTGTTGCTGCATTCCTTTTTATGTGCTGTTTTTTTTTTTTGGTTAGCCAGGTTGTTCAGATATGCCGTTACCACCAGCTTTTAGGAGTTGCTAAAATTATGCACGCAAAGGCCATGCGGTAATTACCGCAAAATATATTGTAATACCATCCTCGTACCAGCGCACATTCGTATTTGCGCTCACAATGTTAAGTATAAGACGCGCGAAGTACAGTAAGCTCGCGCAGGTTCACCCGCGGTAGACGTTTGCGTGCGTTTTTTGCGCTGACTGTAATACGGGATTATGGTTTTACCCCTCGCGTTAATGTTTATTTGGCGCCGGCGCAGACGTTTGCGTGAAGATTGTAATTTAGCCCTATGTGTCCCTTTTACCATTTTTGTTTTGCCACATTTTCATTCTGCAGGAGCTATTTAGTTGGTGAATGCATTTTTGCAGTTGATTGAATTTGGCAGCTGATTTAAATGTTTAATTATCTAGGATATGACTTCTTAAATTCAATATTTAAAAGCAAGTTAATCATTAATCAAATAGGAGAGATTGCGATGAGTAATGTTTCATGGAATTTGAACTTTTTTCTGTTTCCAACAATCTCATTGGTTCTTTCCCTGATCTCTGGGTTTGATGCTGTTTTGTGTGAGACCTTTCTGTTAGCCTTAATGCTTATAGATCTCCTTTACCTTGCACATGCCTACTAACCTTGGTTTTGTACCCTGAATCTGATGCATGTGTTACATCTTAACCCAATATTCTGTAGTTCTTGTTAACTGGAGCGTTGGATCACCTCGGCCCTGTTTGACACCTGTAAGCATTTGTGAAGAAAGTATTTGTATATTTCTTGATTTTTGTTCTCTTACCAACGTAGAGGGATTAGATTTTGCCACTGGGTGTCTTGAACATACTGGTTTGTCACTTATATTACCGATAATGTGACCATTCCAATCCATGAGATGATCTTCAAAGCATTTAATTCAGGCATCAACATCACATGTACTTACTACTCTAAAAGATGAAACTTATGGAACATTAACAGAATTATTCAAAGCGTACTGAAATTCCAACAGAATTTTGGTGTTCTTTCGTTCCCCGCAGTTCGGGGAATCAAATTCCCCGACCCTACAGTGAATTCAGCATTCACTGCAGGGTCCCCAAAGTGCAGAGAAAAGCTGCCGAATACATCCGTAAAACCACTGCAAAACTGCCGAATCAAACAGAAAAGCCGCCGAAAAAACATTGGATCGATCCAAAAAGCCCCCGGAAAAACAACGAACGCACCCGACGATCTGCCGCAAAACTGCTGAACCCATCAAAAAAAAGGCTGAGCTGCCGATCAGAGCACCGACCAGCCGCCGGAAAAATAATATTACAAATCCTATGAATAATAATGAAAAGGTCTGTTACAGAAAAAAAAAGCCATTTAACCCTTTCGCTGCTGAGGCTTTTCCCACCTCTGTGCTGAGCTCATTTTTACCGATTTTGCTCATCATGTTTAAACACGTTTTGAAGGCTTATTTTAGTATATGACGCAGACATATTATATATCGTTCTTTCCGTCAGACTTGGCAGATTCATAATATGTCATTATTATATGTATGCGTCATGACCTGTCTGTATATTATAACAAAAAATGCAATAAAATATGAATTTTCAATAATTTACAACGTGTAAAGTGTTTTTTTTCACATTTTAAGATGCGAGCAATTGCAGTTATATTTTGTATGGGGTGCGCTTGTTAAAAAAATTAGAGATGGGGTCTCATTACATTTTTTTTGGGGAAAATTACGCGATTTTTAACAAACGCACCGCATACACAAATCATTAGTGCAGCATCATTGTTCACATTATAATTGAAATGGGAACAATATTGCTGCATTAACAAACCAAAAAAAAGAAAAAAAAACTTGTTTATTTTTTTATATATTTTTTTTAAACTTTTTTTATACTCATGTTTGGTATTGTTGGAACGGCCATGCTCTGGCCGATCCAACAATACCAAACATTATCCCCTAAGTGTTCATTGGAACCCCTATCTCCACCATTGGTGGCAGTTAGGGGTTAACTCCAGGACTGGCGTCATCGTGCTATGCACGATGACGCCAGGCCTCAGGTGGCATTCCCGGAAGCTTGGCCGACATCCAAGATGTCGGCCAGCTCCGGGAAAGGATCACGAACCGGCGCTTTTTGGCGCCGATTCGTGATCCGGCCCCCATGGGGTTAATGCCAGGTACCATTTGGAAGGGCAGGCTGTGCCCTTCCAAACGGTGCCTGGGTTAACCCCCTGCACGCCGCCGATCGGGAGGGAGAGAGGTCCGAAGGACCTCCCCCCACTCCCTTTCAGGCGCCTCCTCCGCACATGCGGGAGAGCGCCTGAATTAGGTGTCATCGCGCCCCCGCGATGACACCTAATTACTCCGGCGGCGGTTCCGGGTGCTGGGCTGACATCGAGGATGTCAGCCCGCACCGGGGGGGCCAGCGATCGGCCGGAACCCGGCCGAACGCTGGCCCCAAAGAGAGGACGCGCACTCAGCGCGTCCACCGCATGGAACGCTACCTGCGGTTGGACGCGCTGAGCGCGTTCACCGCAGCGAAGTGGTTAAAAAAAAAGCTATTTTAAAAAAAACTAAATTCGGGAAAACAATTTCGCCGAGAAAATCCTGAAAAATGCATAAAAAAATAAAGAGACTTTTTGCTGCAAATTAAAAGAATAAACAGTTTAATAAATATTTAATAAAAACAGGGAATATGTTTACTTTGAAACCTATGGGATTTGCCTGATTAAACCTGCCGAATGAAACCACCGAAAATCAGGGCATTTCACTGACATTTCGATGCTGCTTGATGTTCTGAGTAGATTTAACCATTACTTCACTATGGGGAGTGCACTGCTGTCAAACAGCACCATATTTCGCTGCCAATTCGCCAATATTTGGTGAACTGCCTGCTTTTTGAATAGCCGAATGGCTCCGACATTGCACCATACGGGGAAATTCACTGGTCGGTGCAATTTCGACGCCAATTCGGCTCTCTTTGAATAACCCTTTAAATTGACATATTTGATACAGGCTTTGATAAAGCAGGCATGGAAGGAGCATAGCTCAAAATTGAGTGTGTTAAAAATCTAAATATAAAAGTGAATACCTAATGTGGCACAGAAACCGTTCTTTCTGTGAACATTCAGTTTATTGTATCGAAAATGTGGCCTATTGCTAACCTGACTCTGTTATTCCCTGCTGTTGTACGACATTAGACACATGGACATAAACTATTGCTGTATTCACTGTTTATATTCAGTGCTGGATTAACAAGTATAACGATGTTAATAAATCGAATTCAAAAGGCTTCCACAAAACGTATATATAGGGTTTATAAAACTCAATCTTATGTACAACAGAGGCCTTTGCTTTTAGAGCAGTGATTTAAGGGCAAATTGTCGGTGAGTCTCCTCATCCGCTGTGTGACACTGCACCCCATGATGGATTTTCATTAGATTTAAATGATCGCAATTTAATAAAGACAGCATTCAGCTTATGCACATAGTTTATCTTGAAAGTACAAGGGTTTCAGCCAGCACAATCAATGTTCATCTTCTGCCTGACAGACAGTCACCGGTAGTTGGTTAGCAGCAGGGGTGTCCGTGCAGCAGGGGGCAGTCAGGCAGGTTCTGATGATGTCAGGTATATATGACAGGGGGAGAAATAAATCAGAAAAATAAAACAAAAAAAACACAAAAGTAAATCATTTCACATGACTTCAAATTCAAGAGTGCACCACAAACTATCGTATACATGTTATTTTATACTCGATACTAGATTCCCACTGACAGTCTCACTCTTGTTGCACCCTACACGGAGGAAGGTTGCAGTTAACCATTTCAGTGCCGAAGGTAGGGTTGTAAGACACACCTATTGTGTTTCACTTAATATATCTTCCAGGGTTATCCAGAAAGTGCCGGAGTTTGCCATTGTTGCACACATTGCCAAAATTCATGTTCTTGCAATGGTGCCAACACTGCTGTTTCACTATAGAAAAATCAAACCGATGCAGGAGAAGCTTCGCAGTGAAGCATGTCCTGCAGCTGTTTCGATTTTTCTTTTGTGAAACGCTGGTGTTTGTCACCATTGCAGCAATGGCAATTGTCACCAGTGTTTGCAACATCAACAAACACCGCACTTTCTGAATGATCCCCTATGCCTTTTTTTGCTGTTGTGTTTCAGAGGCCAACGCCTTTGGGAGTGGGGGGCAATTAATGGCCTGAACAATCATTTTCCAGATGCGGCTCCCTATCGTTGGCTCGGCTAAAATAGAGGCCTGATATTTTATTTGCTATATAATGAATTGTACATAATGTAGAAAGGAATTTGTTAATTGCAAGCCAAAATAGATAACTACGAACTTTGGGGGGGGGGAGAGATTTTTTTTAAACCTACTCTAATCCTACATTATACAAAATCCTGTCCATAATTTTCCGCAATCAGGCTTATTCACTTTTCTGTCGTTGACATGGTTAAGCATGAGATGTCACTGTAGGGGATACATGATAATAAGCGCAGACTGTGTATATATTTTCCTAGGCATTCATTTTCACATGGTCCATTAGAGGAGCACTAGCTAAAGGACATTTTCAGAGTAGGTATATCATTTATGAACATTTCCCACTCCCTCCCTTTTGTGCCATAAGGTCACGCCGCTGATATATAAATTGGTGGTTCCTGTTTCATGTCTAAAAGAAAACCGTATTAAAAAAATGAGAACAATGTGTTCAATCCACTTCATGTAGAGAGGAAATATGAAACAATCTGGAGAAGTGTTCGCACTGAACTATATCAACTTTTAAAGTCAGAGAAGAAAAGAGCCAAATGACTTATTCTCCTGGATCTGGCTTGGTATGAGCAATTATCTGTAATTTAGAAAGTCACAAAACGGATGGTGCTAGCATGAGTTTTTTGTTGCTAGGAATGGTAATTAATTATTAGGAAACCATATCATACGAATAACTGGGACATTTAATAAATGAACTAGTGTTCAACATAATCGACAGTTAAATTAACATGTATATCTTGTGCTTTACTTAACCTTTTAAAGAACTTTATCTGTCATTTTTTTATTTCATGTTTATTTTTATTGTGTCTTTTTAATTTAATATCTGCAAAATGTTGATTCTCCAAGTCTGAGTGTCCATTACTAGCATTTATCTACGTCTTGCTGTGTTCACTCAAGATTAAAGATGCAGTCGCTTTATTTCTTCCACATGTGGAAAAATAGAAAATCTATTATTAAGTACACAGTTTTTGTCAAAAATATTTGTAAAAATAAATATTATATACATTAGTAATTCCCTCTCTGCCTCAAACACAATCATTGCTGCTTTATTTTCTATTCCATGTTGACCTTTGTGAACAAATGTACATAATGATATACTTTTTCTTCAGTATGGGGTGACTGCAATTTTTTTCACGATAACTGTAATTTTTTCAGATGATTACCGTAATTTAGTACTTTTTGTATAGGAGACACAGTGGTAATAGCTGTGTCTCAGGTAAGTCTTACATTTGACTTGGTATAAGACTGTCTGTTCTGAGTTTCATTTCAGTAGCAAAAACAAAATACACAATTCATACAATATACAAAACGACTCTAATGAATTCATACAATATACAAAACGACTCTAATTTACTGCATGTGTGAAGTGAAATTTAAAGGGCAGTATTACAATGTTGGTGCTAACTTAAACGAACACTCTAATCAAAAATCCCCCCCCCCGCTTTTTTACATTAAACTATACCTATTCCCTCAATAAATAGGTAGGGTTTTTTTGCGTTTTTTTACTGTAATACTTACCCTAAAATCCACTTGTTTCCAACGGTGTCTTTTTTTTAATATACTCCCCTCCCTCTTCTTCCACTCCCGTCCTTCTAACTTTCACTTGGCTAATGGTTTACGTGAGAAGCGCGCATGTCACATAAGCCAGCCAATCAGCAGGCTTCCTCCCGGCTCCATCTTCTTGGATTAGTGTTGCACGCAAGAGGATGCGCGCAACACTAATCCTCAGCCGCTGCCGCCAGCTACTGCGGCGAGTTGGAGACGTCATCGCGCTGAAAGTGCGATGGCGTCTCCTACTCTCCTACTTGGCAATAGTCGGCAGAAGCGAGAAATATGAATCCCGCTCTGCTGACTGACAGCTGGGAGGGCGGAGTAAAGTCCTCCACGTCTCTCAGCTGTTTTCAGCTGTTTCAGCCGATCGGCTGAGCGGAGGGAGGGGGGACAGACAATGGCATACTCAGGGCATCATGCCCACCTAAAAAAGCTTAGGTGGTCATGTTGCCTAGAGTATCCCTTTAACCAGAGCAGTTGCAAACTTAAAACCTCCATAGGCTATAATGGCTCTGGGAAGTTTACAACTGCTCTGGTTAAGTTAGCACCAACTATGTAATATGGCCCAAAGAGTGGTAAAAAAATATAAATACACAATACTCACCTCTGGTCCTCAGTTGAAGAGGAGAGCAGCATCTGCTGTATCCTCTAACTCAGTGGTTCCCAACCCTGGTCCTCACGTACCCCTAACAGGCCAGATTTTTCAGATAACCTTGGGGAAATGCAGACTGAATTCTGCAATTACTGAGCAGCAAATCATATCACCTGTGCTGTGCTCCAGCTATCTGGAAAACCAGACCGGTTGGGGGTACTTGAGGACCACTGTTGGGAACCACTGCTCTAACTGCTTCTGGAAAGAAGTTCGGGTCAAACAGTCTTTCCAACGTTTTCCTGATGGAACTATTTATTACCTTTCATTTTGTGATAACATGACTGCAAGGTGGGTCTCTTCATTATCTTACACAAATAAAACTCACACACAGGTCACAACAGGTGTAGTAGCACTATTACACCTTCACTACCACGATCAATTAACTACCATGATCAAGTTATCTCAGTCGGCAAATGCACTATCTAGTGCCTGAGATCAAATTAATTTATTCTATATGTACTCTGGAGAATTCACACACATTTTGAATTTTCATACACAAAATTACCATGTTTCAGTGTTAAACAACATAATCGGTTTTGCAATCATTAAATAGCATTCATATTAAATTTCTATCCTTTTTGGTAAAATGGTTTATACTACAGGGAACCACCACTGTATGTGTATCTGTCAGAGCCATTTCTAGGTCAATGGCCTGCTAACAAAATGTTCTTTCAGAAACCGCACACAGGGTTAGCAGAATCTCTATCTGCTTGTCAGGTGGAGCATTTGACATTTCTGTTCCATCAGAAGCTTCCAAACCTCGACTGCAAGAATAAACCTTAGAATCATTCTTGTCTTCACAAATAGCCAATTGTGTGTTTGACAAGCAAAGTAGATTTCCGAAAAGACACATGATTGTCTGTCTGTTCATTGTGATGTCTGGGAGAAATGAAACGTACAAGCTATTTTTGAGCAACACAATAAGAAAAAATGTTTTGTTTCTTTTATACAACATGTGTTGTATTTTAGTGACTAATATTAAGGGTCAAAAACACATAAAATAAGTTCTGCACTCTAATCCCATTATTCTTGCAAAGCAGCATACATTGATAAGTTATCGGCCTCACTTTATTAAAAAAAGTTGTCATCTGCGTCCAAAATCCCATAAGCCAATAATAAATAGAAATACAAAGTTTTCTAGTTACTAAAGTTTAACCTCACCTGTCAACATCAAGGCAAACCTCTCAAAGCATTGTCCCCACATTTTCTTTTTGCACCGAAACGGGGATTGATTTGTGTACGGTATAAATAAACCCCCATTTTTACTCTGAGCAAAAAGTGGCTGTGTGTTGGCAATAAGTTCCCACCAAAATAGGTTACTTTTGACTTTTGCAAGTGAGCTTAAACGTTATTGTCCGTTTAAGTAAAATGGCAACCTTTGTTTTTGTTTTTCGTGGCTATGTGTGATTCACACGCAGATTCCAATTTTTTGATGTGTTCTTAATAAGTGTCAGCCTTTGTAAACCATAATTCTCAGTGTGATTTTGCAGTTAGGGCTGTCATGGAAAAGTCAAGGTTTTGATGGCATTCCATACAAGGGGCCCTATTACAATCATAACGTTAGCGCTCACCTGTGTGAGCATTAACGTTGGCAATGGTGGCCCTAACGCGGGTGCACCATATTACAATCTGAATGCTGACGGGTTAAAAAACCTGTCAGCGATTCGGCTCTTGCACTTTTTAGCGCGAGCTTACTGTAGTTTGTGCTCCCTAAGCTTAACATGGGGAGTGCAAAGTGTTAATTAACGTTAGGATTGCAAAGTCGTAACGCTAATTACCGTCCTGCTGTGGTTAACTTGAAAGTTAACCACAGCTAGGACCTGGTGCTAATGGATTCCGCTTCTGTGGAATCCGTCAGCACCAGCTGAAACCTGCCGCAAAAAATCACATACTCACCCAGTGCTGTATCTTGGCCTAGGCCGACAAGGCCTAGGCCTAGGGCAGCAGTTTCCAGTGGGGCGGCAAAAACAGCAGCTACTGTGTGTCAGTCTGGTGGATTGTTAACCCTTTAAGGACCTAGGGTCTTTAAAGTCAATGCATTTATGATGAACAGTTCTGCCATTCATCCTTAAGGGTTAATTAGGCAGCAGAGGCCTTGTTATCTTTTGTCCGGCTATCCATCATGAATCTGACACTTCCTGGTTTCTCATTTCAGTGTCTGGTCAGCTTATTAACCCATTCAGTTAAATGGAGAGAGTTTCTTTTTTTTTCTTTTTTTTTATATTTGCAATTCTTTATTTTAAATATAATAAGATAAGATAACAACACATGTATGTCGCACCAGAAGACACAACGTCAAAAAATAAACTTCCGAGAGAATAGCAAATAGGCAAACTTTTACAGGACAACGCCATATCGAAAAACAATAAAAATAAAAGGGAAGGGAGTTTTTCATTCTTACTAAAAACATTTTGTTAAAACACCATTAATGAAAAAAAATCATTAAAAAAAGGGTTATAAAAGAAGGGGGAGAGGACTATTAAACTAGATCTTAATTAATACTCCACCTTATAACAGTTACAGTAACAAGCATTTATAAAGCGCCAACAAATTCCTTAGCGCTGTACAATGGGAGAGACAGAATAACGAATATACATAAATGTTACACACACTAAACAGAAGGAGGAAGGACCCTGCTCAAGAGCTTACAATCTAAGAAGAGAGGGGTGACACACTAGATGAGGGTAACATAACACAAGAGAAATCTATATGAGGATCCTTAACCCGTTCTTTAAAAATACTGTAAAAATTGTATGGCCATTTTAAGAGTGCAAAAAATAGCTGTATACGACACGTGTCTCCTGCACTTTCCAAAAACTGCTGGTTTCAAAACCTAATAATACTATAACCTATCGCCTAGTATCCTATTATATTAATATTACCATAGCATTAAATTCCACAGCTAATAGATATATAATAGGGATACTAGGCGATAGCGCAGGAGATCTGTATACAGATATTTTTGCAAAAAGTTTAGTAAAAATGCAAAATTCGCTTGCATGGAGGGGGGCGGGGGGCCCTTCATGGATTCTTGCACCGGGGCCCTGAGGTTTCTAGTTATGCCTCTACTATTAGAGCAAGCAGCAGCCAGGCCTTCACTGGCTGCTGGCATACTGCACTTCTTGCCCAACGATTGTAAAGCTGCTAGGGGAGAGACAAAGCTTCTCACGGCCCTGCAGCGGTGCCTGGGCTCAGTGAGGGCAGGCTGGCTTCGATGAGCAGCAATCACTGCCTGACACCATGCCCCTGTCAGCTGACATCAGCCCTGACACCACGCCGCTGTCAGCTGACATCAGCCCGGGATGAGCCGACTGCCCGCCCGCAGCAATGACAGGCTGTGGACTCAGGAAGCAGGGACCCCAGAGATAATTCTGGCCTCCAGCCCCTCCCAGCATGCCCAGCAAGCCCTTATGACCCATCTATTACACTGCCACCAGATGATGCCACCTGACAGGCACTCTGCAGCATCCTGATCTGATAAGAGGTGCCTCCTTTAATGTTTGAGCTGAGGGCATTTCTTCTAAGAGGTGAGTGACTAACACACATCACACACACCCTCCATATATACTGTCACATACTGCTTCCGTCCATATATACTGTCACCATACTGCCTCTCTATATACTGTCACCATACTGCTTCCCTCCATAAATACTGTCACCATACTGCTTCCGTCCATATATACTGTCACCATACTGCCTCTCTCCATATATACTGTCCACAATACATGTCATGTAGTCCTGATTTAATCGTTCCTTTTTATTTTTCAACTACAATTAAAATAAAATTATTTTGGTGATATCCGTCTGGTGCTTGTTATTCAGTTTTAGTTAAACTTTATGTATCTTATATATTAAGGGCAGCCCCAATTTTGGCAGCAAATCTCTCTGTCCCTGTTTTGCCCTAATCTCCCTCTTCTTAGGGGCTCCTCCGTATACTGGGTTTGGGTTGTCTTAAAGGAATCATCTGTAGGTTGTTTCTTGATGTCTTTAGACCCTCCTCCATATTCAGGGTGTGTAGATGTTTATAGGGGCTCCTCCATATGTGTGTGCGTGTCTCTGCCAATGAGTTATGCCATCATACCTTTTACTATTCTAGTTGTTTTTTGCGGTTTTACTTAATACGTGTAACACATATGAAAGTGAATCCCAGACTCCTTGTATTGTGTCCTCTGTGTATATAATGTGTAATGCAGACATCTTGGTAAATCCCAGACTCCCTGTATTGTGTCCTCTGTGTGTATTATTATGTATAATACAGAAGTCATCTGTAAATTTGGAGGGGACCCAAAAGTTTCCTAAACTTGTTGGCAGGCCTCTCCATGCAGCCTGTACTGCACTAAGTGGATGATGGCCACTGCATTATAGCAACAGCCATCTTTAAAACAAGTGAAAGTGTTTGGCTGCTTAAACAGGAGGTGCGGCCTTGAAAGGAGGGAGTGTGTCCAATTTAGTTTAGGGGTGCACAAGTTTAGTCAGGTCTAGGGCAGCACAAAACCTAAATACAACACTGTACTCACCTCTAATCCCGCGGCGAGAACGGCGGCTCCATCCTCTCCTTCTTGCCGCCGGGAGCAGCGAGAGACTGGGGGAAAAAGTCCCCCAGTCTCCCTCTGTAGATCACTATGCTGACATGCCGGATCTCACAAGATCCTGCAGGTCATGTGACCGGCAATGTTAGCCTCAATATAGTTCTAAGGACTCCATGGAGGGGATGCTCGCGGCTGCGCTTAGCACTGTCGTGAGCATCCTGAGGCTTAGCGCGGGGTTATGGTGCAGGCTGCTGGATTAGCGCCTGCACTGTAATATCACGCTAAAACGGGGATGCTAAGGAGAAACCTGCAGGCCCAGGTTTTTCACCTTAGTGTCCCTGTTTTAGCGTGAAGATTGTAATATGGGCCAAAATTATTGTTTTTAGACTACCTCTATGCTTTTTGATGTATTTATTTGTAAATATATTAATTCAGTCACAAAAACCATAATCATTTACAGGTTTATTCACTAAAGGTGAAACGCAGGGGAAATGGAAGGAGGAGAGAACAATCTAGACCAGTGGTTCCCAACCGCGGTCCTCAAGTACCCCAACAGGCCAAGTTTTGAGGATCACCTTGGGGAAATATGGGCTGAATCCTGCAATCACTGAGCAACATATCATATCACCTGTGCTGTGCTTCAGATGTCTGGAAAACCTGACCTGTTAGGAGTACTTGAGGATCGCACTTGGGAACCACTGATCTAGACCAAATAGCTGATTTGGAAAGTGAGATATATGGGAGAGTTTTTCCAGTTTTACTATTTTAAACTAGAATTTTAACTTCTCCTACCAATTCTTTTGAGTTTCACTTTTAGTGAATAGACTTGTAAGTCTTTTTTGTAACCCTTTATTGCTGGTGCAGAATCCGTTAACACTAGCTTAAAACAGTAAAAAAATAAATCCTATACTCACCCTCTGTCCCGCGGCGAGGACCGCGGCTCCGGTCGCCTCCTCTGGCTGGCGGGAGCAGGGAAAGACTGGGGGAAAAAGTCCACCCTGTCTCTCCCTGCGTATCCCTATGCCGACTGGCCGGATCTCGCGATCTCACGTGACCGGCAGAGAGGAACTAAAGGGAGTCCTATGGACTCCAGTGAGTGGATGCTCGCGGCTGCACTCAGCGCTGCCGCGAGCATCCTGATTTTTAACTGCCGCTACAACGCAGGCAGCATTTTGTTTTGCGCCTGCATTGTAATCTGGCATTAAAAAGCGGGCGCAAGGGGGAAAACTGCGGGCGCCGTTTTTCCTCCCTTGCACCTGCCTTTTAACGCCCAGATTGTAATAGAGCCCTATATGTGAAAAATACAAACGTGAAAAAAATATATGTAGAAAACCGTAAAAAGTCATACAAAGGAAACCGCCTTTAAAATGAACATCTAAAGAATGTCAATATTTCTAAACGAATTAATGTGCTATTTAACTGTGCTCCTAAACAGTGTTACGAATGAATAATCTTCAAGAAATATGATGAGGCACCTAATGAAAACCTAAAGCTAATGAGCCAACGCCTCAATGTTCCACCATAAGTCTCTGGTCTTTTTAAACTCTGAAACTACCAGCCTCCACTCGCAAGACGCTGAATGATACTTTTCTTTACTCACCTTGATTTGCTTTGCAGATGTAGAAGGTTTCCCTTCCAATCCCCCCCTGAATCTCCCACTCCAATCCTCAATCATTTTTAGCCTCCCTCTAATGTAACACGCAAAATTGTGATCATACTGATTTTATAATGCATATACTGTACTTAGATAGCCAACCACATCCCCTTCTGGTGTGGCCTTAGCATAGTTCCAATACTGATTTGTAATGTCCATCTCCCGTACTGCTCATGGGTCGGGAGGGATACCACGTTCCACTTCATTGCTTCGTCTGTTACACTGTTGTAATCTTATTTTGTGCCTGATCCTTTAATAAAAATAATTAATAAAAATAAATATTTTGTAGATAAATAAATATATTCAGGGCATAAGTAATGAAATTGAGTGGTGTGATGTTGTACTAGAATTTTCAGTCACTATTTATCTTCATCGGTTCTTCTTATCTTACGTTGAGAGCATTATGCTGTTGGGAGTCATTTCTCTTCAACCACATAAATGTAGGTGCTGGTATATTTCAAAGAATTATAAGTTTCAAAGATGGAGAAACCAGGACCATGCTATCACTCTATACAGGGTAATTCAAAGAGATTCGAAAAGTCACCGCACGTTCGGTGACTTTTTGTTCTCTTCAATTCGGTTCCTTTTGCCGATCCCATTTCGGTGACCCTGCGGTGTATTCAGCAAGCACCACAGGGTCCCCGAATTGCAGGGAAAAGCCGCCGCAAACCCGCCGAAAACGAAACGCAAAACCCAGCGAATGCACGCCGAAAACCCACAAAAACATCTGGATTAACCTGCCGAAAACCACGAAAAACCCGAGCAGGAGCTGATCACACGCAGCGAAGCCGCCGGAAAAAGCCGACACCGCAGACAGAGTGAAGTGAATAAATTAGCAAAACCATTTGCATGAATGATTGAAAAGTGGAACGCTGTTTGCAAAGAAACTACTGAGCGAAAATGTCTGAAATTTACATATGAGGTCCAAGGAATGATAATAAAGAGGGCTGTTACAGAAAAAATAAGTAAACTTAAATTTTTTTTAAAAAAAAATCGGACTTTTAAAAAAAAAGAAACATTCAGAAAAATGCTTAAAATAACCTAAAAAAATATATAAATAAAGAGACTCTTTACTGCAGAATTTTATAGTTTATTAGATATTGAATTAAAACCGGAATATTTTTAACATTGAAGCCTATGGGATTCTCTTGAATAAACTTTCCGAATTAAACCACCGAATGGCAGGGCATTAGGGGAACCTTTCACTGCTGGCTTGAGCTCTCTGAATAGCCGAAGGGGGATTTCACTGCCCTCGAACAGGCACCGAACAGGCACCGTATGTTCAGGCAATTCGCCAGGATTTGGCGAATTGCCTGCTCTCTGAATAGCCGAATGGCCAAGAAAGATAACCGCATGCTGATTTTCAGCGTTCGGTTACCTTTCTCAAGCAATTCGGATCTCTTTGAATTACCCTGATAATGCTTTATCAGTGGAGAGTTTAGGAATAGAACAAGATCCAAGGACGTTACAACGCCTCACCAAGATACCCAATTGCGTAATCACTTTGAAAAATTGCATGTATGCGCCAGTTTTGTATGTGTGTGTACAATAAATAGATTTATGCTTTTTATGTTAAAGTTCCTAATACTAAAAGAATTACTATCATATTTTCCAAAATAATCTTTTAGTTTTCTTGAAAACCAAAATGTTTGTTTGGAAAGCTGCCACTTATTATGTCAAAAGCTGTTTTCAGTGAAAACACTTAACCAATGATATTGAAAAAAATATGTTGTTCAAACTGAACTCAAATGTAAAGAATAAATGTCAGCATGATACAACATAACAACAAGCTCAGCAGGACCAACATGTACTTGTTCTCCATTGTTAAGAGCAATAGGGGTATTTGTGATAAATGGAAACTATGGTGAAACAGCTGTTTACAAGAGACTGTATGATGGCCAACATAAAAGAAAGATGCGCCAAGAAATTAGGACAAATACACATTGCTCCTATTTATCAGATGACTTAAATGCCTTAGGAGTTGTAATTATTGTGGTTCTCCATCAAGTCAGTGGTATTATGGCTCGAAAATGTATGAACAGTTGAACACATGCAGGGCAAAAGGGACCAATATATGATGTGATGGTATAGATCAGGGGTCAGCAACCTTGGCTCCCTGATGTTTTGGGAACTACATCTCCCAAGATGCTCAGTCACAAATTTGGCTGACTGAGCCACGTGGGAAATGTAGTTCCCAAAACATCAGGGAGCCAAAGTTGCTGACCCCTGGTAAAGATGAACAATATACATAAAAAAACTAGTTTTAATATATACTATAAAAGAGCTTAATGTTGCTAAAAGCTCCATACATTCAGCACTTAGTAAGATGTTTGATTCCCTCGTTGTAATAAAACCCATGATGGTGTTACAACATATCACATATAGCCCCATCGACGCCTGTTTCAATTATGTCACAAGTTTGTCATCATATGACTGCAAGATAGAACTTTTTTCTTAACCGGATAAAATATATATGATCTCTGTAGTGCATTTCTAAGCAGCAGAGAAAGACTGAAAACAAATAGTTTTCAGTGTTCTTCCCCTGTGAAACCCTGCATACAGGGTTGCACTTGGCTCCATAAAGTGGAGCCAATAAAAGTAATACAGCACCCCTGTCACTATCAACCATTGACTCACAAATATTTAGAGTCATGGTGCTAGTGTAGGCGGACAACCAGCCTATTTCCACTTCACTAGTACAGCAGTTCGGTCATAATTCAGCCAATATTAGCGTCTTGCAAATGGAAAACAATTCATGTGAGATGTTTCCATTTACGAGCCATGGCTCTGTTTGAGTAGAGCTCACTGTTTTCTGTTTTGTTTTGAGGCTGTTGCTAAATCTATTCGAATGAACTGCCTGCTATAGCAAACAAAATATCATTCGACACTAGCTGATATTTTTTGAAAAACAGCACATTGAATTAAATTGGGGACCAGGGTAAGAGAAGGGAATGGCTTGGATATATTACATTGGGGCTTTAGTCTGAGAATAAAGGCATATGTAATGATGGGGGCCTCAGGAGGGACAATTTTTTGGAGTGTTCAACGACGAGGGAGAAGTAGAAAGAAAATAGAAAGAATGCGAAAGAGTATGAGTTGGATCATAATAGAAGAGGAATCCATAATATCATACATTTAGAAAATCACGTGTGTTCAGTTCAGGTTTTAATATTTTAATCATTTATGTTTCTTGCTTTGAATTGTGGAAAGGATCCTTTCACACAAACTTTTCAATCAATGAAATGTTAAAAGGATTGGGTCGAGTGGCTAAATATAGTTTAGCTGTCATATATAGTATCACAAATGCTTTATTGCTAATTAGTTACTACAATACAGGGTTTGCATCTAGCAATAATTAAATGCTTATTAATTTTCTGAATGTAATATTCTACGATTGTCTTTTTGGTTCTAATTATATCAGATACAGGAATTATCTAGTTTAATTAATTAGAAACAAAATAAAATACAGCCTCATAACAACTATATTAATTAAAACTCAACGCTGCTTTCTTTTTTTTTTTGTTAAGTTTAATTGCACATTTTAACCCCTTGAGGAAAGAAAACTTGCAAGATCTAGCATTGAGGAAAATAATGGTCTTAATTCATAAAGCATATATTTAAGAAAATGGCTCCATACTTTATATTATAGGGATACTTTAGGGTAAAATCGGGAGGGAGGGGAAATGGAATTGAACATTAAAATCATGTTATGGCTCTTTCTACTATGCCTGGCAGGAGGGGTTTAACGCTGGTTGGGTGTACTAGTATGTTCCGTTAGCCAGCTGCTGCAACAAGCCCCTCCTCCGGCCCACCCATGCAGCTGACGTGTGGCGTGCATCATTGGCTGCAGGGGGATGGCCAAAGTTCAGGCCGTTCTACCGCAGCCAATGACATGTGCCACGCACAAACTACTGGACGGGGCTGTCATGGCCATAGGCTCCAGCGAGTGTGCTATGCTGCCCTACAGCGTTAAGACCCATCATCTGCCGCAGGGATGGCACAGTACGGCCCGTGGCTGGAAATGGTTACGATACAGACTAAAACCAACAACGACAACAGAGAGAAAATAAACAACAGAGCTTACCAATTTGAAGGAAAGTCACGGTGTGTAGTGCAGGACAACAATATGAGGCAGTGAAACATATTCCTGGTGTGTGAGGCGTTTACGGAGCATGAATGCTACATATATATGTATATTTTTATACAAACACACTCACACATATACAGTATATATAGATAGAGAGTAGGGATGAGCTGTTCGGGTTCGGAGTTCGACCCGAACTTTGGCAGTTCAAAAGTTCGCAAATTTCGAACTTTTTGGGCGTGTTCGGTTTGGGTTGGAAAAAAAAAAAGAAATTTTGAAAAAAGTATAGAAAATGCTTAAAAAAATACTAAAAATTCTAGAAATAAAGAGACTCTTTACTGCAGAATATTATAAGCAACGGTTTATTATATATTGAATTAAAAACTAATGTGTACGTGGAAAGATTATCAACTCTAAATGACCTCTGTTCACAAACGGGCATAACACCAGGTGTTTTTAGTCTGGTAATCAATTTGATACATTGTACAATATACTGAGGGTGGGGTGGTGTCTGGTGTCTGCTTCTGATTGAAATTTGAGAATTAATTTCCCTAAAACATCCTAATATGCTGCATTTAACTGGTGTTTGAAAAAAATCTAAAGCAATGTTATCTTTCACCTCGGGATTAAACATTCACAGGGTTATTCAGAGAGCGGTGAAAACCAGGAGAATGGCAGGAAAAGAGAACAATCTGGACCAAATAGCCGATTTGGAAAGTGAGATAAGGCTAGGGTCAGACTAACGCATTTTTCGCAGCGTCCGAACGCATTGCCGTATTTTTTCACTGATTGCGCGAAAACGGTCATACGATGCGCATTTTTGTGCGTGATTTTTTACGGATCCAAACCAGGAAACTTTGGGTGTCTGGACGTTATGTTGGCCGGACATGAGCAGGGTCTGACGTCTCCAAATCACGCACACACGCCGCTAGTGGACACAGCGCACTCTGTACGTCCGTACTAGCGGTTCTGTGTTCTCGAAAAAATGCGTTCATTTTCCACTTGCGTTGCGCAGCCGGACTTTCGTGCGACCATACTTCGTATATTGGCTGTCATTGCCCCTCATTTGCTGCTAGTGCGGCCGTGATTAAGTGCGCCTAAACGCACGTTAAAAATTCGCTAGTCTGACCCTAGCCTAAATGGGAGAATTTTTCTGGTTTGGCTATTTTGACCTAGAATTTTCCATTCTCCAGTCATTCTCCTGCTCTTCACCGCTCTCTAAATAACCCTGACAGGGTTATTCAGAGAAAGGTGAAACTCAGGAGAATGACTGGAGAATGGAAAATTCTAGGTCAAAATAGCCGAACCAGAAAAATTCTCCCATTTATCTCACTTTCCAAATCGGCTTTTTGGTCTAGAAGTTTCCATTCTCCTGCTTTTCACCGCCAAAAAATCAGTAAACTTTTTCTGCGTGTCCGAAAATGTCTCCTCTTTTCATACAGGCTGCCGCCCCAAGCAGTTGTTTATGGATAGATTAAAGGAAAAGCATTTACCGTCATTTGAAATGTCATTTTTTGGTTTTTACATATTTCTATACATCCTAGAAATCCGCCACTTCACGGGCAGGTTATGGGAACTCCTAGGCACGATATTTGAAGGAATTTTTCATTTTTATTTTTATCCCTTATTTCATGGAAAACTCACTGTCCCTTTAAAAACGTTTTTTTTTAAAACTTTTTGTCCCTGTTTCCTGTCCCCCAGGGCACTACCTGGACCCCCATATACCTTTTATGGCAAATATGTAGCATATATGCCCTCTTGGAGGGCAGTCTAAAAAAATGAATTTTCAGCCCCATTGACTTGCATGGGGGTTCGGGTTCGGGTCCGGGTTCGGGTTCGGACCCGAACAAATGGGAAGTTCGGGTTCGGGCTCAAACCGAACTCGGGGTATGTTCGGCTCATCCCTAATAGAGAGCAGTAGTATAAGAGTTTGAATGTGCATGCACATCAATATGTATACATTCATTAAAGTGAATCATGTAGTAGAAATTTTGTTTTATTTTGTAAGCATTGTGTAATTTGTACATATGGGTCCTGATTAAAAACAATGGGTCAGTGGCAAAAGGAGAACTGCATTAACATTGCAATCAACTGTCTTAACATTACATTTATAACCCTTCTTAAATTCAACTGCCAAACTGTGATAAAACAAGTTTCATTTCGCGCAATCTGCTTTTCAATGTAAGATGAGGTTTGGGTTCATTGTGTCATTTATGTTATGAAATTGACATGGACATTTACAACAGCTGTGTTGCCATGAGTGTTATTCACCTAAACGATTTTGGGCTAGATTACATACTGAAAGCTAACTGTAGCGTTCGGATATGTAAGTGTTAACGCCAGCATAAGTGACTTTAACGCATGCTCCCCATATTACATTCCTAACATTAAACCCTTTAAAAATCCATTAGCGCATCGGTTTTTGCACTTTCTTCCACAAGCTTACTGTACATTGCACATCCTATACTTAACATGAGGAGCGCAGTTAGTAATTAGTGTTAGGATGAGTAAGGTATTGCGAAGTCCAAGGGCTAATTACCGCACCAATAAGTTAAAAAAAGTTTTTAGCTACTCCTAAAAGCTGGTGCTTAATGATTCCACTTTTGAAGAATCATTTATCACCCCCTGAACCCCCCCCAATAAATCATACCGCGGCGAGAATGGTGACCCGATCCGTCGCTTCTCATGGTCGTGAGCAGATTGAGACTGGGGGGCAAATAGTCCCCAGTATCACTCCGTGGCGCTGCGTGATCCCGTGAGAATGTGATTTTGCAGGGCTTGCGGCCCTGCACGGCAACCTCCATGGAGTCCTATGAACTGCAGGAGGCAGGGCCGGATTAACATAGGGGCAGATGGAGCAGCAGCTCTAGGTCCATGCCCCAGAATAGGCCCACAGAAAGGATAAATTTGCCTGCATTGATGGGCATTTGGACCCCTATATTTCCACCTTCATAGCAGCTACAGGGTCATGTGAGGTATCACCGGAAAGGCCAGAGCATGACCTTTCCAAGGATACCAAACATGTCAAGGTTTTGTGTAACAATAAAAATAAAATAATATTTTTTTTTTATTTCTAACACAGCAATATTTTTCAATTATAAAGGGAATGATGCTGCAGTAACTCACCATCTCATTTTTCATGTCACTGACAAGTGTGGAGGTCATGGTACAATTCATTATTATGAATTGTTACATCAAGAACCTAAACCGCCACACTGCAGCAAAGTGCACTGGGGGGCTTTGGAACCCTGCGCCACTATTCTTTACACCTCGCAAGGTCAACTGAGGTGTCAGACAGGACAGAGTCTGGCCTTTGCATTGATACCAAACATGACCATGTAAAATCTAAAAGAAAAGAAAAAAACTTTTTTATTTATTTTTTGTTCCGATGCGATAGCATTGTCCATTTGTCACGTATAAAATGAGCAATACCACTGCCTTTAGGCTAGGGTCAGACGAACGCATTTTCGCGTTGTCTGTGAAAAAGTGCGTTCGAACGAATGGACGCATTTTTTCACGGAGTACGCGATAGCGGTCATACGATGCGCATTTGCATCCGTGATTTTGTACGGATCATCAATAAAACACTTTGTGCATCTGGACGTTATGTTGGCCGGACATTAGCAGTGTCTGACGTCTCCTATTCACGCACACACGCCTCTAGCGGACGCAGCGCACTCTGTACAACCGTACTAGAGGTTTTACGTTCTCGACAAAATGCGTTCGTTTTCCACTTGCGTTGCACGGCCGGACTTTCGTGCGACCGTACTTCGTATATTGGCCGTCATTGCCCGTCATCTGCTGCTACTACGGCCGTGATTAAGTGCGCCTGCACGCGCGTTCGCACTGCCTCAGTCTGACCCTAGCCTTACTCACCTCATTTCCCACGCTGGGAGCAAGGTCAGTGTTTTATACATAGTCATATTATTCGTAAAACACCATTATCCAAAGCACATGGGAAATATCTAATAAATTGTATATTTTCGCAGAAAAATGCAGTTACAGGTTCCTATTTAATTTTTATTTTTTTTCAAAACAAGGATTCCCTATAGAATATATAACCAGAGGTTTGGATGATAAAATATGAAAAAATAATTTTACACGCTGTGATGATTGAAATCTGAATGGAAATTTACTCACACGTATCTGCCTGGTTAGATATACCTACAGTTGTGTTCAAAATTCTTCAACCCCCAATGCTGTAAAGGGTTTTAGGGAATTTAGTGTACATTTGTAATTGTATTCAGAATGAAATCCTACAAGGACTTTTTAAAGAACCATATGCAACTAAAATGACATCAATTGGTTTTGTAATACAGTAGTAAATGTTTCTTTTGTGAATTCTTCATTGACACAATTATTCAACCCCTTAAAGACTACAACTCTGAAGAACAGAGGTTCATTCAAGTGTTTTCAATCAGCTATTGAAAACACCTGTGGATGTCACAGAGCAGCAATAAAGCATAATAAGCACCAATTAGGCAGCTTTAAAATGACTGTGATACTCAGCTCCTTCTAGACATTTACTGGTGTGGTTACAAACAAGGTGAAGTCAAGAGAATGGTCCAGGAAGACAAGAGAAGAGGTGATTACTCTTCACAGGAAGGGCAATGGCTATAAGAAGATTGCAAAGATGTTAAACATACCAAGAGAGATCATAGGAAGCATCATTCGCAAATTCAAGGCAAAGGGCACTGTTGAAACGCTACCTGGTCGTGGCAGAAAGAAGATGCTGACTTCGACTGCTGTGCGCTACCTGAAGCGTAGAGTGGAGAAAAGTCCCCGTGTGACTGCTGAGGAACTGAGAAAAGATTTGTCAGATGTGGGTACTGAAGTTTCAGCTCAGACAATACGGCGCACACTGCGTAATGAAGGCCTCCATGCCAGAACTCCCAGGCGCACCCCCTTGCTGTCTCCAAAGAATAAGAAGAGTCGACTGCAGTATGCCAAAAGTCATGTGGACAACCCACAGAAGTTTTGGGATAGTGTTCTGTCGACTGATGAAACAAAATTAGAACTG
The DNA here is from genome assembly GCA_009667805.1 of Leptobrachium leishanense. NCBI lineage: Eukaryota > Metazoa > Chordata > Amphibia > Anura > Megophryidae > Leptobrachium > Leptobrachium leishanense. Next base: position 131,238,943 of record CM019066.1, on the reverse strand, counting down.
TTTGGGCCCATGGATCAACGCCATGTTTGGAGGAGGAAGAACAAGGCCTATGAAGAAAAGAACACCTTGCCTACTGTGAAGCATGGCAGGGGGTCAATCATGCTTTGGGGCTGTTTTGCTTCTGCAGGTACAGGGAAGCTTCAGCGTGTGCAAGGTACCATGAATTCACTTCAGTACCAGGTGATATTGGCAGGGCCGGATTAAGATCTCTATGGGCCTGGAGCTGAAGATTTTGGTGGCTTTTTTTGGAATTTAGTGAAATGAAAGCATATTTTAGGTTATAGTGCAGATACAGAAATATCTAACCAGGCAGATACTGTGTGAGTAAATTTACATTCAGATTTCTATCATTTAAAGCATGTAAAATATTTTTTTCACATTTTATCATCCAAACATTTGTGGTTATATATTCTATAGGGAATTCTTGTTAATTTTTTTTAAATGGGATCCTGTTACTGCATTATTCTGAGAAAATATACAATTTTAACCCAAAAAAATTAAATATTTCCCTTGTGTTTTTTGAATAATATGACTATCTATAAAACACTGATCTTGCTCCCAGCGTGGGAAATGAGAAGGTGAGTAATGGCAGTGGTATTGCTCATTTTATAAGTGACAAATGGACAATGCCATTGCATTGGAACTAAAAATAAAAAGATAAAAAGTTTTTGGGTTTTCCTTTTAGATTTTACATGGTCATGTTTGGTATTAATGCAAAGGCCAGATGCTGACCTGTCCAATGACACCTCCCTTGACCTTGTGAGGTGTAAAGATTAGTAACGCAGGGTTCCAAAGTCGCCCCCCCAGTGCACTTTTCTGCAGTGCGGTGGTTTAGGTTTTTGGTGTAACAATACGTAATAACGGATCGTGCCATCACCTCCACACTTGAGATGGTGAGTTAGTGCAGCATCATTGTTCACTTTATAATTGAAGAGTGGAAAGTATTGCTGTGTTAGAAAGAAAAAATAAAGTAATATTTGTTATTTTATTTTTATTGTTACATAAAACCTGGTCATGTTTGGTATCATTGGAAAGGGCATACTCTGGCCTTTCCAGTGATGCCTCACATGACCCTGTAGCTGCTATGGTGTTGGAGATAATGGGGTCCACATTTTCATAAATGCAGACATTGTTATTTTATCGCTGGGCCTATTCTGGGGCATGGGCCTGGAGCTGCTACTCCATCTGCCCCTATGTTAATCCGGCCTTGGATATTGGATGACAATGTGATGCAGTCCGTCACAAACCTGAGGCTTGGGAGACGTTGGACCTTTCAACAGGACAATGATCCCAAGCATACCTCCAAGTCCACTAGAGCATGGTTGCAGATTAAAGGCTGGAACATTTTGGAGTGGCCATCGCAGTCACCTGACTTAAATCCGATTGAGAACCTCTGGTGGGACTTAAAGAAAGCAGTTGCAGTGCGCAAGCCTAAGAATGTGACTGAACTGGAGGCTTTTTCCCATGACAAATGGGCGAAGATACCCGTAGATCGCTGCAAGACACTTGTGTCAAGCTATGCTTCACGTTTAAAAGCTGTTATAACTGTAAAAGGATGTTGTACTAAGTACTAAGATTGAATGTCACTTGGAGGTTGAATAAAACTGATAATGATGTGAGCACAGAAAAGACATTTGTGGTTATTTCATTATAAATGTTATGTTATATTTGTCTGACCTACACGTGCCTCTTTTATTTAATTGTAAGCAAGATGACTGAATGATCAAAATCAATGTCAAACTGGCCAAAACACTCAATTTCAGTGGGGGTTGAATAATTTTGAACACAACTGTATATATGCAATACTAAATAGCCTAAAATATATTGGGCCCTATTACAATCTTCACGCAAACACGAGGGGTAAAACCCTTTGCGCTGAACGTCGTATTACATTGTCAGTGCAACAAATGCGCGTTATCGTCTACCGCGGGTGAGCCTGCGTGTACTCTTTGCGAGCGTACTGTACTGCGCGCGTCCTATACGTAACATTGTCAGCGCAAATGTGTTTGTGCACTGGTACGTGGATGGTATTACAATCTGTGCGCAGTTTGTAACGCACAGCGTTTGCGCGCATAATTTTAGCAACTCCTGAAAGTTGGTGGTAATGGCAAAAATGAACAACCTGGCTGAAACCAAATACACCAGCCCATAAAAAAAAATGCAGCAAAGTATAGTTACTCATTCTACACATACCAAACCAATAAAATGGAGAAGTTGTGTGTGTATATATATATGCTCAGATTGACTTTGGTAGGTGCAAAAACTTAACGTGAGATAATTGTGTTTCTTAATTCTGATTGGCTGAATCGCGTGAAAAAAAACCAGTTCTCAAACTGATTTCTGCGCGCAACGTTACCGCGCGAGCATTTGTGCGTGTCCGTTTAACGCACGTTATTGCTCGACGGATGAAAAAATGCGCAAGGATTGTAATTCCAGCTTTGATTTACATGCGTTACCGTTGAACGCTTGGTGCACAAATTTACGCGTTGCGCGTGCGTTTTTGCGTGAAGAATGTAATAGGGCCAGTTGTCATTTCACTAAATTCCAAAAAAAAGCCCACCAAAATATTCAGCTCCAGGCCAATAGAGATCTTAATCCGGCCCTGGTAGGAGGTGAACCTTGCGGTGGTGTGAAAGCACTACCGCGAGTATCACCGAGGGAAGCACTGCCCCAGAATCTAAAGCTAAAATGGGGACTTTACGGGGAAATCTGCAGGTGCAGGTTTTCCCTGTTAGTGTCCCTATTTTAGCGTTAAGAATGTAATCTAGCCCTTAGTCTCTCTTTTACTGAATTACATCTGTTACTTTACAACTTAATTCATTTACTTGGAGCTTGGGCTAAATATATTTCTAACCTGTGAATAATGCAGAATAAGCTCTTCAAAACCACAGAGCTGTAATTAAAAATACACTTATGAATCATGTGACCAGCTCATGATTTCATTAATCGGATCTCATATAAGTAAAATGAAGCTTGTGTGCTCAAACGTAATAACATTATCTGAACCATAATTGTCCATCTCCAACAGTAATTTAATATAGTGTAATATAGTATAATACACCTTTGTTAAAAATGTGATTCTAAGAGACATCTTCCTTAAAGCGGCAATGTCAATTCTTTATACAGTATCAAACTGCTAGTGAGCATAAAGTGGATTTACAATATAAATGCAGTGTGTATATGTGTGCATAGGTTGTCATTTGTGCCTGAATCCAATGGAATATTCTGCCTTGCGTATTACGGTATGCTTACATTCACAAAAGGCAAAGTAAATTTTAGCCAAGTTGCATTTGCTTGGTTATGGTTTGGTGATTTATAAAAGAAAATGTTTCTAATTCTACTAAGTATCCTGCCACGCGGGCATCCGGCGTGAGCCAAGGTGGGCCCTTTGTACTGGGTGTTAAGCCCTTTAGGCAGGCTTGCTGCTGGCTGTATAGACAGACCATAGCACAGATACTGGATAAGAGAGAGAGATAACTGGAACAATAGAAAATGGCACACGCACACTAGGAAACCCTGATCTGGGGCAAGGTCCTTATGCTGGCCTTCTAATACTGCACAGGATACAGGGCACAGAAATAACAGGGGTTAACAAGAGAATGGTTAGAGGAATGCAATAGGGTCTAAATGCCAGGGTAGTGTGTCAGCCGTATGCCAGGGATCAAGAACCAGGCAAATAGTCAGACAAGCCAAGAATCAAGAACCAGAATATCCATACACAGAGTACAGGGATAACAGAAGATAATAGTCAATACCAGAGCAAGAATCATATACAGAAATCCAAGACATTAAATATAGGAAACAGAAGTTCAGGAAACCTCAGGAACATGAACCCATTCAAGAGCAGTGAGCCTCTCTGCTGATTGCATTTATATAGGTAACAGGACTAAGCTAATGGGACATGTGATCCAAGACCTGACAGCCACTGGGGAATCCAGGTGTGACACAGGGAGGAATAGCTAACACAGACAGGGAAGAGCTGGCCTGGATCTCTCTCACCACCAGGGAGCATAGCTGGAACCGGTGGAAAAGTGACATATTCATTCTGGTGTGGTTATCAGTGACTAGACTTACCCAAGATTTCCTTTTGAACTTAATCAAATTGCAATTGAGTGTAACTTAGCTATGTCTCATTTTAAATCGACTGTTAATGCCAATGTAGGTTAACTAAAAAGAGATATAAGACCTGGATAATTTATAGCTACCCTCGGCACTCCATAAATCAACATAGCACCTGAAAGATTAAATAAATGAAGTAACAAATCTTTCTTTGACTCGATATTTGAAGTTTGCATTTGTATGACAATTTCCCAGCATAAAGGCGAGCAAACCAGATTTATGGGACAGAAAGTAAAATAGCAATCATAAAGGGAACATGTGTCAAAGATATGGGGTTATGGCATTAACTTAAGCCATGTCCATTCATCTGTGGCAGATGATATGATGGCCGTGATATTAGTGAAGGCTAAATCCAGTTAACATGTTGTTTGTTCATTGTGTTGTGGACTAATACCATTCAGTATTTAACCCATAGGTCAAACAAAACAACAGCTCCTATTTCAGATTAAACATATCAGGTTTTTGATGGTTTTATGTTTAAAATGCTATAAATTTGTGATGAAACCATATTCGTGTTATATTTTATTTCCTTCAATTAACAGAAAACTGTAGGCAGAGGAATCTTCAAGATGACAACATGTGATAGATATAGATAAAGAAAGTGAAAGATTAATACAGAATATGAAATCAGGAGCAAAAAATCCTAAATAGGTCACAGAAAATGAATATCTACCTGTATCTTAGAGGTATAGCAATCACGTATCTTTGGAAAAGAGGGAGATGTAAATGTACTTTTTCCCAGTAAAACATTTCATTAATAAATAACTGTAATCCCAATTGATGAGATATTTGGTGGGAAGGCATGGAAGTTGGTCAATAGATAAAGGTTATGGAAATATAAGGAACTAGAAAGAATAGAAAACATTGACAAAAAAATGTAGGATCACTCTATAAAGAATAAATGTACTTACCAAATGTGACCACCGGTAATGTAAATCAGGAAAGACACCAAATTGAAGTGCTCTGTGACATAAAGTGATCTATTTCAAGTCACAACTTCTAACCAACATAAACTGATTAAGCGACAACTGAAGAAATATGCTCAATACATTTTGATTGCTGTTAATGATTACTGCTATTTATCTCAACTTTGTCAGTGAACAAAGTAGGAACCATTGCCAATGGCAGAGTAATTGCAATCTAGGACAGGTCTGAGCAAATAAATAGTGCAGGAGCCATTTGACAACACGGGGTCTGAAAAGGTGGTATTCAAGCAATTTAAACACTGTCCGGCCCAAAAAAAAACACACACACACACTCTGAGATTTAGTTGGACCACCTTCTGATTTGCTTATGGCACATGTTCACCATGGCATTATTTCAATAAGCTTATGCAATGTCTCAACATTTAATTCCGTCCAGAGTTACATTAATTGGTCGACAAGATCTTGTATTGAGGATGGGAGAGTCGGAACGCTGGGTAAAGTCTTCTCTAGCACATCCCAAAGATTCGCAATGGAATTAAGGCTTCTGTGTTGGCCAATTCATGTGTGAAAATGATGTCTCATACTTCCTGAGCCACTGGTGATAATCTTGGTATATTTCCATGCCATCCGGGAAGAAAAAATCCATTGATGGCAAAGCCTGCTCATTCAGTATATTCAGGCAGACAGCTGTCCTAATTTTTCTGGGCACGTAACATTGCTGAAACTATACCTGACAAACTAAAATGTCCAATCATAACATGCATACATACATACATGTATGGTGGTTGGTGACTTTTTTGGCCAGGCAGCGTATATTCAGTTTTTTCAATATTACAAAAAATGGCCTGACTATACTTGCTAATTCTTACTGAATTCTAAAGATATTTTATGTATAGATCAGGCCATTAATTACATACTACACATCTCCTCAACATTCTGTCATTTAATATGACTTCTCTTCTTTGTTTGTGAGAGAAGGAATGATATCCTGTAAAATTTTGTATATAAATTAGTTCCTAGCCAAAAATATATATTTATTAATGTGCATGTACCTCATAACAAGCCTTCTATACAAACACCAAGACTATTGGATGGAGATCATTTTTTTTTATTGACTGCAGCAAGCTGCCTGTTTTCTACCCAGAGATTCAATGATGTAACCTCATTGCTATATTTACAATGATAACTTACTTCCTGACTTGCTGAATCAATGATTGTGCCCTTGGCCTCATTTGTGCAATGGCCTCGGCACAGAAGAATCACCTCACCAGGCTTCTGATGTGAAAAAGGTCAGCCACTGATTGCCGCCAGCTCTTTGAACCCATTCGGAATGCATGTTATGTGTTTCCTCACCTTCATTAACTAGCTGCTTTCTGATTGATTGAGCAATTTCATCATAACAATGGCTGAAATCCAGATGTCGGTAATCTTGATTGGATGACAAGGATTCCATCTGTTGTAATGTGTATCTAATGATATGGTCGTCTGGAGCACAACAAATGCTGCTTTTGGCAGTTTTCTCAATGAGATGATTGTAACAGATGTCACAGTTCACTATTCATTTCGCAAAACACACTATTCTGCTCATGTTGTGTCAATCAACAGAGAAAATATTGCCTTCGTTTTATAGATTTCTTCTCGTTTCTATTAAATACTGAACTGCTCTAGTAAAGTAAAGAGTTGTTCTAAAAAATCTGTTCGAGAACCAACAGCAGATAAAATGCAATTGATATCTATAAAACGGTTGGCAATATTCCCATGTCATAACTGGTTAGGTTTTACATACTGTATAAGGAGTAAAAGCTTTTTGTGGATGGCTATGAGATTCTTGTTGGAGACGTGCATCTCATTGCTCTTACTCTCTTGTAAATGAAATTGCAATATAGCTTTACATTTAAGAACGACTAAAGTCACCCACATTAAGATACATTGCTAGTAAATAATAGATGGATAAATTAACGAAACCACGAACAGAAAAGCACAGAGGTGTTTAAAATGTTGACTGTGTAGGCTAAAAGACACGTTTGACCCATTAAATCATCCTTGACTTTGATAAGAAGCTTGTAATAGGTCTTGTCTTTCTATAACCTTAAAAGACAATCAAGGTTCTGGTGGAATACAATAACCATAAAAGAACTACTCAGACTAATTATTGGACATATTGCCAAAGCATATCTTCTTTGATAGTTAATAATTTACTACAGGGCTCAAAATTTCAAGTCCCAAGCTACTAACTAGGCCATAAGAGTTACTCGCCACCAGTTGCTCCATCTAATCCCTACACAGCTCTTAACTCTGCCCCTAAACACACACCCTTAAATTATCTTATGAAATTACACTGTTAAAGGTTTTATTTAGAATAAAATTGCAAAAATAAAATTAATACCCTGTCATCAGACCCCAGTGTGAGCAGAGCGAGGAGGCAGGGAAGCTCCTCTCCACCCCCTGCCAGTGACAGAGACGAGCTGGGTCAGGTTAGGCAGCTGATCCCTGCCACCATGCAGCCTAGGGAAGGGGGGTTGCATGGTGGCACCACCGGAATACACAGCACAAAATAATTTATTGTGCTGCCTACGCGTGCATTTCCACAAGCCAAATGCGAGTAGACGAGTGGAAATTTTGAGCCCTGATTTACTACATGTACTGTGGTTTGAAGCCCTCCTTGATCTTTCTCCAAAGGCAAATTTGACTTGGGTGAAACGTGACTGTGTATTCCACAATGATATTTTTTTCTATCAATTGGGAGTTCAACTGCTGTGCTTCTAAATTATAGCTATATTATTTAACTATTGGATTTGGGGAAAATGTGATTTCCAACTGTTTTTTTCCAACTCCTGCCAGCTTTATAAAAAGCTCAAAACATATAAATTTTATTAACTATGGGCAACAGATGTGCTCATTCCATTACAGCATGTGTTAATTTGAAGGTTATACTTTTGGGGCATATATGAAGCTTTCTATGAAGCATCTGTCTCTCATTGTGACTAGTGTTTCACTTCACTCTGCTGACTTGGCTAGTCTGTATGTGGCACATGCTGGTTTTACCATAGATACCGATTCTCTTGACACATTTAATAATTCTGTAGGTTTTTTTTTGCAACTGATACACCTGCGATTCTCATTAGAAATGTGTTATTTTCCTTGCGCCGCTTTAAAAACTCACAAAGTTATATGCTCATTGAGAAACCTCTTATGTACCTGATTAACACTGCTGATGTTTAATCAATTTAAGATGACTCATCATTTGGGGATAAGTTTGTAATTAAAAATGAATTTGTGCTGCAAAATTAATTCTAATTGTATAATATGTTTACAATGTTTTTCCATGGACGTGCAATGATTGAAACCAAATACAAAAGATAAACTTTTGTAAACGCAATACTTTAAAACTCTGTTTATTTATTTTTTTAAAAATTTATTTTGTAATTCAGATGTTTGCAAAACATGAACACACATAAAAACAAAGCTCTAAAACTCTGCATCTTCATTCAATTATTTACTTTAAGTTAGGTTTTTAAATGTAGACAATATTTCAAGTTAAAACAAGTATTCCAAATCTAAACAGCACAGAGAATTGGGAAGCACATGTACTGTATGCCTAAATTAAAAAAAATAAGAATATTAATGGACTGGTGTTGGTTTATCCAGATAGTCTACAAGTGCTGAACTTGCTTTGAATTATAGGCATCTATAAGTGGTACATTGTCAACTCGATAGCTGTAACCATAGCAGATTGCATCCATACTTAGGAAATCTGAGTCACTCAATAATTTCTTACACAACAAAGAATAAGGTCCAGACTCTCCACTTAGGCTTCAGATAGTATCGGTTTATTTGGTAATCGGCAGTGTTTTGGCTATAGGTGGCCTATTTCAAGCTTGGAAAAGTCCAGTTTATGGTCAAAACATTGCAGATTTCCCACTAAACATACATTATCTGGACTTCCGGGAGGCGGGCCGAGTGAATAGCCGCTTTTACATCGAGCTCCGTTCTGAGCTAGCACTTAACCCTCTGCTAAGTGGATTTCTGCAATTATCGGCAACATCGCAGCTAGCAGGAGCTTTTTAATCTTTGCTGCACCTGATTTTAATATTTTCCATCTGGATCCGGATTCGCAGCACCTACAGCCCCGGAGTCACCAGGCTGTAAATAGGCCACCCGTCCCGGCCTACTCCAGGCAGGACCTTTGAAACCTCACTTTATCCCTGAGACCCCTGGTCCTGGCAGTAACTGTGGACCACCAAGCGCACACTCGCTGGAACTAACACCAACGAAGGTACAGTTGTGCGCCTTGCCGGACGCTGACCTGTAATAACCGCGAAAGGCCGCCATCTTGCAGGATCTGCGCAGTGGTGGTCCGATTTCCCGGGCGCCGTCTGAGTGGCTGTTTTCGGCGGACTGTTTAGCTGGCCCGGTTGCCGCCACTTGTCCCTGTCGGCTACCACCCCTTCGCCTGCACCATCTGGAGAGGCGTCTTGCGGCAGCCCAGCCGCCATTTTGTCGAGGACGCGTGGCACAGTCATGTCCCCCAACAACCACTGAGTGTAACCCGGCCTAACGGAGCAGAGTATTCCTCGGCTCGGACGTTGGGACCTGTCCCTGTCGGCTGCTACTCACCTGCCGGAACAGCTGTCACAGCGTCCTTCATTCATTTGGGGTAGAGACTCACGGCAGCCGGCCAACCCTTACCGGGGCCACTGTGTGGGATTGCAACCTCCAGCGAATATCGAGCACAGCACAGAGGAGTCAGGTGACTGTCCCTCAATTTTTCCACCCTGGGGTTCCCCTGGGGCATCCTTGGATCCCGCGGGATTGTTTATTATTTTTCGCCAGTGTACTACCTTTCTGAACGTAATTTTTTATGTCCCCTTTATTTAGGGGGCGTCCTTTTCATATCGAATTTTTTCTTTTTGTCAAATTTTTCTAAGTCCCAGGAATTTTCTGGGGCGTCTTACCTCCTCCTTACTGCTCTGCATTATAAAGCTGTTGTATCGTCATGGAGAGATTTGTCACAACCAGGAAGTCCACTAAGAAGTCGTCGGCCAAAGCACCAGCGAAACCCGCTAACAAAAGTGGCTCGCCGCCCAACCAATCTTCCCCACGCTCCCGGGACTCAATGGACTCTACGTCAGATGTTTTAGCCCCTGCTGAGACCCCTTTGCTTGTGGCTCGTTTGGATCTACCTCCGAGTGTAGCAGATATCTCAGCGGCTATCTCACCTTTACTGGACGATAAATTTGGTAAATTGGCGGCTACCATTGAATCGGTCTTATCTCAGCTAACCTCACAGGCTCACAGGCTCACTGAGGTGAAGGAACGTGTATCCAACCTGGAAGATGGGTTTCATCCACTACAGGCCCATATTATTCAAGGGTTATCCGAAAAACTGGATGATCTGGAAAACCATAGCCGTCGCAATAACTTGAGGATCATTGGTCTCCCAGAGTCTGTGAAGGGCCAGACGTTGAGCGACTGGGTGGCGGACTGTCTACCATCTCAATTGGGATTTATTGATTCATCTCGTCTTGTTGCTGTGGAACGGGTTCACAGGGTGGGACCGGACTTGAACCCCAGGGCGGGTCGCCCGAGTCCAGTTATCATGCGCCTTCTCAACTACACAGACAAGACTAAGCTACTTCAAGCTTTTCACCATCTCCAGACACTTGAATATCAAGGTTTTCAACTGCGTCTTTTTCAGGACTTTTCTGCTGCAATCTCAGTGAAGCGCCGGGTTTTTTCTCCTTTGTGCAGAAAGCTAGTCGAGCAAAATATTAGGTTTTCTCTTCTATATCCAGCTCGACTTCAAGTGTTCTATAATGGGACTACACATTTTTTTGATTCACCACAAGAGGCGAGCGCAGCCCTTCTCCCAGAATCTGAATCACTCCCTGAACCTCGACCATTGTCTCAAAGATTCTCAACCCGATGTGCCCGATCAGTTGCAACTTGAATCTTGGACTCTCGATCCGAGCTCCATTTTTTCTATTTTTGATTACTGTTACTTCTCATGACCCTATTCTCCTCTTGCTGATGAGAATTTACACACGATTCTGTGTTAGGTTATTGTTACAAACTACTGTTTTATGGTTAAGTTGTTTTTCTGTTATTTGGTTCCTTAAAAAATGTTTGGAAAAAGTAGATTCAGGTAGGCAACGTGACATTGTATTACGATGGGCTGGGTGGGGGGCTGCTGCTGGGACGGTCCCACTCCCTCTATTCATAGAGGCATTGCCTCACTCTCCACCTAGTGACGCCTGATGTACATTACCTTTTTTCTACTGTAAGTCATGACGGACACTGTGCCCTTTCACAAGACTGAGTTCTGACTCGTTTCATGGAATGTGGAGGGGCTATTAAACGACGGAAAGTACTATCTCCCCTACTTAAGCTTAAACCTGACATAACTCTTCTACAAGAGACGCACTGGGCCTCTACGTCCAATCGCCTGACTGCCCCTTAGCTTCGTTTTCAAACTTCCGCCCCTTATACTAATAAGAAACGGGGCACGGCCATTTTGCTCAGTAAGTCCCTTCCCTGGGCTGGGTGGTTCTGGGGGAGGACAATGACTTGGAGGGTAGGTACTCCATATTGCTGCTGTCCTTGCAAGGAGAGAAATATTTAGTGTAAAAATATATATGCCCCACAATGGCCTCACCTCCAATTTTACTCAGACCTTTATGCTAAACTACTTGAATATAATTATGACCATTGTATCCTGGGAGGCGACTATAATGCAGTATTGGACCCGATCCTTGACCGCTCTGGCTCTCGTCGTGTACCCTCCCCGAGACAGACAGGCAACGGAAGGCCCTAATTTTTTGAAATGTCACCTAGCCCTGATAGACGCTTGGCGTTTCTTGCATCCGGAGGGACGGGACTTTTCATTTTACTCTCACCCCCACGACTCCTTTTCTCGGATTGACCTCCTTTGGTGTCAGGTTCCCTGCAACACTCCCTGTCTGACGCATTGATAGGCATGATCCATATATTGGATCATGTGGCAATATCTGTGGATTTACAGTTGGGGTGCCCCGTTCCCCAAGTCGCGTAATTGGCGTTTCCCTGACACACTTTTGCAGTCGAGCGAGTTTTGGTCCCACTTGGAAATATGTTGGAATAATTATTTAGACGACAATATAGAACATGTGGAAGATGTAAACTTATTTTGGGAAGCGGCTAAACCTGTTATGAGGGGCTGTATCATTGAATATGTGTCACGTAAACACAAAGAAACTAACCAGAAATTATAATCGGCCCATTCCTCCCTGGTGCAAGCCTATAGCTCTCACCTCTCCCACCCCACGACCCAATCAGCAGAAACATATAAAACTTGCAAGCAGAGCTACTCTGCAATAGTGGAGGAGAGAGAAAAATATTTTTGGTCCCTGCAACGGAATCGCCTTTTTAGATGGGGTAATAGACAGGGTAAACTCCTGGCCAATTTGCTTAAATCATACCAACCGTCGATCCCTCTTATTACCCAGATAAGGACAGTGTCGGGTAAACTGCTAAGTGACCCCTCTAGCATTAACGATTATTTCAGATCCTATTTCGAGGACTTTTATAGGGTGGAGGCAGATGATTGGCAGCCACAAGCTAGATTATTTACGATGGCGGGCCTGCCGGAAATTGGCCCGGAAGCTAGAGAAGCGCTAAATGCCCTGATCAGCCAGGAGGAAATCCGACTTGCCATATCCTGCCTTCACTCTCGAAAAACCTCGGGCCCTGATGGTTTCTCTGCGGATTTTTATAAGTCATTGAGTGGTTACCTTGTCACCCATCTCCACACCCTTTACAATAATATTTTGCAGGGCAAGATGCCGCCAACATCTTTTAATGCTTCCAGGTTAATAGTCCTTCCCAAGTCTAATAAGGATCCTCTCCTCATGACCTCGTACCGTCCAATTTCACTGTTAAATGTTGACTTAAAACTTTTGTCGGGCATTATGGCGCAACGCCTCCAGAAGCCTTTAGCAACATTTATCTCCCCGGCCCAAACAGGCTTCCTCACTGGTCGACACTCAATCCTGAATGTCCAACGAGCCCTCACAGCCTTATGGTCAGTGGGCAACTGTCCGGATTCGCCTGCCATTGCGCTTAGCTGTGATGCCGATAAGGCCTTTGACAGAATCTCCTGGTCCTATATGCTCCGATTCTTAAAATATTATTTTTTTGGCCTAGCACTTCAAAACCTTTTTCAGGCACTCTATCACTCCCTTCGGCGATGGTAACGACCAACGGCCTTAATTCCAGACCCTTCACATTAGGGAGGGGTACGCTTCAGGGTTGTCCCCTATCCCCCCTTTTATTTAACCTGGCTATAGAACCTTTAATTCGGGTGCTGTTAACGCATCCGGATTTTCAGGGAGGTTAGAGTGGTGGCCTTTGCTGATGATTTACTTATCTTCCTCTCTCGACCTGTTCAGGCCGTCCCGACTTTGCTGGAATACTTAGAGGCATTTCGTACGGCCTCAGGCTTTACAATTAATTATGAGAAAACATTGGCAATTCGCTTGGGTTCCGGGGTGGTGGACTTTCCACTGGACTCCTTCCCCTTCCGCTGGAGTCGGGATGACCGGTTCACATATTTGGGAGTACTCCTTCCCGTTAACTTTGCACATCTTTATCGGGTAAATATTCCTCCCCTGCTAAATAGCTTGAGGGATCTGTTAGCTTCCCGGGATAAATTGCCTCTTTCCTACATGGGTAGATGTAGCTTAATTAAAATGGTCGCTTTCCGGCGTATTTTGTACCCTCTCCAAATGCTACCTATCTTGCTGAAGAGTCGTGATATTTCACTCGTACACTCCTTCTTTTCTAAATTTATTTGGGGTGGGGGGAGACCGCGCGTAGCACTTCGCAAGCTTCAGCTCCCACATAATCAGGGGGGTCTAAATTTGCCTGATGTCCACTCCTATAATGTAGCTGCACTATATCGATTAGTCTCAGATTGGCTCACTGACTCCTCCAGATTCACCGATTGTGTCCTCGATTGTGCTAATGGCCAGCCCGATATCGCTGTTGGCCTTTCTTCACCTGCCCCCCTCCCTGATACCCCCTTCCTTAAAATCTAATCCGCTGCTAATGATAGGGAGATCCGCTTGGTGCAGGACTCACAAGGTGCTGGGCTTGTTTTACAAGTCCTTTGTGTTTCAATCCTGGCTAAATAACCCTGCTTTTCAGAATGGTTCGGCAGCTCCGGTTTTTCGGTTACTGGCGTGTAAAGGTCTCACACAATTTAGACACCTTCTGTTTCAACCCTCCCGTAAGCTTCCCTCGTATGAAACTTTTTCCGAATTGATAGCCCCAGTGTATCTGCATCAGGTTTTCTACCTCCAATTGTCGGCTTTTGTCTTGTCTCAAGTATCAGATCTACGGTCGACAGATTTTAGTAACCCACTAGATAAAATAATGGTGTTATCCCCATCCATAGCAGCCTTTCGACCGCTTATCAGACGCAATTTGATTGGTCATCGGCTACCACAAGCCTGGCCAACTGGTGTGTACACCTCCCGTCCCAATCGCTCTTCTCTCTCATATCTGCTACAACCAAATCGCGTAAACAGATCCCGTCAGCCCAATACTGGGAGATGTTCTACAAGATACTGCATGGTGCGTACATAGCCCCTGATCGATTGTCCCGTATTACCCCACAGAGTGCTGGTCACTGTTTGAAATGCCTCCATGCCAATGCAAACTTGTTTCACTGTCTATGGTCCTGCCCGGTTATTGCTCTTTTTTCTGGACAATATCTGACGATTTGGGACGCATGTCCTGAAGCATCAAGTGCCCTCCTCCCCGGACTGGACTTTATTCAACATTCTTCCTTGTACTGAAACGTATGCCATGCCTAGTGCACAAAAGGTACTTTTGGGTCTTCTTTCAGCTGTAGCAAAGAAGGCCATTCTGAGACACTGGATATTCCCTACAACCCCTACTTTTGGTATGTTTTATTCCCGCCTATATACCATATTCCAACATGACTGGGTGCAGGCGAGTTTGGACAAGGAGTCCAGAGTTCAGAAATTTTTTAATATTTGACACGACTTTATGGTCTGTTTGCCAGACCCTGTTCTCATTAAACTTCGTTCTGATTTCGGGCTTACTACCTGGTTTTTAATTCGCTCACTGTTGATTCCTCCTTTGCTAACCCCATCTCGTACTACTGTTTTACAAGATTTTTTAAACTCCGTTGTGTAATGCATAATTCATACGATTTTGTCATGTTGCCATTTATTTTTGTGGTGGCAGCTGTCCTGGCTGCTACCATTCTATGTCAATTGTATTTTTGCCCTGATGCCTGAATCTATCTAAATAAAAATATTCTAAAAAAAAAATACATTATCTGAAGCCTAACTGGAGTGCCTGGACCTTCTGCATGTATGGTGGGAGCCTGGCGATGCTCTGGGTAGCATGAAACCACACTATAGTGACTTTTCCCACTTGGGTCCTATTTAAAGTACATTTCTCCTCTTTATTGCTATTTATCCATTAGTTCCTCGGCAGCCAGAAAACCAGAAATTATTGGACTCCAAACACAATCACAAAATTATTTAATACCTTAAAAAACATTTAAAAAATGAATAGTCAGTTCTCATCTCTTGGAGAAGAGCAGTGGCCACTCTGATGTCTCATGCTCGCAGTGTCTATCTGCCATTACCCATAACATTCCATGACTCCATGACCTCCATGACAGGTTTCCCCTTAATGTCCCCGTTTTAACACATCAGGGCAGACACTGATTTGGCAGCCTTCCCCGTAATACAGCACTAAGACACTGGAGACTCGTGGCAGCGCTAAAGTGCCGCCGCAAGTATCACTTCCTGGAGTCCATAGGACTCCATGGAGGCTTGTGCTGCTGGGCCATGTGAACTTCAGGATCTCGCTCTCACGAGATCATGCAGGGCCATGGAGAGATGTGTGACTTTTTGTCTCCAGTCTCACTCTGTTCCAGACGGCCAGTAGCGGTGCATAGGGCCGCTGTCCGCGCTGCGGGATGAGAGGTGAGTATCTGATTTTTGGTGGGGGCAGAAGCAGAATCAGTTAGCACTAGCTTCTAGCTGTGGTTAACTTTTCAGTTAACCGCAGCGGTGCGGTAATTAGCGTTATGACTTTGCAATCCTAACGCTAATTACTCTTTCCACTCCCCATGTTAAGTATAGGAAGCACAAAGTACAGTAAGCTCGTGCTAGAAGACACTATCACCGATGCGCTAACAGGTTGTTTAACCTGTTACTGTCCGGGACATGATCTCGTAGTGATCTGGCAGTGATCTGGCATGCAGTAACCTCATTTAACCTAGCGCTATCACTCACGTATGTGAGCACTAGCGCTAGCATTAAGGAGGTGATAGGGCCCTAAGAGTGCTAAACATCTACCAAGTAACATAGAATAGCATCAACTGCCTGCTATAGGGTATTTGATATATGGTTTGCTACATAGTTACGAAGATTACTGCCAATATTAAATATGCACATATTAAAGAATGTTGTGTATGTTTTAGTAAAGTTTGGCTGGTGCAGAATTGCTGTATACATTCCATTCCAGACAGATACATTTAAAATTATATGCAATACAATAGCTTACTCTTATATTTGAAAAACATTTTAATAGCCTGTTATATTTATTCACACTATCAAGTCTAGAAAATCCTCTGCTTCTCATTCCAAACAATTTTATGTGAAATGCAATTCTTGCCAGCACAGAAATTCCATTTATTTAGAGAACTGTAGCATTTAGATGACAAGAAGGCCACGGAGTAATTTATACAAAGTTATAAAAGTGGCTCGGGCTGAAAACATGACCTTTTAATTGGAGTCAGAGAAGTGTTCCATTAATACAGAGAATTTCGATAGGATTTATTTAATTCGTAATACACTTGCTGAGTGTATTTTCCTTTATAACAGAAAATTAAGGTAACGTAGAAATAGTCCATTCACAGCAAATACAGAGACATCGAGTGATCTGCATCTTTAGAAAAGTAATGTTTCCTTATTTTCTGTAATATTTATTACAAATGCTCATATACAGGGCCAAAGAATAGTAATAATTATGTTACTGTATACAACTTTCAGGAAACTGCTCTTACACATTTTTATCTTTCCTTTGAAAGCAGTTGTTCATGAAGAAACTCTCGATTTTGCATTGGTACCCATTGGAGTGCACAGCCCATTATATTAGGAACATTTATTAATTTTAAATGCTTGCTTAGAGAGTGAGACACAAAATACACTCTTGCGTCGCTATAATCAAGTGTATACAATATTCCTTCCCTGTCCCAAAGGCCCACTAATTGGCCAGCTTGTAAGGATTAACTGCAGACCGAATACTGCAATCCCTGAAGAGTAAAGGATGGCATCTGTGTTGTACATCAGATATCTTGCAAACGTGGCCTGTTAGTGGACCCTGAGATTTAGGAATTACTGGTATACAATGAAACATTTAATTTTAATGACCTTTACCTTGATCCAGAAAAGGAACTTTCAAAAAGTATAGGCATGGACCTAAATGTGGACGAATTAGGACCAACTCACCAAGCATTTGAGTCATCCTGGGCACATCCCCCGTAGGCATGCCTAACACTGTACAACTGGTGGGCAAGAGCAGCATCTCACATATGCTAATACCAAATGTTGCATCTCATAATAAGTTATGCCTCAGCCCCTCCCAGCGCACGCCATGTGCGGTTGGCTGCAGAGAGACGGCCTGGACACAGGCTGTCCCCCTGCAGCCAATGATGTGTGTCGTGCAACGGCTGCGGGGCGGGCTGTAATCAGTGGCTTGCGCAGCACCTGTACATGTACGCCTCGCCAGCGTTAACCCACCCTGACGGGCGACACCCACCTGTTGTGAAGAGGTTAATTGGTTGAATAAATAAATAATAAAAACAATTATAGTTTTTACATTGAAACCTATGGGATTCGCCTGTTTAAAACTGTCAAGCTGAACCACGGAATATTAGGGCATTTCACTTCATTTCGGTGCAGTTCGGCGTTTTCTGAATGGGTTAACCATTACTTCTCTATGAGAAAAGGGGGGTGTTTGTGAGGATCCTGAGAACGAGCAATAGCACTAATGGCCTGCTCTACGGTGGGGGCCCGCTCAGGTCTCACAAACACTTCTCTATGGGACAATTTCTCTGCTGTCAAAGATTGCTGAATTGCGATGAGCTGCACCATATTTCACTGTCAGTTCGCCAGTATTTGGAGAACTGACAGCTTTCTGAATAGACTAACTAATACGAAATTGCACCGTATGGTGAAATTCACCGTTAACCGCAATTCTATGGCAAGTTCGGTGCTCTTTGAATAACCCTTTCAGTGTCTATAGATACATGCCTTGAATGTTTAGGTCAGTGATAATGTGCATGTAAATTGATGGTATCTCTGTAAATCCATGATTATTGCTTAGTGTTTTAATTAATAAATGATCCATGAGCGCACACTCTATTGATTTGAGATGTGCACATCACCAGTGATCCTTATGTAAAAAATCACAAGGGAATAATGTCTGTTCCTTAAGACACAACTCGTCATGTCATATGGTTAATGCTCCATGGCTTTTATACAGTAATCTAGAGGATTTGTATACAGGATCCAACTGTATTACCATGGATAAATAAGGCTCAAGATATGTGTTTTGGAATTCTTGGTAGTATGTAATCCACAGTGGCAGTAAATGACTCTGGTAACTCTAGTACACAGATATATCACATTTATGTTTTTTGCATTCTATTTTGATCTAGTTTTATGTATTTGTTTATTTGCAAAGAATTTTACCAGGAAGGATACATTGAGATTTTTCTCTCGTTTTCAAGTATGTCCTGGGTTTACGAATTATATTCTTTATTTGATCATTTGAAAAGTTTGGCTCACGAGTGAACAGATAATTTTGAAGTAGTATTTTTTTTCTCCTGTGAAGCTATAAATATGAATTAAAAATAATTTTGAAGAACAAATAACTAAAAAGCACTGTTTTCTACAGGATGTTACATTAAAGTAAGATAAAACTTTAAAAAAAGTAAGTTAAAATAAATGGCCATGTGTGAACAAAAGAGATTTTTTGTTTGTCCTTTTCCAATCTAGGGCTCTATTCCATCGTTGGTGCTAATGTAGGGCAGTATTACAATGTTGGTGCTAACTTAACCAGAGCTGTTGTAAACTGAAAACCTCCATAGGCTATAATGACTCTGGGAAGTTTACAACAGCTCTGGTTAAGTTAGCACCAACTATGTAATATGGTCCGTAGTGTCCCGATATGTAATCGTTAGTGCTAGGATAAGTAAATTTAACATCCGGTATCGATATTCCGATTTTGTCGCCACAGTCATGTGAAAACGTTTTGCGTCTTGCAGCTTTCTCGAGTTTACTGTACTTAAGTGTCTTCTATATTTAACATGGGGAACGCAATCTATTTTTAGCGTCTCGACAAGTGAGGTATTACAAAGTGTAGGCACAATTTACTGTCAGGACGCGCAAGCAAAAATTTTAACAACTAATAAAACCTGGTGTTAAATAATTCTGCAAATGCGAAATCATTTAACAAGCCAAAAAAAAAACTAAAAATCCCTTACTCACCTCTCATCGCGCAGCGAAAAGTGTGGCCCGATCCGCTGCTTTTTCACCGCGGGAGCAGAGTGAGACTGGGAACACAGAGTTCTGATCACTCCATGGCGCTTTGCGTTCACACGAGAGTGAGGTCGAGCAGAGCTCGTGGCTCGGAAACACAAGCCTCTGTGGAGCTCACTCCGGGACCGCCGCGGGCACAAGAGATGTCATTGCGGCGGCGCGATAACATCTATTTCAGGCGCCCCCCCCGCGAGTGCGGAGGAGGCGCCTGAAAGGGAGGGGGAGGTCCTTCGGACCTCTCTCCCTCCCTATTGCCGGGGGCCTGAGCTTAATGTCAGGCACCGTTTGGAAGGGCACAGCCTGCCCTTCGAGATGGTACCTGGCATTAACCCCTTGGGGGCCGGATCATGATTCAGCTCGGAAAAGAGCCGGATCGTGATCTTCTCCCGGGGCTGGCCGACATCTTGGATGTTGGCCAAGCTTCCGGGAACCTCCCCCTGATGACTGGCATCATCGTGCATAGCATGATGACGTCAGTCTTGGAGTTAACCCCTTGCTGCCACCAATGGTGGAGATAGGGGGTTCATTGGAACCCTCTATCTCCTGATCTGTGGCAGCTAGGGGTTAACGTTTGATATCGTCGGATCGGCCAGAGCATGGCCTTTCCAACGATACCAAACATGACCATGTAAAAAGTTTTTTTTAAAAAATAAAATAAAAATAAAAATAAATAAAAAAATAATAATAATAAAAAAATAAACAAGTTTTTTTTAAAATTTGTTTTGTTAATGCACCAATATTGTTCCCCTTTAATTTATAATGTGAACAATGATGCTGCACTAATGATTTTTGTATAGGGTGCGTTTGTTAAAAATCGCATAAGTTTTCCCCAAACAAAATGTAACGAGTCCCCACTTCTAATTTTTTTAACAAGCGCAACCCATAGAAAATATAGCCGCAAACGACCACATGTTAAAATGTGAAAAAAACCACTTTACTCATTGTAAATTATTGAAAATTTGAATTTTATTGCATATTTTGTTATAATATACAAACAGGACATAACGTATACATATAATAATGATATATTATCAATCTGCCAAGTCTGCCAGAAAGAACGATATATAATATGTCTGGGTCATATAATGAAATAATGCTTCAAAACGTGGTTAAACATGATGAGCGAAACCGGTAAAAATGACCTCAGCACAAAGGCGGGAAATGCCTCAGCAGCAAAAGGGTTAATAGCGACTAGCCCTGTAACAAAGCGCAAATCTGACTAATTCGGGCAGTGGTGCAACGCGCCACCGCAAGTATTGGCTCCTGGTGTCCATAGGACTCCATGGAGATTTGCGCTTCCCGGCCACGTACTCGCTCTCGCGAGATTGCGCAGCGCTGATGATGAATGACGGAGGGAGACTGGGAACTGTGTTCCCAGTCTCACTCTGCTCCCAGTGAGTAGAAACGGCGGATGAGAGGTAAGTATGGGGTTTAATGAGGGGGCTGGGTGAGCATATTATGTTATTTTGCTAATGCAAAAATACTTAAAACCAGCTTTGAGGAGACGTTATTTTACAATAATATCTCCCGGGTGGATGGAAGAGAAGGCTACTTTGCAATAACCTGCGCTTCCAATGCGAACCTGAAAATTAACATCTCTTCTAATAAGAGAAATTAATTTACAGCAGCCTGACGCAGGGAAATGCTACATTCGAGACACAAGTTTAGCTTGCAGCTCGAATAAAATGGCATTTCCTGTCGATAAACATAACATCTCCTGTAGTTAGCTTATCGACACCTTGGGAATATAGCCCAGCATGTTTACTGCATTTTTACCATTAATTTTGATCTAAACTTGCAAAGTATGCGTATATCATGTATTTATTATCTACCTATTTTCATTTGGTCTTTCAGAGAAAAAAGATTCTTTATAAATGCACAGAATATACAGACTTTTTTTGACAGGGACTAATACATCATATTTGAGTATTGCTAATTTTTGTTGCACAAGAATATACAGGGTTATTCAAAGAGCACTGAATTGGCTCTGAAAGTGCACCGAACAGTGAATTTACACGTATGGTGCAATTTTGTGGCCTTTCAGCTATTCTAAAAGCTGGCCAATGGCCATCCGCTCAAGCGCTGTCCCGACTATTCCCTCCATGGGATCTATAAGATTCCATGGAGGATTGTGCTGATGTGTCACATGGCCAACAGGATCTCACCTTCCACGAGATCCTGCTGGTCGGCGACGTGATCGTGAAAGGGAGACAGGGGACTTTCTTCCCCCAGTCTCCCCTGCTCGCAGAAGCCAGAGGCAGCGGATCGGGCCACGTTCTCGCCGCAGGATGAGAGGTGAGTATGTGATTTTTTTGGGGAAATTTTGACATGCAGGTAACGGATTCTGCAGCAGCGCCATCCGTTACCTACACCTCTGAGCTGGTGTTAGCACCAGCTCTTAGTAACTAGCGTCAGGAGCGTCATGACCAAGTGATCCTATCGCTAGTTAATATGTGTTTGCACTTTGCGCTCCCCATGTTAGGTATAGGGAGCGCAAAGTACAGTAAACTCACGCTACGAATCGCAAATTTACAAGCTCTAACCCGTTAACGATTCAAAGGCGATCTGGCCGCAGCGCTATGATCTCCTTTAAGCTAGCGCTAACGCTAATGCTATGGTTAGCTTGAAGTAGGTGATAGAGCTATATATATATACATTTGTGCTCAAAATTATTCAACCCCCACTGAAATTGAGTGTTTTGGCCAGTTTGACATTGATTTTGATCATTCAGTCATCTTGCTTACAATTAAATCAAAGAGGCACGTGTAGGTCAGACAAATATAACATAACATTTATAATGAAATAACCACAAATGTCTTTTCTGTGCTCACATCATTATCAGTTTTATTCAACCCCCAAGTGACATTCAATCTTAGTACTTAGTACAACATCCTTTTACAGTTATAACAGCTTTTAAACGTGAAGCATAGCTTGACACAAGTGTCTTGCAGCGATCTACGGGTATCTTCGCCCATTCGTCATGGGCAAAAGCCTCCAGTTCAGTCACATTCTTAGGCTTGCGCACTGCAACTGCTTTCTTTAAGTCCCACCAGAGGTTCTCAATCGGATTTAAGTCAGGTGACTGCGATGACCACTCCAAAATGTTCCAGCCTTTAATCTGCAACCATGCTCTAGTGGACTTGGAGGTATGCTTGGGATCATTGTCCTGTTGAAAGGTCCAACGTCTCCCAAGCCTCAGGTTTGTGACGGACTGCATCACATTGTCATCCAATATCTCCTGGTACTGAAGAGAATTCATGGTACCTTGCACACACTGAAGCTTCCCTGTACCTGCAGAAGCAAAACAGCCCCAAAGCATGATTGACCCCCCGCCATGCTTCACAGTAGGCAAGGTGTTCTTTTCTTCATAGGCCTTGTTCTTCCTCCTCCAAACATAGCGTTGATCCATGGGCCCAAACAGTTCTAATTTTGTTTCATCAGTCCACAGAACACTATCCCAAAACTTCTGTGGTTTGTCCACATGACTTTTGGCATACTGCAGTCGACTCTTCTTATTCTTTGGAGGCAGCAAGGGGGTGCGCCTGGGAGTTCTGGCATGGAGACCTTCATTACGCAGTGTGCGCCGTATTGTCTGAGCTGAAACTTCAGTACCCACATCTGACAAATCTTTTCTCAGTTCCTCAGCAGTCACACGGGGACTTTTCTCCACTCTACGCTTCAGGTAGCGCACAGCAGTCGAAGTCAGCATCTTCTTTATGCCACGACCAGGTAGCGTTTCAACAGTGCCATTTGCCTTGAATTTGCGAATGATGCTTCCTATGGTCTCTCTTGGTATGTTTAACATCTTTGCAATCTTCTTATAGCCATTGCCCTTCCTGTGAAGAGTAATCACCTCTTCTCTTGTCTTCCTGGACCATTCTCTTGACTTCACCATGTTTGTAACCACACCAGTAAATGTCTAGAAGGAGCTGAGTATCACAGTCATTTTAAAGCTGCCTAATTGGTGCTTATTATGCTTTATTGCTGCTCCGTGACATCCACAGGTGTTTTCAATACCTGATTGAAAACACTTGAATGAACCTCTGTTCTTCAGAGTGGTAGTCTTTAAAGGGTTGAATAATTGTGTCAATGAAGAATTCACAAAAGAAACATTTACTACTGTATTACAAAACCAATTGATGTCATTTTAGTTGCATATGGTTCTTTAAAAAGTCCTTGTAGGATTTCATTCTGAATACAATTACAAATGTACACTAAATTCCCTAAAACCCTTTACAGCATTGGGGGTTGAATAATTTTGAACACAACTGTATATATATACAGTTGTGTTCAAAATTATTCAACCCCCAATGCTGTAAAGGGTTTTAGAGAATTTAGTGTACATTTGTAATTGTATTCAGAATGAAATCCTACAAGGACTTTTTAAAGAACCATATGCAACTAAAATGACATCAATTGGTTTTGTAATACAGTAGTAAATGTTTCTTTTGTGAATTCTTCATTGACACAATTATTCAACCCTTAAAGACTACCACTCTGAAGAACAGAGGTTCATTCAAGTGTTTTCAATCAGGTATTGAAAACACCTGTGGATGTCATGGAGCAGCAATAAAGCATAATAAGCACCAATTAGGCAGCTTTAAAATGACTGTGATACTCAACTCCTTCTAGACATTTACTGGTGTGGTTACAAACATGGTGAAGTCAAGAGAATGGTCCAGGAAGACAAGAGAAGAGGTGATTACTCTTCACAGGAAGGGCAATGGCTATAAGAAGATTGCAAAGATGTTAAAGATACCAAGAGAGACCATAGGAAGCATCATTCGCAAATTCAAGGCAAAGAGCACTGTTGAAACGCTACCTGGTCGTGGCAGAAAGAAGATGCTGACTTCGACTGCTGTGCGCTACCTGAAGCGTAGAGTGGAGAAAAGTCCCCGTGTGACTGCTGAGGAACTGAGAAAAGATTTGTCAGATGTGGGTACTGAAGTCTCAGCTCAGACAATACGGCGCACACTGCGTAATGAAGGCCTCCATGCCAGAACTCCCAGGCGCACCCCCTTGCTGTCTCCAAAGAATAAGAAGAGTCAACTGCAGTATGCCAAAAGTCATGTGGACAAACCACAGATGTTTTGGGATAGTGTTCTGTGGACTGATGAAACAAAATTAGAACTGTTTGGGCCCATGGATCAACGCTATGTTTGGAGGAGGAAGAACAAGGCCTATGAAGAAAAGAACACCTTGCCTACTGTGAAGCATGGCGGGGGTCAATCATGCTTTGGGGCTGTTTTGCTTCTGCAGGTACAGGGAAGCTTCAGCGTGTGCAAGGTACCATGAATTCTCTTCAGTACCAGGAGATATTGGATGACAATGTGATGCAGTCCGTCACAAACCTGAGGCTTGGGAGACGTTGGACCTTTCAACAGGACAATGATCCCAAGCATACCTCCAAGTCCACTAGAGCATGGTTGCAGATTAAAGGCTGGAACATTTTGGAGTGGCCATCGCAGCCATCTGACTTAAATCCGATTGAGAAGCTCTGGTGGGACTTAAAGAAAGCAGTTGCAGTGCGCAAGCCTAAGAATGTGACTGAACTGGAGGCTTTTGCCCATGACGAATGGGCGAAGATACCCGTAGATTGCTGCAAGGCACTTGTGTCAAGCTATGCTTCACGTTTAAAAGCTGTTAGTACAACATCCTTTTACAGTTATAAGTACTAAGATTGAATGTCACTTGGGGGTTGAATAAAACTGATAATGATGTGAGCACAGAAAAGACATTTGTGGTTATTTCATTATAAATGTTATGTTATATTTGTCTGACCTACACGTGCCTCTTTGATTTAATTGTAAGCAAGATGACTGAATGATCAAAATCAATGTCAAACTGGCCAAAACACTCAATTTCAGTGGGGGTTGAATAATTTTGAACACAACTGTATATACACATAAAGCTCTAATACAAACCACAGGGGGGTTGCACTCAGCCTAAACCAGCAACAACAGCGGGTGCATCTAAAACATTATATACAAGACACCAAATAAGAGCACTCCATATCCATGACCACCATCATTTTCTGCAGCAAAAAAACACACAATTCCAAAAGTTCAAAAAACCTGACTGAGGTAAAATGATGGAGATTCAGTTCACAAAGTTTGATCATAGTTTGCTTAAACCTGTCACAGACGCCAATGTTCCCCATTGTTGACAGGTCCTATCTATCTTCACCGAATCTGCATTTACAGGATCAACTCATATAAACATAGAAAAATGTCGGCAGATAAGAACCTTTCGGCCCATCTAGTCTGCCCAATTACATGGATACTTTAAACAAAAGATAAATCCAGGTAAAGTATCCATGTAATTGGGCAGACTAGATGGGCCGAAAGGTTCTTATCTGCCGACATTTTTCTATGTTTCTATGTTTAACTCACCCTGGAGCTCCCCAGCAGGCTCAGGCTATAGATATATATATATATGTATATATATGTGTATATATATATATATATATATATATATATATATATACTAACACACAGAAAAGTTAACAACATAATGAAAAATTATGTGATGTATTTAATTATTTACATTATTATATTATTTATATATTTATTTATAATAAAATGTGACTAATTATTTCCCTATTTTTTTATGGTAAAAAAAATGAATAAGGTAATAATGTACCGTATTTTCTTTTTTCCAAACCTTGGCCCACATTACATACATGCTTTTTTCCTCAATATTAAATATGTAACTTATAAGTGCTATAAAGCTTAATAAACAATGTTCATCATACCCTTTATATTGCTTTCTAATCAAGTTTTTTTTACTAAAATTTCCTTAAAATTAACCCTTTTCATGTGGCGGACGCGCTCAGTGCGTCCTGCCGCATGGCTACTTCGCTGCGGAGGACGCTCTGAGCGCGTCCTCCCTTTGCAGCGGCGATCGGCCGGGATTCCAGCCAATCACGGCGGCCCCCTAGTGCAGGCTGACATCATCGATGTCAGCCCAGCCCCCGGGACCCCGGCGGGCACGATAGATGTCATCGCGCCTGCGCGATGACGTCTATTTCAGGCACCCCCCGCCTTTGCGGGGAAGGTGCCTGAAGGGGGGGAGGTCCTTTGGACCAATCCCCCTCCCCCTCCCCATCCGTGCGGGCCATCGGCTAAAGACAGGTACCGCTTGGAAGGGCACAGCCTTCCCTTCCAAGCGGCGGCTGTCTTTAACCCCTAGGGGGCTGGATCGCGATATGACGCTAACATGTGCCGTATTGCGGTCCCCTCCCGGAGCTGGCCGACATCTTGGATGTCGGCCAAGCTTCTGGGATATCCCCCTAACGACTGGCATCATCACGCATAGCGCCAGTTTCACAATTAACCCCTTGCTGCCACCTATGCTGCCACCTATGCTGCCACCTATGCCACCTTGCTGCCACTTCATATCTCCCGATCCGTGACAGCTAGGGGTTAATGTTTGATATACAGAAAAGCAAACAAGGCAGCGCTACTTCACTCTTTCGGGGAAAAAAATGTACACAGGGAAAGGGAAAAGAACACAAGGATAATAAAATGCTAACAGTCAAAAGAGACTGGTAAAAAATATCATTGAGTTCAAAGGACACTTGAAATCAAGTAGAACATACATTGATGCATATTAAAGAATGTTCTGAAAAATTAAGATGGTTTCTGTACACAAGTGTTCTTTCTTCTGTTAATGGGTATATGTCCAACTTGTGGGGTGGATACCTCGACAGAGAAAGAGAAAAAAATCCGTAGTGCAATACTGTATGTCCAAATGGAACGATAATAAGTATGGGAAAAATAGTAGAAAAAAGAACTCACATTCTTCGAGAGCTTCCAGCCCTCATGTGTTCACCTTCCAGGCTGTTATAGGCCAACCGGTTTGCCCTTGGACTCACGGCTCAGATCTCCATATATGGTGTAGATCATCTCAGGCACCTCAATAGATAAAGAATATGGATGCTCGGAGAGTAGAGTAGATAAGTTAAAAGGGCATTTATTATTCCCAGAAGGGAGTAAATACAGACAAGAGATACAGTAGTATTTAAAATGAAATCAGATGTAAAAAACCAAAAGGTTCAAAGCTAGACGCGTTTCGCGCCACTAGGGGCGCTTCTTCAGTAGCTGGAGAGAGAGAAGGAGAGATTACCGTCCTCCTCTCAAGCCCAGCTTTTATAATATAGGGCATAGATGAAGCACCTATCTCCGGAGCTTAAACGAAAGTATTTCCGGCATGTGTTGAGGACGCCAACCGGAAGTGGAGGCTGCAGACTCTCAGAGTATACCGGAAGTTCGGACTGGAGGTCGCGAGTACCGCGATTTCTCTATACATAATGACTAATCCATCCTCCTTCAGATGGAAGTAGGTGGTAAAACCAGAGAGAAATTTTCTCCAAAAAATCTGAAAATAATACATAAACTGGGCTAATGCACACCAAAGGGACACAAGTTCGCTGGGCATAAACAACAGTAGATCATGCATATGTACAACATTTATGCATGAACAAGGATTAATTGATACTTCAAAGGTCCATATACAAAGGACTATAAACAAAATAAAAGTAAAAATAAAAATAGAAATACGAATAAAAAAAATAAAAAAAATATATATAATTAAAAAAAATAAAAAAAATAAAAATTGAAAGTAAACTTATGAACTGGTAAAAGAACTTGGAAACAGTAAAAACGAAAAAAACAAAAAGAAGTAATAATAAATAGAAAACCAAAAAGAAGGCAGGACCAAAGGGGTCCTACTGGGGCATAAAACTAAAAAATGGGTACTATGACTGCAAAGGATGGGAAATCCTCTATATGGTCCAAACGGGATTTATAGGTGGGGGATCTCAAATGGTACCTGTCCTTGTAGGGAAAATACTATGTGCATTGAAGAGATGGATAAATCCTGACTCAATGAACACAAACATAAAGAGGAGGGGAAGGAAAATACTGTGTATTAACATATGTCTAAAGAAAATGACACAGTTCAAAATCGGAATTCAATCTGTTAGGGATCAAGGTGTTAAAGTAAAAAATAAGTTTCATCTCCTCTTGGTTGATTTTCCTAATGGAATCTTCCCCTCGACAATTTTTGGTGATCTTTTTCAGGATGCAGAATTCCATACCAGCAGGTGACCCTTCATGGTATTTCGAAAAGTGGGCAGAAACCGTATGAGTCTCAAAATGTTTTCTAATGTTACGCACGTGTTCCATAATTCTGATGTATACAGACCTAATACTAATAGTTCTCCCTGTATATACTTTATTACAAGGACATACCAAAGCATAAACAACATTTTTGGAATGGCAACTAGTGATGCCTCTAAGTTTCAAACCAACTACATGTTGAAAATGCGTGGTGACTTTCTTCTTAAGGTTCAAATTCCTGCATGCATTGCAGGAACCACACCTATAAAAACCCTCTTTAATCTCAAAGAAATGGGTACTTTTTTCTTTTTGGCACAGATGACTTTTGACAATTTTTTGTTTGATATTTTTAGCCCCCCTATTAATGATTTTAAGCTTATCCTCCAAAATCTCTCTGAGTGTAGGGTCTTGAAGCAGAACAGGCCAATATTTTCCAACAATATTATTGATCTGTTTAGAATGGCAATTAAAATTGTAAATAAGTGGGACCCCAGAGGAAATATTCTTCATAGTCGGAGGTCGTGGTTTATATTGTATGAGATCCTTTCTCTCCTTCTTTCTGATCTTATCCATGGTTGCGTCAAGAAGGTCCTCCTTATAACCTTTCTCTTTAAAATCCTGCCTCATCTTCAGCGCTTGTTTTTCAAAGATATCATCGTCTCTACAGTTTCTTCGAATACGAGTGAATTGGCTACCCAGGACACTATTTAACCAGCTGTGGGAGTGACAGCTGGTAAATTGGATAAAACTATTTGTATCTATGGGTTTAAAGTAGGTTTTGGTCTTTATTTCCATATTTTCTATATAGATGGTTAAATCCAGAAAATTTATTTCATTTGAGCTATATTGAGTCTCCAGAAAAATCCCCCAAGGGAGACGCGAAAAGCGTCTAGCTTTGAACCTTTTGGTTTTTTACATCTGATTTCATTTTAAATACTACTGTATCTCTTGTCTGTATTTACTCCCTTCTGGGAATAATAAATGCCCTTTTAACTTATCTACTCTACTCTCCGAGCATCCATATTCTTTATCTATTGAGGTGCCTGAGATGATCTACACCATATATGGAGATCTGAGCCGTGAGTCCAAGGGCAAACCGGTTGGCCTATAACAACCTGGAAGGTGAACACATGAGGGCTGGAAGCTCTCGAAGAATGTGAGTTCTTTTTTCTATTATTTTTCCCATACTTATTATCGTTCCATTTGGACATACAGTATTGCACTACGGATTTTTTTCTCTTTCTCTGTCGAGGTATCCACCCCACAAGTTGGACATATACCCATTAACAGAAGAAAGAACACTTGTGCACAGAAACCATCTTCATTTTTTAGAACATTCTTTAATATGCATCAATGTATGTTCTACTAAGTGTCCTTTGAACTCAATGGTATTTTTTACCAGTCTCTTTTGACTGTTGGCATTTTATTATCCTTGTGTTCTTTTCCCTTTCCCTGTGTACATTTTTTTCCCTGAAAGAGTGAAGTAGCGCTGCCTTGTTTGCTTTTCTGTATTTCATGACCTTCTCTGGTACTGGGGAGATACCTATTTGGCCCCTATAGCGATCTTCACTTTTCTCCCTCCATTCTGTAAGCGCACTATCCTCTATTTTTTGTGTTAATGTTTGATATCACTGGAACGGCCAGAGCGTGGACTTTCCAATGATACCAAACTTGACCATGTACAATGTAAAAAAAATAAAGAAATAAAACTAAAATTAAAAAATACAAAAAAATTAAAATAATAAAAAATCCTTTTTTGTTTTTTATTGTTTTATTAGTGCAGCAATATTGTTCCCATTACAATTATAATGTGAACAATGATGCTGCACTAACGTTTTTTTCTATGGGGGCGTTTGCTAAAAAACACGTAATTTTCCCCCAAAAAAAGCAACGATTCCCCGTTTCTAATTTTTTTAACAAGCGCACCTCATAGAAAATATAACCACAAACGCTCGCGTGTTAAAATGGGAAAAAACACTTTACACGTTCTAAATTATTGAAAATTCTAATTTTATTGCATTTTTTGTTATAATATACAGACAGGACATAACGTATACATTTAATAATGATATATTATGAATCTGCCGAGTCTCCCGGAAAGAACGATATATAATATGTCTAGGTTGTATAATAAAATGCGACTTCAAATTGCATTTAAACATGATGAGCGAAACAAGTAAAAATGAGCTCAGCACAGAGGTGTGAAAAGGCTCAGCAGCGAAAGGGTTTAGGTGTGTTTTATATGCCAGTGCACGCTATATACTGATAAATACAGTGTTTATACAGTTTGTGTGAAAAGGAGAAAAGGACAACACAGGCAGGAAGATTTAAACATTATATGGATTATGCATCAAATACACCATCAGGGTTATTCAAAGAGATTCGAAAAGTCACGGCACGTTCCGTGACTTTTCGTTCTCTTCAAATCGGTTTGTTTTTGCTGATCCCCATTTCGGTGACCCTGCGGTGTATTTAGCAAGCACCATAGGGTCCCCGAATTGCAGGGAAAAGCTGCCGCAAACCTGACGAAAACGAACCGCAAAACCCAGCGAATGCACGCCGAAAACACGCAAAAACATCTGGATTAACCTGCTGAAAACCACAGAAAAACCCGAACAGGAGGGTTATTCAAAGAGATCCGAATTGCTTGAGAAAGGTAACTGAACGCTGAAAATCAGCGTTCGGTTACCTTTCTTGGTCATTCGGCTATCCAGAGAGCAGGCAATTCGGCAAATCTTGGCGAATTGCCTGCACATACGGTGCCTGTTCGGTGCCTGTTCGAGGGCAGTGAAATCCCCATAAAAAAGCACTGCTTCGGCTATTCAGAGAACACAAACCAGCAGTGAAAGGTTCCCGAAATGCCCTGCCATTCGGTGGTTTAATTCGGCAAGTTAATTCAGGAGAATCCCATAGGCTTCAATGTTAAAAATATTCCCGTTTTAATTCAATATCTAATAAACCATTCATTATAAAATTCTGCAGTAAAGAGTCTCTTTATTTATAGATTTTTTAGGATATTTTAAGCATTTTTCTGAATTATTTTTTTTTAAAAGTCCGATTTTTTTTATTATTTTTTTAGTTTACTTATTTTTTCTGTAACAGTCCTTTTTATTATCATTCCCTGGACCTCATATGTAAATTTCAGACATTTTCGCTCAGTAGCTTCTTTGCAAACAGCGTTTCACTTTCCAAACATTCATACAAACTGTTTTCCTAACTTATTCACCTCCCTCTGTCTGCGGTCTTGGCTTTCTCGGCTTTTTCAGGCGGCTTCGCTGCGGGTGATCGGCTCCTGCTCGGGTTTTTCCGTGGTTTTCGGCAGGTTAATTTTTTTATTTTTTTTTAAGATCTTTATTTTGTAAACGAAAGGTCACAGACCGACCAGTAATGTTGGCCTCGCAGGGCCAAGTAGCATACATTCAAATCAACCACTGAACACAGAAAGGGGGGGGGGGTCTTCACAAGAAAATGTCAAAATAGCATAAAGCGAGTGGGGCAATAATAAAGAAAAATCGCAGAGTAAAAACAGAAAGTCACTGCTAGGATGCATAAAAAAATGCAAATAAATAAAAATAAAAAATAAACATTTTTAAAAATTAAAAAGCCTTAAAGTACTCACATGAGGAACGTAAAAAACAGATATAGAAATGAAGGGGAAACATCAAAAAGGCGGAACGACTCCTGGAGTAGTACCCTCAGCCAGTGTCTCTAAGTGCCATCTGACATAGGACAGGCAGGGCTACGCTTTGCAGGTCAGGCCGGGCAGCAAAAGCACTATCGAGGATGCGTAGTGGGGTCCGCAAAGGCCAGGAGCCCATGCGGCGGACATCATGGGCGTCTAGGCCCCAGGCCGACCCAACAGAAACGCCAGCCAGGCCACGGGACCATGGCCCGCATTGCCTCCCATCAGCGCAAAGTCCGACAGTCCCGGTTGGTGCATCCAACGAAATCCCTGAAGCAGACTTCGCCGCCTCCATCGGTGCAGACTTAGCCACACACACATGCCTCATGGCCACGCTCTCCTTCCGACACACCGACGGCAGGCGCAGTCCATGATCCAGGTCTTCCGGCCTACTACTCCGCAGAACAGCATCTCTATCCAGGCCGCCGTCAAATACAGCATCTCCCAAGATCTCTTCTGTCAGGTCCTCAGTCTCCCGGTCAGCTCCCAGCAGCGCCATCAGCCGCCGCCATGAACCGCAGGTGAGTGGATTCTCTTCGTCCCCCGGAATACGATCGAGACAGGCCTCGAACCAAGCCTCCATTTTACTAGCGGGCGGGGGATCGTCCAAGCATCGCTGCTCCGGTCGCTTCTCCAGAACCCACGACGAGGAGACAGCAGGTGCAGCAGGAGGATGGGGGCCCTCCATCCCCGCAGTCCGACACCAACTAGTCCTCAGCAAGGGTGCCAACAAGGAGCGAGATGTGCAGGCAGCAAAAGATAGGCCTCAAAATGGCCGACGGCCGATCAGCAGCAATGGGGTATATTCACATAAAACTCGGCTGTGCTCCGGCGGAGGGAGCAATAAGGGGCCCCGAAGCAATCCCCGTAATGGTCAGCTGTGCAGGGTCTCCACGGGTGCACTATCCACAAAAGAAAATCACGCTAAAAAACACCCATAACAGGAGAGTCCTTCAGAGCTCCACAAAGACATGTCTGCCCTCATGCAGAGCTGGCCACGCCCCCCCAATCCAGATGTTTTTGAGGGTTTTCTGCGTGCATTCGGTGGGTTTTGCGGTTAGTTTTCGTCGTGTTTGCGGCAGCCTTTTTTCTGCAATTCGGGGACCCTGTGGTGCTTGCTGAATACACCGCAGGGTCACCGAAATAGGATCGGCAAAAGGAACCGAATTGAAGAGAACGAAACGTCACCGAACGTGCGGGGACTTTTCGAATCTCTTTGAATAACCCTGTCAGGGTTATTCAAAGAGATCCGAATTGCTTGAGAAAGGTAACCGAACGCTGAAAATCAGCGTTTGGTTACCTTTCTTGGCCATTCGGCTATCCAGAGAGCAGGCAATTCGCCAAATCCTGGTGAATTGCCTGACCATACGGTGCCTGTTCGGTGCCTGTTCGAGGGCAGTGAAATCCCCATGAAAAAGCACTGCTTCGTCTATTCGGAGAACAAAAACCAGCAGTGAAAGGTTCCCGAAATGCCCTGCCATTCGGTGGTTTAATTCGGCAAGTTTATTCAGGAGAATCCCATAGGCTTCAATGTTAAAAATATTCCCGTTTTAATTCAATATCTAATAAACCGTTCATTATAAAATTCTGCAGTAAAGAGTCTCTTTATTTATAGATTTTTTAGGATATTTTAAGCATTTTTCTGCAAAAAAATTTTTTAACAAGTCCGATTTATTTTTTTAAGTTTACTTCTTTTTTCTGTAACAGCCCTCTTTATTATCATTCCCTGGACCTCATATGTAAATTTCAGACATTTTCGTTCAGTAGTTTCTTTGCAAACATCGTTTCACTTTTCAGTCATTCATGCAAACTGTTTTCCTAATTTATTCACTGCCTCTTCTGCTGTATCGAAGGCTGCCATCGGCTCCTGTTCGGGTTTTTCTGTGGTTTTTGGCAGGTTAATCCAGATGTTTTTGAGGGTTTTCGGCGTGCATTCGCCGGGTTTTGCGGTTAGTTCTCGTCAGGTTTGCGTCAGCTTTTCCCTGCAATTCGGGGGCCCTGTGGTGCTTGCTGAATACACCGCAGGGTCGCCAAATGGGATCGGCAAAACAAACCGCATTGAAGAGAACGAAAAGTCTCCGAACGTGCGGTGACTTTTCGAATCTCTTTGAATAACCCTGTATGTCATCATGTACTTGCTAGAAATTCCTTTGCTTCTGCAGCATTCATTTGTCCTTTCATGAACTCAACCAGAATGTTCTTAGCAAGAATGCAAGTGTTGCCATGGCTTTACTCATGGTGCAAGTCTTCCTCCGTTTCTTAAATATCAAAAACAATTTTACCTCCTGTCTCAAAAAAGATGTTTGAGTTGATATTTCTTCCACAACTTCTTCTGACCTATTTCATCTTGCAGAAAATAACAATAAGCAGCCCATAGCATAATCAGAATTATTTGGAGAATATTATATAGAATTTGACGTAAAATTGAAACAAAATCCCTTCTCGCCATTCTTATTCCAGACATATCTATTGGCAGTACCTTGTGAATCTTGTGATCAGTCACTGTCAGTTAATGTCATTGCTTGAGATGTGATTTACTGTAATGTATAATATTTTTGCTGCTGAAGCTTTTTTTTTTTACACAATTCTCTTTTAGTATGCAAGTGCTACTACATGCTATAGCAGCTGAATACAATGAAGGATTCTGGCATAAACATCTTATACATTAATGAAGATCATTCATCAGCCAAAATTTTGGGTAGAGAATGAGATCCTAAGAAACAAAATGTCACGGATTTCCCACGGATATAAGTAAATGATCCCTGTACGCAGGGTTGCCCTAATGTTCCGATCCTTATAGTGATCGGTTAATAGAGACTATCAGGGTTATTCAGAGAGCGTGAAAAGCAGGAGAATGACTGGAGAATGAAAAATTCTAGGTCAAAATAGCCAAACCAGAAAAATTCTCCCTTTCATCTCACTTTCCAAATCGGCTATTTTGACCTAGAATTTTTCATTCTCCAGTCATTCTCCTGCTTTTCACGCTCTCTGAATAACCCTGTAAATAAGAGGACAGACTGAGACAAGAAAAAGTGTATATATTGTAGCAACCAGATGCCAGATGTAGTGTTGTCCCGAGCTTCTGTGAGCCTAGCAACCACTGTGGGGCTGGCTGGTGGACTCAGCACCTGCCCCGTAATCTACTGGTGAAACCGGAATGCAAAGGGGAAATTAGCAAACACTAATTTTTCCCCTTAGCATCCCGGTTGTAGCTACAGGCACGTGATAGTGCTCAATCTATTTTAAATTATTACAATATCAATTATTAACTCCTTCACAAAAGCACCTGCAAATGCCCGAAATCAATTTAAGCCAATACGTTCTTATTCTGGAGCAATTCAGTTGCAGTTAGAGCAGCATTTATTGTATATAGCACCAACAGATTCTGCAGTGCTATACAATAAGGGATCACAAATATGAGACATAATAATAATAATACATGAGGAAAGGAATACATATCCTGCCCGTAGGATAACTGTCCTGTTAATTCAGCACTTTATGCAAGTGCTCAGCCAGACATCCTGTGAGTTTACAATCTAACAGACAGAGGTGTGTGAAAAAATGGCAGCAGAGGGAAGTTGCAACTGGTGGCCAGAAAGAATATAGCAGGGTTTGCATGGGAAGGAATCAAATTAATTTTGTTTATTGCAAACACAATTTGTTTGCTTATTGGGCTCTTGGTTGTGCCCCTTAAGTTCCTTTACATCAACCATTACAGCCATTGTGCTAGAATGGGATGAACTGCTGTGACATTTATGTGTCTCCTATCAGAGGCACATCAGACCCAGCTGTACTTTAGTAAAAGTAGCACTTTTTGGCCAGCAGATAGAGCTATCTGCCTGTCAAATAGTGTTTACAGTATGGGATTTTGCTTTAGGGATTCTACAGCAGAATGTATACTGTTTGGCTACTGTAATTGGTTTTCCATAAACCCACTGGTTCCTATGAGTGGTTTTGTGGAAAACCTGGCATTGAAGGGGGGTAAGAAAGCACAACTAGGTTGCACATCACTCACTTCCACGGCTTCAGCTCATGAAGTTCACCCTTATCTCTGCCACTGTCATAAAAGAAGCGAAAAACAACTTGCCTTTAAAAACCTGTCCCACTTGTTAATAGACTCCTGAATAAGTAAAATCTCTACAGTATATGCCTATAAATGAAGTGATGTGCTCAGTGTGGACTTCTCTATCAAAATGTGTCTTGCTTTTAAGGAATATCCTACGACTTGGCTCTTTTGATTTCTATAGATATAGCCAACAGTGAAACACACTTTGTATTTTTAGTTGAGTAAATTGCCTTAGTAAATTATATGGGAGGGCATAAGTGCCCTCTGCTATTAAGGAAAGTGTATGTTTAAAAAAAATGCTTCAATAAAGTTGGCCATTATATGATATTGCAAATATTCATGAGAAAATTTATGGTTATTATATGTTTGAGATCTAGTCCAATAAACCCAGTCTCAGTTGTGTGTGCCCTGGCATGACATCTACAGCCTGAAGCTTCTTCTTATCACTATTTCTGCTTTCTCAAGTCATCTAATGTTTTATGTTACGGTGCCTAGCTGCAGTAGGTCATCAAATAATCTAATATTAATAGATCTGCTATACTCAGCACATCTGTGCAAAGCAGTGATCGACACAGGCAGCAGAATAGTGGCGTATTAATGCATGAATATGTCTAAGAGGTCTTATTATCTATACCCGTAAGGTATATTATACTTGATTAAAATAACACAGCACAGTGATGCCTAACCTAGGCATAGAAGATGTTTATGACCTGCATTTCCGTAAATGACATCAAAATTGCTGAAAAATGGTTAGGAAAAGAAAAGAAAATATAGTGCATAATGCTGCTAATTATGGAAAGGATCCAGAGACACACAAAGAAGGATACTATAGCTCTTTTATAAGATATTACTTGCTATCCACAGGTTGCTGAATTTTTTCGTTCTTGATTTTTATATGTAAGGTCCAGGCAAACTCACTGTCTGTCTGTCTCAGGGCTTCCCGGGTTGGGGTCATTCATTAGTTGTACTCTTCCTGCAGTAGAGCCTAGTGGAGTAATCAACATGAGCTGCCATCTTCACTGTTAAATGCCCAGTCTGGATGTGTGCAATGAAGCAGTGAATATTGAAGCGGCACTCTAGGGTTAAAATAGGAGGATGGGAACAGAGGTGTTAAACATTAACCCTTAGACCAGGGGTCAGCAACCTTGGCTCCCTGATGTTTTGGGAACTACATTTCCCAGGTGGCTCAGTCACCCATTAGGCTGACTGAGCCAAATGGGAAATGTAGTTCCCAACACATCAGGAAGCCAAGGTTGCTGACCCCTGCCCTAGACCACCTCTGCATCCCTCTCCCATTTTACCCTTTTAGTTATTTTTGAAACTTTCCTTCTTCCCTGTGCAGCAATGACTTTCTAATCCCCCAGGCACAACATTCTCCTGGCTTGCAGGAAGCTGGAGTATGCCAAGAGGTCACAGGGTGAAGGGTGCATGACAAGTGGAGGAGGCTGGACCCTCCATTGAGCATCTAGCCAATCCAATTGCTGGGAGAGAGGGAGAAAGGACACAAATATTGGCGAATTGCATGCGAAATCCAGTGATCTTCGGCAGCAGTGAAATCCTCAATAGAGAAGTAATGGTTAATCTATTCAGAGAACACTGAACAGCCCCGAAATGTCAGTGAAATGCCCTGATGTTCGGTGGTTTCATTCGGCAGGTTTAATCAGGCGAATCCCATAAGTTTCAATGTTAAAAATATTCCCATTTTTTTTAATATTTGTTAAACAGTTTATTCTTTTATTTTATTTATTTATTTATAAAGAATTTTACCAGGAAGGATACATCGAGATTTCTCTCGTTTTCTAGTATGTCCTGGGTTCAAGAACATTGAATTGTTACAGTGTTACAGAAATACAAAAGTAATAAAATGCAAGATATTAAAAAGAAATCTGCAGCAAAAAGTCTCTTTATTTTTTTTAGGAATTTTTTAGGCATTTTTATGGATTTGTTCGTCAATTTTTTTATTATTATTTTAACAGACCTTTTTATTATTATTCATAGGACCTTATATATTATTTTCAGACATTTTCATCCAGTAGTCTTTTTGCAAACAGCTTTTAAAAGTTGCAGGGCCACATTACATTCTTAACGGCAAAAATCCTCACACAAAGTGCAAATCTTTGCACCAAGCGTTAAAGTTTTGCGCGCGCAAATCACCGTTGGAATTACAATCCTTGCGCGTTTTTTCATCCGCCGATCAATAGCGCGCGCAAACAGGACGCGCCCAAATGTGCGCGCAGTACCGTCTCGTGCAAAAATCTTTGTTAAGAGCAGTCTTTTTTCAAGATTAAGCCAATCAGAATTAAGAACCACACCTGTCTCACGTTAACAAATTGCATCTGCCACTGTCAATCAGAGCACATATGCTGCAGCAATAATACATGCACACACAACTTCATCCATTGTATTGGGTTGGTATGAGTTGAATGGGTCACTGTGCTTTGGTGCATTCCTTTTTATGGGCTTGGATATTTGGGGTTAGCCAGGTTGTTCAAATTTTCCATTAGCACCAGCTTTTAGGAGTTGCTAAAATTATGCGTGCAAAGGCCATGCGGTAATTACCGCAAATAGATTGTAATACCATCCTCGTACCAGCGCACATTCGCATTTGCGCTCATAATGTTAAGTATAGGACGCGCAAAGTACAGTAAATTCACACAGGTTCACCAGCGGTAGACAATTGCAAGCGGTTGTTGTGTTGACTATGTAAACGGGATTCGGCGCAAATGGTTTTACCCCACGCATTAATGATTATTTGCGCCGGCACAAACGTTGGCGTCAAGATTGCAATTTAGCCCGAAGTGTTTTCCGTTTTGTTTTTTTACCCGTGTGTGTCCGCTCGCTGTTTTTTTTCCGGTGGCTGGTCGGCACTCTGTTCGGAAGATCGTTGGCTTTTTTCGGATGCATTTGGCGCTTTTCCCTGCACTTCGGGAACCCTATGGTGAATGCTGGATTCACCGCAGGGTCAGGGAAATGATTCACCAAAGTGCAGGGAACGAAAGAGTACTGAAATTCTGGTGGAATTTTGGTGCTATTTCTTAAGCAGGCTTCAGAAACCCATGGACTCCATCTTCTTGGTTCACGGCTGGAGATGTTAATTTCTGCAGTTTTCTTTAGTATAAGACAGAAAGGAGGATTTATTTCAACTCACATTGACAGGCGGTGTCAGGAAAGCAGCTGAAATTGCAAAGTATTCAACTAAAATGGTAAAAATAAAAGCACTTGTCTGCAACAAATATCTATGAACACATAGACCTGCAAGTATCTATGGTTAAGGAATTTACCAGCAAATTCCAGATCTTTGTTTTTTCTATGTTTCCTTGCTTAGGTTCCAATGTGGTAGGTGAAAACATCCAAAAAAATAAAGAATTTCTGAGGTTTTCTTCTGCTTTGTGACTGTGTGTGGTTGCACTCTGTACACCTGCTGTGCTCATTATGAGGGGTTCCCACCATCCCTGTGCTGTGCTGACTTCCTGGGTCTGTACTTCGGCTGCAGAGCCGTAGCTAGCTCCTTTTGCACCCGAGGCAAAAACAGAAAATTGTGCCCCCCCCACATAATTTTAAAAATCAGAGTCCCCGACCAGTGGCGCAGTGCTAAGCCCCTGGATGCTCCCCGCGACCAGAAGCAGTGGATCGGACCACCCTTTGTACCCTACATATATAGTGCACACTTAGTACATGTACAAATACAGTACACACAGAATACATGCATGTATAGCAAAAGAACATATAGCATAATATACACCCCCCCCAGAATAATATACACAGCACTGAGCCCCCAGACTATTTTCCCCAGTTCACATGGATATTATTGACCCCAGCTCATATGGGTATATTTTGCCCCAGTTCACATGAATATGCCCCAGCTCATGGATATTGCCCCAGCTCTCATGGATATTGTTCCAGCTCTCATGGATAATGCCCCAGCTCATGGATAATGCCCCAGCTCATGGATAATGCCCCAGCTCTCATGGATATTGTCCCAGCTCTCATGGATAATGCCCCAGCTCTCATGGATAATGCCCCAGCTCTCATAGATATATGCCCCAGCTCTCATTGATAGTGCCCCAGCTCTCATGGACAATGCCCCAGGTCTCATGGACAATGCCCCCAGGTCTCATGGACAATGCCCCCAGGTCTCATGGATAATGCCCCCAGGTCTCATGAATAATGCCCCCAGGTCTCATGGATAATGCCCCCCGGTCTCATGGATAATGCCCCCAGGTCTCATGAATAATGCCCCAGTCTCATGGATAATGCCCCAGCTCTCATGAATAATGCCCCCAGCTCTCATGAATAATGCCCCCAGGTCTCATGGATATGCCCCCAGCTCATGGATATGCCCCCCAGCTCATGGATATGCCCCCCAGCTCATGGATAATGCCCCAGCCAGCTCTCATGGATAATGCCCCAGCTCTCATGGATATGTCCCAGCTCTCATGGACAATGCCCCAGGTCTCATGGACAATGCCCCAGGTCTCATGGATAATGCCCCCAGCTCTCATGAATAATGCCCCCAGGTCTCATGGATAATGCCCCCAGGTCTCATGGATAATGCCCCCAGCTCTCATGGATAATGCCCCCAGCTCTCATGAATAATGCCCCCAGCTCTCATGGATAATGCCCCAGCTCTCATGGATATGCCCCCCAGCTCATGGATATGCCCCCAGCTCATGGATAATGCCCCAGCCAGCTCTCATGGACAATGCCCCAGCTCTCATGGATATTGCCCCAGCTCTCATGGATATTGCCCCAGCTCTCATGGATATTGCCCCAGCTCTCATGGATAATGCCCCAGCTCTCATGGATATTGCCCCAGCTCTCATGGATAATGCCCCAGCTCTCATGGATATGCCCCCCAGCTCATGGATATGCCCCCCAGCTCATGGATAATGCCCCAGCCAGCTCTCATGGACAATGCCCCAGCTCTCATGGATATTGCCCCAGCTCTCATGGATATTGCCCCAGCTCTCATGGATATTGCCCCAGCTCTCATGGATAATGCCCCAGCTCTCATGGATATTGCCCCAGCTCTCATGGATAATGCCCCAGCTCTCATGGACAATGCCCCAGCTCTCATGGATATTGCCCCAGCTCTCATGGATATGCCCCCCAGCTTATGGATAATGCCCCAGCCAGCTCTCATGGATATCGCCCCTCCCCCAGGTCTCCTGGATATCGCCCCCCCCCCCAGGTCTCCTGGATATCGCTCACCTCTCCTTGCCGGCGGACGCTTGCTTCCTGCTTGAACGGCGCTGACAGGAAATGCAGCCGATCGCACTTCCTGTCAGCGGCCATTCAAGCAGGAAGCCGCCGGTGTTATCATTTCGGGCTGGGCACTTCACAGCTGTGAAGGGGCGCAACCATGGCTCGAGACCTGCTGGAAAGCTGCGGGAACGCAGGTTCCCGCAACCTGCGTTCCCGCAGCATTCCCGCAGACTCGAGCCATGGCTGCGCCCCTTCACAGCTGTGCCCGAGGCAGGCGCCTCACTCGCCTCGCCCTTCCTACGGCCCTGTTCGGCTGTGCTCATTATGAGGGGTTCCCACCATCCCTTTGCTGTGCTGAGTTCCTCCTGGGTCTGTACACCTGTTGTGCTCATTATGAGCGGTTCCCACCATCCCTGTGCTGTGCTGACTTCCTGGGTCTGTACTTCTGCTTTGCTCATTATGAGGGGTTCCCAACATTCCTGTGCTGTGCTGAGTTCCTCCATGGTTTGTACACCTGCTGTGCTCATTATGAGGGGTTCCCACCATCCCTGTGCTGTGCTGTGCTGACTTTCTGGGTCTGTACTTCTGCTGTGCTCATTATGAGGGGTTCCCAACATTCCTGTGCTGTGCTGAGTTCCTCCAGGGTCTGTACACCCGCTGTGCTCATTATGAGGGGTTCCCACAATGCTCGAACAAACAATGTTCATTCAATTCGTACTCCTGTTCAAATCGTACCTGCGGACCCTACTGGTGACTCCCATAGCAAATATTAATAAAAGGTAATTTAATTTCATCATAACGAATAATCGTAATTATTATGATAATAAAACAATATTAAACGAGCATTCTTATTTCATCCGATTCTGAATCTCCCATCGACTACCAGTCTCCCACTCCCATATTAAAAAAAGGTAATTTTCCCAACCCTCCCTCAGCAGCAGAAGAAAACCTCTGATTGGTCAAACAGTCACTTTTCTGTTGTAACGAAATTACGATTCGG
Source organism: Leptobrachium leishanense (assembly GCA_009667805.1). Lineage (NCBI taxonomy): Eukaryota > Metazoa > Chordata > Amphibia > Anura > Megophryidae > Leptobrachium > Leptobrachium leishanense. Next base: position 131,196,196 of record CM019066.1, on the reverse strand, counting down.
ATCCGAAATTCGTTAACGGAATTTCGTATTTTGGATCCATTCGGAAGCATAGCAATTCGTGTTTCGGATGCTTCCGAATCTACGAAATTTAGGAAATTCGTGCGAATTTCGATTCGTAACGAAACGAATCGCACATGTCTATTTGTTGTACAGTTCTGTTAATAAACAGATCAGGAAGAGCTGTTTATTAATGTTTGTTTGTGTAATGTTATTATATCCCATCCAAGAAAATACATTTCTTGTTGTGCAAACAGGAATTTACAACCAATTCCTTCTTTTGTTAATTACTATTGCAATCATTCAGTTTTGTTCCTGTATATTGCTTTAAAAATAAGCAATCAAAATATTTGTCTGAGTAACTAGTTTCAAATTCTACATTTGTAAAATGTTACTTATCAGCAAATCCTAAAAATAAATGCACCAGTATCTAATTTAAAATACTCATTAAACCGTAATTCCTGAGCCAATGCCAAAACAGCTGTGCTGTATGTATAAAAAGGAAAATATAAAGAATAAATGAAAGCCATTAAACAATATTCTAATTGGTGGGGATTCGAAAATAACAGGCTCAACTTAATTTTTTAAATATACAAGCACAATGAGCAAAGCTCCATATTTTAAGCAACTTTACTGTTGATTCAAGATTTTTTTTCAGCTGTTGAAGTGCATATCACATATGTTCCATCACAGTAACTTGCAACATAACGAATGCTCCGAAACTGATAGGAAAACGGAGCGAAGCGATCCAAAACTAAACTAAACACATTTTTTTGTTGTGCACATGTCTAATAAATATATTATACTTGAGTGTATGTTTGTGTTAATTTTTTTTTTTTGAGAAAGGATTTTACCAGGAAGGATACATTGAGATTTCTCTCGTTTTTCAAGTATGTCCTGGGTGGCGAGTATGTACCGTTAGGTGTCTTGCCCAAGGACACTTACTGGAGAGGTTGCTCGCTGGGATCGAACCCATGACATGCGAGTTTATAATTGCTATAATTGCTAGTTGGGGTATAGAAGTCTTGGAGAGTTCCCAAACTTACAGGGTAATTCAAAGAGAATCGAATAGTCAATTTGGTTCCTTTTGCCGATCCCATTTCGGCGACCCTGCGGTGTATTCAGCAAGCACCACAGGGTCCCCGAATTGCAGGGAAAAGTCGCCGCAAACCTGCCGAAAACTCACCGCAAAACCCAGCGAAGGCACACCAAAACTCGCAAAAACATCTGGATTAACCCCGCCAAAAACGCCGGAAAACCCGAGCAGGAGCCGATCACACGCAGCGCAGGCGCTGGAAAAACCCGACGCCGCAGACGAATGGAGTGAAAAAAAAATAATGTTCGCTTGAATGTTTGAAAAGTGAAAACGCTGTTTGCAAAGAAACTACTGAGCGAAAATGTCTGAAATTTACATATGAGGTCCAGGGAATGATAATAAAAAGGGCTGTTACAGAAAAAAGAAAAGACGTTTAAAAAAATAAATCTGAAAAAGTGTTTTGCCAAAAAAATCCCGAACAATGCTTAAAATATCCCAAAAAATCTATGAATAAAGAGACTTTTTACTGCAGAATATTATAATCAACGGTTTATTAGATATTGAATTAAAACGGGAATATTTTTACCATTGAAGACTATGGGATTCGCCTGAATAAACCTGACGAATTAAACCACCGAATGGCAGGGCAATTCGGCAACTTTTCACTGCTGGGTTTTGCTCTCTGAATAGCCGAAGCATTGCTTCTCTATGGGGATTCACTGCCCTCGAACAGGCACCGAACAGGCACTGTAGGTGCAGGCAATTCGCCAGGATTTGGCAAATTGCCTGCTCTCTGGATAGCCGAATGGCCAAGAAAAGTAACCGAACACTGATTTTCAGCGTTCGGTTACCTTTCAGTAGCCATTCGGATCTCTTTGTATAACCCTGATATATTTTTAGGACTTGACCCCTGGTTGTAAATACTGTAAATATGTGTATGTGTGTGTGTATAAATATATAGAATATATAACACAATATAGTGTATCAATGACACAGTCCATTAAGGAAAAGTACCATACATTCAGCTGGTGTGTTCCACCTTTAGGTGCAGTTGCAGTTCTGACCTTTCAGACAAAAGAACATTCACAGAGCTGTGTCTTTACCTTTAATCCAGGATTATACAAGGAAGTGACTTCAATATATTATTTAGTTTCATTGTTGGTTTGTCATAAACAATGTATGCTCACACAAATCACAAAGGGTGTTATCCATCATATCTACGTGAGCTCATAATCAATACAATGTTTATATATTAAATAAAATATGCATGTATGAATGGGAATTCTTATCCTGAGTTAATGATATTGAGCACTCATTTTCCCAATTTAATGCATAATGTGTAAAATATAAATGTAAAATGTAATGGCTGAGGTATAATTATACATCAAAATAAATACACACAATGCAATGTAATAATACAATTCAATGGTAAAGGAGCACTCCAGGCTGAAACCCCCCCTTTTTTTTACATTATATTAAACCTATTGCCCTAACTAGTCATTCAGTATATATATATATTTTTTAATGTTATACTTACCCTAAGAACAACACTTTTCCAACGGCGTTTTTTTTTTCCACTCACCTCCATCCTCTTCCGCTCCCGTCGTGGTAAACTTGGTACTTGGCTAAAGGTTTACGTACAAAGCGCGCATGCGCGCCTATCACGTAAACCACCCAATCAGCAGGCTTCCTCCCGGAATCCTGCTCATTCAACCACACATGCGTGGAGCAGTGCACGTTCACGAGCGGCTCATCTAAAAACTCTTAGGCGGAGGAGAAGGAGGAGGAGGCGGCGGCTCCGGCTCCTTCTCCTGCGCGTTCCCACGACTCTGCCGGAGCGGTGTGATGTCATCGCGCTTGTAGCGCGATGACGTCCCAGCTTTGCCGAGAGTTCCAAAACGCGGGACCTTGAAACCCTATCGGCTGATTGACAGCTGGGAGGGCGGAGTAAAGTCCACTGCTTCTCTCAGCAATATCAGCCGATCGGGAAAAGGTAGAAGGGGGGGATGGGATACTTCAGGCAATATGACCACCTTAAAAAGCTGTGTCGGTCATATTGCCTGGAGTATCCCTTTAAATAGCATTATCTATCTTTAGTGTCTAATAGCTAAAACCTGAGATGCACAGTTATCAAAATATTATTTTGGGAACTGTTGATATCCAATAAGCCCCCTGATGATTCGTGAAATTAATCATAATGGACTGTCTTTGGGGTATTTACCCTAAAGCTGACTTACCATATTCTGCTGTGTGGTTTCTTTTGTGCTTAGTATTTAAAGAGTCATAAAAAGTGAAAAACTGTGCCAACGTTGCCATCCTATTAACCCTTTCGCTGCTGAGGCTTTTCCCGCCCCTGTGCTGAGGTCATTTTTACCAGTTTTGCTCATCATGTTTAAACGTGTTTTGAAGGCTTATTTTAGTATATGACCCAGACATATTATATATCGTTCTCTCCGTCAGACTCAGTAGATTCATAATATGTCATTATTATATGTATACGTTATGTCATGTCTGTATATTATAACAAAAATGCAATAAAATATGTATTTTCAATAATTTACAACGTGTAAAGTGTTTTTTTTCACATTTTAACATGCGAGCAATTGCGGTTATATTTTGTATGGGGTGCGCTTGTTAAAAAAATTAGAGATGGGGTCTCGTTACATTTTTTTTGGGGAAAATTACGCGATTTTTAACAAACGCACCGCATACAAAAATCGTTAGTGCAGCATCATTGTTCACATTATAATTGAAATGGGAACAATATTGCTGCATTAACAAACCAAAAAAAAAAAAAAAAGTTTTTTTTTTTTTTTTTTATAATTTTTTTTTAATTTTTTTTTTATTTTTCATTTTTTTTACAAAATTTTTCACTTTCATGTTTGGTATCGTTGGAACGGCCATGCTCTGGCCGATCCAACCATACCAAAATTTAACCCCTAACTGCCACGGATCGGGAGATAGGGAGTTCATTGGAACTCCCTATCTCCACCGTTGGTGGCAGTTAAGGGTTAAGTCCAGGACTGGCGTCATCGTGCTACGCACGATGACGCCAGTCCTCAGGGGGAGTTCCCGGAGGCTTGGCCGACATCCAAGATGTCGGCCAGCTCCGGGAAAGGATCGCGAATCGGCGCTTTTCAGCGCCGATTCGCGATCCAGCTCCCCAGGGGTTAATGCCAGGCATCATTTGGAAGGGCAGGCTGTGCCCTTCCAAATGATGCCTGGGTTAACCCCCGCAGAGCCGCCGATCGGGAGGGAGAGAGGTCCGAAGGACCTCCCCCCCTCCCTTTCAGGCGCCTCCTCCGCACATGCGGGGGGGCGCCTGAATTAGGTGTCATCGCGCTGCCGCGATGACACCTAATTCGGGCGGCTGTGGTCCCGGATGCGCGGCTGACATCCAGGATGTCAGCCCGCACCGGGGGGGCCAGCGATCGGCCGGAACTCGGCCGAACGCTGACCCCAATGGGAGGACGCGCTCAGCGCGTCCTCCGCATACCAGCGGGAATGCTGAGGACGCACTGAGCGCGTCCTCAGCATCGAAGTGGTTAACCATTTTAATTAGTTTAAATCAGGCAGGCCACTTATGCCAATGCCCATTCTCATTACGTTCATAAACTTGTTATTGTTCACTACTAGCTTAAAGGTTAATCCAGACGTGGACCCCGTGCTTTTGGTGCCTAGAGAGGTATCACCTTTGCACTCCTGAAGAGGCCAAATCGATCCTCGGGGTTGCTGTATCTCTCATACATAGGGGATGCCCTTGGCATGTCAGTTCTGGCTTCCTTTTTTGGGTGATAGCAGTCTGATTTTCATTTGATATATTCTTCTCTGTAACAGCACCATCAAGCTCAAATCTGAGTGGGGACTCAACATAGGTCAGGCGTCAGGCCACTAGAACTGGTGCCTATTCTCGGTGCTCTCATAAACCTTACTTTTGCTCACTTTTTATTTTTTAACCAAACACTTTACAGGGGGTGTCACACCCCACCATGGAGTATAGTTAAAGTTACAAGTTTTTATAAAGCGGTAACGGGTTCCGCAGCGCTGTACAATGGGAGAGCACAAATATGAGACATACATGATACCTAAAGAAAAGACAACCCTTCCTGTAGGATAGCTTGTCTAGGAAATACAGCACTTAACAAACCTCCTTGAGCCCAATGATCCCTAGCACAGACCTGGAGTTTCGCCACATTCCCCATTTCTCACAGATATATCAGTGGCAAAAAGTGTCCTTATGGAAAACTGTATCCTCCTAAAGGAGGGGCCAAGGCCTAATTGGGTTAAGTTGACTATGTGTGGACAGTCTGTCAGTTATTCACTGTTCACTACTTTATTGTGTGGTGCATCCACCTCCCCAGATCACCCAGGATTGCTCACTGTACCTCATGATATCAAGTACTTGTATTGGTGCTGTGTTGCATGATTCAGCTGATCTTGGTAAGAAAATTAGCAATTTCCATTTGGCAATTTCTTGGAATTGCTTGCGGATGTTTCACATACTCTGCTTGAAATTTACATCTTGTCAGACATAGTTCATTTGATCGGTGTACTCTGTAGTTCCTGGAAAACTTGTTCCAGTAGCTCGTGTGGATAGTAGCAGAATCTAAGGACTTTGGGAGGCGTGAAACTGGTCACATGTAACTTCTATGTTAGGTGGCACACAAAGGGTGAGAATCATGCCGTTCGTCCTTGGCATGAGTGTGTTGAAGACATAGGACCAGGGGAGATAGAGCTCCAAAAGCAAAGTCTTATTTGACCAAGTAAGTCAACTGTTGTGGCAAAGACACTTCTAGCGTTAGTGGTTTGGTTGACCGCCCTTGATACTGAGTTCGTTGTGCATAGAATGGAGGTTAAAAAGAATGTGCATTCAGGTTATGAGCAAAATGAACTTTATTTGTACTTCAAAAAGCAAGTAGCTATTCAGTAGAAGATAGGTGTGTTAATAGGTAGAGCTGAGATGAGTGTGTGTGTGTTTGTCTTATTTAACAAACAGTTTAAGGTTTTACGTAATGTCCTGTAAGAATGATCTCCCCATTGTAGGTACTTAGAGTGCCCTTTTAAATTTTCATAAGGTGCAATGACTCTCCTGTGCTGACATCTAATGTAAGTGGAGACACATTGGCCCTCAACTTAGAAGGCAGTTTAAGTTTATTGTTGTGACAATGGTGACTGTAATGGATACTATTGAGTGGTTTTTGCATTTGGATAGTAGTTGTAAACAGTGTTTCTCAAGACCTGACAGCAGATCATGTTTCTACTTTATAAGTATATAATAAAAAGCCAGGACACAGGGAATACTGAACTTTTCTACCTTTCGATTGAATGAATGTGGTTATTTTCAGGCATAGTGAAAGGCTAATACCTTTCGTGGTGTTGATAGGTGAACCTGGCTATGCATTGAATAATAGACATGTGCATTCGTTTTAGTACTAAAACGATTTAGTCAGAATTTTTGGATAATTTAGTTTTAGTATGACTCAAGAGAAACGAAACTGCTCAGTACAAAAAACGAAAGAAACTAAAATAAAATGCACTACATTTTAGTTTCAGTCCTTTTTGTGATATTACATTGATGAGTGAAGGAGACCAGCAATGAAGAGCGCAACATCGCAACATCTGAAGTTCTGCACCCTCCACATGCCAATGCAGTAGGATGTTCTATACAGAGAGGGGGCATTAATTAATGCAGGAGGATGTTCTATACATTATACAGAGAGGGGTCTTAATGCAGGAGGATGTTATATACATTTTACAGAGAAAGGTATAAATTGAGGAGGATGTTCTATACAGAGAGGGACATTAAATAATTCAGGAGGATGTTCTATATATTATACAGAGAGGGGTATTAATTAATGCAGGTGGATGTTGTATACATTATACAGAGAGGAGTATTAATTAATGCAGGAGGATGTTCTAAAACATTATACAGAGAGGATCCTTTTTTTTCAGCCTTTTAAATCCAGTGGCTGTGAGCGCTGAGATCGGCTGCTTGTTACATTATCTCTCAGTACAATAATCAGGCTCAGTTGTTACAGTAACTGACTGTAACAGTGGTCAGATTTTCAGTAAAACAAGGAAATAATATTGTTCTAACCTCTTATATATAAAAATATTATTTACTAGTTTTACTGAAACTCTGAGCGCTGTGATGAGCAGCAGTCAGTTACTGTAACAGCTTTGCCTGACACGGAGCAGTATTACAATGTTGGTGCTAACTTAACCAGAGCTGTTGTAAACTGAAAACCTCCATAGGCTATAATGGCTCTGGGAAGTTTACAACAGCTCTGGTTATGTTAGCACCAACTATGTAATATGGCCCACATTGTGCTGAGAGTGAGAGATACTGTAACAAGCAGCGATCTCAGCCCTCTGAGGAGCCACTACAATAGTAATTGTATCCATTGGTTTTCGGATGAATGAAATTAGTTTTCATACTAAAGAACTGAAAACGAATTTCTTTAGTAACTAAATAAATTGCATTTTAGGACTAATCCATTAGTTCAAAACGAAATTTTGTGCTGTGCACATGTCTATTGAATAAAGATAGGTGATGTCTTTTGATGAATTTTCTGATACACTTTTGAAGAAAATTATGTAACGCCTCTTTTTGATAGAAACTTGATTCTCATATTAAACTTTGGGACATATTTTCAACCAAGTTTGTGTGTGTGAATATGTGTCCTCTGACTACTCGTATAGGGTGTGGTCCAAGAGGAAGCAGTAGGTAGCGGGGGCACCATTTGAGGTCTTAGGGGCCAGGACCAGATATTGCAGCCGTCACATACATAACGTAAATTCTATTTGTTTATACATTGGTGAAAGAAACACAAAAGCACTACATAGCAATAACCCATCTGTAATAAAGTTCTGAGGGCTGTTTTCCAATCAAGTCGTTAAGCTAACGACTGGAGCCGGTGCTATCCATAATGGCCCCATTCCAATCAAGCTTTGCTTGCGGCTTGTTTATTGTTCATTAATGGCTCCGGGAACTTTATATAGGAGCCATTCATGTGCGGCCATAATGAAAACAAGCTTTTCCAACCTTTCTCATTCTTCTCATCTGGAGACTGAATTTTTTGGGAAAAAAATACTATGACCTGGGTGTTAGGTGACGGCGCTTTGCCTTGGAGTTTCCAATCTCACATTTTATGAGAGCATTCGCACATTACTCAAACAGCAGTAATTTGTAATGACCACATAGAAAAAGTAGAGACAATGCAGTGTTTCCTTAAAAAGGTGCACTAGTGTCACCTGTGTTTAATGTATAAGATGAGCATCAAATACAAACATTTCAGGTATGAAAGCTTTCTTCAGTGTAATGCCCATACATTGAAGAAGGGTTCCATACCTGAAATGTTTTGGACTTTATTTGACCCCCCCCCTCCACAACTATTCTGTAATATATTTGTAATAGTAGAAAAATCCCAGTAAACTGTATCCAGGATTTCAAAGCATTAGAATTTAGGCAGTGTTTCAAAATTAGAGACTAGGGGCACTATCAGCTGCCCTGAGCTACCTTCCCCTTAGCTAACACACTAACTGCCACACATTAATTAATATTAACATATCACTTGGTCCTAACATTAGTTACTAAGAGCTGGCGCTACCTAAAAAAGTTAACGACAGTACAGAGCTGTAGGTGACGGATTCCTCTGCTGCAGAATCCATTACCTGCAGCTCAAAACCTCCTCAAAAAACAAATACTCACCTCTTATCCCGCGGCGAGAACAGCGGTCCGATCTGCTGCTTCTGGCTACCGGGAGCAGAGGGAGACTGGGGAAGAAAGTCCGTTGTCTCCCTCCGTGATCACTCCGCCGACCGACAGGATCTGGATCTCACGAGAGGTGAGATCCTGCCAGTCATGTGACCCGGTAGCACGATCCTCCATGGAGTGCTATGGATTACATGGAGGGGATGCTGGGGACAGCACTGCAACGCTGCCCCTAGCATCCGCGAGTTTAGCAATCGCTAAGGCCAGGTGCACACGAGCGCACTTAGTGTGCCCATACGCACGCACTTACCGGCGCCCATCGCAGCCATGTGATACTGCGACGGGGCCGGTCACACGCTTGTGCTCGCACAGCAAGTGTCCGCCTAGAAAGCCTCCCGGTTGTTGCGCTAGGATGCGCATTGACGGGCTGCAAAGTGCGATCCTCCATAGGAGGATCGCGCTTTGCAGCGCTGAGGGGGGGCAGGAGGGTGTCGAGTGTAAGGAACGTCAACTCTCACGGACGTTCCTTCCACTCTGATTGCGCTTGTGTGCACCCAGCCTAAGGGGCAGGCTGCCCGACTCAGTGCCTGCCCCGCGATCTGCTGGGGAAACCGGGACACTAAGGGTAAATTAGTGACATGGTCTAGAGCCTAAATGTAAATTAATTTTGTTTGGAATAAAAAGGAAAGTCCTTTGCATTTCTCTTGTGGAATACCATATCGACTATACTCAATGTCGGGGCACCGAGTATAGTCTATCTTGGTAGTGAAGGGGTTAATTTGTGCTCACTTTGCTGACAAGAAATATTGAGGGTTATTCAGAGAGAGGTGAAAAGCAGGAGAATGACTGGAGAATTTAAAATTCTAGGTCAAAATAGCCAAACCAGAAAAATTCTCCCTTTCATCTCATTTTCCAAATCGGCTATTTTAACCTAGAATTTTCCATTCTCCAGTCATTCTCCTGCTTTTCACCTCTCTCTGAATAACCCTGATTTTCATAGTTGTGGACACAAAATGAATGGTCATCACGTCTAGCTGAGGAAACGTTGGCTCTGCCCTGGTCTAATGGATTTAAAAAATTGAGGAATATAATGCAATTAAATAGGTTTGCTCATACATTTATCGGAGATGCCTGGTGCAGTAATGCTTGTAAAACTAAAGGGTCTATTGAAAGAAAGGTGAAACTCAGGAGAATGACTGGAGAAGTGAAAATTCGAGGTCAAAATAGCAAAACCAGACAAATTCTCCCATTTATCTCACTTTCCAAATCGGCTATTTGGTCTAGATTGTTCTCTTCTCCTGCCAATTCTCCTGAGTTTCACCTTTCTCTGAATAACCCTGTATTAATAGTATATCCAACATTGCTGCCTGATCTTTTTGTCTGATATCGTGTCATAATGTCAAAAAAGATATATTTTTGGAGAGGGAATCTGTTCTTTCTCAGGTTCCCATCTAAGTTACTATTTCTTAGACATGTGCACAGCACAAAATTTCGTTTTGAACTAATGGATTAGTCCTAAAATGCAATTTATTTAGTTGCTAAAGAAATTCGTTTTCAGTTCTTTAGTATGAAAACTAATTTATTTCATTCATCCGAAAACCAGTGGATACAATTACTATTGTAGTGGCTCCTCAGAGGGCTGAGATCGCTGCTTGTTACAGTATCTCTCACTCTCAGCACAATGTGGGCCATATTACATAGTTGGTGCTAACTTAACCAGAGCTGTTGTAAACTTCCCAGAGCCATTATAGCCTATGGAGGTTTTCAGTTTACAACAGCTCTGGTTAAGTTAGCACCAACATTGTAATAGTGCCCCGTGTCAGGCAAAGCTGTTACAGTAACTGACTGCTGCTCATCACAGCGCTCAGAGTTTCAGTAAAACTAGTAATTAATATTTTTATATATAAGAGGTTAGAACAATATTATTTCCTTGTTTTACTGAAACTCTGAGCGCTGTTACAGTCAGTTACTGTAACAGTTGAGCCTGATACATTGTACTGATAGATAATGTAACAAGCAGCCGATCTCAGCGCTCACAGCCACTGGATTTAAAGGGCTAAAAAAAAGGCTCCTCTCTGTATATTGTTTAGAACATCCTCCTGAATTAATTAATGTCCCTCTCTGTATAGAACATCCTCCTCAATTTATACCTTTCTCTGTATAATGTATATAACATCCTCCTGCATTAATACCCCTCTCTGTATAATGTATAGAACATCCTCCTGCATTAATTAATGCCCCTCTCTGTATAGAACATCCTACTGCATTGGCATGTGGAGGGTACAGAACTTTGGATTTTGCGATGTTGCGCTCTTCATTGCTGGTCTCCTTCACTCATCAATGTAATATAACAAAAAGGACTGAAACTATAATGTAGTGCATTTTATTTTAGTTTCTTTCGTTTATTGTACTGAGCAGTTTCGTATCTCTTGAGTCATACGAAAACTAAATTATCCCAAAATTCGGACTAAATCGTTTTAGTACTAAAACGAATGCACATGTCTACTATTTCTCATTAGGCTATAGTAGTTATAGAGAAGGTGTGCTGCTTATGTTGTTGCGGCTGGCATAGGAAGAATAATTCCAAAGTAATAGCTGTTCTCTGTTGCCATGAGTATAATTGATTCTATCCTTGTGGAATTTACACCTACAAATAGTGTTTTCTGGTTTTTTTTCTTGTTTATATAAAATAAGTACACCAGGGACATTTGTGGTTAATAGTTAAACAGCGTGATGAATATCTTTTAATATCCTAGCTGTGTATAATTACAATTACTCATAAAGTACCTTATATTCTGCAGTGCTGTACAATGGGGAGGACAATAGAAAAATAAAGTAACAAAGAGGAAAAGAGGACCCTGCTAAAGGGGCACATATAATCTAAGGGCATTGGGGTGGCACACAGAGGTGATGGTAAATTGCTAGTGTTCCATGCCAAGGAAAGTGATGAAATGATTATCGGGACATACGCTGGTCATCTAGTTTCTTCAAATGTATATTGTTAAAAGTCATATTTTAGTTCAGGATTTTCTCCTGATGAAGATAGCACATGCTATCGAAACGCGTTGAGCATGTTTTCTGATATGTGTCTTTCCTAAGATGTATTTGTTGTTTTTTAACAGTTGGGGTGCCGTCCAAATCCCTGTTTTTCTGGGTTTTTTGTGTCTGTTATGGGTCTAATTGGTGAGTGATTGTTTGAATATCCATTCATGTGTCACGTTACCATTAGTAGATACCGGTCTAATTTGGTGATATGTCCGATTTCACCTTGAGCGAGCATTTCATTGTATATTCTTTTTATTCTCTTGACCGAGTTCATCTCATATATGGTCTTTTTCACATACTCCTTTGGATCTATTGTATCCCACCGACATTCATTTCAAATGCCTTGTTTATGCTTTTTATGAGTTCAATGTGTGTTTTTCTGATATTGTTTATTATTTAATAAATTGTGTTTGGGACGGGGACACATATCCCCTTTAGTAACTCTCCTTGCACTTTGTTGTGCTGGATTGTTATAGGTGTTTTTTCTATATACTTTGGTGGGTTAGGCCCATAGGGTTGTGGTGTTTGGCATCACAGAGATAGTTTCCTTGCGGAACTATATCTTTTTTGTGTACCAGGATTTGCAAACACACTGCTTTTTGCTTTCAAACAGTGATTACTTGTAACATTTGAAAAATATGCAAATTGTAGACATGCAGTAGTTCTAATAATAAAAAATACATTAGGGGCTATTCAGAAAGCACAGAAATTTTGTGCTTTCTAGTTCGGCGCACTTCGGTGCGCTTCAGAGATTCCATTTCAATGACCCTGCAGTGAATTCACTATTCACCGCATGATCACCGAAGTGCGGCGAAGAAGGAGTTGCCGCAGACTGCCGAAATGATCGCCAAAGACCTCCTAACAGACCGCCGAAGTGACTACCGAACGCCGCTGAACTGCAGAAAAACAAAACGGAACTCTGCTCTTCTTCTACTAGGTGTTTAAACCAATAGAAATGCATTAAAATGTGTTGAAATAATAAAAAAAGGTCCTTTGAGAAATAATAAAAAGGTCTGTTACTGAATAAAAAACCACTTTTTAAAAAAATTAGGACTCAAAAATGTTGTATAAAAAAAGCAAATAATACAAAATGTTGTTCTAAAAAATAAATAAATAAAAAGGCTTTTATGCTGAAAATGAAAAGTATAAATGGTTGAACAGTAAAAAAATAAAACCCATAATATTTTTAACATTGGATTCTATGGGATTCGCCTGTTTAACCCCCTAGTGACCGGGTGGTTTTACGCAAATCCGTCCTTTAGTTCCCACTGCTGTTTTTACGGTTTTGCGCTGCTAGTGTTTAGGTCAAATTTTCCTCTTACTCGTTTATGCAACCCACACATATTATACACTGTTTTTCCCGTCATTAAATGGACTTTCTAAAAATACCATTATTTCCATCATATCGTATAATTTACTATAAAAAAAATATGAAATATCTTGAAAAAATGGTAAAAACACCCTTTTTGGTAATTTAATCCCCAAAATCTACAACCACCAAAAAAGACGAAATAGTTTAAAAATTTTGTCTCAAGAATAGAAATACCCCATTTTTACATGTTTTTGCTTTTTAACCCCTTCACTGCTGAGCCAGTTCACCTATGTGCGTTGAGCTCATTATGACTAGACATGTGCACAGCACAAAATTTCGTTTTGAACTAATGGATTAGTCCTAAAATGCAATTTATTTAGTTGCTAAAGAAATTCGTTTTCAGTTCTTTAGTATGAAAACTAATTTCATTCATCCGAAAACCAATGGATACAATTACTATTGTAGTGGCTCCTCAGAGGGCTGAGATCGCTGCTTGTTACAGTATCTCTCACTCTCAGCACAATGTGGGCCATATTACATAGTTGGTGCTAACTTAACCAGAGCTGTTGTAAACTTCCCAGAGCCATTGTAGCCTATGGAGGTTTTCAGTTTACAACAGCTCTGGTTAAGTTAGCACCAACATTGTAATCCTGCCCCGTGTCAGACAAAGCTGTCACAGTAACTGACTGCTGCTCATCACAGCGCTCAGAGTTTCAGTAAAACTAGTAAATAATATTTTTATTTATAAGACGTTAGAACAATATTATTTCCTTGTTTTACTGAAACTCTGAGCGCTGTTAGTAAGTTACTGTAACAGCTGAGCCTGATACATTATACTGAGATAATGTAACAAGCAGCCGATCTCAGCGCTCACAGCCACTGGATTTAAAGGGCTTTAAAAATAAAAGGATCCTCGCTGTATAATGTTTAGAACATCCTCCTGCATTAATTAATACCCCTCTCTGTATAATGTATACAACATCCACCTGCATTAATTAATACCCCTCTCTGTATAATATATAGAACATCCTCCTGAATTAATTAATGTCCCTCTCTGTATAGAACATCCTCCTCAATTTATACCTTTCTCTGTATAATGTATATAACATCTTCCTGCATTAATACCCCTCTCTGTATAATATATAGAACATCCTCCTGCATTAATTAATGCCCCTCTCTGTATAGAACATCCTACAGCATTGGCATGTGGAGGGTGCAGAACTTCGGATGTTGCGCTCTTCATTGCTGGTCTCCTTCACTCAATGTAATATCACAAAAAGGACTGAAACTAAAATGTAGTGCATTTTATTTTAGTTTCTTTCGTTTTTTGGACTGAGCAGTTTCGTTTCCCTTGAGTCATACGAAAACTAAATTATCCCAAAATTCGGACTAAATCGTTTTAGTACTAAAACAAATGCACATGTCTAATTATGACCGTTTTATGCTCATTATTTTTAGATGACAGTCTAAGTCCTATTTAACTAAACCCTCTTCCAGACAAAAAATTTTTAAAAAACAAAATAATTTTTTTTTTATTTATTTATTCTATTATTATTTATTTATTTATATTTTATTTTTACACAAAATTATATCAAAATTATGTCAGACATAACCCTCTAGCTGCCATGGATAGGGAGATAAGGGGATCCATAGGATCCCCCTATCTCCGCATGGCAGCTAGGGGGTTAACTGGCCCACTGACATCCTCACACATTTGGTGAGGATGTCAGTGGGTGGGGGGTGACCCGGAGGCTTGGCTGACATCCAAAATGTCAGCCACCTCCAGGTTTGAATTACAATTTGCAATTTTGCCCACCGGCTCCTGCCCATGACATCATCACGCAGCGTGATGACATCATTGCATCTGCCGGCCCCCAGGAAAAGGCGAGACAAGCTTCCAGCTTGCCAGACACGCCATGGGAGCCGGCAAGGGAGTTAAGTATCGCCGGAGGGAGGTTAGGAGCCCACTGACGTACCGTGTACGTCCACGGGCCTAAGGGAGACCCGTGGGCAGGACGTACAAGGTATGTCAGTGGTCGGGAAGGGGTTAAACCTGTCGGATTGAACCACCAAAAATCATGGCATTTTCCCAGCAGTTTGGTGCAGTTCGGTGGTCTCTGAATGGATTAACCATTACTTCTCTCTGGGACAATTTCACTGCTGCAGAAGGTCACCGACCTGCGGTGAACTGCACCGTATTAACTTGTCAATTCTCCAATATTTGGCAAAACAATGCTGTTTCGATGAGGAAACAAACTCTCTGCTAAAAGTCTTACCAGAGAGTTTGTTTCCTGCTCGAAACAGCATTGTGCCAATTCTCCACTTTTTAAAATATTTAATTGCCTTTTCTGTCACCCATCTGGCAGGGTATGGCATACAGCTGCGGTTCTGTTCTTTTCTTTGTCAAAAGGATCCTTCCCATACAGTTGGCACATCTGCTTGTTCTAGTTTCTGGTTTTATGTAACAAGTAGTGCTCGCTTGCTTTGCTACATAATCACCCTATCTATTCTGTGCTCCATGCACATTTTTAGATTTTAATTCCTAAATTCATATTTGCTTATTCTAAACTTTATTAATTTCTGTTTGAGCACTCATTTAATTAATTTCATTTATTACCTGTTCAACAGAGTTTCTCTGCAAAGTCTAGATGTTCCTTTATGTTTCCTATGTTACTTATGTCATTCTCTGTAGATTGCTTTTTAAAACGTCTGCAAAATTGAATAAACCATGCTTAATAATTTATATCATCAAGAACCAAAGATCCATTACTTTGAGATAACCGTATCTTTATATATATATATATACTTCCTCCAGTGGCCAATCAGCACTACTACAAGTTAATCCAAAAATGTGCCAAAGGGATAATGTGCAGTTATATACAGATACAGTTGTGACTATATTCTGTTTTGATTGTAAGCTCCTATGAGCAGGGCCCTCTACACCTCTTGTTTCCATCATTTGTCTGTTTATCACGTTCCCTTTGGTTATTGTAAAGCGCTGCGGAAACTGTTTGCGCTATATAAATGATGACGATAATAATAATAATAATAGAGTGGCATTAAAAACAAAAAACTCCAAATTGTGTAGCTAGACAAAGCTGAACCTGGTGTAAGTGCTCCGTTTTCAACAATTCTGCCACATTCCAGCTCTTCCTATGGAACATTTTGGGCCCTATTACAATCTTAACGCTAGTGTTAGCGCTCAGATATGTGAGTGTTAACGCTAGGTTAAGTGACTTTAGTGCAAGCCCCCCATATTACATCTCTGACACTAACGGGTTAAAAAATCCGTTACTGCATCGGTGATTGCGCTAGCTTTCACAAGCTTACTGTACTTTACGCGCCCTATACTTAACATGGGGAGCGCAATCAGTAATAAGCGTTTGCAATCCTAACACTAATTACCATGAAAAAGTTAACCACAGCTAGGAAGCTGGTGCTAACTGATTGCGCTAAAATCAGATACTCACCTCTCATCCCGTGGCACGATTGGTGGCCCGATCCGCCACCTCTGGCCGCTGGGAGTAGAGTGAGACTAGGATAAATAGTCCCCAACCTCCCTCCGTAAATCACTCCATGACCCAATCCTGCAAGATTGCGCAGGACTCACAGCCCGGCAGCACATCCCTCCATGGAGTTCTATGGAAATATATGATTGAAACCTAAATAAAAGCTTCACAGAGTGTGGAACGAATGTGAACTCCATTACGCATGAAAAATATTAGGGGAACTGCATTTCCAAGCATTCTCTTGATATAAGCTTATATGACTTTAATTGTGGAATACATGATACAGATTTACATCTGGGTTTCACAATCAAACATTGTGTGAGTAAAAATTATGACAGGGACTGGATTGTGGTTTTCTTTTTCCCCTTTTATGTGTCACATATTTTGCGGCAGTATTAGCACATAATTTTTATTGTTGAAGTCCCTGGCTAGAGGAAAATATACCTCTGTTTATGTACCTGTAATAACATGCCATTTTGTAATTTTAACAAATACATTTTCATACAGAGCTTTTTTCAGGTGGCCTACTTTTCTTTTATTTTTATGGCACTTTAATTTTAAAAATAATGCATTAAAGGTCCCTACCATCTAATGTTATAAGTGCAGTGCTCTTGAAAGTGTTACTTTTTGGGGGATTTTTTTGTTTGTGTTCCTGATCTGTTATTTCAACATATAAAGAATTATATTCTGATGCAAAAATTTAAGGTATATCCTGTATTGTTACTGTAACTTCATGATGGATTTTTTTCTTATGAAGTGGTGAAATACCATGTGTGATATAGCCACTGGACACATGGATCAATGCGTCCGCTTTTCTTTATTGTGCAGCTATGGACTTGCAGAGTACAGCAGGAAATACAACAAATATGAAACAAACGACCTACTTCGTTATGCGGAGGCCAAATAAACATTCAGAATTCCTGTCTGAAATAATGGGCGGCTAAGCCGTTTACCAATCAGGGAAAAGATAATCAAATATACATTCCTTCTGTTCAGGATTGCGCATTGCTTCTTATTTATTAGGCAAATACTCATGAATTCCAGGCCTCTATTTATTTTTGCATAGCAGTCACTATCATTACAGCTTACTAACATTCAGTGCTTTGGCCACACTTTCTATTTTGATGTGGAATTAAATTTCTGTGGTTTTGTATGTTCCGAAAAAATAATTACCAGTCCTCATATCGCAATAAAACTAAATGTTAATTATTCCTGCATGTATGTGTATGCGTGTTCTTGTATGAATGCACCTCCGTAATAAATTTTAGAAAGTTAGTGTTGCCAAAAGCCAAGTAAAAGCTTACCTCGTGTGGTTCTTTAGAGGATTGACGCAATGGTTTTTCTGTTTCTTCCTTGTCTATGTTCTTTCACCATGTCAAAGACATTAAAATAGTGTTTATTCCTGTTTTAGTAGAATATATTGTGTGTATATGTTGTAAAGTAATATGAAATCCTAGTTGTGCAAACCCTTTCTAAACCCTTCAGTATCCATTGTGAGGCCAGCTCCAGTGATCTAATAAAAGATGTCATGACTTCTTTCAGGTAGTAGGTGTGACCATGAAGAAAAAGTGGCTCAGTCTTCCAAAAAGTGACTTGACCCCTATTTTGGTGGGTTTTATTTTATTTTATAAAAGGAAATATAGCTCACTTGCATGCACAACTATATATATATGTGTGTGTTTCTTCGAACCGGTTTGTCAGTCAATAGAAATTCTAGTGTTTGACCATAAAAGCATGCTGGTAGCATAGATGTAGCCTTATGTCGGGCAATCCATTAAAAACGGAATTGTTGTAAAGTAATAATAATTCCTCTCTTTTTTCCAGGTTTGGTGGTTAGCAATTTTGTAATTCGTTTTAACACACTTTCCAGGAAAAATAATGTTAAAATCAGGCCATAAATAACACAACACTTGCAAAGGGCATATTTTAAAGCAGCATTTGTTAAAAAATATGAAGGTCTTATTCTCCTACCAACCTAGGGCATACCATTTGGCATATGTTCTGTCTCGTGCAGTACTCTGCAAACAGGTACTCATGGAAATACCGGTACTTGTATTTCATTAGTGTTGCCATTTTACCATGAGCTTTCAAAGTTGAGCTCTTGGTGTTTAATTCTAAGTAGTAATACTGCTAGAAAAATATGAAGCATCACACCCGTCATTATTGCGTTACTGGGTGGGTGCAGTAATGTGATTCTCACAGTAATTCAAATTATAACTAAAGAACTCTGATGGACTATATGACCTCTGTGCTCTTTCTGGTAACGGCAAATGATGCAGCAACTTGAGTTGGGAATAACTAGTAATCCTAAAAGGTAAGCATATATATATTATCCATCTATGATTTTATTCTTATTTTATTGTGAACTGTGTCCAATAAAACATATTTAGAAAAGAAAGTAATTTCACATTTATGAAGTCACTTTACAACAAACTTTTTCAAAAAGTATTTTTTTATTTCTAGTGCTAGTGTTTAGATTAATGATCAATTTTGGAATCATTTTATTCTCACGGTAGCAGTTTTTTATGTGTTACAAGGGACAAAGTTACCATAGCTTAAGAAAAACAAAACCCACTAGAGGCCTTGGTGGTATCTCTACTTTTTTGTCGCTATCATTCTTTGGCTGTTGTTGACAAGACAAAGTCATTATTCGCATGGAACCCTTAAGGACTAGACTGCATAGCTGTGCAAAAACTAATGGTGTTTTACGATTTTGAAGTGCAAACAATTTGGTGCTGTAGTCAAGGCTGAAGATTATGAAGTAATGAACCAGCATTTTGGTGGCATCGGGAGGTTAGAACTTCCAGATATTGCAATGTTACAAATAATGACAACTTTGGGTGAGTGGCAATACATTGAAAATGTGGAATGAGATTTACTGAAGCCGTCAGCAGTTAAGGGGTGGAAGACACAACAGCTCTGTCGTAGGCTTAAGAAATGTTGTGCATGGAGACAAAAACAGATTTTTTTGGAAACCTTTTGCCTGAAATTTGTTTCGATTCAGACACTGCAAATGTCATTTATGTCACAATTTCCTAAGCCCATAATTTTTGATTCAGACTTGTCCACCTCCCTTCAGTTTATTATTATTATTCATGAGTGTTATCTATGGTGGGGTACCGGACAAAATCCCTACAGCCAGCTTCCCTAATGCCAACATCCCGACCGCCAACTTCCAGACAGGACAACTGCCGGACATCCCAACTTCCCTACACGGCCAACTTCCAGACATTCAAAATCTCAGCGGCTAACCCTAATACTAACACCCTAACCCTAGTTTTAGGGGGGTTAGGGCTAGTTTTATGGGGGTTATGGCTAGGTTTAGGGGGGTTACGGTTAGGGATAGGTTATGGGGATAGGGTTAGGGCTAGATTTAGGGGGTTAGGGTTAGGGCCAGGTTTAGGGGTTAGGGTTAGGGCTAGGTTTAGGGAGTTAGGGCTAGATTTAGGGGTATTAGGGCTAGATTTAGGGGGGTTAGGGTTAGATTTTGGGGGTTAGGTTTAGGGGGTTAGGGCTAGATTTAGGGGGTTGGCTAGATTTAGGGGGCTATGCTTAGGGGGTTAGGGATAGATTTAGGGGGGTTAGATGTACGGGGTTAGATGTGGGGTTAGGGTAGATTTAGGGGGTTAGGGATAGATTTAGGGGTTAGGGCTAGATTTAGGGGGTTATGGCTAGATTTAGGGGGCTATGCTTAGGGGGTTAGGGATAGATTTAGGGGGGTTAGATGTAGGGGGGTTAGATGTAGGGGGTTAGGTTTAGGTTAGGGCTAGATTTAGGGGGTTGGGCTAGATTTAGGGGGTTAGGTTTAGGGCTAGGTTTAGGGGGTTAGGGTTAGGGCTAGGTTTAGGGGGTTTAGGGCTAGGTTTAGGGGTGTTAGGGAGTAGGGTTCGGGTTAGCCGCTGGGATTTTGGATGTCTGAAAGGTGGCCGTCAGGGAGTTGGCCGTGTAGGGAAGTTTGCCGTCAGGGAGTTGTCTGTGTAGGGAAGTTGGCCGTCTGGATTTTGGCATTAGGGAACCTGGCTGTAGGGATTTTGACCCAAACCCTCTATGGTGATATTAAAGAAACTGAAAATAGAGAAGAATAGGAGACCGGAGAATAAACCTTCAGCTACTCCAGTTGTCTGAGGTCTTCGAATGAAGTGGTGCCTGCAATGGACACAGAGAAAGACTAGTTGGAGACATAGAATGCTTTGCCTGCAGAGGTCATTGTTTCAGAGCCCAAGTTTGAAATAGGTTTGGAGAAGAACTGGGTAGTTCAATGTCATAAGCAGATCAGAGGTCAAACAGAAGAAGCACTGAAAAGTGACTTTTGCTTATAGCTGAAATCATTATAAGTCAGGGTCATAAGTCAGAGCATTTTCAGTGGAGTGAAGGGGTTGAAAAACAGATTATAAGTGATGGTGTGCTTCAACTTCAGTAGCCAGGGACAAAGAATGGTAGAATAATTGAGAGTGGTTATAATGGTGTGTATTTGGGATATGGTTTTTATTAAGGTGCAGATTTTGTTGTGGAAGTAGTTTGCAAGTTCTGAGTCCTAATATTGTGCAGTGGAAGCCAGTGGAGTGGCTGGAGGACACAAAAGAGATTGGTGGGGAAGAAACGTTGTGTACCTATCAAAAATTGGAAAAATATTAAGAAACATTAGTAGGACTGTTTGACAAGGTAAAGGGTGTAAGTAAGTGTGCTGAATGAACTAGAAGTGCAGAAAATTAGTTCAGTAGTGTGATTTCTTCAAGAGACTTTCTGCAGCATGAAAGCTTTTTTGAAGGGTAGTCATTGATCTCAGATAATTCAAAATATTATACTATGGACTTTAAAGCTTCATTATGGGACTCTTTCAGACTTTTAGTAAAGGGGGAAGTAATGTAGGCATGTTCAAAATATGTACTAAATTCAAGAATTTTATAAACCAATTCTTTCTCTGACATCAAGATTTTTCCATCATGAGCGGCAAAACAGATTTTGCCACACACCCCCACCACCATGTTACACCAACCAAATATTGTCTTTGATATACAGTATGTTCCCCTGTCACTAACACTTCTTTTTTGCATTATCTACTGTGATCCAGCACCCTCACACGGCACCATAACACAGTTCTCTAGGGCAATCACAACCACTCAGACTCTTTAACGGGTGGTAGCTTACATGCTTTATTTGAGCAGCATCAAACAAAAAATAACACAAAATAATAACCTGGCTCACCTGAGCACTAACACTCCCACCTCAGGAGTTGCACCATCCTATGTCTCTCTATGTCTCTCTCTGTGTCTCTCTGCATCTCCCAGGTAGGAGCTGTTTATCCCCTTGATTGCCAGGTGGGAGACTACTGCAGCCTTAACCAAACAAACTCTACATTCCCTCCCGGGGGTTAATGCTGTCCCTTAAAAGAAAAATTCAGGGAATATACAGACAAATCCATGCGCCATATCACACACTTTCTGTTGTTTCCATTCCCCCATTTTGTAGCATCTTTTATGGCTCCTAACCTTGCCTTGCCCATTAATTCCTTACTTGTTTCACTAACCCTCTGTTTTCTCTATATATCGGCTTCCCTTCTGATGTTCCTCTTTCTTGAGCTTCCCTCGCTCCCTACCCTTTCTCAGTCACACATAGACAAACCTAACATACCAAAACTCCAACACAGATAGTCATCAACAGAAAAAATACGTAGAGAACAAGAGCACAAAGACAAGAAACCCTGACAGATGCACACGGATGCAGTGATAGAGACACACAGACTATCAGTGCTATTCAGAGAGAGGTGAAAACCAGGAGAATTGCTAGGAGAATGAACAATCTAGACCAAATAGCCGATTTGGAAAGTGAGATAAATGGGAGAATGTTTCTGGTTTGGCTATTTTGACCTAGAATTTTCACTTCTCCAGTCATTCTCCTGGTTTTCACCTCTCCCTGAATAACCCTGTATGTGTCAGTGTTTCTGTCATTGAGACATTGGCAAAGATGACAAAAACATTGAAAGACACAAATACAACACACTGCTTAAGACACAGAAACACTAGCAAAGACAGCAAAAGACACAGAAACACAGAAAGACACAGTGACAAAGACATTGACAGTCACAGATGCTGAAAGATATACACACATAAAATGACAAAGACAATACTATGAACATTGTAGGTTGATTATGGGACTCTTGTATACCATTAGTAAAGGAAGTATGAATACAAATATGTTCAATATATATGGTATCATGTTTTCCATCACACAAGCCAAAACAGATTTTGCCACCAACCATACCAGTCCAACCTAATATTTTCTTTGATACAAGTTCCTGTAGCAATAACACTTTTTTCCATTATATCCATTTTCTTTACCTTCATCTCCCCAATTTGTACAACCCTTTGTCTCCTAATCATCCCTCACATTTTAAAGCCTTACTTATTTACCCCTAATGTTTTTCTCCCCACCTCAGCTTCCTTTTTTATATTCAAAGAATAACAAAGACAATGGCAAAGACACTGATATGCACGAGAAGACACCAACTCAACACACAGACAGTGGCAATGACACATACAGACATATAAAGGGTTTATTCTCTAGCCACCATTGTAGCAGCAAAGTTCACTGTAATTGCAAGCAATGGTAAAAATCACCATTGTTGTATCTATGGTGGACTTTGGCTATTCAGAAAAGCAAAAATAAGCTACAATGGGTCAGTTTGATGCAAACCACAGTGAACAAAGGTACCACCATTATTCTTCAGTTATCATTTTTTCACCATCGCATGCATCAACAGTGAATAAGCGTTGGCAATTTTAAAGTGTCGAACTTCATTCAACTATGATAGAAAATTCAATGAAAACAATAATAAAAACAATAGTAGACAACTTTGACTGAAACAATGATGGTAACTATGGTGAAACATATGCTAAAAAAAATTGGCAGAATCTACTGTAGAAACACTGATGGAGCAACCATTGAAAACTACACTGAGAACTATGCTGGACAACTTTGGTATAAATTACGGTAGAAAAAACTGGGAAAACTGGGAAGAACTACAATGGATGCTCCCTTTATATTTAGTTCACCTCATTTTCACAATAGATGATCCAACATAGTTATTCAGAGTTCACCAAACTTAATCCACTGCTCTTTTAAAAAATGGTGGTTAGTGAATAACCCCTATAGATACTGACGAAGACACAGAGGAAACCTAACAGCTCCGACACAGTTATACACACAGAGACAAAAACAATGACAGCCCGATGCAGACATTGCCTACCACACTAACATTCACACATAAAAACATGACACCGCCCACAAACAGACTCCCCACACACATACATGCACACACACAGATACTGACCCCCTCCCCATTCCTCGCTTGTGCATTGCTTAGTGTGGTTGGTGATTGTGGGGGGCCCTCTCACCTACCATCTTTTGGCCCTAGGTACCAGTAGCATTGCCAGGTGCAGTGAGAGCTTGCCACATGGCACTCAGGCTCAGGTCATTTGTGCAAGCATTCACATGGGCACTGCTCTCCCTGTAGCATAGCTGGTGGGCAAAGCAGCAGTAGGAGTGTGTGGTAGTTTCCTGCGACATACCACTCTGCAACTGCTTGTTTCAACATAGGAAAGCATGGGAACATGTTCCCTTGCCTCCCTTACATCAATGGCTCACCGCCTCCATCTAGCCAACACTAAGCACGTTATTTTATGTATCCACCAGTTCTATTGATTTCAAGTACTGGGTCGTGTGAATCTGCACAAACCAGCTGAATCCCACAGCTGATCTTACCTCTTGTGAATCCAAAAAGCTAAGACAAATGCTGCTTTGCAATATAAAGTATTGGTTATTACTAATCAACATTTTTAGTAACACAAATTAGTCTTCACCAAATGTTATTCTTCTTCTTCTTCTTATTATTATTATTATTATTTTAAAGCATGTCTTCACTGTGTGTTTCTATTTAGAGGATTTAGTAAACCAAGTCAGTGGTGGCTGTCATTGTTGTTATTATTAATCTTGTTTTTTTCCATTGATGTTTAGCCAGTTCGGCATCCGATGGTGGATAGCCATCACAGTCTTAAGCTATAAACTGCCTGGGGATCTTTCACACTGTAGCCACATTGTGAAGTAATGTACATGCAAAAATTTAAGCACGAGCATGAAGCACAAATCTAATGTCTATTCAGTGCATTAATGCATTCAAACTAAGATGTATTGGAGGATTTCACTTGGAATTGTTCTTTGCTAAATCTGGTATATTTTAAAGAAAGGCTATGCCATGTTCTACACGGATAAAACTTGTTAGTTTTTTTATATTAAGTTTAAAAATTAGTGGAAAGATTTTCATCTTGTTTGAACTATCGGGTGTTATTGTAATAGTAATTCATTAAGAAATCAATGGGGTAAAAATAATTTATAATATCTTTTCATTGTCTTCTGGGAAGCTGTTTCGAAATACAAAACAAAACGACCAGATTTATCAAAGAGTAGAAACAGATATTGACAAATAGAAAATGTGCTAACAATTACATTTATTTAAAATAAAGTTTAAATTGCTATATATATTGTTTGATTTTTTTATAACATGGAAATGTGCTTGTAATCAGTGCGTAAATGATTGTTACTGGGTTTAAATGTGTCATCCTAGCAAAGACCATTGTGAGCTACTGACAGTGATTGATTAATTGGTTATAATTTGGCTTTTTATATTTTGGGATGTAATCATTCAGGGGTGAAAACTATGGCATGATTTTAGGTATGTTGTTATGTTGTGTGGTCATGTGTAAAGAGTACATTTAAAATTATTAGCTTCTGGAATCTCTATATACGTTTACAAAAGAAAATATGGGACTACGTAGTAAGTAGTACTTACACATGTAGGGCAATATTACAATGTTGGTGCTAACTTAACCAGAGCTGTTGTAAACTTAAAACCTCCATAGACTATAATGGCTCTGGGAAGTTTACAACAGCTCTGGTTAAGTTAGCACCAACTATGTAATATGGTCCGTAGACGGTTGGTGGCCATCTACTAGCCCATCTATCTATTTGTACTTTGCATTGGGCCACTTCCATTCTATAGTTTCTGAGTGTATTTAGGTTATCTTTATATATAAATACATTACTGTATATCTATTCTATATATGACACAAAGCTGCACAGCATTGGCTTCCATCTGTTCTTGGACGAAGGTTCTTGTAGCTTTTCTCCAAAGACAGAGAAGAGCTGGCAGGTAATTAACAAAAAATGTGTGCCTTGTTCAGTTTGTGCCCTTAAAACTTGTTCAATGTCTTCAATCTTCAATAGTTACATTAAAACAAACTAATTTATCCATGTCGGAATTATTTTGCTAAAACAGTTTCCTGGAGAGTCATTGTAGGAAGATCTATATATATATATGAATATCTAGCCTGGAGAAACATCGGGGTTTCTCGATAACAAATTGAATATCGGTTGAAATTATTCTATTTGTTGATTGACTACCAATGGACAGTGTCACGTAGGAGATTGAACCCCCTCTGCAGATGCGGTAGAAATCTGCCTTGTGGCCAAGCCCCCACACTTTGCCATTCCATCATTAGTTCAGTTAAGATAAAGGGGAGCGATAGAAATGGCACTCTTTGTTTATGTGCTTGTTTGCAAACGTTTTGTTTTGTTGTGGTATAGTGTGTGTGTGTGTGGGGGGGCTGTCAGTTGATAATATGTTCTAAATTATCTTCATCACAAATCTTTAACCCATTAACCCTAACACTGCCATTAGATCACTATGGTCCCGTTACGGGACCGAATGGGGGTGTATTCTGGGGATATGTAACAAGTTCATACTGTCCTGACACAAGTCATTGTTGATTTCACTGTTGTAGGGGAAAAGCTCTAGGGCGGCAGATAAGGCTGTTGCCATGGTGATGAAGGAGATACCGAGGCAGCCGTCTGCAGAGGAAAAGCCCCTGCTTACTATGACGTCACAGGTGGGCGCCACCAGGTTACCATGAAACTGACACATGCAGCTGGCTCTTGGTGGAGAATGAGTGCCAAAAATACCTTGTGCGCTTGACAGTATTTTAAAAGAATTTAAATGAAATTCACTTTGAATGCTTGCGCTATTTATTATCTTCTGTCTCAGAAAATAACAAAATCCCATCAGACGGTGACACGTAATTAAACAGAAATCATGATATCAGATACACTCATGGGCACAAAATGTATATGTCAGTTTCCCAGTACAGTCCTTATTTGATTTTACGTGATTCGTATTTGCAATGTTTTCGTTGTGCAGAAATGAAATGGAATAGAAAATAAAAATTAAAAAAATCAAAGTGATTATTTTATAATTCATTCAAAACAGGCAGTGGAAATTATAATCTACTTTTTTTTAAGTTTGCTAATTGTATTGATTTAAGCAACAGCGATTAAATATATGACCCTGATCGTATATGATTCCCGATTACTTTTTGCATATATTTAGAGTATAGGATTGCCGGCGTTTGTTCATAGCCAGTAAATCTTAAAGGCCAATGTAATCTTTTACCATCTGTTATTTCTATTTCAAGTCGTTATCGTTATAGTTCTATTTGTTGCCTAGTACAAATGTATTGTATTTTTTGGTATTTTTACTTTCTGATAAGCAATTCAATCACATATGCATGAATTTGTAAAAAGACAAACATATAGAGATTTTAAAACTCATGCACTGGTGTGGTAATAATAACAATGGTGTGAATATATTGTCTTATTTATTGCCTTGTTTTAATCTTAAAATACTTTATTATTTGGAATACCATGAATGAAACACACTGAGAGACTCTGTAACATATGCAACATTCCACAATGAGTATGTAAAAGTGCACAATTGGGGCCCTATTACTTTGATAACGCTAACGTTAGCACTCACCTGTGTGAGCGTTAACGTTAGCTGTAGGTGCCCTAGCGCGGGCGAACCATATTACAATCCGAACACTGACTGGTTAAAAAACCCGTTAGTGATTCGGAGCTTGCGCTTTTCAGCACGAGGTTACTGTACTTTGCGCTCCCCATGTTAAGCAAAGGGAGCTCAAAGTGTTAATTAGCACTAGGATTAAAAAAGTCCTGATGCTAATTACCGTCCTGCTGCGGTTAACTGAAAAGTTACCCACAGCTAGGACCTGGTGCTAACGGATTCCACTTCTGCAAAATCAGTCAGCACCAGCTGAACTCCCCCCTCCCCCACAATCACATATTCAACTCCCATCCCGCGATGAGAACAGCGACTCCATCCACTTCTTCTTGCCCCGGGAGCAGTGAGAGACTGGGGGAAAAAGTCCCCCATTCTCCCTCTCTAGATCACTCCGCCAACCTGTCGGATCTCAAGACGCGAGATCATACAGGTCACGTGACCATTAGCATTAGCCTCAATGGAGTTATATGGACTCCATGGAGGGGATGCTCGCGGCAGCTTAGCGCCGCTTTATGGTGCAGGATGCTGGTTTAGCGCTTGCACCGTAATATCACGCTTAAATGGGGACGCTAAGGAGAAACCTGCAGACACAGCTTTTTCTCCTTAGCGTCCCCGTTTTAGCATGAAGATTGTAATAGTGCCCTTGGTGTTTTGCACAGTAAATTCTTCAGTTACCACAGTTAGTGTCAAAGCACAGACTTCGCAGTATTGGAATCTACCCTAACCAGAAAACGGCCACAATACTCATTGTTATGTCTAGGGGCAATGAGGTCTAAATGGAATTTGTCGTTCAAACCCTATAGTTGTAAGTCGTGCATGTTATTAAATGAATTGGATTAGAATTTAAATTCTAATCTCTCAGTTTAGAGCTCAGCTGAGCCTGGATAGAAATGCTGATTTCAGAGTTCAAAGCAAAATGTCATGGACTCGGAGATCTCTTCTGGTACAACCATATCAACAATACTTATATCATAGCTTTAATATGCTGTGCAGAAATTTCCATACAACATAGATGAGCACGGTCTGCATCTCATCTCCATACACCTTTATGTCAGTCTGCACTTGTTGGACTCGATTTAAGATTAGCCTTTATCAATGTAATTGCAGAGCCAGAGTCTTTGCACCATTACCACTTCATAAAACAAGAATGAAAAAGTGGACAACACTCATACACCATTACCACAAATAGGTAACGGATAATCTATTGGAAATAGAGTTCTCTATTTTTTGTCCTTAATTTGGGCAGATGCTGCTGACAATCTCTGCGCACTTTGACTCCATGGAGTTGAACAATTCCTACGCCAGATTATGTCTGCACAATTTCGCAGGATGTTCTGCGGGAAGGACAACAGTGAATCAAGCCCTCCTATTCTCTGAAGTACATATTGGGTTTCTTAAACAATTTTTTTTTCGAGTTAAGTTATTTTGCTGATGTAAAATCACATAACATCATCTTTTGGCAGTAGGTATTTTTTCTGTTCAATACCAGCTGCAGAAGAGAAAAATAAGTGTCTTTGTAATCACTCACTATGCTTTGGCCGCCTCAATACATGCACTTCCTATACAGAGTACAGCAAGAACAAATGTATAGTTGGCAGCTGTAACACATGGACTACAATGTAAGCTGTTAAAAAGCGAGTGGGAAAGCGGTACATTGATGGTTCAACTTGAATAGGGCCACTTGTTTCTCTATAAATCCCTTGAATAGGCTTGTCCCTTCCTAGTTTTGGTGGGATTCATTTGACAATACAGAGTGAAAATGAGAGGGAGTTTGTTTCATTTTTCAAACACAGAATTCTGACCATGGGCCCTATTATAACCCTGGTGTAAACTTAACCAGAGCTGTTGTAAACTTACTAGAGACATTGAAGTTTATGGAGTTGCTAAGTTTACAGCACCGCTGGTTAAGATTACACCAAGGTTGGGATACAGCCCATTTGTTTTAATGGTTTGTTTCTCAATGAAGGAGGTTAAAGAGTTAAAATATTAAAACCATTTTCCCAACCCAAGCAATTTCTGTCAATCTTTGCAGTAATAGCTCTTTTTCCTTCCTCCATCTCCCAAGTAAGTTGTATTATTTCAGAATCGTGTACTCTAGAAGTTTAGGCAATGCAGCAATATACTCAAGGATGAGTGTATAGATGGGATAACGTGGAGACGTACTCCTCCTTCGAACTGGATTAAGTACAGATTTATTTTTTTATTTAACCTCCCTGGCGGTCTAATTTTTTGAAAATTTCGTGTCTAAAAGTGTCTCAATTTGTTTTTAAAGGAAACGTGTTTTTGTACATAGTTAGCCTGTAATAATTAGGAATCACGCACTGAAATCCGTGAAATAAAGAGTCCTTACTGGTAAAATCCTTTAAAAATAAATAAATAAATAAAAAATAGTAAATACACTGAGTCCGATAAAGTTTGAAACACGACATAATAATTTATTATCCCAAAAATAATTATCCAAAATAATGCAAATAAATTATATTCAATAAAATACAACAAAAAACACTGAAATCTGTCTGAAAACAAGGGTGAGACTATGTATGGTCTGTTTCTTATCCTGTAGTGCCACCTAGTGGCCGTTCATAAACATTGCATATTGGATTATACAGTGTATTATAATTTTTTCTAAATTTGCTGCTGGTCCCACCCCCCTGCATCGTGTGACTCACAGGGAGGCTTACCAGGATGCAACTCGCCGCAATCACACTGCGGGGGACAGCCAGGGAGCACAGGAGGAGGTGAGTATGCATCCAGCCCGAGTGTGGCTCGGGGTTACCTTTCGCGGTAGTGAAATTTAACCCCGAGTCACACTCGGGAATACCACCAGGGAGGTTAATTACTAAATACACGAAGGCTCAGAATTTCTCTAAAAAGTATTAATTTCAAAAGTGCTCTGCTACCAGCCAGACAGAGATCCTACTTTCCACTTCTGAACCCACCGTCACTTGCCCACACCCACTCCACAAGTGCGATGGCCCTGGGACTGGTTGCTAGGAGTGTGTTTTCAATGTCAATCATAGCCCTGGTATAGCTTTTAATATTGCCCATGATGGACCCAACTTTTCTGTGGTGACCATTGTCACAGACCATGCCCTTGCAGATTCAGTAGGGGCATGATCTGCTACACCTTATTTTTCACTGCAAGTCACCAAATTTCTACTCTTGCCACGTCAATTGCTGCTCACCCAGGAAAATGGGCAAGTGAAAATTTTGAGCCCTGAAATATATCATAGGACAAAAGAAAAGTAGATTAATGGAGAAATGAAAAATATATATATTTTCTTCTTTCTTCATAGTAGCTTTTTATGCCACATTTTTATTGTGAATCACTTAAAAATAGAGTAGACATATCAGTCATCTGACTATTTTTTCCTGCGTGATAACTATTGAGTTACAGAGATCAGCATAAATGTCAACTGATGCTATCCACAGGAAGAAAAGGATCATTAGTGCATGACAAAAGAATAGTCACGAGCCCACCAGAAGAGTGAACAACATGTGATGACATAACAACGTGATGATGTATTATTACGCATAAAAGGAAATTAATATAAAATTCCTGTTTCTTAGCATAAAATTGCATTCCAGAATACTCAGTAGTATTTAGCCATGTGACTAATTAGCACCATCTGTTAATACCATCTGTTGCATATATTCAAATACATTGTCACACCTATATTTGAAATATGTGCAATCTATACAATATTCTACATTACGTCTATTAAGACTCAGAGAGAACATTTACAACCTTGGATAATGAGTAAAAAACATTAAAGCTCACTGCTAAATCTAGAAATGAGGTCTCATGAGGAACTCTTAGCTCTGAACTTATAAAAATCATCAGAATCCACTGCCGTGAGGACCACAAGATTGTCCTCTTTATAGGTTTCAGGGTTTGACCCCTCATGAATAAGTGTTAGGTTTGGATCGCTGCTCTGACAAAGTGGTTAAATTGTAAAATTAAAAATGTCAGGTTGCAGATGAACCACAAACAGTGAAGTATAGAAATAGAGTAACCTCGCACAGTTGACCTCCCTAGATTAACCAACAAGAAGAAGAACTTTGGAAGCCCTTTCTTCATGAATCTGGCTCCTCACTTTGAGATTCTTTCAAGTCTAATTAGGACCTGCAATGTCATTTTTGTTAATTAAACTAAAAAATCCACTATAAGCATATATTTTATTTTAATTTCAGCATATTTTATATTTATTTCCAAGCCATCCTGTATTTTCATATCTGCAAAACCTGCAGTTTTTATATTTATACTTTAAATGGGTGCATTAATTAACCCCTCTACTACCATTATCGAGCAAACAAATTCTTCATAAACACGTGCAGCTGCCCCATCATCACGTTTACTCAATGTGGTCTTAATGTGGAATAGAGCAAAGGAATTCAATTTTTGAAATCCATTTTTTCTTCAGGGAAACACATAGTCCAAGCTTTAATGTAAATGACGGAGCCCACTGCCTGTCATAAAGGTCTTACCTGCAGTGAGCATATACTAAGCAACGCCTTCATATTTACTTTCTGTGTGGGTAACAAAGTCATTTTCTATAAAACCTCTGTGTCCTGCCAGTGATTTTATGGAAAAGGAGTTAAGCTACAATAGTTTCAAGGTAACGAGCACTATTCCCTAGTGAATGCTAACTGTAACATTCAGGTGAGCAAGCGTTAATGTCAGGATAAGTGACTTTAAAGCATGTCACCATTCATCCTGCAGCGAGAACGGTGGCCTGATCCGCTGCCTTTGGCCGCTGGGAGCAGTGAGACTGGGGACAAAATGTCCCTAATCTCCGTCCGCAATCACTATGCGGCCCTGCCGTATCTCGATCTCACAGGGCACGATCTCACAGGGCTCGCGGCCTGGCAGCGCAACCCTCTATGGAATCCTATGGACTCCAGGAGGTGATACTTGCGATGTTGTGGAAGCACTACTGCGAGTATCCCCCAGGGTAGCGCTTGCTTGTGGGGTAAGGTGCTGAATTAGCGCCTGCCCCGGAATATGGTACCAAAATGGGGACGCTACAGGGAAATCTGCAGGCAAACGTTTTCAACATTAGTGTCCCCATTCTAGCACCAGTTTAGGAATATGGCCCAACATAGGCAGTTACAAATAGTTTTTTATAGACACCAAATCGTGGTATGGTGATATAGGGAATCTTATAGTTGTCTCTGAGACTTTTACCTCACAAAGAGATCTTTAGTGATACTAGCCCATCATCTCTAACCTGCTTTCAAATAATCCTCGTACTAGAACATTTTTAGTTATTGTACTTAAAACATTGCTTTTTGGAATAATTATATTCAGAGCCAGGGAACACTGACAAAAAGACACCATGCATGCAATTTATCCAATCTCATGTTTACAGAGTACATTGTCATCGAGTCATTAAATCATTTTGTATCCTCGGTGTGTATGATTCTTTATCTGTAGCTGTACTTCAAAATCATAGACTCTAGTACCTAGAGGAACTTTGTTTTTTTACACATTTTACAAATGACAACTGAGATTTATACGCACAAAGTACCTAATCAATATGGATAATTAACCCTTTTTAACCGAATTGTGTTGTTTTAAAGACTATGGACAATATACCAAGCCTGGAGTAAAATGAACCAGAGCTCTGATAAACGAGGCTACTATATAGAGTGTAATGATTCTGGGAAGCGCAATGTCAGGCTCTTGTTCAGTTTACACCAGGCTTGGAATCTAGCTCTATCATTCTTTTATCTTGGCTTTCTTCAGCAAAAAAAAATGCTTTCATAACAGTAAAAATATATTAGGAAGTAATTAATATTGTGTAAGTCTCCTTTTGACCATCATTATACACGGCGCTGCATATGTTAGGATGCAAAGTTATACCCTCACAACTATCTCTTTCTAATTCTACTAGGTGAAGACAGCCAAGCAGAAAGCTAACCAAGTAAGTGAAACCATAGCATGTGGGCTTTTGGAAGTAAGTCTATTTCAATTAGTTTTTTTTTTTATTCTATGGATAGTGTTTCTAGTGAGGTTTATAATTCAGTTAACCTATCCATAATCTGGTCATGAATGTATGTGTGCATGACTGCCTGCCTGCTTGTCTTCCTTTCTATCCATTCTTCTTCCAATGTGTCTCTCTGATAAGCTGACTTGCTAAAGACGCTAACTCTTTCTTGCTACTAAAACAAAGATGTCCTTTCACCTCTTCTCTGATTGGTTTATTCTAGTGTAAACATGTGTACACAATTGACCAGTTAGTGAAAAGTCTTCTTTGATTGGCCAATTTGGCAACGCATGGCCAAACTACGTGAACCTATGGGAGGAGCTCCATATTAGGGTTGGCATATGGGGGAAAGAGGGCCCCCCTTTTGCCATTACCCTGGCGCAATGGTATTCTTCTAGACAGAGTCGCATAACATCGCACCATTGGAATATGCCGCAATGTTACGCAAGCCCAGCCTTGCTGCTGGGCAGACCATGGCTTTCCAGGCCAGAATGCCCTACTGTGAGGACCTCAGATCGCACTGTCCCACACCATGATCTGCCAAGCTTCGGGTAATGTTGGGCACATCGTGCCCATACCAAGGCTTATTGAATCCCGCCCTAAGTCTTGCTCAAAGCTAGTGATAAGAAAATAGTGGATGAGGTAATGGACTTGTTACACCATTCCACGGAAGTGTTTTAAGTAAATATGGGACCTCTGGATTGCATGTAATTTCTGACCTTATTTATTTTTGTTATTTCTACTTTCTTCCCTTATGTCTCTTTATGTTACATCATGCCTTTCTGTCATGAATTAAATTCCTGTAAATGTGTCTTTATTTGTAGTTTGTAGCTCGCACTTTATCCTGTTTTGTTTGCTGTGCCTTCGTCTAAAAAAACTCTTAAAGAATACAGGCTTTTGGATTTAAAATTGGATTTAAAACTTCGAATATCATATTGAGCATGAAATGCTGCCAATTCTTATAAGACCTCTGGCACGGAATACGTTTGTACATCACTGTAAACAATAATCCACCTCTCAAAAAAATTCTGCAAAATAGTATTGGTCTGCAAAAGTTAAACACACGTGATAAATTATGAACTTCCCCTTTAAGGAGACACTCAAAAATGGCTTCTTTTTTTTTTTGCTCAAACCATTATTAAGATACCATAACAACAAGTCCTCCTTTTCTTCACACAAATACATGGTTCATTACACATTTCAAACGCATGAAAGTGTAATAGGGAAATTACAGCTGTACAACATGTAGACAGGACAGGAAAGATGTCCATACCTAATGAAGGCTGTGCATTTGGTATACCGCTTAATTCAGCCATTGACTTTCTACCTACAATATATGGATTCAACATACTTTCCACTCACTTCCCAACAGCATGTACATATTTATTTTATGACCAGGAAACCATGGAAAGTCTTATATTGATAATCTCACATACACTATATTGCCAAAAGTATTCGCTCACCCATGCATATGCTAGTCAAGGCAGGTGAGCGAATACTTTTGGCAATATAGTGTATCTCTAGATATCTACTGGACACATATCTGTCATATTTCAATTTTCATATTTCATATTTCAATGCTCTTGAACCCAGGACATACTTGAAAACGAGAGAAATCTCGATGTATCCTTCCTGGTAAAATACTTTGCAAATAAATAAATATTCACACACAAGAATAGTTGGTAAGTGATCCAAGGAGAGAACTCGTTTGACAGATTTTTGGTTGTTGACATAAGGAGTTATTCAGAGAGGTGCACTGCACTTGGGGGAATCGAATTCCCCGACCCTGCAGTGAATTCAGCATTCTTTGGAGGGTTCACGAAGTGCATGAAAAGGTGCCGAACAGATCCGAAAAATCATTGAAAAATTGCCAAAAATCCGCTGTAAGCCCCCCCAATAACCCACCGATATGACCTGAAAAATCTGATCGCTCCGTAAAGCCGCATTTAACCCGCCAAACGTACCCGACGATTTGCCACAAACCCGCTGAACCCGTCCGAAAAAAGTAGACGATGAACACAGCTACAACTAGCCGCCAGAAAAAGGTGACAAGCTGACGAAGAGGGTAAAAAAAAAAAACTATTGAAGGAAAAAACTGTTTTCAAAAATAACTACTGGACGAAAATGTATGGAATTACCCTATAAGGTCCTAATGAATAATATTAAAAATGGTTTGTTACAGAAAAAAAAAAATATTTGAAAAAAGTTGGACTTATTTTTGACAAATAAAATCACGGAAAATGGCAAAAAAATCTAAAAAAAATTTACTTTTTGCTCTAAATTAAAGAAGAAATGGTTTAATAGATATTTGGTAAAAATGGGAATATTTTTAACAATGAAACCTATGGGATTCGCCTGATTAAACCTGCCGAATGAAACCACAGAACATCAGGGCATTTCACTGACATTTCGGTGCTGTTTGGTGTTCTCTGAACAGATTAACCATTACTTCTCCATGGGGAATTTCACTGCTGTCGAAGACCACTCTATTTCACTGGCAATTCGTCAATATTTGGCGAATTGACAGCTTTTTGAATAGTCGAATGGCCACGAAATTGCACCGTACGCGGAAATTCACTGTTCGGTGCAATTTCGGGACCAGTTCGACTCTCTCTGAATAACCCTGATAATGTCAGCTTTGAATCTCTTTTTTACAAAAAAGATGATAATAATTTCAAAACTGGGACTGGTGCTCAGAGTGTCCGTTTTAAATCAAGATTTTGACTTGATGACTATCCATATCAGAATCATTTTTAATCATTAAGTTAGCGTGCCCTTGCATATTATTTTCCATTTGATAATGGAGGGTATAGCTATCATAGTGCATGTTAAATGATTTCACTTTGCATTTATTGTTATAGAGTGTACAAAATATCTGTGAACCAAATGTAGAATGTCAGGAAGCAGTACTTTTCGGTATCTTAAATTTCCATGTTCATTCATATCAGATCACGCTATTGTGCAACAATGAGCTTTTGCCCAAATGGCTAGTCTTTCTTTGGTACGTAGTAAAAAAAAAATACACAATAACATCAAATAGTCTATCGGTCAAACTTTCAATTTTTAAAATAGCAATAACTAATAATATTCTAAACATGAATACATATAACATAAATGTTGATAGTTTTTTGTTTTGTGTTTAATTATATGTTGATGGTAGTGCGTACGAAACAGTTATTCCCAACGTCCCAATGAAAATGTTTTACTGTGTATACTTTACATGGTACTTTACTTTTTGTATCATAAAATGAAAAAAATAAATAGTGCTTTGAAATGCCAGACTGTAGAGGTTTTAAAATTTGTTATGGATGTATTTGTATTTGCAATAGAGATAGTGATACCATTTTTTCAGCGCCGATACCAATTATGGGCAGACTTTCTGTCATGCCTGCTGCTGCTCCTGCAGTGCGGCCTTCCCAACAGAGAGGGCGCCAGTCTCTGAATCAGGCAACTTTGAATGCCGCACCTGGTCAGGGATCTAGGCCTTTAAATATCAGTCACTGACTGTGCTCTGAGCCCTGACGTGGTTATTTCTAGCCCTCAGCGCGTGTTTATAGCTTATGCATTGGTTTTCTGGTTTGACTTCTGGCTTGTATATTGACTGTGTTTTCTGTAATTATCCCTTGGCATATGTTTATCTCGTGTACCGACCTCTGGCTTGTTATTACAACGTTATCTCTCCTGTCCCTGATCTGTACTTCTATGTATTTTAGATTAGTACCTGGCCATTCTAAGGACCAGCTTCTCAGTTTAGGATTCTGTCTTGCCTTTCTGGGTTTTGTCTGCGTGCTGGGTGACTCTATATCCTTACACTTTCTTGCCAACAAACAATATTTGATGCCGATATTTAAGGTTGTGAAATGCAACCAAATTTCTTACACATTACGCCATTAACTGAACATGTTTTAAAATTTTAAACATTGCACCATACCTGTTTTGTTTACTCAGTTTAATAATGCTACACCAAAATCTCGGCACTTACTGCCGTAATAACTATTAAAATAACGCCCAAGAGCGTACATTCTAATAGGGGCTAAGTCCACATTTCCACATTTTATTATTCAAACCATTGTGGTTCTATTTTCTACAGAGTAATCTTTAAAAAAAAATCAGAGATGAAAACCTTTCCCTATTATAATATGCAATTTCAGCAGAATTTGAAAAACCAAAAATTTTCACTCGTATTTTGGTTCATTGCATTTCCTAACTAATATGTATAAAGCTCTGTACTTGCTCCTGGTGTGGGAAATGGGAAGGTGAATAATGGTAGTGTCATTGTTCAATTATAATTAAAAGTGGACAATGCTGGTTTAGAACAAAACAAAAATTAAAAATATATATTTTTTTATTTTATTTGTATTTATTTTTACAAACAGTCATGTTTGGTACCATTGGAAAAGGGCCATTGGAAAGATAGGGGAGCCCCATGTCTGACATCATCACGGCCATATGCAATGATGTCAGTGGGCGGCAGGGCTGCCTTTAATGCGGGGCAAAATGGGCAGTTGCCCAGGGCCCAGTCATTGCTATGGTGCACAAAGCAGCTGCCCCTTGAGCCTGCAAAAGGCCACTGTGCTGCCGCTTGTCATATTATTGTTAGTGCAGTGAAAGCGCTACTTAACATAGTAATGTGATCGGTATCAGCGTTCTACTCTTCACTGCATAGTTGGTGTTAACTAGACATGTGCATTCGTTTTAGTACTAAAACGATTTAGTCAGAATTTTGGGATAATTTAGTTTTAGTATGACTCAAGAGAAACGAAACTGCTCAGTACAAAAAACGAAAGAAACTAAAATAAAATGTACTACATTTTAGTTTCAGTCCTTTTTGTGATATTACATTGATGAGTGAAGGAGACCAGCAATGAAGAAAGCAACATCGCAACATCCGAAGATCTGCACCCTCCACATGCCAATGCAGTAGGATGTTCTATACAGAGAGGGACATTAATTAATGCAGGAGGATGTTCTAAACATTAAACAGAGAGGATCCTTTTTTTCAGCCCTTTAAATCCAGTGGCTGTGAGCGCTGAGATTGGCTGCAGTACAGTGTATCAGGCTCAGTTGTTACAGTAACTGACTGTAACAGTGCTCAGAGTTTCATTAAAACAAGGAAATAATATTGTTCTAACCTCTTATATATAAAAATATTATTTACTAGTTTTACTGAAACTCTGAGCGCTGTGATGAGCAGCAGTCAGCTACTGTAACAGCTTTGCCTGACACGGGGCAGTATTACAATGTTGGTGTTAATTTAACCAAAGCTGTTGTAAACTGAAAACTTCCATTGGCTATAATGGCTCTGGGAAGTTTACAACAGCTCTGGTTATGTTAGCACCAACTATGTAATATGGCCCACATTGTGCTGAGAGTGAGAGATACTGTAACAAGCAGCAATCTCAACCCTCTGAGGAGCCACTACAATAGTAATTGTATCCATTGGTTTTCGGATGAATGAAATTAGTTTTCATACTAAAGAACTAAAAACGAATTTCTTTAGCAACTAAATAAATTGCATTTTAGGACTAATCCATTAGTTCAAAACGAAATTTTGTGCTGTGCACATGTCTAGTGTTAACAGCTTGATAGGAAGATGTCTTACGCAGGGTCACAATTAAGGAGGAAAGACCGCCTCCACCTGCTATTCGCTCGGGATGTCGTGCGGCTCGAGAGCTGCTTCCAACATCACACACATGTCAAGGAATCCTGCAGGCTGCAGTAGTGATATCCGGACCAGACTGTCTGGGGGTCTGGAGCCTGGTCTACCGCTACATAATTGTTAGGCACTGAGGTAAAATAAATGAATGGGATTTTATCCCTGCTTACAGAATACTCCTGATCACTGATCTCTCTCAACCATAGTCCGAAATCTTTCATTTGTTTGTGATCTGGCAGTCACTCTTCATAAATACATCAATTGAAGTTATGTTTCCTTTAGCCCAGAACAGAACCTAATAAAGTCAGATATGATCATATTTACATCATTTATAAAACTGTGATGCTGGGGCGGAGAGCAAAAATGCATGGTTGGTTGGTGGGGGGCAGTTGGGTGGGCCTGTTCTCTGTGCATGGGGGGGCAACAAAACATTTGCCCAGGGTTCAATCAATATTAATGATGGCTCTGGTTTTCATGGGGGAGGTTCCCAGGTTGGTTGCAGACTGCGGTGGGCCGCCTCGGCACATTATCAGGAATATCTGCAAATCTGTGCTTGACAATGATTATCAGTAATTTACAGATTATTAACTAATAATCAGGCGATCCCTAGTTCGCAAGGATCCATATTTATCTATAGCCTCTGTGCAGCACTTAACTATAGATAATCTGTTGTAATGTTCTTTACAGAGTGTGATACATCTGTGTTCTGCACTTAGATCTATATGTGAATGACTACTACAGGCACTGGAAGGCAAACCCAGAACTCTCAAGCTGTCCTAACCCTAAGAACATCCATCTCTAGATACAAGCCCCTTAACCACTACGCCCATACTCCTAACCAGGCTTACTTCTATTGTATCCCTTCCCTACTAACACTCCTTGACCATACTCCACAGTTTCCTATAGCTGCTATACCTACCCTCAATATACCTCACCAAGTCGAAACCCCAAGCCTAAATCTCTAAAATATGAACATCCCTGCTGTCTACATTCTGAATTAAGTTTTCACAGCATTTATGTAATGAGGCTACAGTCTTATAATAGCAGTGAAAGTACAGCACTGCCATAATGTAACCATCTACACCATGATTTGACCATGAAACACAATACAGTACATATAAATTATTCAGTATTAGCTTCCTATAATATAATACTTTAGGAATCCAGATAGCTTACGGATAATAAGTCAGTGGAGAATACTCATAAGAATATTCATTCTTACATATAAAAGTAAACCTCTTTATTTGGTTCAATATTGTGGAATGATGGCAAGAGAATCTTCTCTTTATATAGTGCAGTCGTGTTCCTATTCATCAGATAGGTGTTTCGAAATAGGGAATTTAGATTCCATTACAAACTGTTCTTGGAAATCAATATTGGTATAATAAAGTTTATACTGGGAACATGATAATTTCATATCCTATGTCCATGGTATGAAATATTAATGTAGATCGGGGAGTGGAGATTTAAGCACCACCTGAATAATTGATGAGAATATGGACATATTGTTGTCCTAATGGCTATCACACTGTGGTACTCCTAACGCCAATATTATGATCAGGTAAGTAAAGGATAAACTTTTAGGTAAACGTCTACTAAAAAAATTTATTCTAAAATTAGGTATATAAATATATTGTTTATTTTTTAGATATTTATTTTTTTCTTCTATGATTGTATTTTAAAATTTGAATTATCTCCTAAAGATGTCCATGATGTTTTGCTAACAATTTACAGCTGTTAGGCCAATGTACAAAAACATTCCATTAATTAGAAATAAATGAAATATATATAACATCCCAAGAACTTCACCTGTACTGTTTCAGGAAAAAATGCAATGTTGAGTAATGAGCTATGAGTGAGAACTTTTAACTATATTTCCCTTTTATTTTTCTGATAAAATAGGGTAGTCTGGGAAATAAGGGTGGCCTTAACCACATCACTACCAAAAACGTGTATACATGTTTTTGCATTCCCTTTTAAAGCAGGATTGATGTTTTCCCTGGGGAGAAACACAATTATCTTTTAGAATTGCTTTACTGTTCCTCTTCTTTCTTCTCCTTTCCCAGTTTTGCCCCTCGCCATTCTCTTCTCCTTCCATTGCAGTTCACCCCCAGTCTCCGCACCCTTCGTTGTGTACTGCTCTTTTCGACTCTTCTCCTAATTGCTCCACTGCCCCATTTCTCTCACTTGTATTGTGGAAATTGGT
Source organism: Leptobrachium leishanense (assembly GCA_009667805.1). NCBI lineage: Eukaryota > Metazoa > Chordata > Amphibia > Anura > Megophryidae > Leptobrachium > Leptobrachium leishanense. Next base: position 131,154,825 of record CM019066.1, on the reverse strand, counting down.
GCAGGCATATTTAATGTTTCACTGGGCCTGTTTTAGGCATGCACAAGGAACTGCAAGTCCGACAGCCCCTATGTTAATAAGGTACTGCATACTGCAGGGCAGCAATATTTACACATTATCTAATTATATGTATTAATAAGAAAAACTTGCAGAATTTGAAAATCCTTCAAATGCCAGATAGCTTGCTAATCTAAAGAAAATACATTTCATTTGCCACATTCATGATCATGTAATTAAATAATGAAAATTTAAAAAAATAACATATTATGTATGAGGTTGATCGGTCTCCTAGAACTGCCTGCAGATGCCTGTCACATGATCTCATTGACGTTTTATGGAATGAAAGCTAGTAGTGTAATTCCCTGGTTTTCTGATTGTCAGGGCTTCCGGGTGTTGTTATTAGAAACGCAGATATACAGCTACTGAATAGTGTTGTAAACTGGGAGTTTATAGACCAGGATCTTGCATAATAACCCCTATGCTACAATGCTAACCTTTAGATTTTATGTTGCCACACCAACTCAATCACATTGTAAATATTTACCATTTGATCGTATTGTATATCTAGTGACACTTTTATATGGAAACCTGGATGATAGATGTGGCAATCATAAATATTACAGAGACATTTTATAAAGAATAGAGCAAGCAGAAATCTGTCCCTTTATTTCTAATTGCTTTCCCATGGAGACCACTCCTCCGTGCAATAATTAGACTCTTTGGGAGATGAAATGGTAGTCAAATAAATCTAACCTGTCAAGGATTAGATAAGTAATCCTATTATGTTTCATGGCCTAATGAATGGGTAAATAAAGAACGAACACCATCTAATGTTTCGTTTTCACCCTGAAGATTTCAGGTCCTGAAGAATTGGTGTGTATTATTCAGCTCATATTGTTAAAACCTAATAAAATAAATAAAGTTACTTTAACCAAAATTTTTGGTAGTTTGCTGCTAAGAAGCAGACGGGGTGAGATTACTGCATGCATAGGTTGCAGGATAATTGACAGCATTTAATGAAGTAGACCTTTACTCCAACACACAAACACTTTTCCCAGGGGATAAAGTCTTTTGAAAGTCACAGATGTTCAATGATACGTGTGAATGGTAAACGAGTCTGCCAATCAAGTTACTTTTTTTTTTAAAGTTTTTAATGTAAGTTTTTAACATAAAATTGCCAACATTTGGGAATGCAAACCTTTATTTTTAAGTAATATGTGTTACCTAATAAAGTTCATTATAGCAACATAAGAATGTTATAATTTGCATAAATTAATGCAATTAACAGTGTGTCACTGTGTCACAGTCCTTGTTTCTCTGATTGAAAGCCCAACTTAGGTGTAATATTGTCAAGTGTCAATGATGTTTTCACATTGTCAGAAGGATTGGAAGTCTGTACAGTAAACATTTCACATGAGAAGCTATCTGTTGGTATTAATGGTTTTGATTGAACTAGTATTAACGTGTGTTCTAGTCGCTTTCTAGAGAATACAATATAGTGTTAAAAACATTTTAAATAAGTATTAATATCTGTTGATCTACTGATAAAAAATTAAAGCTGATGAAGTAAAAAACTGTTGTATACGAATGTATAGAATGAATGAACACAGTAAGTATTCACAATACCAAAAGAGTGTGAAAATGTATCCCCAGGAGGTATAAAAACTGCAGTTCACAGCACTCTCAACCAACGTGCTAAGGTATAAACATATAGGAAAAATAGAACATGCAGTACAATACAACCTTATAGATGGTCAGGTACTTTTGATGATACAGGATCTTCAAAGAAGTGCATAGACTCTAAAATAAGAGCATACACGAAACATAGCATAATACTGCCAGATATTTAATAAAACATAAAACCACAAAAAGAAGCCACTCACAAAATTAATGGCACACAGTGAATAAAAGTGTGCAAAAGCGCATATTAAGCCGATTCGTTCAAATAGTCACCACAGCCGGAAAGACGTTGTCCTTAAAGTGTAGTCTCTGCGGGAGAGCCTGGCCAGGATACCACTCCGTGCTGAGATGTCCAACTATCAGGTGGAACCACAGTCCTTCAGACCGACCAATTAGGGGAACCGAAGACCTGGATCCATCCGAAATGAATAGTGGACGATCCGACTCGCGGACGAAGATGAATGATGGACGATCCGGCGGGCAAACGAACGAAATGGCAGAAACAAGCAAGTCAGTTCGACGCGTTTCGTCCTCTGACTTATTCATGAACTGACTTGTCCGTCCGAATCTTCTCTCTTTTAAAGTCCACATTTCTTTAATTACAATCTAAAATGCATTCATGTGTGGATACCGGAAATGATAAAATCTCCTGAAATGCCCCCGAACGAGCGCATCGGAAGTGACACCGCCTTACACCAGAATCCATTATGGTTGAGGGCATAGTTAACCCAAACCTAATGGAGAGTGTGGGCGAAATACATAAGACAAAAATAAACCTAAAAACATTGTAAACATGATATTACTAACATAGATCCAGAGATGACAATAGAAGAACCTATGGAAACAAAAATTAAAAACGTGCATGTATGCTGATAACATATAAACATGAAATACCCCAATACCCCAGTATTCAGCAAACCTCGATCCCAAAGGATGCTGTTGAGCCTCAATGCGTCAAAAACTGTTCTTTTAACCCAGTTAAACACAGGAAGGGAGACAAGACACTCCAATCAGTTAATGGTGATTTGTTGAGAAGACCAGAGAGGTTTCAGCTATATAACGAGACTTTACCCAGACATTGAAAAAGACTTGTTACACAGCCAAAACGTCACTGGTCTCCTCGGTAAATCACCACTAACTGACTGAAGTGTCTGGTCTCCCTCTCTCTTGTTTACTGGATGCTAGACTCTCGTCACATTGCATATAATATAACATGTGAAAGGATACAACCTTGCCGAATTCCTTGTTTGATTTTAAACCATTCAGTATCTCCAAACAGCGCTCATACTGTGCCTTCTTGATTTTTTTACAAAGATTGCTCCAATTTAACAAGATGTCACTCCTTGGTCCTGTAGAGTTTTCTTTAGCTTGCTGTGACTGACACAATCAAAGGCTTTCTGGTAATCAATGAAGTATAAGTAGATGTCTTTTTGGTAGTCTTGAGCTTTTTCCATGATTCATTTCAGATTTGCAATGTGGCCTCTAAGTTATATGAGCGGTCACTGTGCCCTGAGTGCCTTTGCCCCACTCCCTCCTCCAGGGTGGGTCTCGGAGTGCAGGGGCATAATTGAGCCCAGAACCTGAGCGTTGTGCTCAGGTTCTGGTAGTTGGGAAACTAGCTAGCATCAGTGGCTCTGAATGCACTGAGCAGCATTGCATTGACAGCCTCCTTGCAGTCACATGATATGCGACAGCTTACAGGAAGACAGCAGCATGTCAAGTCCGAACTAGAGCTGAGGGAACTAGGCACTGGATTCCAGGTGAGTTACAACTAATCTAAAGGGTTAAAATGTGGGGGGTGATGTGAGGGTAAGGAGAGGTTAACTCTAAGGTTCAACTGCTCCCTCAGTGCAAAAACACATTAACGCGAGGGGCAAAACCCTTTGCGTTGTACGTCGTATTACAATGTCTGTGGAAAAAATGTGCGTTAACGTCTACCGCGGGTGAACCTGCGCAAACGCTGTGCGAGAGTAATGTACGTTGCGTGTCCTATACTTAACATTGTGAGCGTAAATGCATTTGTGCACTGGTATGCAGATGGTATTACAATCTATGCACAGTTTTTAACGCACAGCGTTTGCGCGCATAATTTTAATGTCTTTGAAAAGCTGGTGGTAAAAGCAAATCTGAACGTCCTGGCTTAAACCAAATACACCAGCCCGAAAAAAAATTACAGCAAAGTATAGTTACACATTCTACACATACCCAAACAATAAATTTGAGAAGTTGTGCGTGTTTTTTTTTTGATCCAGCATATATGTGCAGATTGACTTTGACAGGCGCAAAAACTTAACATGAGACAAAAGGTTCTTAATTCTGATTGGCTGAATTGCGTGAAAGAACAGTCCGCACACCGATTTCTGCACGCAACGTTAATGCGCGCGCATTTTTGCGTGTCTTTTTTACGCTCATTATTTTCTTACGGATGAAATGATGCGCGAGGATTGTAATACCAGCGTTAATTTACGCGCGTTAACGTTTACCGCTTTGCGCAAAAATTCACGCGTTTACCGTGCATTTTTGCGTGATAGAATGTAGTAGAGCCCAAAGTATCCCTTTAAGGAAGTACATGCTGCATATAATATCTCATTGAGAAAGGATGACGTATGCTAGTGATCTTTATGAGACATTGCATCGAAACTTATATTTTTCTCACTAGTTTAACATTATCATTGTATTGCCTTTGAACAGCTTTATCATAGCATAATGACCAACATTCAACTTACAGACATCGATTCATTACCTTCAAATTCTCTTGCTGTTTGAATTACAAACATTTGCACCAGGACTCATTTTGTTCATTAACTCACATGTATTTACATTTTTGCTGTGGCTTCCAAAAGGTTCTCATATACCGAAGGATAATATATAAGAACGGTGGAGCTGGAAAATTGATTCTCATTTATTTGATTTTTAAAGTGTGGAAAAGTAGCAAAATCCTTCATACAATATATATCTGTGCAATACAGGGAATCTGTCATGTCTAATGTGCATATAATTAGTATTTCCATGGTAAAATTGGTTGAGCTTCTCTCATAAGATATCTTGCTTCTTTGTAAAGTGTGGAGTAAAGCAAGTTTATTTTTTACTTCTACAATGTTCTTTCGTACGTGACCCATAGCTATCTCTTGTGGCAGTCTTGTACTCCCATGATACTTCTCTTGACGTTACTGATTTGCTGCTTAGATACAATGTGAATATCTCGCTTAGTGGGTGCACACCTCTGCTAAAAATAACTTCTCTTAAGAACACATTCGATCTGTGTTCTCTGTGTATGATGTGTCTCGGAAATCTTCATTCATTAGGAACACCTAGAGTTGTAATCGGAAGAATATCTTTCAATAAAACACATTTTATAAACTATAATTTCCTACTAACAATACAGTGGTAAATTCCATGGTATATAAAGTGGGTAGCTCATTCAGTACATTTCTGATTTAATGGCTCCTACACATTTCCATAGTCTGAATCACTTTTTATTGTGTAGTGTAGAAAGGGAATATAAGCTTGTGTTCTATTCCGGATGTAGAAATACAATAAACGGCTCCAATCATAATATGTCATTTTCTCTTGGTCAATGGAAAAATGCTTCAGATCCTTGAAATAGTAACAGCTTTCTGTGTGGTTTTTTTTCTCTCAAAAACTCTAATAATATATGAGAAATATAATGTGCATGAATACTAGTAAAAACTTAAATCTTTGAATATGTATTAAATCTGTGTGTATTTTGCCTCAGCTGGTAATCTGACGTACGTTAGTATATGATCTGACTCTTTGACACATTATCTCTCAAGGTGGATGATTCTGCAAGATTGATTATCTGCCAAAATTGATTATCTGATGAGTGTATTCCCTAAAGACTGGCAGATTGTCAATGATCTGATGGTTTTATGTATAATGGACAGTGTGGATGTCTCCACTCAGTGGTCCAATACCCAGGGTGTCTCAATTTCAGCAAATGTAGCAAAAAATTCAATCTTGATTAACATGGTGGAACACTAACTCCAGAAGGTTAATTTTCCTGCTGATAATAGACTTCACCTACATGAAATTAAATCTTGTGAGGTTCTCCACCTCCACTTGTATATCAGAGAGTTTTCTTATTCTCGGATAATGCGAATAACAGTTTCTCGCTCAGTTTGAGAGTTTTCGGGAGTAAAGTGTAGGAAGGTAATATGTCTCTGCGAGTGGCAAAAACGCAACGTTAAGTACTTCATATTAACATTTGCTCAGGTGGTTTTTGCCATTGATTGCTCTCACAATGCAATGTCATTTATTTTAATCTCCAGCTGGTGAACGAGCAGCAAGAAAGCAGACCCCTTCTCAGTCCCTCGATTGATGACTTTCTTTGTGAAGCCAAATCAGAACCAAAGGCCAGGCCAGTAACTTCAAATACAGCAGGTAATTGTATTCCGTAATCAACTCTTGTCTCCAGGATAGAGTAATCCCTTATGACAGCTTTTTCTCACACGGATTGTTGTGCACAATTTGAAGCTCTATAATTATAGAAACCAATTTACACTTAGCAGATTGACAAGTGTGCTACGAAGGGGTCACAATGGGCCAGGATCCAGGGAACTGTGTATCCTATTGTGTGCACATAACTGCTTGATATTTTTTTAACTTCTCTAAACAGATTGTTCTCGACAGAAAAAATGAATTAAGCAAAGATGTCGATGTTTGGGCCAAGAAGTGCTGCAGATGTGTGTTTCAAAACTTGCAAGAAAAGTTACTAACTGTTCATGGACTCACTTTTTATTTACTGTTGTCAACTATGCAAAGTAAGATTGCGACTTATATTGCTTTTCATAGTAGACAATATCTATAAAGTAATTACAGATTTCAGTTATTTAACTTACTCGTTAACAACTGCATGTGTCGAGTTACTGGAAGACACTATCAGGGTAATTCAAAGAGATTCGAAAAGTCACCGCACGTTCGGTGACTTTTCGTTCTCTTCAATTCGGTTCCTTTTGCCGATCCCATTTCGGCGACCCTGCGGTGTATTCAGCAAGCACCACAGGGTCCCCGAATTGCAGGGAAAAGCTGCCGCAAACCTGACGAAAACTAACCGCAAAACCCAGCGAATGCACGCCGAAAACAAGCAAAAACATCTGGATTAACCCGTCGAAAACCACAGAAAAACCCGAACAGGAGCCGATCACCCGCAGCTGAGACCGCAGAAGAGGCAGTGAATAAATTAGCAAAACAGTTTGTATGAATGATTGAAAAGTGAAACGCTGTTTGCAAAGAAACTACTGAGCGAAAATGTCTGAAATTTACATATGAGGTCCAGGGAATGATAATAAAGAGGGCTGTTACAGAAAAAAGAAGTAAACTTAAATTTTGTTTTAAAAAAATCGGACTTTTAAAAAAAACAAAAAATCCAGAAAAATGCTTAAAATATCCTAAAAAATCTATAAATAAAGAGACTTTTTACTGCAGAATTTCATAATGAACGGTTTTTAGATATTGAATTAAAATGGGAATATTTTTAACATTGAAGCCTATGGGATTCTCCTGAATATACTTGCCGAAATAAACCACCGAATGGCAGGGCATTTCGGGAACCTTTCACTGCTGGTTTGTGTTCTCTGAATAGACAAAGCAGTGCTTTTTTATGGTGATTTCACTGCCCTCGAACAGGCACCGAACAGGCACCGTATGTTCAGGCAATTCGCCAGGATTTGGCGATTTGCCTGCTCTCTGGATAGCCAGATGGCCAAGAAAGGTAACCGAACGCTGATTTTCAGCGTTCGTTTACCTTTCTCAAGCAATTCGGATCTCTTTGAATAACCCTGTAAATTTTTGTTACAAATATCAGTTCACCTGATTGCCAAATGCTAATGGTGTCATTATTATTCCTGCTAGGAGATATGATAGAAACATTTAAATACGTAAAGGGAATCCACAAGGTAGAGGAAGGGAGTATATTTAAACGGAAACAAAGTAGCAAAACAAGAGGACATAGTCTTAGATTAGAGGGGCAAAGGTTTAAAAGTAACATCAGGAAGCATTATTTTACTGAGAGGGTGGTGGATACATGGAACAGTCTTCCAGTAGAAGTGGTAGAGGCCAAAACAGTAATTGAATTTAAGCAAGCATGGGATAGGCATAAGGCTATCCTAAACAAAAGATAAATCCAGGTAAAGTATCCATGTAATTGGGCAGACAAGATGGGCCGAAAGGTTCTTATCTGCCGACATTTTTCTTTGTTTCTATGTTTCTAAAACGGGAATATTTTTATCATTGAAGCCTATGGGATTCGCCTGAAGAAACCTGTCGAATGAAACCACCGAACAGCAGGGCATTTCGGCAACTTTTCGCTGCTGGTTTTTGTTCTCTGAATAGACGAAGCATTGCTTCTCTATGGGGATTTCACTGCCCTCGAACAGGCACCGACCAGGCACCGTATGTGCAGGGAATTTGCCAGCATTTGGCAAACTGTCTGCTCCCTGAATAGCCGAATGGCCAGGAAAGGTAACCGTACGCTGAATTTCACTGTTCGGTTACCTTTCGGCCACAATTCGGATCTCTTTGAATAACCCGGTAAAAATTCTTTGTCCTAGTCTGTAATAAAAAGTACGAATATCATGTCCCATTTTTCAGGAGTACCATGTTTTTCTGAATGGGCATGGGCAATAACCCTGTCCACAGAAATGGCAATAACCCAGGTTCACTGTGATCAATCATAATAGTTAAACGTCAAAAGTGTACAGACATTAAGAGGGGGGGTTAAGCAGTGGCCCATAATGTTTTAAACAGAAGTTTTGTTTTATTGAAACATGTAGATGGAGAACAGAAGCAGTGTATGGATAGGAGCACAACGCTGTTAATAAGTAATAGCATATCAATTGATTTCTCATATGTTGTACATGTAATGGCACATTTTGTGTGTCCATTAATTACACCAGTGGCATCTTATGTTTAGTATTATATTGTGTATTTTACCATCACTCCACCTGCAGGTTGCAAGGTCATTTCTGTAAACGACAGCCAAGCTAATCTCTTGTACAGACACAGAGCTTCAACCTAGGGGTCTTTTCCAATTGAGCCATTAGTGTTAAGGAGTTGACACTTAACGGCTGACTTGTTAACACCAAAGACTCGCTTTTCCAGCCAAACCACAAAGTTTCACTTAACTCCTTCACTACCAATATTGAGATATCTCGGACTTTAAAGGCCCTGTCTGGTGCCCCGATATTAAGATATCTCGGTATGCTGATCTGCAGCCAAAAAGCAAATAGAATTAATTTGCTTTTGGGCTGAAGAAGGTGTCTCCAAAGTTTTAGCCCTGTGGGCATAATGCCCAAAGAGCTAAAACTGTAAAATCAGCTGCTCAAAGCTCTGAAATATCAGGCTTTCAGTAGTCGATGCAGGGAAAAAAAGAAGAAAATAACTCAATTTGGTAGTAGATGGCGCCATCTACTGGCCAAAAATAGGTTATTTACAGTAATAAATACAAGCTCAATTATTTCTTACTTTATAATTAAAAGTGATTTTACAAAACAAAACCACTGGTTTCTGACAATGTTTTTTTGGAAAATTACTTGGTAGAGAAGGGGTTAAAATAGAAATAATTTCACATTTTAGTTTTTATATATTTTAGTATATGTATTAATACATGTAACTGAACAATGAAACCTCTCGAGCAGGGTCCTCTCTCCTACTGTTCAGTGTGTTTCATATGAATGTATATTTGTTATTCTGTCTCACCAATTGTACAGCACTACGGAATTTATTAGGGCTTTATAAATACTTGTAACTGTAACTGATAATGTCAATGAGCATCCTTGGGTTTATTGTAGCTGTCACATTGGATACCAGAGAATTCATTTTTCTGCTGTACACAGCATTGCTGTTGCAAGAAAATTCCAAAGCTTCGTGGCCCTGTAGAATAACACAGGATCTCTAAATTTAGATTTTATTCCAAATCAAATCAGCCCATATTACATATTACCTTGCTCGTCTTGCTGCGTGTAGTACAAAAATAAATCTGAGATCATCTCAATGGAGTGGAAGTTCCTCTGGGTCTCAGAGGCTTTGGTAAATTATACTGTCATGTTTAAATAAGCTCTCTTTTGCTAACACTGATGGAAATGCACTTGTTTAGTCTGCATAAATTAATCATAAATGTGCGGTGTTAATGCGTAACTATTTTACTGGAATTTAGTATACCGTGATGCCCCAAATGACTAGGACCAGCTGTTTCCAATGTCTGGAAGAAAGTGTTGTGTTTACATATTTAATTTCAGAGGCTGTCTGATCCCCCGATCAGTCCAGCTGTATGAACATGTGTAAGCAGCTATAGTTATCTCGGGAGATCCCATTTATAATTTGTGCAGCATTTTATTCAGATAACTATCACTGTGTTCAAGTTATAAATGTGTTATATGATGGGGTACACGATGCATGATGGGTTTGTGACTTCATTGAAAAAGTAACAGCAAAATTTGAGTAATTGTAGCCAGTCTGCAACACTAACAGGGTTATTCAAAGAGAATCGAAAGTCACCGCACGTTCGGTGACTTTTCGTTCTCTTCAATTCGGTGCGATTTGGCGATCCCATTTCGGCGACCCTGCGGTGTATTCAGCAAACACCACAGGGCCGTCGTAGTGCAGCGGAAAGCCGCCGGAAAGCCGACGAACACTCACCGCAAAACCCGGCAAACGCACACCGAAACCCGCAAAAACATCTGGATCAACCTCGCCGACCACGCCAGAGAAACCGAGCAGCCGCCAATCACAACACAGAGCAGCCGCCGGAAAAAGCCGACACCGCAGACGAATGGAGTGAAAAAAAAAAAACAGTATGTTTGAATGTTTAAAAAGTGAAACGCTGTTTGCAAAGAAACTACAGAAACAGAACGAAAATGTCTGCAATTTACATACAAGATCCAATGAATGATAATAAAAAGGGCTGTTACAGAAAAAAGAAAAACCTATTTAAAAAAAAAGGGAAAAAGTTTCGCTAAAAAAATCCTGAAAAATGCCTAAAAGACCCTAAAAAATCTAAAAATAAAGAGACTTTTTACTGCAGAATATAATATTAAACGGTTTATTAGATATTGAATAAAAGTGAGCGAGGTGAACATAGAGTCAGTTTGGGTTACGCTAACATTTGGCAATCATACAGTAGCTCGTGTAGGTGTGATCTATAGACCCCCTGGACAAGTAGAAGAGCTAGATAATCTGCTGTTTGAGGAAATAGCCAAAATGGCAATGAAGGGGGAAGTTATTATCATGGGGGACTTTAATCTTCCTGATGTGAACTGGAAAAACCAAAATAGCTGGGTGCACCAGGAGTACAAATATTCTAAACTCCCTACTGGGATTATCTCTAACACAAGTAGTTGAGGAGCCGACCCGTAAAGAGGCCATATTGGATTTAATACTCACACATGGAGGTTTTGGTATCGGACGTTGTTGTAGGTGAAAATTTGGGATCTAGTGATCACCAGTCAGTGTGGTTTAATATAAGAACAGGGATGGAGCCGCGCCACACAAAAACAAAAGTTTTAGACTTTAAAAAAAACTGATTTTTCTAAAATGAGATTTTGTGTGAATGAGTCATTATCAGACTGGAGGAGTTTAAAGAGAGTCCAGGAGAAATGGGATTATTTAAAGGAAGCATTATTGAAGGCCACAGGCAATTGATTCGGCTTGTTAGCAAAAACAAAAAAGGGAAGAAACCACTGTGGTACTCAGCAGAAGTGGCCAAAATAGTAAAGAACAAAAAGATAGCATTCAATAATTATAAAAAAACTCAGAGTGAAGAAGATAGGCAAACCTATAAGAAAGAGGCAAAGCAATTTATAAGAGCTTCCAAAGCACACGCAGAAGAGAAAATAGCTCAGTCAGTAAAAAAGGGGGACAAAACATTTTTTAGATACATAAACGAGAAAAGAAAAGTAAAACAAGGATTAGTTAGATTAAAAACAAAGGAAGGAAGGTATATAGAAGAGGATAAAAGTCTCGCTGACTGCCTCAATGAATATTTTTGTTCAGTCTTTGCAGAAGAAAAGAAAGGAAAGGGACCTCAGTTAGGAGGAAACACTAACGAGACATTTACATATGAGTTTACAGAGGAGGAGGTTCTAGTCTTACGTCAGTAGTGGAGAAATTAATGGAAACCATGTTAAAGGAAAGGATTGTTGAACATCTAAAAACACATAGATTACAGGATCATAAACAACATGGGTTTACCTCAGGGAGATCATGCCAAACTAATCTTATTGATTTTTTTGATTGGGTAACAAAAATAATAGACACAGGTGGTGCAGTAGACATTGCTTATTTAGATTTCAGTAAGGCTTTTGATACTGTTCCGCATAGAAGGCTTATCAATAAACTGCAATCTTTGAGCTTGGATTCCAATATTGTTGAATGGATTAGGCAGTGGCTGAGTGACAGGCAACAGAGGGTTGTGGTAAATGGAGTTAATTCGGCGCAAAGGTCTTGTTACCAGTGGGGTACCTCAGGGGTCAGTACTTGGACCCATTCTCTTTAATATTTTTATTAGTGATATTGCAGAAGGTATTAATGGAAAAGTATGTATTTTTGCTGATGACACAAAGATTTGCAACAGGGTTGACTTTCATGTAGGATCAGCCAAATGACAAATGATTTAGGTAAACTAAAAAAATGGTCGGAGCTGTGGCAATTGAGTTTTAATGTGGATAAGTGCAAGATAATGCACCTGGGACGTAAAAACCCAAGGGCTGAATATAGAATATTTGATACAGTCCTAACCTCAACATCTGAGGAAAGGGATTTAGGGGTTATTATTTCAGAGGATCTAAGGGTAAGTAGTCAATGTAATAGAGCAGCAGGAAATGCTAGCAGAATGCTTGGTTGTGTAGGGAGAGTATTAGCAGTAGGAAAAGGGAAGTGCTCATGCCACTGTACAGAGCACTGGTGAGACCTCACTTGGAGTACTGTGTGCAGTACTGGAGACCGTATCTCCAGAAGGATATAGACATCTTAGAGAGAGTTCAGAGAAGGGCTACTAAAATGGTGTACGGCTTGAAGGAGAAAAGTTACCAGGAAAGGCTTAATGATCTTAACATGTACAGCTTGGAAAAAAGACGAGACAGAGGAGATATGATAGAAACATTTAAATACGTAAAGGGAATCCACAAGGTAGAGGAAGGGAGTATATTTAAAAGGAAACAAAGTAGCAAAACAAGAGGACATAGTCTTAGATTAGAGGGGCAAAGGTTTAAAAGTAACATCAGGAAGCATTATTTTACTGAGAGAGGGTGGATACATGGAACAGCCTTCCAGTTGAAGTGGTAGAGGCCAAAACAGTAATTGAATTTAAGCAGGCATGGGATAGGCATAAGGCTATCCTAAACAAAAGATAAATCCAGGTTAAGTATCCATGTAATTGGGCAGACAAGATGGGCCGAAAGGTTCTTATCTGCTGACATTTTTCTTTGCTTCTATGTTTCTAAAACAGGAATATTTTTATCATTGAAGCCTATGGGATTCGCCTGAAGAAACCTGTAGAATGAAACCACCGAACAGCAGGGCATTTCGGCAACTTTTCGCTGCTGGTTTTTGTTCTCTGAATAGACAAAGCATTGCTTCTCTATGGGGATTTCACTGCCCTCGAACAGGCACCGACCAGGCACCGTATGTGCAGGCAATTTGCCAGCATTTGGCAAACTGTCTGCTCCCTGAATAGCCGATTGGCCAGGAAAGGTAACCGTACGCTGAATTTCACTGTTCGGTTACCTTTCGGCCACAATTCGGATCTCTTTGAATAACCCGGTAAAAATTCTTTGTCCTAGTCTGTAATAAAAAGTATGAATATCATGTCCCATTTTTCAGGAGTACCATGTTTTTCTGAATCATCAACCTGTTGTTTCCACGTAGAGGTTGGATTCCAAAAATTCGTGATGTATCTCAGATTTCTAAAAGAAAGTTGTGTCTTTCTTTCACGGCAAAATGTTTTATAGCCTGTTTCTAGAATATCTCTAATGGAACAGAATGATAGTGAAGTATAATTTGAAGCATCAGAAAATGTACAACAATGACATCCGGAGAAGCAAAATGACAGCATCACAGATGATTGAAGTGATACCTCACAATGGTCTTGGGCCCTATTCCAATTCTGCCATTGAGCTATACATACCTCTCAAGCTGCTATTCCAACCAGATATTGGTGATGGTTACTGTAAATTAACGACTTCTATACTTTGTATAGAAGCCATTAATTTGTGGGCTCGTTCTTCCTTGGCTTGATTCGTTATTTAGGAAAGCGTAATGGCTCTTACGCCCAGGTCTTAAGTGATATTGCTTTTGCAAAACATCGAGCAACGCAGCATTTGTAAAATGTCAGACTGTAAGTTCTTCAAAGTGTAAAACGCACACTTAAAAATGTGAAAGATACAAACTTATTTCTAAAAACACTGCACATGTTTCAGGAGGTTTTCTTATGCCCTTGTTACCGTCATTTAAGGGGTTCTCTTAAATTTAGTATTTTATCAAGTGTTACTGGTTTGAAGATGTGATAAAACATTGATACAAGCTAATTCTAATAATAACAAATATATTTTATGATAAATATTAAAATAAATATATTCTTATTCAGTTTGTAACATGAAATATTTCACAGTATTATCCCCAGGGTTGGACCTGCTAGATTTGAGTGAACCAATCACCCCTACTCCGAGTAAAGGAAAGAAGACAGATGTATTAAAAGGGGAAACGTCCAAAGGTCAATCTATTAAAAAGAAAGTGGACGACATGGACCTCATTAAAACAGAAACTGAGAAAGTCACAAAGGGTGCCAGAATACCAGAGAAGGCCTCTTTGGATTTAGGTAAAATCTTATTATATTTGTTTCTCTTTGCTGAATAAATAGAGAATACACCATTTTTTGACACACTATTTAGTATTTGACTATATGGATATAGGTATTTCTTTTTTATAGACCTATACGGTTTGATTTGTCCGAATTACTATTTTGGTGATTCGGGAGTATTTGACATTCAGATTACCAAAATGGTAACCGAAAAGCATCTGAAATGAATGATTGCAAACCAATGAGATAAATTTTGTATCGCATTAGTCATTCAAGTTACTGAAAAAAGTAGCACTCTTTCTGCAAATCTAACCCTAACCCCAAATGTATCCCTCACCTTAAAAGTAACTCTAACCCTAAATGTAACTCTAACCATAAAAGTAAACCTAACAAGCAATTGCTATAGGAGGAAATATAGAAGGGGTTTGGAGGAGGTAAAAAAAGGGGGTATAGAGGGGGTTAAGGGTAGGGCATGAAGTATACTAGGGTAAAGGAGGGCAAAGTATGTCTACCTCAAAAATTTCAGATATTTTTGTAACTTTTCATATCTGTCTGATATTTTGGATCAATCCGAATTGGCAAATTCCAAATTCTCTGAATCCAAAATTTTTGGACTCCACAATTTTCCAAAGTGAAATTTCTTATAGTGCACTCGTCTAATTTTTTTTAGCATTCAACCCTTCCAATTCACCCTAATCCTTTTTTTTCATGATATTCCCAATGAATTAACTTTGGTATATATATGTATATAAAATTTCACAGGTTTTCTTATAAATTAACATATAAACAGTACTTATAGTTGAATATACAATATGTGGGCCTGTCTGAAATGTTATAACCTGTCATCACACATATTGGTATAAAGATTAGCCCCCAGATACATGCAAAGTCATGTATATGCTTAGATGCACACAGGGACACATGTATACACTTGGATGCATGGTGGGACACATATATGCACTTATATACAAGACCAAATAATCATCCCTGCCTCCTGCTTCAGCACTGTTTACCTGTGTCCTGTCACAAACACTTCTCACAGGGACATGACTCTATTTGGCTTGGCTCTGCACTCACCCCAGTGTGCAGAAAAGGCTTAGCACCAACCCCCTCTATGTCCCTCCGGCCTACCGGCATAGCCAGGGCCCCTGAAGCAGTCTGTCACTCAAGCAGGTGGGCCCTGGGCCTGGTGGACCTCCAGTAAACCCCAGTGAAGATTTTTGTGGGGCCCTCATAGAGCGGGGTCCAGGACACAAGGGCAAATAGGTATAAGGTGTTACTGTAATTTCCATGTGCAGCCATTATGCCACATACAGATATTATTTTTATATTCTTTTGGTATTTTTTGAAAGCTGCATTGTGGATATTCTGATTATGATCACTACAAAAGCCCACAAGCTGGAGATCTCGCCATTTTTATTATCTGTCTTTGTCACACTTACGGCAATATTACAATCTTAACGCTAATGTTTGTGCTCAGCTATGTGAGTGTCAACATAAAGATAAGTGGCCCTAGCACAGACCACCCATATTACAATCCGAACGGTAACAGGTTAAAAAAAAACATTAGCGCATCGGGGATTGCACTCGCTTCCAAGAATTTACTGCACTTTGCGTTCCCTTAACATGGGGACCACAAATAGTTAATTAGCATTAGGATTACAAAGTCCTAATGCTAATTATGCCCCCCTGCGGTTTACTGAAAAGTTAACCACAGCTAAGAGCTGGTGCCAACTGATTCTGCTTCTGCAGAACGGCAGCCCGATCCGCCACTTCTGGCTGCCGGGAGCAGAGTGACCCTGGGGGGGGGGGAAGTCCACAGACTTCCCCCGCTATCAGTCCACACACCTGCAGGATCTCGCGAGAGGAGAGATCCTGCAGGTCATGTGATCCAGCAGCACAAGCCGCTATGGAGTCCTATGGACTCCAGGGGTTGATACTCGCAGCGATGCTAAGTGCTGACGCGAGTATCCAGTGGCTTAGCGCTGCAGTACTGGGCAGGCTGCTGAATCAGCACCTGCCCCGTAATAAGGTGCTAAAACAGGGATGCCAAGGGGAAACCTGCAGGCACAGGATTTCACTTTACGTCCCCCATTTTAGCGAGCACAATGTAATAGTGTCCTTACTGTATCTGAAAGTCCATTTCTTTCTGTGCTAATAATGCAGACCCCATGTGAAATTGTGAAAGATAAGGGTAATAATCTAGAGTGTAGAACCTTTCATCCCAAAAATAATTCTGCAAAGTATAAACGAATATATAAAAAATTAAAAATGAGCAAATTTACACTATTTAAATATTTTACCTATTCTGTGCAAAATTACCATTTTACCCTACATATAAATGTTATCTACGTCTACCATGTTTCAAATGAATGATATAATATTTTTTTTCAACAAAAGTGCTTGGTAGGATAGGAGTTAGTAGAAAGACATTTTGAAAAAAAAAACATATATTATTTAAATGACAAATGAAAAAAAACAAATATTTCCTCTGCCTTATTTTTTATTCTTCATTAAAAAAGACAACTTTAATTCTAAAATTAGGGATAAAGTTATAGTTATACATTGACCCCATTTATTCGGTGCAATCAAATTTTTCTTCAAGCTGTGTCTGTTACCATTTTATTCTTTAATATTTTTTATGTACTCATATTTTTATTTATTCTCAACGGGCATTTTAAACAATTATTTTGCTCTGATCAACTAATTTATTATTTTTTTATTTGCCTGCACCAGTGAACAAGGGGTGTGAGATTACGGCAGATTTGCACAAGATGTTGAAGACTAATAGCTGCAGAAATAGGGCTAAGCTAATATCCTATAATGAATATCCAATAATGAATTAGCGCTGCTTTCTAGTTTATTATTTATAGACCTTGTCGTGTGTCTTGCCACAGTTCTAAAGCCAGAGTACAGAAGAGCTGCATTTATTAGTCTGATTAATGAAGTATAGACAACAAGTACAGAGAGTTTCAAATTAAATCCAGTCATTCTCATCCTGTAATTTTACTGCTTTGGGTCATTAGTATTTTGATGGGTCACTTATCATCTTAAAACGGGTAACTCCCAATCTACTCTGAAGAGTTTCTTTTTATAAATGTAAAAATGTTTGGCACATACGACCTGATATTTTTATCTCCCAGACATTTCATATTGAATAAATTCATTGTGTAAAATAGTATTTTTTTATAAAGGAATAGTAAGCTTGCATTGATGTGGTTCTGAAAATATGCTGTGTTATTTAAAAATAATGGATATTTGAATGAATGAGATGGAATCCCTCAAATTATCTTTTCGCTTATTATCGTTATTTTGGTTTTTAGCCTTCTGTTTTATATTCTACACCGGTGGCTTTTTGATGAGTTACCGTGTAACGGACAATAAAATGAAGTACACTTCGGAAAATTGCTAATAACATACGATAGGAGAATCATGAAAACATCTGAATTCAGTCAATCAACTAAGGCTAGGGTCAGACGAACGTGATTTCTACGGACTGTACGTCCGTGCACACGGACGGACGTCAGTACGGAAGACACAGTAGTGGCCACACAGTCCGTTTATTCACTGATGTATATTTTGACGGATGTAGGCGGGAAAATAAAATAAAAAGCAAAACCATTTTGTTTGTGAAAAATGCTGGACGTATAAATGCAGTCCGTCTGACCGCGTTCCATCACTCACACACAAAGCTATGCGGACGTTGCGGACGCAGCGCACTTTGTGCGGCCGTTCTAGGGGTTGTACGTTCTTGGCTGCCTTGCGTCCGTGGGCCGCGGCCGTTGTGCGTCCGCAGTTCAGTGCGGACGTACTTTGTGTAACAGGCTCCAATGGGCTTTCTGTCATGCTATCACGGACGTACTTTTAGGCGCAATCACGGACGTGAACACTACGCTCGTCTGACCCCAGCCTAATATGTATTCAGCAGTCATCAAATTGCTGCTCAATTGCATTCTAGGCTTTGCCTAAAATGATGGAATTGTAGAATTGTAGCAACTGCAAATGATGATCTGTCTATATACTGTTGTTTTTTCTAATCTGACTAGGTAGACCTGTGCTATATGATGTGTCTAGGAGGAGATTTCTGAGATGCTAATCTATTTTCTCACTTGTTATATTTATGAAATACCTACTGCCATCATTTTAATTTAACATATTTAATGCAAATCACAAAACTATACAAAAACTCATAATTCCTGTGGAAGGACGAGACAGTGTGTAATTGCAGGCAAAAAGGTCTGCTAAGTTAAAACGTAACTTTTACTTGTTTGTTAAAAGCAAAGCAAACGTGTGCACCCAAAAAATACACGAAATGCAGACAAAATTAAAACATTACTGCTACTCTAGTCGGTGTGTACTCTGTTAAGGGTGTTGTACTTGTTGTATCTGCTCTGCTTCTGCCCTTCTTCCCCCCCCCCCCTATACACAGACTTGCCTTTTGCAGTCCATCCACAGGGACGTGTGGCTACTCTTTTTTGCCCACAGGGCAGGGATACAGCTTGCTGGGACCAACAATAGGTTCCCTAAGTATAACACCCTTGACAGAGAACACACCAACTAGAGTAACAGTTATATTTTAATTTTGTTTGTATTTCATGTATTTTTTGGTGCACACCATTTCTTTTTCTTTTAATAAACTAGTAAAAGTTATGTTTTAACTTAGCAGACCTTTTTGCCTGCAACTACACACTCAGGGTTATTCAAAGAGAATCGAAAAGTCACCGCACATTCGGTGACTTTTCGCTCTCTTCAATTCGGTGCGATTTTGCGATCCCATTTCGGTGACCCTGCGGGGTATTCAACAAGCACCACATGGCCGCCGTAATGCAGGGAAAAGTCGCCGCAAACCCGTTGAAAACTCACTGCAAAACCAGGCGAAGGCACACCAAAACCCGCAAAAACATCTGGATTAAGCCCGCCGAAGACGCTGGAGAAACCCGAGCAGGAGCCGATAATCACAGCGCAGAGCAGCCGCCGGAAAAACCCGACACCGCAGACGAATGGAGAGAACCAAAAAAAAAACAGTACGCTTGAATGTTTGAAAAGTAGCACGCTGTTTGCAAACAAACTACAGAACGAAAATGTCTGGAATTTACATATGAGGTCTAATGAATGATAATAAAAGGGCTGTTACAGAAAAAAGAAAAACGTTTAAAAAGTTTTTTTTAAAAATCGGAAAATTTTATTTTGCAAAAAATCGCGAAAAATGCTTAAAAGATCCAAAAAAAATTAAAAATAAAGAAATTTTTTACTGCAGAATATTGTAATAAAAGGTTTATTAGATATTGAATTAAAACTGAATATTTTTAACATTGAAGCCTATGGGATTCGCCTGAATAAACCTGTTGAATGAAGCCTCCGAATGGCAGGGCATTTCGGCAACTTTTCACTGCTGGTTTTTGTTCTCTGAATAGACAAAGCTATGGAGATTTAACTGCCGTTGAACAGGCACCGACCAGTATGTGCCTCTGCTCTCTTAATAGCCGAATGGCCAAAAAAGGTAACCGTACCCTGAATTTCAGCGTTCGGTTACCTTTCGCCAGCAATTCGGAGCTCTTTGAATAACCCTGACTGTCTCTTCCTTACACACGAATATTGAATTGGGGTTACCCCCGTTTGACTCTTGAAGACACAGTGTTATTCACTCAGTGTGATCAATCATGGCTGACTCCATGAACTTCTACCTCCAAACTGCGGTTTATTTATAAAAATTCATAAGTGCATTGAATCCCATATATCAATACTCAACAATAAACAAAGAGGTTTTTAGTTTACGTAAATGGTAATTTAAGGCCACCTGATAATGCCAAGGCAAACCTTGCCATGTGCAATGCATTACAAATCGTTGCTGCACAAGAAACCCCTACTTTAGAGGCGAAATATAAAAGAGAGATTTTATTAGGGTCGTGCACTCTGTAAGTAAATTATCTCACAGTTACAATGCTCAGAAATAAAATAAGATCCGAAATAATTTAAAAAAGTGTAGATGGGGACCTAAAAGGAGAACATGAAGCACCAATTTGCCCAACATGCACCTCTTCTGTGCTTGTCCCCTCCTGTGCTTGGTTTATGGTGACAGATACTCGTACAGGTATCTTTTCGCCACCTTATGGTTGTGGAAAAAAATTGTAATAGTAAAAACATCTTTTTAAAAATAAAGAGTAAATTCAAGAGACTTAAAAAAATAGTTTTTTTCCTAAATTTATTCAATCACATAAATTTTCAATTAAATTTACCACCTGGTGCAAAAATATTGTTAGTGTAAGTTTTAGGGTTATGGTTATATTAGAGTCAAGGTTACAATTTGAACTTAGGTTTGGGTTCATTTTAGGGTTCCTATTAAGCTTAGGGCTACTTCGAGGTTTACGGGTAACCATAATTAACAGATTCTGCTACATTTTTCTACAGAAATTTGAGCAGAGTTATATCATGCTTGCTTTAGTTTTAGGAAACAGATTCAGCTGCTTTTTATGTTTGCCATTTTTTCCCCCCATTACCATTATTTACCATTTTTGGGTTAGTGAATCCATAAGAGTGATATGCTACTTAATGAAGACCCTCTGTGTAAGACCCTCTGCTTGAGGTTATACATATGGTCCTCTATTTGCTAGGGATGTGCGTTTCGGAATTTCGGAATTTTCACGAAATTTCCCGATTCGTGTTTTCGGATGCGGACGATTTTCCGAAATTTTTAGATCCGAAAATGGCAGATCCGAAAAGTTTTCTGAGCCGAAACAAAATATTTTTGGAATTTTCGAATGGACTTGAAATGTGTCAAATCGAAACTTATTTTTGCTCTATTCATGATTTGATCTTTATTTAATAAAAAAAAACACGATAGAATCGCCAGAATTATCGTAGACACTTTGAAACGAGGAGAACAGAAGTTCCGAAAAAACGAAAATTTCCAAAATTTCCGAAAAGTCGATACAAAAAACGAGCAAAGTGACACGAAAATACGAAAAATGGTCGATATTCCGAAAATAAAATGCACATGAAAAACGAACCGAACCGAACCGAATCTAAACAGAAATCGGTCGAAACGAGCCGAATCGAAAAGTTTAAACACCCGAACAAATCGAACCGAATCTAACCAAAAGAAAATCGGTGCACAAGCCTACTATTTGCTAATATGCTATTCGGGAGTATCAAAGCTGTAGACAGCTTTCCCATGAGAGAAAAATGCCACACACTGGCCCAGAAACGTAACATTAAATGAGGGTAAAACAAGGGCAACTAGACACTTCTCAGAAAAAGACATCTTTCTATCGAAATCACTGGCTATGTGTAGTAATTCATGTGATAAAAGGTAGAAGCAATCCACTTTTAATAAACTCCTAAACCACAGGGAACAAGTGCACCTTACCCTGAATCACCCAACCAATTCAACGCGGTTAATTCAGCCTGATGGGTAAAATCGGGAAATTTTATTCAGTCAATTCTCGGCCATCTATCGGTTCAGGAGATTCAAATGTGGGTTTCTTTAAATCTGATCTGTATTTTCGTATCGAATTAACATATCTTCTCTTACAGCTATACTTTGTTTTTAGTTTTTTCGTAATATCGGTTATATCGATTCAGTTAAAATTTATCAGCATGCAGTTTCCAAAAAAAATTCAAAAGCTAAAATATGTTGATAGAGGAAATTAGAATGAAATCCTTCTTTTTACATCAGATATTTCTTAATGACATGTTTAATATTACAAATCTGTATGATGCTGCTTGACAGTAAGATGTTTTGGCTGTATTACTGACGAGCTTTAATTCGATCCAGCGGCATTTTCCAAATATCGTCTCCAGCCAAATTTTTCAACTGAATCAACTGATATTTCGAAAAACGGGCGATAGAATTAAATCAATCCTTACGGGCTCCATCTAGTAATTACAAATAGCAATAAAATGGTGTCGAGAAAATTTTGATTGCTTTGACATGTTGATGACCATGAAAAACTATTTTACCACATGCAAAAGAAGGAACAGTAAACCACATGGGGCCATAAGATTCTGAACATGGACATGGGCATCCTAGCTGTGTAAAAAGATACACAAACATTTCTGATCCAGCCCATATCTGTATTTAGGCCTTAAATTAAGATGCATGTTACAGAGTAAGAATGCATAACATAGCAATCAAATTCAAGCGATATGCTACGTGAAGCGGATGGAGATACCCTTCCTATTAAGTATCCTTTGCCCGTCCTCTTGACATGTAGCATAATGTTGCCAAATGGAAATAGATACACTTGATCTCGGTCACTTACTTTGATATCTTTTATAGGATCATTTAACAAAAAGGCATTATGCAAGTAAAAGCTGGAACAGTTGCTATATATACAGTCGGTTGCTGCAGAAAAGGAGTCATCCCTGGCAGACTTTCATGCAACGCTTTGCTAGTCATGCATGGCCAATAGTATATCTGTTTATCAAAGCGTTTCAGACTATATTGGAATTCAAAGCCTTGTCTCAAGGAAATAAAACAAGTACCAGTGCTTGAAAAGTGAGGGAGATTTGTTAACATTTTCTATGCCTGATACAGCCCAAATTGACTTTTTCTGAGGCAAACGTGGTTTTAATTGAAACCAAATTTTATTCATGTGGCCCCACCAATGTTATGGGCATTTTAATTGTCCCCTGAAACCTTTTCAGATTATTACTCTTTATAATCACCAAATATAGGGCTATATTACAAAGTTGGTGTTAGCTTTACCAGAGCTGTTGTAAACTTACCAAAGCCATTATAGTCTATGGAGTTGTTAGCTTTACCACAGCTCTGGTTAAGTTAGCACCAGCTTTGGAATATAGTCCATAGAGTGGTATTGATTTGAAACTTTGAGGCTAAGTATGCCTTAAGGAAAGTGCAGAGAAAACAAAACTTCCAATATTTCTGCCATTTCATTTTAAACAAAATTAAATATTGAGGGCACTATTACACTCTTCTCGCAAAAATGTGCGCGTGTGCAAAAACACATTAACGCGAGAGGCAAAACCCTTTGCGCCGAGCGTCGTATTACGACGTTCGCGCATACGATGTGTGTTAACGTCTAACGCGAGTGATCCTGCGCGAACGCAAGTTTGTGCACGCATCCCATACTTAACATTGTGAGCGCAAATGCGTTCGTGCGCTGGTATGCGGATGGTATTACAATCGATGCACAACTTTTTACGAACAATGTCTGCGCGCATAATTTTAACGTCTTTTAAAAGCTGGTGGTAACTGCAAATCTGAACGTTCCGGCCGAAACGAAATACACGAGCACAAAAAAAAAATACAGCAAAGTATAGTTACACATTCTACACATACCCAAACAATAAAATGGAGAAGTTGTGTGTGTTTTTATTATTGCTGCAGCATATATAGTCAGATTGATTTTGACATAGAAACATAGAAAAATGTCGGCAGATAAGAACCTTTCGGCCCATCTAGTCTGCCCAATTACATGGATACTTAACCTGGATTTATCTTTTGTTTAGGAAAGCCTTATGCCTATCCCATGCCTGCTTAAATTCAATTACTGTTTTAGCCTCTACCACTTCAACTGGAAGACTGTTCCATGTATCCACCACCCTCTCAGTAAAATAATGCTTTCTGATGTTACTTTTAAACCTTTGCCCCTCTAATCTAAGACTATGTCCTCTTGTTTTGCTACTTTGTTTCCTTTTAAATATACTCCCTTCCTCTACCTTGTGGATTCCCTTTACGTATTTAAATGTTTCTATCATATCTCCTCTGTCTCATCTTTTTTCCAAGCTGTACATGTTAAGATCATTAAGCCTTTCCTGGTAACTTTTCTCCTTCAAGCCATACACCATTTTAGTAGCCCTTCTCTGAACTCTCTCTAAGATGTCTACATGCGCAAAAACTGAACAGGAGACAATTGTGGTTCTTCATTCTGATTGACTGAATCTCGTGAAAAAACAATTTGCACACTGATTTCTGCGTGCAACGTTAATGCACGTGCGTTTTTGCACATCTTTTTTATGCGCGTCATATTTTGACGGATGAAAAAATGCGCTCGGGATCGTAATACCAGCATTCATTTACGCTCCTTAACATTTAACTCTGCACGCAAAAAATATTGCGCTGCGAGTACGAATTTGCGCGGAGAATGTAATAGAGCCCTGTGAGTTTTTATCTTGCGCATTGTATAGGTATTATCTGAGAATGCTGCTGAAATAAGTGGAATTTTTGTAAACACTATTCTTGGTGCAGTGTATGTTAGAAAGCATGAAGACCAATTTCAGAGCAGTTTAGACACTAATTATAAACATAAGGCGTCAAACTGCATATTAAACTGAAGGACATATGGTACTGGGGGAAAAAAATAGCAAACATAAAAAAGCAGCTGAATCTGTTCCATAAAACTGAAGCAAGCATGATATAACTTTGTTCAAAATTCTGTAGAATAATGTAGCAGAATCCGGTGATTACAGTTACCCTTAAAATGAAGAACATATGTCAGAATGTTGGATCTGAATGCACTGCATGTACCTCTATACCCGATTACCATTGCCATGAGAATTTAATGTCATTTTATCTACTTTATTACAGTACACATTCAGACACAGTTGGAAAAGTGGAGCGATGAGCGATTTAGAGGAGATAAGATCAATGAGAGTCAACGCGTCCTGGACAGAAAATCATCTAAAGAGGCATCCAGAGAGCTTTTATGGTAAATAATAATCTATTGTAGGAGAACTTGGAAAAAAAACTGTCCGGTAGGACAATTGGCTTCAAAACACTACACACCCTATTTCACTGTTGCCTGTAACAGGGAGCTGATTATTATTATCATTATTTATATAGCACCAACAGTTACTGAAGCGCTTTACATTAACCAAAGGGAACAAGACACATATAAACAAGCATAAGTTGGAGACAAGAGGCCACATTACAATCTTGACGCTAACGTTAACGCTCACCTGCGTGAGCATTAACGTTAGCCGCGGTGTCTAGCACATATTACAATCCAAACGCAAACGGGTTAAGTAACCCTTTTGCGTTTGATACCTTGCGCTTTTCAGCGCGAGGTTACTGTACTTTGCGCTCCCTATACTTACCATGGGGAGCACAAAGTGTTAATCAGCGTTAGGATTACAAAGTTCCAGCGCTGATTAACGTCCGGCTCTGGTTAGCAGAAAGTTAGCCACGGCTCCAATCGCCTCCTCCGTCCTGTGGGAGCAGGGAGAGACTGGGGGAAAAGGTCACCCCAGTCTCTCCCTGCATATCACTATGCTGGCTGACCGGATCTCGTGCAGCGAGATCCGACTGCTCATGTGACCACCGGCGTCTGGCTCAATGGAGTCCTATGGACTCCATCGAGTGGGTGCTCGCAGCTGTGCTCAGTGCTGCCGCGAGCATCCCAGGGCGTAGCGCCCGCTACCAATGCATGCAGAATTTTTTGCGCCTGCATTGTAATCCCCCATTAAAATGGAGGCGGTAGGGGGAAATCTTCGGGCACAGTTTTTTATCCCTACCGCCTCAGTTTTAACGTGGGGATTGTAATTTAGCCCAAGATGTGCAGAGGGTCCTGCTCATGGGATTTTATAATCTAAAAGGATTGGAGTGGAGGAACACAAGGAAAGCTTTATTGGTCATCAGGATCTCTAGTGCCAGTGGTTTGGGAATGGTGGGGTTCATGGAAATGGCCTCAATCATGACATGTGAGTAGGTGAGCAAAGGGATGAGTTGCATCGGTAATGTGGTACGCTAATATGAAGAGATGGGCTTTGAGGGATTTCTTAAAGGCCTGAAGATTTGGGTAGAGTTTGATAGGGCAAAGTAAGTAATTCCAGAGGACCGGAGCTGGCCCTGAGAAGTCTTGGAGGCGGGAGTTGGCAGCACCGGTTTAGAAAGAGGACAGGCAGAGGTCGCCTGCTGACCAGAGTGGTCTAGACGGAACGTGCTTGCGGAGCAAAGAAGACATGAGGGGGGGTCGAGTTATTGAGCGATGTGAGCGTCAGTATTTTAAAATGTATCCTGGAATGTACGGGAAGCCAATGTAGGGACCAGCAAAGGGCGGAGGTATGCGAGAAGCGTTTGGGGGAGAAAAATAAACCTGGTAGCAACATTCATTACAGATTGCAAAGGGGCAATATGGGTATTGGAGAGGCTAATAAGGAGCGAGTTACAGTAATCAAGCCATTAAATAAAAAGTGGATGAACCAGAACCTTTGCGGTATCTTTCGTCAAAAGGGGCGAACGCAGGCAATGTTTTTGAGCTGATAGTAACAGGATTTGGTCACTGTCTGGACGTGGAGAGAAAAGGTTAGGTCAGAATCAAAAGTGACACCAAGGCAGCAAGCCTTATGAGCATTCCATTTACCTGTAGAGAGATAGGTGGTGGGGGTTCTTCTTGGAGGGAGGAATGACGAGATTTTTCAGGTTTGGCAAGATTGAGTTTAACCCCATAAGGACCAATGTCGTACAGAGTACGTCCTGAGAAAAAGGTCACTTAAGGACCAAGGACGTACCCTGTAAGTCATGTCCTTTCAACCCCATGCCTCCCTATACCTACCTCTCTGGTCATGGTCCCACGGAGGTCTAACGTCCTTGAAGTCAGACCTCTGGTTTATGGACCATGGCCGTCGCACTGACGTCATCTCTGGGCGAATGACGTCAGTTAAAGCCAGGAGAGTGCCTGAAAAGGGAGGGTGGGGTCTTTTAGACCCCTCTCGCTCCCGATTGGCTAAGATTTTTTTTAAAAAGAGAGGCATCAATGGCAAGGTCACAGTGTGATCTTTCTTGCGATCCCTTTCTTTAACCCCTTACATGCCGGTCCTTGATTCAGCGCCGGATCACAGACTTTTCCTGGAGGTGGCTGACATGTTGGATTTCAGCCAAGCTTCCAGGGCATCCCACTGCCGTCATCGCACATGTGTGCGATGATGTCAGATGGGCAATTAACCCCTAGCTGTCCAGTGCGGGAGATAGGGGACTCCTTTGGATTCCAAATCGATGGAAGTTAGAGGGTCATGAGCATGAGGGCCAGAGCATGGCCTTTCCAATGATTTCAAACATGACCGTGTTTGGAGAAATAAATAAATTAAAAACTAAAAAAATAAAAGCGTGTTTCCTTTAAACTTTTTGTGTCTGGGTTGTATAATAAAAGAGGACTTCAAATTGCATTTAAACATGATAAGCACAAAACGGTCAAAATGAGCTCAAAATACAGAGGTGAAATTACCCTTTACGTGGCGGGTATTGATCTGGCGCCGGATCACAGACATTTACCGGAGGTGGCTAACATCTTGCATCCCCCTGCCCACTGCCACAGCGAAGGGGTTAAAAAGCAAAAAGCTTGTAAACATTGAGTATTTCTAAACTCAGGGCAAAATTTTGAAATTATTTAGCGGGGTCTCTTTTGGAGGTTGTAGATTTGGGGGTCAAAGTTCGAAAAAGTGTTCTTTTCCATTTTTCATCATATTTAATAATTTTTTTACAGTAAAATTATATGATATTATGAAAATAATGGTATCTTTAAAAAGTCAATTTAATGGTGAGAAAATGGTATATAATATGTGTGGGTTCCATAAACAAGTAAGAAGAAAATAAGAGTTAAACTCAAACAGCGCAGAAATGTAAAAACAGCAGTGGGTATTTTCAGATAGACAATGGTAAAACCGCCTGGTGCTTATGGGGATAAGGAAGCAGGAAGGCATCCAGGTAGAGACTGCAGAGAGACATTCCGTGACTCGATCCAGGACAGCAGGAGAGAGATCAGAGAGGAAAGGTATATTTGAGTGTCAACAGCATACAAGTGGTACTGGAATCCAAAGGAGCTCATCAGTTTGCCTAGAGAGGCAGTGTACATAGAAAAAAGAGGGCCCCGTATTGAACCTTGAACTAGACAGGCCTCCCAGAGGAGGTACTTTCAGAAAAAGAGACACTAAATAATCTTTGGGACAGGTAGATAGAGAACCATAAAAAAGCAGGACCTTGAAGGCCTATATCACGAACAGTTTGAAGGAGGAGTGAGTGGTCAACTGTATGAAAGGCGGCAAAGACGTAAAGAAGGATCAGCAGAGAATAGCACCCATTAGCTTTAGCAGTTACAAGGTCATTGGTCAGTTTCGTAATAGCTGTTTCTGTCAAGTGCAGGGAGCAAAAACTAGATTACAGAGGGTCAAGGAGAGAGTGGGAATTGAGGTAATTAGACAGGTGTACACATGCTTTTCAAGGAGTCTGGAGGTGAAAGGGAGCAGGGATTCTGTAGTTGGAGGGAGCAGTCGGCTACAGAGACAGATTTTTTAGGATCGGGACTACAGTGGCATTTTTTAGGTGAGCAGGAAAGACCCCAGAGGATAAGGACAGATTAAAGGTGTGGGTCAAGGACGGTACAAGAGAAACGGAAAGTGTTTTAGTGAGATGTGATTGAACGGGGTTAAGGGGCAGGTAGTGGGGTGAGAGGATGGTAATAGCATAAAGACCTCTTGTTCAGTCGCAGGAGGGAATAAGTTAAATGTGTGAGGGTAGACACTATGAATAACTTTTTGCAGAGGTGATAGCGACCTTGTTGAGATTTCGGTTCTTCTCTGTTCTATTTTTTGCCGTGAAAACGCATGCAAGGTCTCCAGCATTGAGGTCAATGTGAGGAAAAGCCACAGCAGAACGAAGAAGGGAACTGATCAAGCCAAACAGGCATTTTGGGTTCCAGGAGTGAGTGTGTATGACAGCAGTATAATATGATTGCTTGGCAAGAAAGAGGGCAGGGCTGTAAGACAAAAGCATTAATTTATAGTGAAGAAAGTCCAAGTGAAAGCGGATCTTTCTTCAATAGCGTTCAGCAGTTCCAGAACATCTTTGGAGATACCAGGTTAGTTTGTTATGCCAGGGTTGCAGGTTTTGTCACCTCATTAACCAGGGTTTTGACGGTGTAAGCTTATCGAAGGTGGAGGAAAGAGTAGAGTTTTAGTGGGTGATTGCTTCATTAGGACAGAAGTAGGACAGATGAGAGTGGTACAGATATGTCATCAGAGAACTGCTGCAGATCAAGAGAGTGTGGAGGTTTCTGCGAGTCTTACAAAGTTTGGGTTCAGATGGAGGAACGCAGGGAGAACTGAGGTCACAAGTCAGAAGGTGATGGTCACGGAGAATGAGAGGTGTAATAGTGAGATTAGAGATAGGGCACGAGTAGGAGAAGATGACATCCAGAGTACTGCCTGCTGTGTGCGTGGGGAAGTCAGACCACTGAGTGAGGCCGAACGAGGATGTAAGATAACCATGTTACTTGTTCTTTTCTGGCTTAACCACTGTATTAGTGGCTTGAGTCAGAATAATGGGGAGCCACAAACAGTTACTGACAGCAGACTCCATGGAGTCCATAAAGCTAAGCACAGCCCTGTCACAAACCCTGTGTGAGCTTGTGAGTACAGGGTCCTGCAGGGACACAAAAGAAAACTGCAAACAAATTGTTCCCAGTCTTCATACATCAAGAGGAAGCAGCAGATCTTCTTACCTGTTGCTCCGTGGAACTAAACGTAAGTAAGGGAAGTAAGGGAGTAAAGCATATTTTAAAGAAATAAAAACAAATGCACATGCAGAAAGTGTTGAAAAAAATTATGCCAAATACAAAAATACTGAGAAATTGCAAGAACGGGCGAGTTAAGGTTTCTTAACAATATTTTTGATAAGGATTCTTAGCAACTTGCAACAAAAATAGGGTTCTATTCTGGAAGTTGCTAAAGGAAAATGTTGTTAACCATAAGCATCTCCCTATTACCGGCCCTATGAGTCAGTTGTTATATTAAAGGCTCAACTCAATATAATTTGTGGAATATAAATTTTATTAGCAACAACTTGCACATGCTTCTGGAGTCTCTAGAACTCCATGGAGATCAGACAGAGCCCTCCACAGGATCGCAAGACCCGCAGAAAGACACTGGGAACTGTTTGTTCCCAATGTTCTTCTGCTTGCAGCCAACAGGGGTGGCACATTGTGCCATCCTCCACATCGTTTGACCAGAGGAATGTATATGTTTTTGTGATCTTTTCATTTTTTTGTGTTAAGTGATTTTCAAAATGCAGTTTTGAATGCCAGTACTTTTCTTAATCACAGGCTCGAGACAAGAATCACTCGTTATTCTCCAGTTGATTTTAGGAAGCGTTAATTTATAGTAGGAAGCCACATAGCATTAACGGGAGAGCCTTTCTATCAGCTCAACTGGAATCGGACCCATTGAGTTTTAGTGTATTTCTCTCAGGTTGTAAGATAACCAATACAATCAGTAAAAATTCCAATTTTTCCTCCTTGCAGCTGCTATCAAGATATGCAAATAAACGTATTCAAGCTTAAATAATATATTCCATTTTTTTTATTTGGGGTGTGCTGTATTTATGTGGTTTTGTTAGCTATTCAGCACTCAATCTCATTCCAAAATTGGAGCTGGGGCTTTGGTGGACCGCTGCTCCATTTTGCTTGTTCCCATTTTTCCTCTGCCAAGCCTGGTCCATCATACTACCCTCTCCCCCACATTGGGGTTTCTGATCCATCCCATTCACCCCAACAATGTATAGTTTGCAGACTGAAACAAAATAAAAACTAGGGGCTAGATTCCAAGTTAGCAACTTAACCACAGCTCCATTAAACCTACCGACTCCATAGACTTTAATGATTCTGGTAAATTTGCAGGAACCCCGGTTAAGTTTCCACCTGACTCTAAAACTATCACAAATTCTGCAATAAGAGCCTTACAGAACCTATATTATGGATTGTGCCTGGAGCTGCAACCCCCAAATCTCTGTGTTAATGCCTTTATATAGCAATTGGGCACTTTCAGGTCTATTCACTAAAGGTGAAACTCAGGAGAATTGGCAGGAGAAGGGTACAATCTAGACCAAATAGTCGATTTGAAAGTGAGCTATATGGGTACACTTTTTCTGGTTTGGATATTTTGACCTAGATTTTTCACTTCTGCCAATTCTCCTTTAGTGAATAGACCTGTAAATTTTCATTGTGTGCAACTTGCAAGGTTTATGAACACTTTGCCCTTTGTGTTGACGGGGGCAAGTGAGGTTGAATGAATCTCACTGCCTTCCATCTCCCATAATTCTCGGCTGAATAAAAGTGAACACCAAAAAAAACTGCATATACAAGGTTCTAATATCATGTTCCTCAACTCCTCCTCAAAGGGGAACATAGACTTTATAAAGAGAAAATTCACTTGCCCACCATTGTGGATGATTTTATTTTTCTATTACACCATCTGCTTTTGATACAACATTAAAATTAGATTCTAATGTCACAATCAACATACTAGTTAGTATGTATTTAAAAGTAGCTTCATATTGAATAAAAATCATATAACGTGATATTTTGGCATCACTTTGTCAGTCTACCTCTGGTTCTAGGTGTGCGGACAGTAGACCACAAGCTGATTCAGGAAGAAGGAGTAATGAGGTAGAAAGAGAACAGACATCTGAGATAGAATTAACACCGGCTGTAAAAGTAAGTTGACTAATTCCTTTCTTTGTTTCTGAGTCTAAATTGTATGATTTGGTACATTAGATTGATGGGTTGCCACAAGTGCTAATTCTGCAAGCTACTGCGCTCTCTGGGTGCTGCTCTCCTAGTGATAGAGTTCCTGGATGGCCAAATTGGGCAGCTTCTTCATAAATGAAATTGTAATTTTCTTTGCATTTTGTCCGGATTGCAATTATTGCTGGAGTGTCAAAATAAGACGAAAAAGGAAAAGAGAAAAGCGCTGGTACAAAACCCCACTACCGTGGGAGGTGAACAATATACACCACACTACGGGGAAGTGCACCCCAAGACTAATGTGGATAAAAAATGCAGCACAAAAATAATGACCTGTATGTACTTCAATCCAATGGAGTCAGGTAGAAGTCAATGTACATGTAAAGAAAAAACACACACATACATGGTACATTATGCCTGTATAAATGTCAGAAAAAATGTGAAAGATGAGAACTCACATATGGTGGAGCCTGTACAATATAGGCTCAATAAGATCACAGTGGGTCTCTTCAGGGATGACCCCGTCCCGTCTTCATAAGATGTCGACGGTTACTCGTATAGACCATACATGCAATAAAGCAAACATATACCATAGTGCAGCATAGTAATCCACAAAGTGTAAAGGCCAGAAAATGACAACACTTACGTGGTTAAGAGCCTGTGTAGATTCACTGGCTCTGTATGTACGCCTGGGTGTAGATAGGGATACACCAAACCCCTTTGAATGGATAAGAAGTGAAATACAAACTTTCCACCAGATAAAAAACAATTTAATGCAAAAATAAAATAAATAGATATATCCAAAACGCGTTTCGCCGCTAACGCAGCTTCATCAGTTGGTATCCAAAAAGAAAACATAATAAACCAGTCCAATAGACATACATTTATAATAACAATCATTAGTTGAGCGGATTAACAGGTGTGTTCAAAAACCGCCACTTCCGATCTCCCCAGCGTTCCAGCCTGGTCTGCGGCACTTCCGGATTCCCCTTTCCCGGACGGGGAATAACGTATTTTACTATTCTGAGGCAGGCGCATGCGCCGTGGAGTCCAGCCATCGGTTCTCGTGTCCCACACCATTTGCGTCTTGCTTAACTCCATAAATGCCATGTCCGGAAGGAGGCCCTCTGTCCCCATAATAGGTCCGCTGTGTTACACATATATGCCGCAGGTCTTTATTTGGGTGGCGTATTCCACCAAAAGCATAAGCATATGGACCTCCATGACGCACAAATTCCATATGTAAAAGAGAAAAAACACACATGGAAAGAGAACTATACATGAAGCATAGATCGAATATGAAAAAGGCAGCACTTAGACAACAAAACAATGTAAAAAATATAAAAATATAAAAGTATTGAAAATTAAAAGTTGAAAATTTATGTATCCTAAAAAGGGGCAAAAACGGAGCCAAAACAAAATCAATAAAAATATATATATACACCACATACTACACTATGGACAAGGGTGATATGACCCCACCAGAATTACATATCACGGAGGATAAAAACAATAACAAATAGTGGTGATATCATAATAGAGCTATATGTAGATAAGAGTAAAAAAAATACAGAAGATCATATAATCCTCATATTATAATCCTAAAAAAGAGAAGGAAGACCTCCAAAAAACATATGAATTCAAAAAAACAGGAGTTACAAAAAATGATGGACTTCAAAATCACTGTTGAGGCCAGCAGGAATCAGGGTGCCGCATTCAAAGATGAACCTCATTTCCTCCTTAGCTAGAATCAGGTCCAAGTCACCACCCCTCCAACTTTTCTTAACTTTTTTAAGAATGCAGAATTCTAACCCCGCTGGATCTTGTGCATGTGCTTTTTTAAAATGCAAGGATAGACTATGCAGCTCATAACCTTTTCTAATATTGCGGAGGTGTTCACCTAGTCTAACAGATAAGGATCTCGAAGTCCTCCCAATATAATGAAGTCCGCACGGGCATGTGAGACAATAAACAACATATTTAGAGGCGCAATTAAGTATACCCCTAATACGTATATTCTTGCCACCTATAGTTATATCATGAGTTCTTTTGACCTTACAATGGTTCTTACAGCCCAAACATTTACCACACTTGTAGAAGCCATCCTGGACCCCTAATATACGGACTCCCTGGTCCCTCCTACCCACAAACGCACTATTCACTACAATGTCCTTGAGATTTTTAGCGCCCCTACAAATAAAACGGGGTCTATCGGGGATAATGTCCCGTAGGATAGGGTCCTGCCTCAAGATCTCCCAATATTGGCGGATAATACCTCTGATTCCCCTATTACCCACACTATAATCAAAAATAAAAGGGACAACAGAAGAGTCCTGTGGTACTGAATACAGAATACAGAATTCAAAATAAGACGTTCACACTGTGCTGTGGTCATAATCTGAACCAGGTGTGAAACCCATGGCTATGTTAAATGCTCTGTCTGTGTGCTTGTTAATTATTGATTGATTTTCTCTATTTGATTAATCAGTGGAGAAGCACTTTATTGCCAGGTTACTCATTAATTGTTTATTAAGGAACACAGGAGGGTAACAAATATGTTTTCCAGCAGACACATAAACCAGTGCGATTACAAAGAAAAAAGTGTCACTTCCCTACTTGTGTTGTGCTATCTTTTGTTTCCATCTTATCTTTTGTCATATTTGATTTGTGCTCTTAATTACGCTACTTTTTAAAGTGTGATTGAAAAATAAAATTCTAGCTATAATTCTAGTTTATGTCTCTTAGTAATTTCCTGGGGGGGGGGGTTCTATTGAAATTAAAGTTAAAAAAGTAAATACTAATGGCTGCTGAACATGAATTAGAGCAGTAGCCGCCATTGTCTTCCTGATGAGGAGCTACTATCCTCCATAGAGAATATGATTGACACATATCGCCTGCAGAGTTTTTTTTTCTAAATTTAGCCCAATGACTGAATGATACCGTTTATAATTCATTTCTGTATTATTGTATTATTATTACTGTTTATTACTGGGCCGGGTTTCAGATCTATATGATATTTTTGGGAGGAAATCTTTTTTATTTTTACATTGTTAAAAATAGTTCATCAGATACAGTTGTTTTCGCACAGCTTCAGTTAATATTAAAT
Organism: Leptobrachium leishanense; assembly: GCA_009667805.1. Taxonomy (NCBI): domain Eukaryota; kingdom Metazoa; phylum Chordata; class Amphibia; order Anura; family Megophryidae; genus Leptobrachium; species Leptobrachium leishanense. The sequence goes on along the minus strand of CM019066.1, from coordinate 131,119,754 downwards.
GTTATTTCTCACCTATAACAGTATCTCGGAGCTTCTCCCTTTTACTCGTTCATTTATGATCACACATGAAGCTCCTTTCTTCACCTTTTTTAACATTCACTAAGAGCTTGTTAAGTTGAATGAATTAATTGAGAGCCAAATGACAACCAGGAGCATTTCAAAAATGCGTCAAATGGGATTTTAAATGAGCTAATTTTAAAACCATTAGAATCTGTGCACTGTGCAGTTATTACAGCCTCCTATCGAAAAATGAATTTTTGTCATACCATTTTCACGGCATGGAGCAAGTTAAATCAAGGCTGGTCTCTACAAGCCAGGAAAACCCAGCTTGATTGTAGAATGACAGTTGTCGAGACAACACAATCAGCCTCCTGCAGTGTTAAAGATAATGCATGACACATCTTTCCTTAATTCTCAACGTCTAAAGTCTGTCTGAATTACAATGAAATGTAATGGATTTTATGTGTTCCGCGGTTCCCCATTGGGAAAATTGCATTGTTTAGTTTGAGTGAATAAAATGCTGAGTTAATATCCAAAGAATCATTTAGTCCCCTTAAAATATATCGCCTAAATGTTCCTTTTTGCGTAATTTAGCAGCTACATTCAAGTAATTCCCTACTTTTTAGTGCTAAAAGGATAATTACAGCTAAAAGCTAAAATTTAAGATTCAAAGATGGGTGTCTGTAAGTATAATGTATTTCCGAAACAGGTTCTGAAATTGCCCAGTTTCTCTTAACGCACATGGCAGGTGGTTGTAACACAAATAATTCTAGCATGGATCGCTGTTGCTTTTATTGGATTAAATATAAAAATAGTCATTTTTCTGCTAGGTCATCACCGGTGATGTGTAGAGAGACTTGGTGGCGACTTTTATAGTTTACAGTTACAGTTCTCCATTTCCCGCAGGCAAAACAATATCCACATTGTACCGATAGTAAAATTGTCTCTTCTGAATTACTTTAAAACGCAGAAAACCAATTTGATTTATAGGAATGTTGTGTTATGAACATTTGTCAGAAATAGTAACGTGTTTAAGCTTGTCAATATATGGGCCATATGGGAATTTTCAAAAGGGCCAGTGTGTAAAAAAAAAAAACAGAACCATTCGGAAAGGCAGCACAAGCTCACATACATTACATCATATATTGTTTTTATGACGTGGGTACCCACTAAGGAATGATGTTTGGAAACTCCAACCCTAGGGGGGTGAAAAAAGGGGTTGAATATTTTAACCAAGATACCTATATCTCAATAACCGAAGATGTTACAGGCGTGAAAATTGGTATTTACAATCTTATTGAAAATACAAAAAAAAAAAATTCCCGTTTTTCAAAAATCCAAGTGACGGGGTGAAAAAGGTGGGTTAAATAGTTTAAACAGAATACCTATAGCTAAAAAGCAGAAGATATTACAGACGTGAAAATTGGTATTTAGATTCATGAGAGCACAGAAATTTCAATGAAATTAATTAACTTTAAAGGAAAATATAAAACAGTATCCAGTGCTGCATGTTTAATGCTCATTAACCCCTGAAGTGCCACCAAACCAGGGGAAAACATTGTGATTAACACAAAGCCTCCCCATTAACCCCTGAGGTGCCATTACAGCAAGGGCAACTGAAATACCCATAAAGTGCCATAAAATTAAGTAATAGTCTAATAGTACTAGTAATAGTAATAGGTAAAATTAAGTAATAGTCAGTGTTAAAAAAGTGTAATTTTTATTTAATAAATTATTTGTGAATAATGTAACACTGTATATTGTCATGAATCTGCCCTTTCCAATGACACCTCAACCAACCCAGTGTGATGCCCAGGGACAGAGATACAGCGGTCCAAAGGAACCCTGTGCCTCCTGCCATCCGATGTTCCCCCAGGGTAGAAGGCAGCAATCTCTTCCCAAAGTCTGTGACTGTGAGGGGGGAGAGTTGTTGGGATGGGGTGGCTGCTTCACTCCCTCCCTTCCTGTGTGACTGGCCAGGGAGGGGGGCTGCCTGGGGGGGAGACGCTGGGACGGCTGCTTTCCTCTCTCTCTCCCAGAGTGTCTGGCCTACCAGGGGGAAGGAGAGGTGCTGGGATGGGGCATCTGTTCACTCTCTTCCTGCCCACTTGTGTGACGTCTCGGAGGAGGTGGATGTGTCCAGGCAGGCTGGTCCTTAGATCCACCAATGCCAGTGCGCCCTGCGGCCGAACCTCCCATCCCCAGGTGGGTTGTCCTGATTTTCAGTGATCCGCCAATGGGGGGGTCATCTCTGCGGCCACGCCTCCTGTGTTGTGGGTAGGTTTGGTGACGTTTTGTGACGTGGGTAGCTCTAACTCCGGGGCAGCTTTATTTGCAATAACACCGGTTTAATGTTTAACAACAGGTTGAAAAAACTGATTAAATGTTAGCAAGCAGAAATAAGACAATGTAGCAAGTTTTTTTCATTCAAACTCCTCAGTACTAAAGTATCTAATGTAAAAATCAAAAAAGATTCTTGCTCAATAATTCCGCTGCCCGGTCTCCACTACATGACAAAAGTGGAATATGATCAATTCCCATGACTTGTAGTGATGATAAAGGATGTTTTTTTTTCTAAAAATATAGAGCCACTTTGTGTAATATTCTCAAACTGTTTACATTGGAGACTTTAGGATAAATCTTGCACGTCAGTCTCATTTGGCCATCCATGAAAAGGCTTGCTATCCATAGCTGACAGACAACAACCTATCCACAAGGCTTCTATAATTCTATAACCTCTTTCCTCCTCCTATACATAGATATTTCGCCTTAGCCTAGAATCCTAGGTCCTAGGACACTACAATTCAACTCCTACTGCTTGCTTACTCATATCTCAATGATGTTCTTCTTGGGGTTTTGCTCTACTAAACACAGGAATAATATAGCATTCCAGAAATGCTCTCAATATATCACTTTTTTTGTTGCAGACATTTGAATGCACGTGAATGTTGATGTTTGGTTTCATAACTATGGACTTTATTTAGTTGACGTGTCTGACCTCCTGATCTAGTTTTCATCTGTTACACTTATTTTTCAAAGCTGAAGGTACCTGAAGCATACATTTAGTGCCATAGGGTCAACATGGAGGGGAATGGTAATCTTTTAACAAAAGTTTTGATGTTTCAAGAATTGTCAGCTCTAACCGCTTGAAAAGTGACCTTTGCATTCCGTGGTTAGTAATGGAATAAATCATGAAATATTGATGGCTTGCAAAATGCAGCTATACTAGGAAAGGTATATTCCTCTCATTTCATTTTCAAAAAAATATATGACAGGAACAGAATCTGATCACTGGAAACTAAATCACTTTGAGCTGCTTATCACAAATTAAAGCTACTTATCCTTAATTTGATTTTCAACTGAATGTGCCACCTTGAAATGTGCCTTGACCACTTACTGATAAGTCACCAACCCCTTTGATGTTTAATGGAAAATCACAATTCCACAGAAACATAAATCTAGTTATCATCAGTTGATACAGCTGATGTAAATAGTTGTAAATTCTTCGCCTGCATCGGCTATAGCTCTAAACTCTGTTTCTTTCCCACAGCCAAAACTCATTTTCATCCACCCCTCTGCTGTCCCATCCTCCCCACCCACCCCGACAGTGGACACCCAGCCCCTACCCCAATTATATAGGCTCCTTTTTTCAGCTGCTTCACTTCTCTCTCTGTTTAACTGTTTATCAAGCCCAAGCTCTAGGTCTATCATCATGCATTGTCTGCTATACTCTCTCTGGTAGTTATGTCCAAACTCCCCCTGCTCCCTTTTGTTTCACTTACCTCAGTCCCTTGTTTAAAGTGCTGTATTAGCAGGACAACTATCCTACAGGCAAGGCCGTCTGTCTCATGTACGTGCTTCTCCATTGTAAAGCGCTTCGGAATCTGTTGACGCTTTATAAGGACTTGTAACTGTAAATCATGCAACCTCAACCTTGCCTTCAAATTAAAAAGAATAGGAATTTCAGTAGCAGAAGAACACAGACCTTCCATAGTTTTCAGCTGTGCCAATTATTTTTCTTTCTAATAACCTATGATGTTATAGATATTTTAAAACTTTTCATGCTTTCAAAAGTATCCATCAAAGTATCCAACATTATGAACATTTTATTGAATTACATTGTGACGCATTTCAGGATTACAGGATTCAAGTTTTAAAAGTAGTGAAGTCTTCTGAATGAACAAACCCTGAGGTTTATGGCTCCACAGTCAGTATAGCTGCTATATTCTCCAGGTTTCAGATAATTTAGGTGTCCCTTGTAGTTGGGCTCTTCATATAACATATGATACAGTACCCTTCAAGCACATGGCAAGTATAGATGTCATGGTAGCGGAATCTGTCATAGACACTGGGACAATCATCAGTGAACTCCATCATTTGACCTCGGAAATCTTGTCTCTCATAGACCTTCACTCTGAAAGAACCATGGTACATGGAAAGGAAATGAAACCTAAATTAACCTCTCTACTACTGATAGAGATATCTTGGGCTTCAAAGGCACCATCTGGTGCCCCGATATCGAGATAACTCGATATGCTGATCTGCAGCCCAATAACAAATTAAATTTGTTTGCTGCAACAAACAGTAGGTGATGTGTGAAAGGCTGAACTCGATGGACGCATGTCTTTTTTCAGCCTATGTAACTATGCAAATTGTAGTAAAAATGCTCAAATGCATCTTTAACTTTATTTTTAAATGATAATTTATATATATATATATTATATAGAACATATATATAGAACCCTTAGCGTCGTGCATTAGACGTGACTCTCATATTTCTGGCATTTCCACTCCGGATGGGGTCCATAAAATTGCACTGTTTGCGATGATATTTTGGTAGTTTTAACTAACCCCGCGTCCTCTTTTCCTGTCCCTGTTCCAACTGCTTGACTTCTTTGGCCAGATTTCCTATTATAAAACGAATGTTGCTAAGACGCAAGCTCTGCCTGTGAATATCCCTGTCTCTTCTCTTTCCTCCCTACGCACCTCATACCCATTCGACTGGAGGATATCCTCTTTAAAATACCTGGGAATCTCTCTTACCAAATCTAGGGACTCCATTCTCAAGTTAAATTACAACCCCCTAATTGCTTCCATCATGTCCCAACTGACATCTTGGCACTCCTTAGTAGTCTCATGGATGGGCTGCATGGCTGCTCTCAAAATGTGTATCTTACCCCAAGTTCTTTATTACTTTACAAACATCCCGGTTTTTATCCCAGCCCATATGTTGCTACGCCTGCAAAAGATGCTTTATGCACACATTTTGAAGGGGAAACTGCCACGCATCTCAGCATCCACTATCACCGCGCCTAGGCATAGAGGGGGTTGGGGTCCTGAATATAACAGCATATTATAGGGCGGCATTGTTGGCACAATTGCTATCCTCTGTCTCAACAGGATACCCCCTTTGGCTCCCTATGGAGAATGCATATATCGCCCCATTACGCCTCCGTGATTTACTGTGGTTCACAACGCTGACTCACTGTAAAATGGAGGGCATTTGGCTTGGTGACAATGGTGAAGGCCGCTTGTTCTTCCGTATTCTTTGCAGAGCCTGGCCCCACTACGCTTCCTCTGTCACACTATCCTGGATCTGAACCTTGACTAATGGCCTGAGAAGGGGCCTTACGCATACCAACCAACTTTTCACGCCTTCCTCTCTGAAACGATTCCCAGACTTGATATAGGAGATTGACATCCCCGCCAGCGAATGCTTCACATACCTTAGGGTGAAGCACACACTGACTCAACTGGGACTGCTTTCCTTTGCACCAGCAGACTTGACAGCCTTTCACAGGCTATGTCTGGGTATGAAGGTTACGAGAAAGCCGTTGTCTCTATGCAACGAAAACCTTTTATATGCCCCCTCTAACAGGAAACTGCCCTACATGGCTAGATGGGAGAAAGACTTGTCTATGTTCTTTCCCAGGGATGACGGGTACTATGCCATGGAGACAGTCTATAAGTATACTAGAAGCACCAATTTGCGGGAATCGCACCTCAAACTCCTGTACTGGTGGTACTTGACTCCGAGTAGACTGACTCACATGTCCGGACAGTCTGGGATGTACTGGAGATGCAGGATCAACCCTGGTTCTATCCTCCATATTTTCTGGTGCTGTCTGCTCATCACAGACCACTGGGATAAAGTGTGCCGACTGATTTCCCATTGCACGGGCCTGGTTCTACCCCTGTGTCTGAAACAGTATTTACTGCATATGCTACTGACTAACATACAATTACGACACAGAGGTATAATCTCTATTGTACTTAGCGTGGCCAAATCCACCCTTGCGTTCTAGGCTTAGCCCTTCTATGAGAGAAGTTATGTTGACCCTGGAAGGGGTATATCATTATGAGGAAATGTTCCACAGGGCAGCAAATTCTTTGTCCTCTTTCCAGGAAGTGTGGAGGGGTGGCTGTCTTTTGTCTCCTCTGGGAAGCTGATATGACCTGTTATGCTATGAATGCCTTGTTGAGCACTCTGTTTCTTTTTTGTGTTTTTATGTCTGTAGAATGTAGTTGTTTATGTGGTTTTAGTAATGAAAACTGGTTCACATAACTGTATTGCTAATACTCTGTATTTTGCCTGCCTGAAATGATTTGGTCTGTAGGGTCCTGCACGACCCTTTTCATTCACCCTTGTACCAGTTGTCTGGTGTTTAACTTATGTGTGAACCTCAAAAAAATCAAAAAACTTTTCACTTAACCGCAGCAGTGTGTAAGTAGCGTTAGGACTTTGTAATCCTAACGCTAATTAAATCTTTGCGCTCCCCATGTTAAGCATAGGGAGCGCAAAGTAAAGTAACCTCGTGCTGAAAAGCGCAAGCTCCAGTCGCTAATGAGTTTTTTAACCGTTTCGCTTCGGAAAGTTATATGGTCGGCCCGCGCTATGGCCACCAAAACTAACGTTAACGCTCACACAGCTGAGCACTAACGTTAGCGTTAAGTATGTAGTAGTGCCCATAGCATACGGAGCTGTTAAGTTTACAACAGCTCTGGTTAAATTAGCACCAGCTTTGTAGTATAGCCCCATGAGCTTTCATATTTACCTGTGGGCTAATACAACAAGACCTGATAGAATCATTGAACCCATCCATTTCTGAAAATCTGGATATTTTCCTCTGCCAAGATAACACCGGGACCGCCGTGAGATCAAAAAGATGTCATTGCGGTGGCACGATGACATCTATTTCAGTCCCCCCCCCCACGAGTGCAGGGAAGGTGCCTGTAAGGGAGGGGGGAGGTCCTTTGGACCTCTCTCCCTCCCCTTCCGTTCGGGGCAGCAATTAAAGCCAGGCACCATTTGGAAGGGCACAGCCTGCCCTTCCAAATGGTGCCTGGCTTTAACCCCTTGGGGACCGGATCGCTATTCAGCGCCAAAAAGCGCCAGATAACGATCCTTTCCCGGAGCTGGCCGACATCTTGGATGTCGGCCCAGCTTCCGGGATCTCCCCCTGATGACTGGCATCAATGTGCATTGCGCGTTGACGTCAGTTCTGGAGTTAACCCCTAGCTGCCACCAATGGTGGAGATAGGGGGTTCTAATGAACCCCCTATCTCCCGATAAGTGGCAGCTAGGGGTTAATGTTTGGTATCCTTGGATCGGCCAGAGCATGGTCTTTCCAACAATGCCAAACATGACCATGTTACAATTTAAGAAAAAATAAATATATTATAAAATAAATAAATTTAAAAAAAAAGTTTTTTTCTGTTTTGTTTTTGTTAATGCAGCAATATTGTTCCCATTTCAGTTATAATGTGAACAGTGATGCGGCACTAATGAATTTTTGTATGGGGTGCGTTTGTTAAAAATCGCGTGATTTTCCCCCCAAAAAAATGTAACAAGTCCCCATTTCTAATTCTTTTAACAAGCACAACCCATAGAAAATATAACCGCAAACGCTCACATGTTAAAATGTGAAAAAAAACACTTTACACGTTGTAAATTATTGAAAATTTAAATTTTATTGCATTTTTTGTTATAATATACACACAGGACATGACGTATACATATAATAATGATATAATATCAATCTGCCGAGTCTGACGGAAAGAACGATATATAACATGTCAGGGTCATATAATAAAATAAGGCTTCAAAACGCGTTTAAACATGATGAGCGTAACCGGTAAAAATGACCTCAGCACACAGGCGTGAAATGGCTCAGTAGTGAAAGGGTTAATTTCAAAATAATTATTTTTTTAAATTTGCAACGTGTATGATTTTATAGATACATATTTTTTTTCAACAGCTGCATAATTAAACTCTGAAAATTTTAATTACAATAGTTAATTCTTACAATCATAGTAATGGGTATCCTGGTGTTTCACTACTCATGGCTGGTCCAGATAAATAATTCAGTAGTTAGTTGTGGTGACTTAAATCTCCAGCTGGGTTGCTGTCAAGATCTACGTTTTATTTTTACCTTGACCATTTGAATGTAGATTGTTAAAGTCACTTCTCAAGTAACTAAAACCGTTGTACAGGGTATGCATCTTTTTAAAATTTCTATGTTGTAGTATTTGTTCAAGGCATACAAATCTACAATTAAATCTAGACAAATATACTATAATTAATTAAAACTGGTGTAGATGCTCAGTAGGTAACATTTTAATACAAATACATTGTAGCTCTTAAATATCTAAATTGTACTTCTTTATGTGACCATTTACATTTTTTTCATGGTTCTACACTATCTCACCATGGTTTATGCACGTCATTTAATTACATGTATTTATATTTACAAATATCCATATAAGGAAAATTTTGAAGGGTCAGAGATGGCTTTTACATCTTCAGTTCTTTTTCCACCTTTACTCGATGATTTTACACATGGTTATAGATAAAGTATAATATTTTGTTGTTATTTTGAATATTTAATTAATGGTAAATAAAAGGGTTTAGTAAGTAACACTTTAGGGTCTATACATTAAGCACGAACTTGCCACTGAATGGTGAATTTCACTGTTGGTGAAATTTTGGGGCAGTTCCTCTATTCACTAAGCTGTCAATTTGCCAGTTACCGGCTGGATGTAGTAGAGGTAACATCACTGCTCTATAACCGTGAAGACCCAGGTTTGAATCCCAGCCAGAGCACCTCTCCAGTAAGTGTCATTGAGCAAGACACCTAATGGTACATACTTGCCTACCACACGATATCGACTGTGGAGTCTAGTGTTAGCATCTCTACCCTTCGACTGTGGAGAAGCAAGTCAAAATACCATTCAGCACATCCCTGTAATACAACTGTGGAGAAGCAAGTCTGGAGTTTAAAAGCAGCAGGTTCAACCTAACCACCAGGTCCTTGCTCTACAATCATGGAATGATGACTCGATCCCACTCAGAAGATGCCACCAGCGAGTGTCCTTGGGCAAGACACCTAACTATATTTATTTATAAAGTACTTTACCAGGAAGGATACATTGAGATTTCTCTTGTTTTCAAGTAGGTCCTGGGTATGGATGCGCCTACCTCACACAAAATACTTGTACATCTAATAAATTGTATGTTCCCTTGGGAACAGGGTCCCCCTGAATCAGGACACGATCCATGTGTGGTATTCTAATGTATCACTCTTTGTACAATGATCCTGTAAAGCACTGCTGTCCCATAGAGAAGTAATGGTTAATCTATTCAGAGAACGCCGAACTGCAGTGAGATGTCAGCAAAATGACCTGATTTTCAGTGTTTCAGCTTGACAGGTTTAATCAGGTGAATTCCGTAGGAGTTAATGTAAGAACGTAATATCTTTTTAATTTTTTTTCTTTTTTAGAAAAAAGACTGGTTTTTAAATTTTCCGCAGAAAGCCTTTTTATTTTTTTCGAACATCTTTTTGTATTTTTTATGACCAAATTTTTGGTTTCCCATTTTTTAGAAAGGCTTCTGTAACAGACTTTTAATTATTTTTGTAAAGGACTTTTTTTTATTATTTAGACGCATTTAAACACATATTTATTGGTTTAAACATCTATTCAGAGAATAGCAGAGTTCCCTTTTTTTTTTTTGCAGTTCGTTGGTCTTCGGCTGTGTTCGGCGATCAGTTCGGTGGTCTTCGGCGGCCTGGCTGACATCCAAGATGTCAGTCTGCCGGGAGAGGGTATAAAAGCGGGGTGTGACTTCAAGGAAGTCAGACCACCACAGGACCCCGGAGGGAGAGGTGAGTATTCCCCAGAATAACTTGCTGACCGGTTTGCGTGTGTGGAACGTCCTCCGTATACAGAGGGAAACCCCATGACGTTCTCCACACGTTGTCTGCAGCGAAGGGGTTAATAGCTTTCCAAGGAGAAATTAAAAAATACATAGTATTTTTTGGTTTTGTCTGATATGGTTTTTGGTAATTTTCATCATTATTTATTATTCTGAGATAGTTTAGATACGTCTACAAACTCCCATACAGTGTCAAAATGGAACATGTAACCAACCGGAAGAATCATGGTTTATTTTTGGTTTTGAAACATATCCAATGTTGTAGTGCTGGATATTTCATGCTTACTTTTTTCTACATAGATTACAAAATGTTTTAAAATGTAAAAAAGAGGAAAGGTTTTATCTTCAAAATGTCCCTTAATAGCTCTCAAATAAATATTGTACAAATAGTTTTTTATGCAGATGAAGGGATGCAAACCATGAAACAATAAGATGTAGATTTGAAATATTTTAGCATTAAGGACTCTTATGCTGCTGTTTATGAGGTATGCTTTCAAAATGACACAAATATTTCACTTTTTTGCACGTAATATTGTGATAATGCTTCGGTTTTGCATAGTTATGCAGGCTTAAAGTTATTGTCTAAATTAAGACGGCCTGCTGAAAAAAATAAGGTATATTTTGTGTATGTGCCTCACAGAAAAGCATCTGAATGTGATGACTAAATACAGTTTGGAGCTAAATGTGTTAAATTGCTCAGAACTGAATGGGTTAAAATTCTTGCTTATTTCACTTTGCCTACAGATTCATTACTTTTAAGAAATTAAAAAAATATTCAGTCATACTTTCCAGAAATGTTGGACGATAAAATGTATTTTGTGATGATATAATGACACGTTACTTGTCTGATTATCCTTGTCGAACCTACAACATGCAACTAAAAGGTCAACTATCAAATTATTTTTCTTGTATAGATGTAGGGAACCTTTTGACATTTTTGGGAATGCTGTTTCAAGATAATGTTGCTGTCATGGGGGCACCCGGCGTGAGCTGAGGTGTCGCCCCTATTAGGGGTAGATAGCCCAATATGCAGGAGTGCCGCTGACTGCATGACAAACAGACTATTGAAGTGCACCACACAGCTGCACAAAGAAAAACACAAACAGGAAGGGCAAGAGTTGAGAGAACACCCAGATAGACAGACACCCAGCAGTACACGAACGGGAACCCTAATTAGAATACAGTCCTTAGATGGAGGAAGGAAAGGAGCATGAACTGCTGGGTGAAACAAAATAGAACACAGCAAAGTACAAAGGGGAAATCCAGAGACAGAATCAGGACAAAAGCCAAGAGTCACAAACCGGAGCTGGTGGTAATATAAGAGCCAGGGATCAGAAACCAGAGAGGGAAGTCAGACAAGCCAGAAGTCGGTACACAGAATATCAAGGAGTACAAGGGAAATTACAATAGAATGGTCAGGAAGCAAAGCCAGGGGTCATACACAGAGTAAAGTAACCAGAGACTATGGGAATCACAATGAGGGGAAAAAACGCAACATAAACCATACAGGAGCAGAGAAAACAAAGAAATCAATACACAAGGAAAACAGGAATAAACAGGCAAGGGAAACAGAAATATAAACAGAACTAAATAAACAACAAGCAAACAACAAAGAGGATTACAAGAAGCAGGAACAAAATACCAGGTAGCAGGAGTAACCTTTATGACTGAGCGCCTCTGAAATGGAGAGACTGGCTTATATTGTGTGAAGGCCAGTTCTATGGGTCAGGTGGTCAGAGACCTATGAGGTTACAGGGAAATCCTGGAAGAGGAGGTGGAGAGGGGTGGATCAGACAGGAGTATGAGCCAGCCTGGATCAGCTCACCCAATGGCTCAGGGGTGGAAACATGTGGAAACATGACAACTACCAAGATTCAAAAATAATATATTCATAACACTGTCATCCCAAAATATCCAATGTGCAGTTATTCCAATCAATGGATTAGGAAATCCTGTTAGATATACAATCAGGGTTATTCAAAGAGATTCGAAAAGTCACCGCACGATCAGTGACTTTTCGTTCTCTTCAATGCGGTTTGTTTTGCCGATCCCATTTCGGCGACCCTGCGGTGTATTCAGCAAGCACCACAGGGTCCCCGAATTGCAGGGAAAAGCTGCCGCAAACCTGACAAAAACTCACCGCAAAACCCACCGAATGCACGCGGAAAACCCTCAAAAACATCTGGATTAACCTGCCGAAAACCACAGAAAAACCCGAACAGGAGCCGATTGCAGCCTTCCACACAGCAGAAGAGGCAGTGAATAAATTAGCAAAACAGTTTGTATGAATGTGTGAAAGTGAAACGCTGTTTGCAAAGAAACTACTGAGCGAAAATGTCTGAAATTTGCATATGAGGTCCAGGGAATGATAATAAAGAGGGCTGTTACAGAAAAAAGAAGAAAACTTTAAAAAAAAAAAAAAGAATCGGACTTTTAAAAAAAAAGAAAAAAATTCAGAAAAATGCTTAAAATATCCTAAAAAATCTATAAATAAAGAGACTCTTTACTGCAGAATTTTATAATGAACGGATTATTAGATATTGAATTAAAACGGGAATATTTTTAACATTGAAGCCTATGGGATTCTCCTGAATTAATTTGCCGAATTAAACCACCGAATGGCAGGGCATTTCGGGAACCTTTCACTGCTGGTTTGTGTTCTCTGAATAGCCGAAGCAGTGCTTTTTCATGGGGATTTCACTGCCCTCGAACAGGCACCGAACAGGCACCGTATGTGCAGGTAATTCGCTAGGATTTGGCGAAGTGCCTGCTCTCTGGATAGCCGAATGGCCAGGAAAGGTAACCGAACGCTGATTTTCAGCTTTCGGTTACCTTTCTCAAGCAATTCGGATCTCTTTGAATTACCCTGATAGAGTGTCTTAATGACCCTAATACCATCATTCTGTCATATTACTGCCTTTAGTATGCTTTCACCTAATCTCGCTTTAAACGGTTGCTGTAGATTGTGAAAGAGAGGAGGGAGTCACTGTTTAAGTTACATCTGCAGATAAGAAAGCCAACAAAAACAGACATTAGCAAATTAGAAGACATGGGGACGTTTAATGACATGCAGGTCTATTCAAAGAAAGGTGAACCTCAGAAGAATGACTGGAGAAGTGAAAATTCTAGGTCAAAATAGCCAAACCAGAAAAATTCTCCCATTTATCTCACTTTCCAAATCGACTATATGGACTAGATTGTTCTCTTCTCCTGACAGTTCTCCTGGTTTTCACCTTTCTCTGAATAACCCTGTTAATGTTATTTTGTCAATGAAAAATGTGATAGACCTGCAAAACTTGACTAATGCTTTGATAATATCCATACAGTTGCATTTGGTATTGCCGCTAATAACAGCTTAAAATGGAATATTATCTTACCTTTCCCATGTTTCATGGAGTCTTGTTAGCTGATTTTGTTTTAGCAATGTGTGGTGTTGCATTTACCGAAGTCCTTTGCATATGTTATGGCTTGCTGATGGTTACATGTAAGCACCAATACATGGGATGTTTAATTCTAAAAAAAATATTTGGGGAAAGTTGACTATAAATTTGTAAAAAAATTGAACTAACTTGATAAGTGACTTCACCTGTAAATACATTTGAAAAGAACTTTATTGAGCTGAAATTAATTGAAATTAATTCAAAGTGTTGTTTGTTTCAGATGCTCATAGAATAACATACAGTTAATTCATTGATTTTTTTTTAAAACTTTTTTCAGGGACAACTCACTAGAGAATCCCGTTTGGGGGGAGCTTTTCTCTCCAGAAACCAGTCTCTAGAAGAAGAATTTGAAAGAGCAAAGGCTGCAGTGGAGGTATATTCTTGACTGTCATTATGGCCATCAGAATTCGGGGGGGGCCTTACTAAACCATTGGACGGGCTCCCCTTCCATCAGCTGCTCAACATGGTATACTAATTTTAAAATTTAATTATTTTGACTCCTCTCCTTCTCCAGTAAGGAGATAGAAAGTGGTCCCTGGCAGGACAGCTTTCACTCTGCACCTCTACCTGGTGCAGATCATATTAATCACTCCCTTAGTGATGAGTTGCAGTGCTCTTACTGGACCCAAATGCCACAGCCATGGGGAAATTTGTTGAAATCTTGGTGGGCCAGTCCTTGGTGGCATGGCCCTTACATCTGAGACACGTTCGACAAACTACACAGGATTTGGCTAGGGCCACCTGGAGCCACTGGGTCCCTGAAAATATCATGGGCCGTCACACCCTTATGGCTGCCCTGGTCATGCCAGTATGCCACAACACAAAAGATGCTCCCTTATTTGCTTTTTTAGATTTCAGAACCAGAACATGATCTCCAGTATATTGTTAACAAACTCACCCATCATACTTGGTAAATGTAGGTTTGCAGCAAGTAGGTCAAGTCGGTCTTCCCCTCTCTTTCACTATTCTTATGCTGCACAGCTTTTTTTTCTATGCAGGGTAGACATATTTTTAGGCCAGATTAAAGAATGTCTGCGCTCTCCTTGACAAACTAGGATCCTAGCTATTCCATTCCATCTCATTCTAATTAATAATTTCACTGAACAAAACACAATTCTGAAAACCCTAATCAGACAGAAGGAAAGGTTAATAGAGGTCATTTCATACACTGTATTATCCATCAAGAAAAAGGAAAGTTATAAGACTTTTCTATTCTGTACTTTTTAATTGCCATGATAGTAACTCACTTTTTACATTGGCAAACATAAAATAATATGAATTGTTTTTTTTTTTAAAAAAAGTAATATTTTTAGTAGCAGGACAATGCACGTCAAACCCAATAGTAATATAGAGATAATGGTCTCCCCACTGACACTCAATGATCTGAGGGCAGCCATCCAATTAATATTGTTTAATTGGGAGAGGTACCTGATATATTGAATATCGAGGAACTGTACATCTCTGTATTGATGATTTCTGATAAATTCTAATGTTATCCCTCATTGTACTGCTCAAGATTCCTTCTATAAGGGATAATTGATATTATTATTAATATACTTTATTTATATAGCGCCAGCATATTCCTCAGCACTGAACAATGGGCACAATATAGACAGGGCTACAATACATTGAGACTGAATAACATTTTGACAAACCAGTACAGGAGGAAGCGAGGGGCCCTATTTCTATGGGAACACACGGTCTAGAAGGGTTGGGGTGGAATCAGGAAAAGAGGACTGCAAGGTGAAAGTGATGGACTGGTTGGGGCAATGAGGTGTGTATCAGTGAGTCAGGTGGTAGGCTTGCCTGAATAGGAATGTCTTAGGCTAGGGACAGATGAGCGCATTTTCTGCGGCCACCGTCAAAATGTACGTCGATGCGTGCGCACGCATTTTTTCACGGAATACGCTTAAGTGGTCAGACGATGCGCAATTCTGGACGTATTTCATGACGGTGGGGTAAAAAGAAGTCTAGGGAAATCCGGCTGTTTGAACGTTATGTTGGCCGCACACTAGCAGCGTCTGACGTCTCCTAATCACACACACACGCCGCTAGCGGACGCAGCGCACTTTGTACGTCAGTAGCAGCGGTTTAACGTTCTCGAAAAAATGCGTTCATTTTCCACTTGCGTTGCGCGGCCGGACT
Source organism: Leptobrachium leishanense (assembly GCA_009667805.1). Classification (NCBI taxonomy): domain Eukaryota; kingdom Metazoa; phylum Chordata; class Amphibia; order Anura; family Megophryidae; genus Leptobrachium; species Leptobrachium leishanense. The sequence continues at coordinate 131,103,956 of CM019066.1, read as the reverse complement.
TTTGTGCGACCGTACTTCGTATATTGGCCGTCATTGCCTGTCATCTGCTGCTAGTGCGGCCGTGATTATGTGCGCCAGAACGCGCGTTCGCACTGCCTCAGTCTGACCCTAGCCTTAAGGGAGTGTTTGAAGGAAGGGAAACTAGAGGAAAGTCTGACATTATGAGGAAGAGCGTTCCAGAGGATTGGGCCTGTGCGTGTAAAAATCCTGCAGTCCGTCATAAAGTGCGTCCTTTTTAACGCACGCTAGTGCGCAGAAGAAAAGGCTAGTGTGCAGTGCACCCGGCCTAAAAGAGAAAGAGGGAGCATTGTGCAGCAGTGTGATTACCAGATTTAGCATGTGGGCCTTGAAGTTCAACTCCAGTTGTTAACTCCACTTTGGACCAGGCCACTAAGGAGCAGGCTGAGAGCCAAGGCTCAGGGAGTCTGATCCTGGTATTTAAGTGAGCACTGACTGCTAGCTATCAATGAATTTAAGGCCACACACCTGGTGTCGAGCAGTCTGGAGTAGCAGCAGATTCACAGTTGCTAATTAATTTGAATGGCAAAAGACAGATCATCAACAAAAGGCAAGGAGGAAATTAAGGTACACATCCTACAGAATCAGGGGGTGTCTGGGGATTATGTGGAGTAGAGTCCCAAACCAAAAAACAATTCAATAGATCAGAAAAAAGGGGTGTCTGAGGATGATATGGAGTAGAGTCCCATACCAAAAACAATTCAGTAGATCAGAATCAGAGGGTGTCTGGGGATTATTCACTAAGCACTATTTCTCCCTAACGTTCATCGCAGTTGCAAACAATGGAAAAGATCACTATTGACACAACATCGGTGGAGTTTGACTATTCAGAGTAGCGAAATTTAGCAATGGCAGGCGAAGTTGTTCACTGGTGAGTTACTATTGTTCATAGTGGTGAGCAACGGTACCACAATTATTCTTCCATAGAAGAAGTCAGCTTTGGCTATTGTCTATTAGAAGTTTAACATTGTTCCGGCACTCTTTTCAACATTGATGAATATACAATGGCTATTTTAAGTCCTTAACGCCACATCCGATGCTGGCGACTAGTGAGCTTAAACGCCGCAGGGAGGTATACACGCCCCACGGATTTCTGGCCCTTCTACAGGCCCACCTCCATTTCCAGCCACTCAATCGCCGTCTTTGGCTGCAATAGGACTGCCTGACTTCAGACAGTCCCCTGTTGCCCAATGATGGTGATCAGCTTGCAGGGAAAGGAGGCAGGTCGAAGGAGGGCCAGAAATATGCAGGCTCCTATGCAGCCCTGTGGTGTTTAAGCGTACCAGCCGCCAGGATGGGATGTGGAATTAAGGGCTTAACATTGCTATTGTATATTCATTGCATTGCATTTAAGCCTGCCTGCCGCCAGGGTGGCGTAGGATGCCCTGTTGCACTAAAGGGGTTAAAGTGGTGTTTTTCATTGAACTTCTAATGAAATGTAGGTGAAAGCAACACTAAACAATTTCATTTGACATAATGGTGAAAATGATAGTAAGAACAATCGTGAATAACTTCAGCATAAATTATGATGAAAACAATAGTGGAATCCACTTTGAAAACAAGGGTAAAAATTATGATTAACAACGCTGATATAATATATGGTAGAGGCAATGGTATCTGACAAACTAGGGTGAACCTTCCGTAGTGAATTCGCTGTAGTTTTACCGTAGCTGATTCCCCGTAGTTCACTAAACTAAATTCCCCAATGTTTCAATAAAACAATGGTGGCCAGTCAATAAACCCTTAAATGCTGTCACTTAAATTCACAGATTATAGTGAATACTCACCAACATGTCACCGAGAGATTTTTTTTTAAGATTAACAGTTTTGAAATATATCACCTAGGGTCCTTTTAAACATTTTATATCTGTAGCCTTGCCTGCTAAAAGTCATAAAGGTTTCAGTATCAGATCTTAAACCAAAATATGATGCCAAACTGCAAATGCCAGAGATAGGATCAGCCAGCGCTATTTTTAATCACAGAACAATTTTAAACCAGGATAATAGGAGATTAGATTTAAAATCAAAGTGACAATTTATAGCGGCGCATCTAAGGAAATATTACTGCTGTCATCTAAAAATATATCTAGAGAATCAAAACGCTACTAAAGGAGATATGGTTATTCTCCGGGGACTAGTGTACTGTGAAATAATTTATGGATGTCCCGATATCTTAAACATACATCAATGCTATATCTGTACTATATAAATGGTTAGAAACAAGGAGGATGGGTATTTCAGTTTTATTTAAATAAGTCAAAGCTCCAACGTGTCCTTCTGTGACCCTGCACTAAACAAGGTACATGTGTCTGGCCATAACCATGAACATGAACATCCTTTACAATAAATCGACAATTCATGTACAACACCAGTATCGATCACTGTGCTCAAAGCACCCACACCCACGGTGCTAAAGAATATATAGAGAGAAACAGCAGGATGAGCAAGTAGTGACCACACTTTGACAGAATTACTCACGTATACCATATAAGTCATGTGTGAATGACAATTTCAATGAGGATATTTTGAGGCACTAAAAATATGAAAAGTAGAGAAAGAGCAACATAGCGTAAAACTGTACAAATTTAAGAAAGTTGTGGTATTACACTGGACAAAACGCGTCGAGCTGGACTAGCTCTGTTTCTCTCTGCCGAGGCGGATTCATCTTTGGAAGCGTTATCTTGTCTTTTTTTTACCAACTATCTGGCCTGAGGTCTGACCATGAGCTGGTGAGGTTGTCATAGTTTACATGTAGTATTATTATTATTCTTTATTTATAAAGCGTCGGCATATTCCGCAGCGCTGTACAATGGGCACAATATAGACAGGGTTGCAATACATTGAACAACATTTGACAAACGGTACAGGAGGCGATGAGGGCCCTATTCACGTAGGAACTCACAATCTAGAAGGGTTGGGGTTGGAAACAGGAGGAGAGGACTGTAAGGTGAGAGTGATTGATGGTTGCATCAGTGAGTTGGGTGGTAGGCTTCCCTAAATAGGAACGTTTTAAGGGAGCGTTTAAAGGAAGAGAAATTAGGGGAAAGTCTGACAGTACGAGGGAGAACGTTCCACTATACTTATATTCCAGTATGTATATGTAGTCCACCTTTGTGAGTGGTTCCATTTATGGTTTTAATTAATTTATTAAATTTGTACAGTTTTACACTATGTTGGTCTTCCTGTACTTTTTATATTTTTAGTACCTCAATATATCCTCTTTGAAGTTATCATTCACACGTGGCGTGTATGGTATACGTGAGTGATTCTGTCAAACTGTGGTGACTGCTTGCTCATCCTGCTGTTTCTCTATGAACTTCCTTTATGTGGGCATCATGCCATGTACAGACATATTTTTTGAGAACGTGCATGTCTTACAAATCCAAAAAAACTTCATGTATTTCAATTTTTTTTTACCATCCCTAATGTAATGTGACACAAATCTTATCTCTCAGCTCTCTTGGTCTCTGTGACACTGCGCTCTCTTGGATCGACTCTTATCTGTCTAACAGGACCATCTCTGTGTCATTTTCTGGTAACGCCTACTCCGTTACAATTCCGTTATCAGTTGTTGTACCCCAAGGCTCTGTCCTTGGTCCTCTGCTCTTCTCGATCTACACCTCCTCCCTGGGAAAAATCAATAACAGCTTTGGCTTTAATTACCACCTCTATGCTGGTGATACTCAGATCTACCTCTCTACCCCTGATCTCTCTCCTCCAGTCCTTTCCAAAGTCAGTGACTGTCTATCTGGCATCTCTTCCTGGATGGCCTCTCACCCCCTAAAGATTAACATGTCCAAGACTGAGCTCCTACTAATTCCTCCCTCTAATGCCTCGCCACCTCCTGACTTCTCCATCAAGGTTGATGGTATCACTATCTCCCCATCCATCCAGGTTCGCTGTCTCGGAGTTACACTTGACTCAGCGCTTTCCTTCATCCCCCACATTCAGTCTCTTTCCTCCTCCTGCCGCTACCAACTACGTAATATTTCCAGAATTCAGCCATTTCTTACCACTGACACCACAAAGCAACTCATCCACACCCTGGTAAACTCCCAACTGTGATAATCTTCTTGCTCGCCTCCCTCTCTCCCACCTCGCCTCCCTACAATCCATTCTGAATGCCTCTGCCAGGCTCATCCACCTCACATGTCGCTCTGCCTCTCCCCTCTGCAAGTCCCTTCACTGGCTCCCCATCCACTGCAGAATTAAATTCAAAATCCTTACCCTGACCTACAAAGCTCTCACTAACTCAGCTCCCCACGACCTTTCCTCACTAATCACCAAATACACCCCAGCCCGCTCCCTAGGATCAAACAGTGACCTGCGCCTAGCTTCACAACGCATCACCTCTTCCCATGATAGACTGCAGGATTTCTAACGCGCAGCCCCGACTCTCTGGAATGCTCTCCCTCATACTGTCCGGCTTTCCCCCAGTTTCCCTTTCTTCAAATGCTCCCTTAAGACATTCCTATTCAGGCAAGCCTACCACCCGACTCACTAATACACCAAACTGCCCCAACCAGTCCATCACTCTCACCTTGCAGTCCTCGCCTCCTGTTTCCACCCCCAACCCTTCTAGATTGTAAATTCCCGTAGGAATAGGGCCTTAGTTTCCTCCTGTACTGGTTTGTCAAATGTTGTTCAATGTATTGTGCTCATTGTACAGCGCTGCTAAATATGCTGGCAGGCACTTTATAAATAAAGAATAATAAGAATAATAAGAATCTCTGATTCTAAACAAATATTTCACACCCCGAAGTGCAAAGTTATGGTGGAAACGTACCAAGCAGCTATTTGTCCTTTGTGGCTTTCCTCAAACATTATGCACAGATGTCTGATCAGCACGAAGATTTGAGGGGAGCCTAGTAGGGGAGCATAGACAGGTTGTAAAATGATTTGCTCTCATGAAATCACATTACATCAGGATCAAGGTGGCACTATATTTTGTGCTTACAGCAAGAGTAATGAGTGACTAGGAATCTCTTGTTATTCATGATCTGCATTTGTACATCCTATATAAAGTATCTGGGCAAAAAATCTATGTGGTAGAGCAAGCTGCCGTTCAAATTGGAATAGGAAACTAAATAGTAAGGACTAAGTGTTGACCCTTGATTATTACCAAGTTTCAAGCAAATATTACTGCTTTACTTGGAATACTGCTCTATATGTAGCAGCAAGCACGACTTAGAGAATCCTGATTACATTTTGCTGCTAATCTTATAAAGAGACGGGAACAGAAAATGACTATTATTGTAACCTGCAAATGAAACTTTTTCCACAGAAATTAATTACTTAGTTTTCAACCCTTTGTTTGTCACAGATAAAGGCTTTTACCATGTTTCTAGAAGACAAGGATAGGCCACAAACAACAAAACACTTTAAGCAAGACAAAAAGTCCAAAAATGTATAGAAAACGGACATTTGTGTGTCAGATAAATATTGCAATATATATTATATATATAATACATTAAATAAGTATAAGATGACAGAATCCATGTGTGATGTCCCTTTAAATGACAGAGACAGCTTATGTTTTTAAATCGATACCATGAATATTTCCAAGCAGTTTATCAAATAAGCTAAAACTAACTCCATTATATCTTTCTTAGTCAGATACTGAATTTTGGGATAAGATGCAAGCTGAATGGGAAGAAATGGCACGAAGAAACTGGATATCAGAAAATGCAGACACATCAAGTCAGACTGGAACTTCATCAAAAGAAACGGTATACGAATAAGCATAGTGTACAGGGACTTGCTAGCGGTTCTGCTACAAAGTCCTCTTTAAATTTTGCATTTTATTTCCCATTGTTACATGTAACAGCTGTTTGCTACTGTCAGTAGACAACAATGTCTGAGTAAGCGTTTTCTTCAACACAGTGAAGCGTCAGCATCCTCAGTAGGGAGGCAATCCTCTTTTTTCTGAATGGTGATTACAGCATATTTAGAACAAGACTTAGTATTGCTGAAAACCCAAGAGACAAAGGGTTGGATGAACGTGAAATGTGTTTCTGCACCGTGGTCCTGAAAGTCTATTAGAATCTCACATTGTGCGATATCCTTCACTGAGCCCAGCTAAGCTAATTGGTGTTGCTGTCAGTTACAGAGCCCTAAAATATTTTAATAAGTCTTGAGAAAGAAGTGGACACACTGTGTTATTTGCGTACGGATAGGAGCAGAAAAAAAGGCAAAATACTTAAGTAGGTCAACATATCATATATATATATATTTCTATTTAAGAACCAAACACAAATGAACACGACATCATGCTGCGTTCCATTACTGTAACAATGTTACTACATTTTTTCACAACAGTCTCCTAAAAATAAGGTTTTAACTTGTGCAAGAATATGAAAATGCATTAATTTGTTCAATTTTAGGCTCAATCAGTAGAGATCAATTTCACTAACAGGTCTATTCACTAATTGGGTTATTCAGAGAAAGGAGAAACTCTGGAGAACTTTAGGAGACGTGAAAATTCTAGGTCAAAATAGCCGATTTGAAAAGTGAGATAAATGGGAGAATTTTTCTGGTTTGTCTATTTTGACCTAGAATTTTCACTTCTCCAAAGGTTCTCCAGAGTTTCACCTTTCTCTGAATAACCCCTTTTGTAACAGAAACTGGGGATACACTGGTGTCCCCTCCAGCTTGTGGACCAGACCCAAAGCTGCTACAGCGTCCATCCCTTCTTTTCAGCCAAGCTGATCCGCAGCAGCTTTTCTTCTCACAATAAAAACGAAATTACATAGGGTGATACCCCTTAAGCCAATTGTATATATAATACAAAAAATGGCCACTCACAAGCTGCCGTTGTTATACAGGCACATCACAGGTTCTTTTAAATTCCAGAAACTTGCATTGGCCTTAAAAAGAAAAAAACACAACAGTGTAGATTGCCAACAGTTTTAAAATAGCGTTTTTTAATTGCGCTTACATAAATAAAAACAAATGAGGCATGTCAACATCACCAATTCCTTAGTGTGTCGAATCGTTAGTGGTACTGCTCGACGCGTTTCGTCTACCAGACTTCCTCAGGAGCATAGAGAAGTCCATCTAATCACCCCCCTTATATACACATGAAATTAAAAGCAATAATGACATTCATAAAATGTAAAACGAAAAAAGCGCAAAAAAACGTGGAAAAACTGCGAAACGAAACCGAGTCCCAAAGTCCATCCGGTCCGATGACCCAGAAGTGTCCTTCTCTATGCTCCTGAGGAAGTCTGGTAGATGAAACGCGTAGATGCAGTTTGAATAATAATAATGCAGTTTGATCGCTATCTAGTATTTCTTAATAGAAATGTTGTAAAAAAATTAACTAAAAATTTCCCTTTCTGTGGATCCCACACTACGAGTAGCTACAGAATGTGGATTTTGATGGCCAATCTGTAAATCACATCTAGTGCCATCATTTGAGCATTGTTATCCTTTATTTATATGGTGTCACAAAATCTGCAGCGCTTTACAAGATCAGTGTACAAGGGGTTGATATATTAGAATACCACAAATAGATGATACGACCTGATTCCCAAGGAATCTTACAATCTATGAGATGTAGAAGTATTTTGGGAGGTAGGCTCATCCATATTGTTAGGTGTCTTGCCCAAGGATACTCGCTGGTGGCGTCTTCTGAGAGGGATCGAGTTGCCTTTCCGTGATTTTAAATCAGCGACCTGGTGGTTAGGTTGAACTCGCTTCTCATAAAGTCGAGACTTGATTCTCCACAGTTGTATTGGAGGGATGTGCTGAATGGAATTTCACTTGCTTCTGCACAGTTGAAAGTCAGAGATGTTACCAATGGACTCCACAGCCGATATTGGGCTAAAATACAATCTTCACGCAAAAACGCTTGGGCAAAGCGTGAATTTTTGCATCAAGCGATAAACGTTTGAGAGCGCAAATCACCGCTGGAATTACCATCCTCGCGCGTTTTTTCATCCATCGAGCAATAACGCATGTAAACCGGACGCGCACAAATGCTCGCGCAGTACCAATGCGCGCAGAAATCAGTGTGCGCACTGTTTTTTTCTCGCGATTCAGCCAATCAGAATTAAGAACCACAATTATCTCACGTTAAATTAAGTCAATCTGAACATATATGCTGCAGCAATAATAAATGCACACACAACTTCTCCATTTTATTGGTTTGGTATGAGTAGAATGTGTAACTATACTTTGCTGCATTTTTTTTTATGGGCTGGTGTATTTGGGTTCGGCCAGGTTGTTCAGATTTGCCATTAACACACAGCTTTTAGGAGTTGCTAAAATTATGCGCGCAAAGGCTATGGCCCCTATTACATTCTTCACGCTACCGGTAGCGCTCACCAGCGTGAGCATTAACGTTTGCTGCGGTATCTGCCGCATATTACAATCCAAACGCAAACAGGTTAAAAAACCCGTTTGCGTTTGGGACCTCGCTCTGTTCAGCGCGAGGTCACTGCACTTTGCGCTCCCTATACTTAACATGGGGAGCGCAAAGCGTTAATCAGTTAATGTCCCAGCCCTGATTAACGCCTGGCTCTGGTCAACGAAAAGTTAACCAGAGCCAGGACCTGGTGTTAACAGATTCTGCACCAGCGGAATCCGTTAACACCAGCTTAAAAATAAAAAAATAAAAGTCCCATACTTACCCTCTGTCCTGCGGCGAGGAACGCGGCTCCGGTCGCCTCCGCCGGCCAGCGGGAGCAGGGAAAGACTGGGGAAAAAGTCCCCTCCGTCTTTCCCTGCATATCCCTACGCCGACCAGCCGGATCTCACGAATGCGAGATCCGGCTGGTCACGTGACCGGTAGAGGGGAGCTCAATGGCTCAATGGAGTCCTATGGACTCCATTGAGAGGATGCGCGCGGCTGCGCTCAGCGCTGCAGCGCGCATCCTGATTTTTAACGCTCGCTAACAATGCGCAGCATTTTTTGCGCCTGCATTGTAATCTGGCGTTAAAATGCGGGCGCAAGGGGGGGAAACTGCGGGCGCAGTTTTTCTTTCCCTGCGCTCGCGTTTTAATGCCAAGGGCGTAATAGGGGCCTATGTATTAAATCCTGCGCATAGATTGTAATACCATGCACGTACCAGCGCACGTTCACGTTTGTGCTCACAATGTTAAGTATAGGATGCGTGACGTAAAGTAAGCACGTGCAGCATTCGCGCAGGTTCACCCGCGGTAGGCGATTACGCACGTTTGTTGCGCTATGTAATACGGCATTCGGCGCAAAGGGTGTTACCCCTCGCGTTAATGGGTTTTTGCACAAACGTTTGCGCGAAGATTGTAATTTAGCCCATTGTGTAGACAAGTATGTACCATTAGGTGTTTTGCCCAAGGACAGTTACTGGAGAGGTGCTCTGGCCTGGATCGAACCTGGGTCTCCACGGTTATACAGCAGTGATTTTACCTCTACTTTATCCAGCTGGTACACTCTATCCAGCTGGTAGCATATTTGCATTTAATGATTGTTCTGGGATAGAATAAATAGTTACAAGAAATAAATGGAGATATACGTATGTCTGTGAGGAAGGAAAAACTGTTATGGAAGCAGTGGCGTAGCGTGGGGGGGCTGGGGGGGCCGTGGCCCCGGGCGCAGTTTTGTTAGGGGCGCATTTGAGCCCCTAAAACTGGCCCGGGGTTGAGGGGACCCAGATGCCGGGCAGCGCGGGAGTGCCTGCCTGGTCCTGAAGAGTCCGTCCTGTTAAAGGGAAGCGGCTGCGTGCAGGCGCAGCCGGTCACGTGGTCCGGCTAATCAGGTGGTTTGAGTCTGTACCACCTGACTGGCCGGACTGCGTGACCTGCGCACGCACGCCACGCAGCCGCATCACCTTCAACAGGACGGACTCGTCAGGACCAGGCAGGCACTCCCGCGCTGCCCGGCATCTGGGTCCCCTCAACCCCTGCCGGAGCTGGAGCAATATCCAGGTGAGAGCTGGGCAAATCCATGTGTAAGCTGGGCAAATCCATGAGCTGGGCAAATCCATGTGTAAGCTGGGCAAATCCATGAGCTGGGCAAATCCATGACCTGGGGGCAAATCCATGACCTGGGGGCAAATCCATGAGCTGGGGCAAATCCATGTGTGAGCTGGGGGCAAATCCATGTGTGAGCTGGGGCAAATCCATGAGCTGGGGCAAATCCATGAGCTGGGGCAAATCCATGTGTGAGCTGGGGGCAAATCCATGTGTGAGCTGGGGGCAAATCCATGTGTGAGCTAGGGCTAATCCATGAGCTGGGGCAAATCCATGAGCTGGGGCAAATCCATGTGTGAGCTGGGGCAAATCCATGAGCTGGGCAAATCCATGAGCTGGGGCAAATCCATGAGCTGGGCAAATCCATGACCTGGGGGCAAATCCATGAGCTGGGCAAATCCATGACCTGGGGGCAAATCCATGAGCTGGGCAAATCCATGAGCTGGGGCAAATCCATGAGCTGGGCAAATCCATGAGCTGGGGCAAATCCATGTGTGAGCTGGGGGCAAATCCATGTGTGAGCTGGGGGCAAATCCATGTGTAAGCTGGGCAAATCCATGAGCTGGGGGCAAATCCATGAGCTGGGCAAATCCATGAGCTGGGGCAAATCCATGTGTGAGCTGGGGGCAAATCCATGTGTGAGCTGGGGCAAATCCATGAGCTGGGGCAAATCCATGAGCTGGGGCAAATCCATGTGTGAGCTGGGGCAAATCCATGAGCTGGGCAAATCCATGAGCTGGGGCAAATCCATGAGCTGGGCAAATCCATGAGCTGGGGGCAAATCCATGAGCTGGGGCAAATCCATGTGTGAGCTGGGGCAAATCCATGTGTGAGCTGGGGCAAATCCATGAGCTGGGCAAATCCATGTGTGAGCTGGGGCAAATCCATGTGTGAGCTGGGGCAAATCCATGTGTGAGCTGGGGCAAATCCATGAGCTGGGGGCAAATCCATGTGTGAGCTGGGGCAAATCCATGTGTGAGCTGGGGCAAATCCATGAGCTGGGGCAAATCCATGAGCTGGGCAAATCCATGAGCTGGGGGCAAATCCATGTGAGAGCTGGGGCAATATCGATAACGTGTCCACAGGTGGGGGCGCACAATTCTTGGCTGGCCCCGGGCGCTGACAACCCACGCTACGCCACTGTATGGAAGTAAATTCAATTCAGCAAAAAGGCAGTAAAAGAAAAGAGAGGTTAACCCCTTCACTACCGATAACAAGATATCTTGGGCTTCAAAAGCACCATCTGGTTCCCCGATATCATGATCTCGATATGCTGATCTGTGCCCAAAGCAAATTTCTTTGCTGTAAACTAATTTTGTTTGCTTTTGGACTGCAGAAGGTGCCCCCAAGGTTTTAGCCTTGTGGGCATAATGCCCAAAGAGCTAAAACAGTAAAATCAGCTGCTCAAAGCTCTGAAATATCGGGCTTTCAGCAGCTGTCAGCAGCCGATGCAGGGAGAAAAAGAAGAAAATAGATCAGCCGTTCAAACCTCTTACTCAATTTGGCAGTAGATGGTGCCATCTACTTTTCAAAAATAGGTTATTTACAGTAAGAAATACAATGGGTATAAACTCAAATATTTCTTTATAATTAATGAAAAATTATTTTACAAAAACCATGTTTTTTTGGAAAATCACTTGGTAGTGAAGGGGTTAAACCTATCACAATATGTACAGCTTAAATTGGTGAAATTGGTGGCAATAAAACTTAAATGTTAATACACAGCAGTCCACAGGAATCGGAATTTAGCTTTTTTTTATTATGTTCCAGAAGGGGCCATTGTTTGGCGAAATGCATAGCGCTTGTGCAACGTTGGCTACATGTATTTTCTGAACTCCTCTTAGCTCTACTGAGTTGTTTTCCTTTTTCCATTTCCCCTAATCACTTTGGGCTACATTACATAATTTGCGGTAAAACGAGGATGCTAGGGAGAAAAAACTGTGCCCGCAGTTTACTCCCTAGCTCCCTCGTTTTACTGCAAAATTACAATGCAGGCGCTTAGATAGCTGCCTGCATTGTTAGCGGGGGCTATGCCCCAGGATGCACGCGGCAGCACTAAACGTCGCCGTGCGCATCCACTCAATGGAGTCCATAGGTCTCCATTGAAACAGACTGCGGCAGTCAAATGACCTGCCGGATCTCGCCTCGCGAGATCCGGCAGGTCAGCGTAGTGATCCGCAGGGAGAGACTGGAGGACTTTTATCCCCAGGCTCTCCCTGCTCCCACCGGGCGGAGGAGGCAGACGGAGCCGTGGTCCTCATCGCAAGATAGGAGGGGAGTATCTGGATTTTTCTGGGGGGTTTCAGGCTGGTGCTAACGGATTCTGCACCAGCGGAATCCGTTAGCACCAGGTCCAGGCTGTGGTTAACATTTTGCTAATCGCTGCTGGACGTTAATGAGCGCTGGGACTTTGTAATCCTAACGCTGATTAACACTTTGCGCTCCCCATGTTGAGTATAGGAAGCGCAAAGTACAGTAACATCGCGCTGAAAAGCGCAAGGTACCAAACGCTAACGGGTTTCAAACCCATTAGTGTTTGGATTGCAATATACGGTGCCTACCTGGCTAACGTTAACGCTCACTCAGGTGATCGCTAACGTTAGCACCAAGTGTGTAATGTAGCCCTTTATTTTTTAAGTTACCTATATTATTATTATTCTTTATTTATAAAACGCCAGCATATTCCGCAGCGCTGTACAATAAGCACAGTATAGACAGGGTTACAATACATTGAACAACATTTGACAAACAGTACAGGAGGAGATGAGGGCCCTATTCCCGTAGGAACTCACAATCTAGGAGGGTTGGGGTTGGAAACAGGAGGAGAGGACTGTAAGGTGAGAGTGATTGATGGTTGTGTCAGTGAGTTGGGTGGTAGGCTTCCCTAAATAGGAAAGTTTTAAGGGAGCGTTTGAAGGAAGAGAAGTTAGGGGAAAGTCTGACAGTACGAGGGAGAGCGTTCCAGAGAGTGGGGGCTGCGCGTGAGAAATCCTGCAGTCTATCATGGGAAGCGGTGATGCGGGGAGAAGCTAGGCGCAGGTCACTGTTTGACCTTAGGGAGCGGGCTGGGGTGTATTTGGTGATTAGTGAGGACAGGTAGTGGGGAGCTGAGTTAGTGAGGGTTTTGTAGGTAAGGATAAGGATACCTATAGTTGATGAGATAAAACTACCGAGATTGGCACGGTTATATGGCTACTTATGTTGTAACTTAGAATGTAGAGCTTCTCGTTGATCTCATTTATCTTCTCTATACAATCTCTATTATTGACACATTCTTTCCTTCATTACTTTCAGATGTTGGTTGCTTTCTGTGTATCTATCTTTGACAGTTAAGAGTTAATGCTGCAATTATTGGCTCAAGGGTTCATGTTTATCTCTATAGCCAGTCTTATTCTACCATTTTTGTATCAATAGCTACATTATATTGTAATTTTTATTTGCATATATGTGGATTTCTCTTTAGTATTTCTGCAGGCAAGATACAAATCCTAAATTATTTTTAAATGCATAATTTTTTATTTTTTTTATGGAGCAAGCAATTGGGATGGTATCAGCTGGCTTTAGGCTGGGGTCAGACGAGCGTAGTGTTCACGTCCGTGATTGCGCCTAAAAGTACGTCCGTGATAGCATGACAGAAAGTCCATTGGAGCCTGTTACACAAAGTACGTCCGCACTGAACTGCGGACGCACCACGGCCGCGGCAAACGGACGCAAGGCAGGCAAGAACGTACAACCACTAGAACGGCCGCACAAAGTGCGCTGCGTCCGCAACGTCCGCATAGCTTTGTGTGTGAGTGATGGAACGTGGTCAGACGGACTGCATTTATACGTCCAGCATTTTTCACGGACAAAATGGTTTTGCTTTTTAATTTATTTTCCCTCCTACATCCGTCAAAATATATACGTCAGTGAAAAAAACAGACTGTGTGGCCACTACTGTGTCTTCCGTACTGACGTACGTCCGTGTGCACGGACGTAGAGTCCGTAGAAATCACGCTCGTCTGACCCTAGCCTTAATCAAAAATAAGTCCAATAACCATACTCAAATATGTATTTATTTTTTTACCTCCTTGTCCTTTAGGCGATATTAGGACTTTTTAATACCTTTTTTCTGTTTATATTTTTTGTTGCATTATTTTATAGATTAATAAGTATTAAAACGTAAGCTTCGTTCACGCAGATGTCCCTGAGGTTGTGCATCATTATATCAGAAAAAGTTATATTTTTTTTGTTCCATTTTCATACTTCCTGTTTATTTTGTAATGGAGTGCAAATGTAGAATGGAATATTTGGGCACCTAAGGATAAAGAGAATTAGCTCAATAACTAAATCCATAGGATTTTGATGATTCAGTAAATAGATCTCACGTGGAAAATATGGGACAATTTTCTGCTACTGATTGGCTTTGTTGCAGGTTGAATGTTAGTGACTGGACGGGGTGCGTTAATTACCACTTTGCTTCAAGCTATCATTAACATTTATTTTTCTATTGCTAATCAATGATAACTAAATTACTGCATCGCCAATAGTGTTAGCCTACTGTACTTTGATGTGCCATGTACCTTTATTTATTTATTTGCAAAGTATTTTACCAGGAAGGATACATTGAGATTTCTCTCGTTTTCAAGTACGTCCTGGGTTCAAGAACATTGAAATGTTACAGTCGTTACAGAAATACAAAGTAAATGCAAGATATTAAAAACAACACAAATATACAGATTAACACAGAAAATATATATGTAAGTAATATAGTCACTATGTTACATGTTTACAGGTGCATTCTGTATTGAGGTATGTTAATAGGGAGCTTGAGTGACTTAAGACTGGGGGAAGATTTGATGGTGTCTGGGAGGTTATTCCATAATTGCAGTGCTCTGTAGGAAAATGAGCATTGAGCCACTTTCTTTTTGTATTGTGGTAATGTAAGTAAGGTGCTAGTCCTGGATTGGAGGTTATAGGATGAGGGAACTGCTAGAGGCAGCAGCCTATTCAGGTAGGGTGGTAGCTTCCCAGAAAACCTCTTAAACATCAGGTTGGAAAGGTGAAGAGTGCGGCTGGATTCCAGTGACGGCCAGTTTAGCTCTTTTAACATGTCACAATTCTGGGTCATGTAGTTACATTGTAGCACAAAGCGGCAGAATGAGTTATACAATGTAGTAAGTTTATGAAGGTGTGTTTGCGAGGCAGCTGCATACACTACATCTCTGTATTCAATAGCCAGCATAGCCTTATGAATAAATGCGCAAAAAAGGTTACTAGTGCTCAAATCTATTATCCTCACTCATTCTTACTGATAGTGTGAAAGAAATGTACATTCTAAAAAAAAAAGGAAGTGAAATATCTTTACCAAAATTAATTAAATGAATAAAACTAGCATTAACAATTCCCATTACTCCTCCTCTGAATGTTTGGCTCTTTGGAGTCCTTTGATTCCAGGAGCCAATATCTATGTCGACATTACATGCCACTGACGATATCTATGAGGCGCTGCCATAAATTCTGACTCGAGCCACTAAGTGACTCGAGCGACTTGGACAGAATAGAGCTATTGTTAGCGAGCCATTGATAGATGATATCTCGTGCACAATTTGTCCATTAATGAGCCACTATTAATGGCTACATCAGAATAGGGCACACATAATAATTCTATAGTAATTTCCTAAGGCTCCGACCTTGTACCTTCTTTGAAAATATATGACATCAGGAAGTTATTTCAATATACTACACCTACTACAATTCAGACAGATTGGAAAGCAGTGTTTTCCAGTAGTGGCGGTTCAAATGTCAGCTGTATTAAATGTTATTTGAATAAGCTCCCAGTCAAGGCAGAGCTCATTACAGAAGCAGCTAGGCTTGAGAAATATACAGCAACTTCAAGAGCTTTGTGTTGAAGGACTTTTTTATTGCTAATATATACGTATTTTGAAGCGTGGGTGATCTCTAGCCTGGAATATCCATTTGACACTTCTATGCAGATCAGATACACTACAACAAACTATTTTGCTTTCTAATATGGCTAATTTGGTATAAATTACCTGCCACCTCCTTCCAGTCAATACGATGGAAAAATAGACAATAAGTAGTACAAACTTCCCATGACAATTCATATTTTAATCTCTACATTTGTTTGGTCAAAATTAGAACCACACCTTGAATTATTAAAGAAAAAAAAAATTAGAACCATACTAGTATCACTTTCTGGGTTAGTATTTGTGCTTGTTTTAGGGTTAGGGATAACAACCATAGTATGTGTCAAATGAAGAAGGAGCAGAATCTGTTGCCAAAAAATTGAGCAGAATCTGTTGGTTAGGGATAATGGTGTGGATTAAACCTAACATTAAGGCCAGGATCAGTCGAGCGTTTTTCAGAGCAGAAGGAACATCGCAGGAAGGCCCAAAACGGTGCTACTTCGCCTTGAACACCATAGCAGCACCTTACCTGCAAAGTGATTATTCCTGCAAGCCCTGCAGCAGCGACACGTTCTCCCAGTCACTGCCTGGGCTTCCATACTTAAGGGTAGAGCTCCCATCAGGTAGTGCTTCTACATTGCCAAGCACTCCTGTTAGCAAGAAGCCTGTTACCTGAGATCCTGTTTCACAGCCCTTGATAATCCAATGTGAACCAGCCGTGCTACCTGTCTACAGTGTTCCCATCCAGCATTCAGCCAAGCCCTCCACCTGCAGTGAATCAACCCTGCTCTCAGCCCTTTTCCTGTCCTGCGAGTTCCTGACGCGTTGCCCTCTGTGTTTGTGTCTGTACCTTGCCACCGTATCAGAACATTACACTTGTCCTGGTCTACCTTGCCTCTCTCATTCCTCTCCCTTTCTGGTCAGCCCCTTTCCTGTCCTGCACCTACAATCATACTATCTGTTACCAGTCTGCTGCTTTATTTGTGTTCTGTACAATAAACCTCATATCGAAACTCCATCTGGTTATCTGCATCTGTCTCTGCATCCCTGGGCTCACCCCCCCCCCCCGATACATCAAGCCTTACAGATGGTAAAATAGTGTATTTATACACTGCAACAAGCAGTCCCCAAAAGAAACATGCCAGGGACAGCAGCAAAAATCACCTGGACATAAACTATAAAAAATAATTAAAACCATTTTAAAAAATCAGTGAACGCTCTGCTCCCTCTGTTCTTGGGTGAAAGCACGAGCTTAACAATTTCATGGTTATTTAAGCAAACTAAAATCCTGTGTTTTTGTTTAGTAGGGGCATATGGGATTCAAAGCACAGAAGACAATTCTTTGGTAGGATTATACAAGACGTGGTGCTGAATACTAACCGTGTGCACTTGCCACCCAGAGCTGTGGGAGTAGAGCGCGGGACTGATTTATATGCGGATTTATTTATATATATAATATAATTTTATCTTCATTTCAGGGATATTATTTTAACATGGAAAATCCTTTTAGGGAATGCTCTGGTGCATTCGAAGAGGGAATGAGGAAGCTGAAAGATGGGGATTTACCTCTGACTATACTCTACCTGGAAGCAGCTATTTTGCAGGATTCCAATGACGCAGAGGTATTATACATTTACTCAGGTACAGGAATAGAATTACTCAATGAATCCTAATTCTGTAAAGCACAAAATCCAAAGAACACAGGCCGTCACTGGCTGAAACTAGAGTGCCAGGTGTTTCCAGTCCTTCCTCGTCTTTGTTCAATTAGCTCTCCCAATGCACGTCATTGACATCACAAGCTAAGCTGCTTTGAAAATAAAAGGTCACCGAGGTCTTCCTGTCTGTAAGTTAAAAGCCTGAATGTTAATAAGACAAGAATAGCAAACGGGGAAATACAGTGAAGCCGTGCTAAAAGATTTAAAGGATAAAAGCCAATTAGCGAATCAATGTGTTGGTAATCACCCTTATTAATCCAGGTAATGACAATCTCAGGAAAGTATAAATTGGGTTCACAAGAGGAAGATTAGTAAATTAAATCCTTCTCATGAGTTCTAAGTAAGTGTAACGTGTCTGTACATTCATTGGGCCCTGTTCCACTGTTATACATAAGGGATTATTCACTAAACTCTGAATTGGCCTTGAATTGCGCCAAATGGTGAATTTCACTGTTCGGTGCAATTTCGGGTCAAGTCATCTATTCACTAAGCTGTTAATTCGCCAAATAAAGGCGAAATGACAGCAAAATATGGTACATTTCGCCGGCTTTCAATAGGCACCGAAATTGTTCCATTGGAAACTATTGATTTGTCTATTCACAGAATGCCGAATTGCAACGAAATATTGGTGAAATGACTGGATTTTTTGTGTTTTAACTCGACAGGATTAAACAAGCGAATCCCATAGGTTTCAATGTAATAAATATATCTTTTTAAAGTATTTTAAAGACAGTTTATTATTTTTAGTGATTGCAAATACCCTTTTTATTTTTTATTTTTTAAAAGACCTTTCTGTATTTTTTTTAAAAGATATTTTTTAGTTTGTAACAGACCTTTTATTATTTCGACACATTTTTACTAAATTTTTATTGATGTAAGCTCCTTGCAGACTTCCTTTTTTCTTCAGTGCAGTGGAATTCGCTGATACCAATTTGGCGCAATTTGACACTTGCAAAATCTAAGGCCGAGCGTTTTTTAGAGAGGAAGTAACGTCCGTGAGAGTGGATGTTCCTTCCTCTCTGACACCTGTGTGGTCACCTCGCTGAGCACAGTCAGTGCGCTTAGCGCTGCAAGGCTCGATCCTTCTATGGTGAAACGTGCTTTGCAGCCCCGTCAAACACGCATCGTAGCATTTTGACAGGGTGGCTTTCAACATGTTTGCTGCAGCACGCACAATTCATGCACACGCTACAGCATGTGGCCGGCCCCGTCGAAACATCACAACGCTGCGACAGGCATCAGAAGGCATGTGAGTACGGGCGCTAGTAGTGCGCTTGTCTGACACTGGCCTTAATCCCCTCTAAAAGTCCCATACTCACCTCTCATCCCACGTTCTGCTGCTTCCACTCACCAGGAGCAGAGTGTGACTGGCAACGAATAGTTCCTAGTCCCCCTCCACAGCTCTGTGTGATTTCGAGAACAGCTCACGACTGGGATGCGCTGAGCTCCATGGAGTCCTGTGGACTTCATGAGCTGATGCACACAAAGGCGCACTATGCCACTGCTGGTATCAGACAGCTTTGCATTTTGTTCCGAGTTGTGGTGATAAGAAAGCACCTACCCGGACTACGAAAGTAAAATGGAGGTGTTAAGGAAAATCTGCAGGCGCATGTTTACCTGCTTATTGTCTACATTATACTTTCAAGTGTGTAATAGGACCCATTGTTGGTACACATATACAGTATGGGTGTATTTGCCTGCGTGTTTTTTATGCATGTTCACATTATTCTACATCTTTGTAGTCTAAGCCAGGGTTGTCAAACTCCGGCCCCCCAGAGGTTTTTGAGCTACAATTCCGATGATTCTCTGGTCATTTATTCCACTCAAAGAATTCTGGGAATTGTAGGCCATCTATATCTGGGAGCCAGAGTTTGACACCCCTGATCGAAACATTTAATAATGAAACCATGGATTCATTACATACACCTGTATAGAAACTGACAGCTTTTCCGATCAAGACATTTTCTGGTATATAAGGTACATTCAGAAACATTCTATTATTAATATTACATTATATGTTCTCGTTGAAGTGTCCCGGTTTCCTGCTTACACATTTGTATGCATGCGAACTGGAACATCTTCATCCACTTTAGCAATATTTTTTGTGTTTCTGTGAATTATTTTGCAGGCCTGGCAGTACCTTGGGATCACACAAGCAGAGAATGAGAATGAACAAGCTGCTATTGTGTCGCTCCAGAGGTAAACGCAGCCTATATGCCCTACCTGACATGCTTTCACTCCTTATTATCATCATATTGTTAAAGACTATTCTGTTTTAGATTCCGAGAGCTTCTGGCACTTTCCATTATGTTACTTGCTGGCACTGGAATGAAATAAGTGTTCTGTGCTCACAGCACTCATGTTGCTTGAATAAATTAAGGCACGAGGAGGTCCTCAGTTCCTGCCTCCTTTCATATAGTGTCTGATAAGTTACTGCAGGTAAAAGCCATTCCATTTCATCCTGGAATCAAAAGATGCTGTTAATGCCCATCTTGTCCAGCTTGTGCATTAAAAGGGGCATCTGCTGCTGGTGGCTGACAAAATAATCCCATAAATTACAAAGTTTAGCAGGAGGCAGTAACCTCGACCCTCCAGATTGTGGAACTACATTTCCCATGAAGCTCAGCCATTTGATGAGTACCGGAGCATCGTGGAAGCTGTAGATTGGAAACATCTGGAGGGCCAAGGTTTCTGACCTCTGGTTTAGAGAGCTCTTCATCCTCTGGCTCATGAGTGGCCAAAACACAGCCTCCAGACACTTTCTGGTCTGGTCAACTCTCTTTGAAACAACCGGTGGAACTGCTGCAACTTTAAAAGCAAATTTTGTTTTATTTACAGGTATATATTTATAGTAGTATTTGGGAAGCCCATCCTATACCATTTATTGATCACAAATGGCACAAAAACTTAAATTAGTAGATAATACACAAGAAGGGCTTAGCATACTCATGAAATTTACACTTCCAAGGATGTGAACGCTTAACTATAGATCAAAATCTAGGAATTTTCATGTAACATCCACCACAATGTCAAAGTAACCCATTTTTTGAGGTCCTCTATATTTACAGTATATATATATATATATATATCATCAGGCATGCCATTCACTTGCAATAACAGTGCCACATGTCCCAAGATAAGGATAACAGATGTAATCAAACATAAGGGGTTATTCACTAACCTCCGAATTGGCCGCCGAATTGCACAGTACGGTGAATTTCACTTTTCAGTGCAATTTCGGGCCAATTTGTATATTCAGTAAACTGCCAATTCGTCAAATACAGGCAAATTGATGGCGAAATATGGTGCAGTTTGCTGCAGTTCGGCGGCAGCAAAATTACACCATAGAGAAGTAATGGTTAATCTATTCACAGAACGTCGAACTGCACCGAAATGTCAGCGAAATGCCCTGATTTTCAGTTCAACAGGTTTAAACAGGAAAATCCCATAGGATTCCATGTAAAAAAGTATTATCTTTTAAAAATAAGTTTTAATGAAAGCTTTCTTCTATACATTTTCATCAGAAAGTCTTTTTTATTTTTTAGAAAACCTTCTAGCATTTATTTAGACAAACTTTTTGGTTTGTTTCCCAATTTTTTTAAAAGATGTTTTATTTTAATTCTGTAACAGACCTTTTTATTATTTTTTTGAAGGAACTTTTTACTATTTAAAAACATTTTACCGCATTTTCATTGGTTCAACCCTTTCCTGCCATGGTGCGTACTGTGCTGTGCCCGAGGTGGGTGGGCCTTAATCCCGAAGAGCGGCATAGCATGCCCTGCCAGCATCTATGGGCCACGACAGTCCCGCCCACCAGATGGCATGTGGCCCATGTCATTGGCTGCCATGGGACTGCTTGAACTCAGGCTGTCCCCCTTCAGTCAATGACGCGCAAAATGCGTCAGCTGCATAGGTGGGTCAGAGGAGGGGCACACGGCAGCAGCCAGCAAGCGGGGTATTCTACTTCGCCCCGCCAGTGTTAATGCCCCACCGCTGGGCACAACCTTTCCGGCGGTAAAAAGTTAAACACCTATTAGGAGACTAGAGGTCAGGTTTTTTTTTATTGTTTTTTTTTTGCAGTTCTGTAGAATTAGCCAAGGCCTCTTTGTTGCTCTCTGGTGCTTTTCGGTGCTCTTTGGTGACGTCCTCCAACTTTTTCATGAAGCTTCAGTGACTCCCTCATCGGAACACTACAGTGACCATAGTGGATTCACCGTACTGTCTGCGAATTAGAATCACCGAAGTGAAAATCACCGGATTTTCACTGAAATTGTGGTGCTTAGTGAATAGACCCTATAGTGAAAGCAACTGGTTGCACGGTAGATAAAACATAAATTGAATGGGAATACAATATTCGTGCTTTTGTCACTTTGCTAAAAATGCATAACCGCAGCTTTTATGGTACCTGATAGGTGTGTCCAGAACATTGTCTAACAGGAATATTTCTTTTTCATCATTCAGGTGCTTACAGCTACAACCAAATAATTTAAAAGCTCTAATGGCGCTAGCAGTCAGTTACACAAATATTGGACACCAGCAAGAAGCATATGAAGCATTGAAAAGTTGGATAAAGCAGAACCCTAGATATAAACACATCGTGAAGAGCAAGTCTGCTTCTCCATCGTTGGCGAGAAAGATGTCAAAGTCAACATGTGACAGGTGGGAAATATTAGTGTATTTCAAGCACAATCAACTGGGACAAGGCAGGAAGGCTGGCACATTCAAAACTGTGGTGTCTACAAAAACATGCCCATAATCACTTGTCATACTAGCTTTTATCATCTGCTGTGGAAATGTAATAATAATTTTTGTGTAATTTAATGTAATATGGATTATATTCATAATTATAGTTTTAAAGAGACACTCTTAGCACTGTGACCACTCAATGTAATATGGGTGGTCACATTGACCTGAGCATCCTCATCTCTCTCCCCATCTCGGGGTAGGTCCCAGAGAGCTGATTCAGCCCTCTAAATGCAGGGGATTAGTTTGCTCCAGAGCCTGAGATCAGTGAGTGCTGATCTCAGTTTTCTGGTTACCATGACCTTCAGGACTCAGCTCCCACCAATGGCTATCAATGTGCTTGCCATTGAGAGCCATTGGATTGAATAGATGCTCACTCAAGTATTCATCTTCCCTGCGGTCACGTGACTGCTGTGACTTACACATGTACGCAGACGACATCATAATCGATACCAGCAAACCAAATCTCCCACAGCTGGAGGCCATGCTGCAAGAACAATTCACAGAGGTAGAAAAGTGGATCAAAGATAACAAACTTTTTCTAAATACTAATAAAACTGTAACGATGCTCTTTGGAAAAGCACCTAAACTACAAAAATCAAACTCCCCATCTATGTTTGGGACAAAATCAAATGGCACGCTGACCACAGTCACTTCTCTCAAATATCTAGGTATGTGGTTGGACCCAAATCTATCTTTTGGTCCCCACATCGAAAAACTCTCATCTAAACTTTACCCCAAACTAGGAGCTCTGTACAGAAACAAATCCTGCCTGAGCCCGGTGGTAAGAAAGCAGATTGTACAACAAATGCTAATGCCGGCTATTGAATACGGAGATGTAGTGTATGCAGCTGCTCCGCAAACACACCTTCAGAAACTTACTACATTGTACGCAGGATGTAGTGGATATCAGTGCTCATACTGGTGATCAATTCATCCAATTTTCAGTATTACACTGGAACATGAGATCTTTACTTCATGGGATGTTCCTCTGTAAAAACAAATAAAATGCAATGTGCAGACCATTTAAAAGAGATGGTTATAGGAGAATATAAAAAGTCTACTCACATTTAATGGTGCCTATTATTCAAGAGGCACCAAATCTCAAGCAGCCAGTGATTCCAAGGGGCACCGGACCCCCTTCTTAGTTGATATGGTCCTCCGTGGTGATAGTGGTGCTGATTCATCCACTTAAATAGAACAGGCAATCTCTGGCTATGTTTAAAACTACTTTATTAAAAGTTTAAAATACAATAAATAAAACACTGCATACGCATTTCGCTGTGGTCAGCTTCATCAGTGGGTGTAAAAGGGTAATGCCAGTTGATCTCTATAAATAGCCATGGCTATTCTGCCTGCTCTCAGAATAGCCGAATGGCCAGGAAAGGTAACCGTACACTGAATATCAGTGTTCGGTTATCTTTCGGCCACATTTCGGATCTCTTTAAATAACCCCCACTGTTATCCTTTATCTGGACCTATTATGGGGCATGGACCTGGAGCTGCTACTCCACTAGTCCCTATGTTAATCCAGCCCTGGATGTGAGTAACCAGAAGAATGCCCATGGAATGCCTATGTTCCGCCCATTGGTGAACAAGGAGGTCAGCAAACCCAAGCGGGAATCCATAATGAGAAAATCATTGGAAGAAAAGTAGATGCAAGAAAAATGACACACATGTCTCAAACAGGCTAACCACACTGTAAATATCACTTTTCTAAATGTCTGTAAGAACAAGTGAATTTAAAATAAAAAAAAATGTGCACTAATTTAAAATTAAAAAATACGCACTAATGCGCATCTGTACTCTGGTGATGACTTTGGGGCCAAGTTTAACTCGTGGCATTTTTATTCCTGCCAATTATGTCCATTATCAATCAGCTCACATGACTTGGAGACTAGTAGCTCGGGTAAAGGAGAAAAGTTAATAAACCTCTTACAGAGCAACATCTTGTCTCAGTTAGTAGAGGCACGAACTTGTAAGGTGGTTATATCTGATGTCTGTTTTTATTATTTAAATTTTATATATATTCCTGTATCTAGGGTTAGGACTAGGTGTATACTTATAAGACATTATGGTCTACAAAACTTGGCATTATGTCCATTATTTATGTAGCGCGTCTCTGGAGGAGGTGAAGGAGTTGTACCTGGAAGCGGCTCACCAGAATGGAGAACAGATAGATCCAGACTTGCAGACAGGACTTGGAGTCTTATTCAACCTCAGTGGAGAGTATGACAGAGCCGTGGATGCTTTCAACTCTGCCTTAATGGTCCGACCAGAGGTAGATCAAAATAATTCTAAGCCTATTTTCAAGTATTTACTGTTGTTACTGGCATAAGGTACTGGTAACAATACTGTGTTGAGTTCATGGATAGAATCTCTCCTATTTAGCTATTTCTTCTTTATGTATTCTTATTGTAAGAGGTATTCTATGTAAATCCTTATTTGCGCAACATCTTTGTGACGTAAGTCACTTTGGACTTGGGGTGCATGGACCTGGGGGCATATTTGTAGGGTGCAGGCCGATTTTGTGTGCAGAATGTTTGTGTAATCTGTGTTATGCAAGAATAAGGTTATGTCTATTGTACAGTCCTTGTGTATCTTTTATCTGTTGAGATGATTAGACTCCCAGTCTACCCTTGTCTCAGGAATGTGTTGATATCTGTTTATATTTGAATAGTTTGTAAATCTGCTGACTGGTATCTGTTATCATCCCAATTACCATTGTCCTGCCTCGTTAAGAAATGGAACGTAATGTTTAATTTAGCTGTACCTAGCCTAATTAGGTTTCACATTCCAAGAAGCATATGTGTCCCATTATCTGTTTCAGTCTAATTACGTCCCCCAACAGTTTCTAGGGGAGATTTTGTATATGTAAATGATGCATATGTGACCGTATAAATATATGTGTGTCTGTCCCTGATTAAAAGAGTTCCATTCTGATCCTACATGCAATCACGACTCATGGTTTGGGTAGCAGCTACAGTATCTACTGTTTGCTGTTCCAACGAAAAGCTCCAGATCTACAGCCTCAACTTATTTATGGGCAATGCTAGAAAAGGCTTTCTATGTGTACCCGTCTTTAAGCTGCGGCTAAGGTACTGGAGAAAGGCACAAGAGTCAGGATGGGAAAACAGAGGCCCAGCAACGAAGCGTCATTGGCAGATGTGACACTGTCGGGGTACTGAGATCTGTCACAATCTTTATATCCAGTTATATTATATGGCATTTATTATGCATATGCTAATTATTTAGTATTGGTTCATTATATGGCACAGTAAGCAATATAGATATTTATCTCTGTCACGTACTACTTCACCCTTTCAATGCCTCCTGCAAGGAATTCTATACACTGGCCTGAATGTCAGAGTACAAACAAATGATAGGGCTGTCAAGAGGATAGAAGAGCAATTGCCACCTAGGCATCTAGCAAACAGGGGTTGTGAGCCACAACATCCCATTGCAATTCTTCTGCAGACTCAACAAAGTAGGAATTACGCTGGTTGCCTATACACATGGCTCTGTTGAGGAGAGGCTTCTAAAGGGTTCATGTGTTAATTTTTAGGAGCGTTAAAAAGACTGCAGTAGCATTAATCACACAGTCTTACTTTTAATTATGTCAGAGTGTTATTATTGTGTCATGTTTTCCCTGTATAAAATCTCAATATTTATTAAAATAGTAAAAATATAAAGGGAATGGATGGGGTTAAAGAGTTTGCTTAGGTCGCAAAAAGGATACTCATTTTTACTTGTTTCCCAGATCATTATGTGCCATCCTACGTATTATGATATAGCATACACGTCTACAGTCATTACTGGCAGATTCAGAATTCAGCTTGCAGAATGGTGGCAGACAGCACCCACAGAAACACATCTAACAAAGTTTAAAGATAATTGTCTCCCAGTCCAATTTTCATTATTCTTTATCTCAATTCTATTTTTAAACCATGTTGTATCGCCCTAATCCCTTTACATATTCCTATCCTGTAATAGCTTGCAGCAAATAAATGTGTACTAACACAGACTTCGGCATCAGCAAAAAAAATGATCTAATTTCTGTGTATGGTTAAAGGAACAAAAACAGCAAAAAAGAAACAATGTGATTCAAAGGTTAAGCTTCTTAATTTAACTTCAATAAATAAGCTAAATGAGGCCCATTCTTTCTCAGGACTACTCATTGTGGAATCGACTAGGTGCAACGCTGGCAAATGGAGATCGAAGTGAAGAAGCTGTGGAAGCCTATTCCAGAGCATTGGAAATTCAGCCAGGGTTTATCAGGTCCAGGTATAACTTGGGGATAAGCTGCATTAACCTTGGGGCTTACAGGTCAGTAAAAAAAATAAAACAGCTGTAGACATTTATGTTTTAACGGTAATTTGCCTGACATTGTGCAGTGTGTGGTTTGCCTTGTTTTGGTTTGGATTTTTGTACCTCAGAATAACTAGATAGGTGGATGAAGAGAAGTATAAAGAGTTATGATTTGCTGTCTTACTCAGAGTTTTGACTAGTTTTTTTTTTCCAGTCAATCACAGAGTAGCAAGTTGGGTCAACAGAGTTCTGTATGACACATGAGTTGAGGTACATGGAATTTGTTGGTGTTGTCTCTTTGGTCTATGCCAGTAGTTCCGAACCCTGGTCCTCAAGTAGCCCTTACATTCCAGGTTTTATGCAGACTGAATCCGGCAATCACTGAGCAAATCATATCACCTGTGCCGTGCTTCAGATATCTGACAAACCTGGCCTGGTGGGGGCACTTGAGGACCAGGGTTGGAAAACACTGCTCTATGTCAAGGCTTTAGACAAATGGATTGGCAAAGACCCGAGGCACACTTGCTATCTTTGGCAGGTCTGAGATCGGGATGTGGGGGCGTAGTCATGCATACATGTCAGGAAGACAGACTGCCTGGCTGGACAGCCAGTCAGATCTACCCATATCAAAGTGCTGCATTAGTGCTTGTGTATGAGCTTACAAAGCCTTGATGTTAACAAGTTAAGCACCACAGACATCATAAATCTGACGCTTGCTATTCATTTTCCCCCAGTACTCTAAAAACCAAGTGAAAGCCTAGGGTTGCCAGATGACCGGGGGAATGAGGGAGACCCGTGTGGGACTTGACAGGTCTGACCCCAGGCCACCTTTCTCTGAACAGGAAGTTAGAAGGAGGAAGTTGTGCTTTCTATTTTTCAGTCCTAACAAATGACACACAAACAAAATGGCCTGTGACCTGCTGTTATTAAAAAAAATGATAAAACCCAGAACTAGATTGAACTGTAAATTAAAGAATATATTGATTATTGTGAGAATGAGATTCAAAATAAGCCTGCAACTGCCTCTTCTTTGTTTATATGTTAATGTAGGTAATCTCCATCCAGTTATACTTTGCCCTCTTAAGCTTGTCGAATTGTGTGTTTCCATTTTAACTTGATCTCTAATTTATTATGTTGCAGGGAAGCTGTTAGTAACTTTCTAACAGCTTTAAGCTTACAGAGGAAAAGTCGGACTCAGCACCAATCCCACCCTCCTGTGATCTCAGGTAACATTTGGGCAGCACTCAGAATAGCTCTTTCCATGATGGACAAGCCCGAGCTGTTCCATGCTGCCAATGTAGGAGACTTGGATGTTCTTTTGAAGGCATTCAACATAGAACCGTGAAGTCAATTCTGAGTCTAAAGGGACAATTTTAAAATAAGATATAAAAGAAAAACGGACTTTTACCAGAGATGGAGATGAGACAGATGTTTAGCACTTCCACTAGATCTTTTAACTTGGCATATTTTTTTTGCTTCCCAAAGATTGCCAGGCTATGTCTGTTACAGAAAAAAAGCACAAAACCATGAGAATGGTCCAATAATAACAATGAACTGAAAACTTACTTTAAGACTTAATTTTAAATTGTACTGATAAGACTTATTTTAGAGCAACAATGGATATCCATGGGATCAAGAAAATGGTGCAAGAGGTCAAGAGAAGAAATGTATCACATATATATGGTTTACCACTGGTTTGCTTGATGCCTTGTTCTGGAGGTGCTTCAAATGGAAATCGGGACTATGGCTACTTGAAATGCATGACATGAGAATTATTGATAGGTGCATGAAGATCTATTTACTTAAATGATTGCTTACAATCTGTAAGACCATTAGACTAGGTAGGGAGTAGTTTTACAGTCAGTACTGTTTTTAAAACCTCTGCTCGTGTGTAGATGTCTAACAGAACCTCTGTGGCTTAACACGGCTTCAGTGGAATCAGGCACCGCAATCAATGTTCCCTCTGAGATATACAATCCAGTAATGAAACTCGAGTAAGACACTCAATAAAGGAAACCCTCCTATATGATTAACGGGTGGTTAACGCAAAGCTGCACAATGCTGTTTCATGTTGGACTGCTCTTCTTAGGGAACACTCTTGCCAAGAAGGTGAGACAGATGTCAAAATATGCTTTCGACAAATGGGGTAAATATCTGGTTAGTTCTTAGAGAAGCCAGACTTGTCTAGAGGGTGGTGATGGCATTTAGCATCCGAAGAATAAATTGCACTAATTTCTGAGACTCTTCTATTTCCAAACGTGACTATACACGTGCACTTTAGTGTATTTGTTTTTTTTATTTATGCAAATAATTTCTTTTAAAATGACGTTGGGGAATTTGATAGAGCTTGCCAATGAGGTAAATAGGACCAAATAATAAATTCAATTTTTTTCTACACAGACAATAGATCCCTTGTATGTTTTCTGAGAAACAGAGAAATGTAATAAATGAATCTCGCACACACCACATAAGAAAGGGAAACCTATTCTGTAAGCACTTACTCTGAAACATAATAAAACATTGAATGAGTTTAGAGGTGGATTTAAAGAACAATATCATTTTTATATGGAAGTATGATGCAATATTTTATGTAATAAGGTCAATCACTGCCACTTTTTAGGAAAAATGTGTTTTTAGGAAAAATCAAATAGAAAGGATACTTTGGACAGAACTGGAAACACAATACAACACAAAGATGGTAGAAAAGCCGAGATCTCTTGAGTTATTTAAAAAAATGTGGTAAAATGTTGAATATACTATGAAACTCAAGTGACTCAGTGTCGTAAAACATATGTGTTACTTTCAATATCTTTGGAGGTTTAAGACCTGCACGTTCTCAGATACTGTTAAAAGGACATTTTGTCATATCATACTTGTGCACACAATGATGAGACATAATATCAAATACCAGTTTCACAAACGAGCATTATTAGAACATTTGTAGTGCAGAAATGGCCTTGAGACCTTGAGGCAGCTCCCATAAGTGGAGTGAAATGTGTCGATGCTGGCTGCTGTCTCACTGTGAGTGATTAGTTCTGGCGTGCTTCCGTCTTTGCCAGCTTGACTGTGAAGCTGCTGCTTGTTAGAGGCTATTATCAGCCTTGTACTACCAATGTTACATTCATGCTTGTTTGTGAGGCTGGTGTTTTATATTATCTCTCACTATGGAATTATCTAAGAGCCCAACACAGCCTGAATTCTCCCAAGGATCATTTGCAACAGTACTACTCTATGCAAGTGCCATTATTTCTTTAAGGTGCAGGGAGAATGAACTGTGGAGCCACATGATGTGGATAATCTCATAGGACTTTACTTTTGCATTTTACCAAGTTTATCCTTTTTAATTATTTGTGTGACTCAATCATTGGCCTGTTTAGGTTTTATGATATATATTAAATAGTGATTTTTCTTTAAATATAACCTTTTTATACTACATCTATGTGAATGCAATTAATGACAACGCCCTGACACTATGCAGTAGACCTGCATCACAGTGTGCATTACACCACAGAATTAACTTCTTGTCTCTTTAAACCCTCTTTGTTCCATTATGAAGGTTACAACCAATGACTGAAGTTTGAAATATTCCAAAACCATCTTTGTAGATGTAATACTAATTTACAATGTAAACACTTTTGATCAAAGCCTCCAACCACACTCTCCTGTCTAAAGCCTCCTTTTTAATCAGGGAAAGATTTCTTTTGTACCTGGAATAACAAATCTTTCCAGCTTGCCTCTCTCTCCCCGGTCCTGTCTTATTCGTCTTGCTGATTACCTCTTTCTGCTTTTGCTGTGATACTGTGATTGCCTTGACGGTCTTAAAAATAACCTTCTTTGATTGCATCTCTATTTTTAATTGCCAATCCGCTTTCCAGATCCTTGTTTCTATACAGTTCTTGTACACCGAGCTTTATTGTAAGCTTCCTTTTTACTGAATATATATATCACCTCTCCAGGAGGTGTTTACGCTCAGTAAAACTGTCCCTGGAATGTTTGGGAACCACGTCAAAAACAGAGAAAGATGCATGTTGTTAGAGAATATTTGCTTAAACATTTTGGTTTTTCTTTCTCAATATATTATTGCTCTAACAGTAGTACTTTATCTCCTGGGTTGAGAGTAAATGGGGTCCCGTTATTCTTTTAAATATATCCCCAATCGGTACAAGAGCCTCATCATGTGTTTCTGGCTCTAGGAAACAGCTCATCATAGATTTTTATATTGATGGTGCTGACAAATTGATTAGTCCGAAGTAGAGTCATCATGTTCAATAGTCCAATGGAACTCCTTCAACAATGGGTAAAAGCCTAAATAAAGTGGTTTAGGTATATATATTATTATTATTAAATGGATAACTGACCTAATTTTACAGTCTACAGACACCAATTCCAATTTCCAACTTCAGTTGGATCTCTGTGTAAATGCATTAATCCCTACACTACCAAGTCATTTTTCTTAAAACCCTCTGGGCCATATTACATAGTTGGTGCTAACTTAACCAGAGCTGTTGTAAACTTAACCCCTTCGCTGTGGAGGACGCGCTCAGCGCGTCCACCCGCAGTTAACGTTCCTTGCGGAGGACGCGCTGAGCGCGTCCTCTCTTTGGGGCCAGCGATCGGCCGGGTTCCGGCCGATCGCTGTGCCCCCGGTGCGGGCTGACATCCTCGATGTCAGCCCAGCACAGGAACCGCCGCCGGGCTAATTAGATGTCATTGCGGCGGCACGATGACATCTAATTCAGGCGCCCCCCCCCCGCATGTGCGGAGGAGGCGCCTGAAAGGGAGGGGGGAGGTCATTCGGACCTCTCTCCCTCCCGATCGCCGGCGTTGCCTGCCCTTCCTAACGGTACCTGGAATTAACCCCATGGGGGCTGGATCACGAATCGGCGCCGAAAAGCGCCGGTTCGTGATCCTTTCCCGGAGCTGGCCGACATCTTGGATGTCGGCCAAGCTTCCGGGAATGCCCCCTGAGGACTGGCGTCATCGTGCATAGCATGATGACGCCGGTCCTGGAGTTAACCCCTAACTGCCACCAATGGTGGAGATAGGGGTTCCAATGAACCCCCTATCTCCCAATCCATGGCAGTTAGGGGTTAATGTTTGATATTGTTGGATCGGGCAGAGCATGGCCGTTCCAACGATACCAAACATGAGTATGAATAAAGTTAAAAAAAATATATATATATTTTTTTTTATAAGTTTTTTTTTCTTTTTTTTGGTTCGTTAATGCAGCAATATTGTTCCCATTTCAATTATAATGTGAACAATGATGCTGCACTAACGATTTTTGTATGCGGTGCGTTTGTTAAAAATCGCGTAATTTTCCCCAAAAAAAAATGTAACGAGACCCCATCTCTAATTTTTTTAACAAGCGCACCCCATACAAAATATAACCACAATTGCTCGCATGTTAAATTGTGAAAAAAAAACACTTTACACATTGTAAATTATTGAAAATTCATATTTTATTGCATTTTTTGTTATAATATACAGACTGGTCATGACGTATACATATAATAATGACATATTATGAATCTGCCGAGTCTGACGGAAAGAACGATATTTAATATGTCTGGGTCATATACTAAAATAAGCCTTCAAAACACGTTAAGGCTGGGGTCAAACCAAAGCATTTTTACACGCGAACGTCAAAAGGTGCGTCCGAATGCATTGACGTATTTTTTCACGGAATGCGTGAAGACGGTCATACGATACGCAATTTTTGTGCGTGATTTTTTACGGATCCAAATCAGGAAACTTTGGGTGTCTGGACGTTATGTTGGCTGGACATGAGCAGCGTCTGACGTCTCCAAATCACGCACACACGCCGCTAGCGGACGCAGCGCACTCTGTACGTCAGTACTAGCGGTTCTGCGTTCCCGAAATAATGCATTCAAATTCCACTTGCGTTGCGTGGCCGGACTTTTGTGCGACCGTACTTCGTATATTGGCCGTCATTGCCCGTCATTTGCTGCTACTGCGGCTGTAATTAAGTGCGCCAGAACGCACGTTAGAAGTGCGCTGGTCTGACCCCAGCCTTAAACATGATGAGCAAAAATCGGTAAAAATGACCTCAGCACAGAGGCGGCAAATGCCTCAGCAGCGAAAGGGTTAAAGGGCCCTATTACATTCTTCGCGCAATTTCGCTCGACCAGCGCATTTTTTTTTTGCGCACTACAAAATGAGTTATCGCGCGAAAATTAACGGGGTATACCGATCTGAACACATTTTATCATCCGTCAAAAAACAACGTTCGTAAAAACGTAATACGCGCGCAGTAACGTTGCGCATGTAAATCAGTGTGCGGACTGTTTTTTTCGCGGGATTCAGCCAATCAGAATTAAGAACCTTAATTGACATCAATTTACCTTAATTGACTGACTTAAGTTTTTGCGCCTGTCAAACTAAATCTGAGTATATATGCTGCAGCAATAATAAAAACACGCACGAATTCACAATTTTATTGTTTGGGTATGTGTAGAATGCGTAACTATACTGTGCCGTATTTTTTTTTTTCGTGCTGGTGTTTTTCGTTTCGGCCAGAACGTTCCGATTTGCAGTTACCACCAGCTTTTCAAAGACGTTAAAATTATGAGCGCAAACGTCGTTCATAAAAAAATGCGCATCGATTGAAATACCATCCGCGTACCAGCGCACGAACGCATTTGCGCTCGCAATGTTAAGTATAGGACGCGCACAGTTCATCATGCTCGCGCAGGTCCATCCGCATTAAACGATAATGCGCATCGTTTGCGTGAACATTGTAATACGACGTTCAACGCAAAGGGTTTTGCCCCTCGTGCAAATGTGCATTTGCGCATGCAAAACGCACTGCACGAAGAATGTAATAGGGGCCAAAACCTCCATAGGCTATAATGGCTCTGGGAAGTTTACAACAGCTCTGGTTAAGTTAGCACCAACTATGTAATATGGCCCTCTGTCAGGAACCAGTGTATTTTTTTTTTATTATTAATATTTTTGAAAATCAGTTTCCATTAATATATATATATATAAATATTGAAAAATATATATACTGTATTTATACTATTTTGGCCCTATTTGACAGGCAGATGTCACCATCAGCTTACCAAAAAGCGCAACAGCATAAGGGGCTCCTCGCTGAACCACATGTTTTAATCTAAGAGTCACAGCTGGTCCAGCTGTTTTAGGACCTCGGGAGCCATACTGAGGTGCTAACATTTTTTAGGAATATTCTGAAGCTCAATTGCAAATGAATTTCATCTGCAATAAAAGAGATAACTTTGCATTGCTCCAGAATTATATCAGATCAAGTATTCTTGATATCGAGTGCTTTTAAAGATCGAGAATATTTGATGTTTCTAGTGAAGGGGTTACAAACCATTACTTTATAATAAGAACAGACAGTCTTGAAAAGTCTTGAGCCTCACATTGGTTCAAAAGGACCAAGAGCTCTTTTCCATAGTTGGCGATAAAGTTAGCGCCTTGATATGTAAGCATTACCGCCAGGATAAGTGTGTTTAACGCACACCACCCATATGACATTCCTGGTGCTACCCCCATTCGTACATCATTTGCGCTAGCTTCCGTGATCTTACTGTTCTTTGTGCATCCTATACCTAGCATGAGGAGCACATTTGTCCATTTTGAGGAATCATGTAGCACCCCCTAAACCTCCCCCCAATAAATTTGATATCTCTCATCCCACGGTGAGAACAGTGACCTGATCCTCGCTTCTTGTTGCCAGGAGGAGAGTCTGGAAACAAATAGTTCCCAGTCTTCCTTTGTGATCACTCCGCAGTACTCTTCGAACTTGTGAAAGCAAGTTCACGCAGGGCTCGCGGCCCAGAAGTGCAACCCTCCACTGAGTATTATGGGCTCCAGGAGATGATACTCGCGGTAGTGCGGAAGCACCACTGTGAGTATCACTGTGGTTAGCGCTGCGTCCTGGGGTGAGGTGCTGAGCTCACGCTTGCCCCAGAACACCACATTAACACGCTACAGGCAGGCATAGATTTTCTCCAGTAGCATCCCATGTTAGCATAAACTAGGGAATAGGGCCCCAAATTTGGTATCTTTTAGATCAGGGGTCAGCAACCTTGGTCCTCCAGATGTTTTGAAACTACATTTCCACTGAGGCTCTGTAAATCTAATGAGTGGCTGAGCATCATGGGAAATGTACTTCCAAAATATCCCTATTTTAGATGTTCATTGATATGTAGGAGGGAAGTGGTCTGACCACGCAAAATAGCTTCAGTAAGCTAACATCGAGGTGTGATGCAAGGACCAAACATTCATAAATGGAAGAGGTCTGGAAATCTTGGCATCTGTTGGATTAATTGACGGACAAAAAAACAGGGTATTTTTTCTTTCGAAGAATTCATGTCAATGACTTTCAATTACTTTTCTTTTTTGGATAATTTATTCAGAGCAGAAATTAATTTTATGCATTGACTTCTGTTTAATTTACAACATGACGTTTCTACATTTAGTTTTGTGTTCAAAACTCAGTTCAGCTCAGTAGAACTTGTGTTTAACCCATCGAACACAATTTATTGTCGCTCACCTTATCAATCTGGATTTTGGGTCCTAGCTAATGTCAGTAGCAATTCACCAGGCAGGTTCAGATGCTACCGTAAACGTCTTAAATGGATTCAAAACTGAGCAGGGCTTGAGTTTCATAAGTAAACAGACAGATAATAACTTATTATTGAATTCAAACTCTATAGAGATCTTGGCAGAATTCCAACATGAACACAAAATATAATCTAAAGAATAAATGCTCTGGCTTTATTCATTTTAACACAAGCCTTGTTGGATGAAAACATGGATTTGCAACTTCTATTTTATGTGTGTTATATTCAGAAATATATATTTGGTCTAATTTCTCAAAGTCATTGAGTGCATGGTACAATGCATGTTTTTATGTGAAGTTCTTTTTACTATAAAGTTGATAATTGCACAAAGATTTAGGAGTCTGCATCCGTTCGGAGAGGTGATCAATTTATCTGTTTTTAAAGAAACATAGGATTGTGATAAAAAAAAATACCTATATGTGAGTGCAGGTTATTTAGCCCTGTCTGTAAATGACAAGATAATTAGAATAATGACCAATTACTGGGTATAGTAGGCCAGAATAATAACACTCATTGCTACAAAAAATGCTTTTCTGTCCTCCCAGTCTATGTAACAGTCTCTGATTATTGTCATTATGCTTTTAGATAGAAAGATGTATTGATCTTCCATTATTTTGAATGTTGAATGTGATTTATGTATGTATGCTGGATTATATTATTGCTTGATGGACCCTGGAACACATTCCAAAACAAGAGTCATGACATACAGGGCTCCGATGGCAAAATCAGAATTAATCTGTCAGTGTATTTGAATGCCCTTAGTATTATTTAACTGCCAGCGTGATAGTCATACAACTTGCTGTTCGGTATAGAACCTTAAATGTCAGTAGGAGCAATTAATCCGGTGGCCTTAACATTATACCTCCTTTGTTTGTTTGTTTTTCCTTAATTCCTATGAAATGCTTGCTACAATATTTACTACTAAGGGGTATAACATTCTATAAGTTAACCGTGCACCAAGACACTGCATCCAAGGCACAAAAAATTTCTGAACTACTGTATGTGTACATTTCCTGGACTCCCAATATCTTGCTCTGATGGTAGGGAAGAGTATTTTTGAGCTCTAGATCATCTTTTCTGATAAGGGAACAACTATGAAGACGTTAGAAATTGTAGTGAGAATATTAAATTACTGATGAAACCTTTGTCTACAAAAGCCATAGATACGTGTCCCAAATGATATAAGATTGAATTTTTCCATTTAACAAGGTGTTTCTATAACAAAGAAATCAGAGCGATATTTACTAGTAATAAATAATAATATATATATATTTTTAATGTATGAGAGTTACGGGCCTAGACATACAAATTGTAAAAATGTATTTTTTTTTCTAAACAGAAAACAATGATAACCTCAGGTAATATGTTGCATGAATTTCCATTTGTATCTTTTCAAAATAGTAACCGAAAGCATGCATCAAAATGTATTGAAGTGTAAATACCTGCATCAAA
This sequence comes from Leptobrachium leishanense, assembly GCA_009667805.1. NCBI lineage: Eukaryota > Metazoa > Chordata > Amphibia > Anura > Megophryidae > Leptobrachium > Leptobrachium leishanense. Next base: position 131,067,245 of record CM019066.1, on the reverse strand, counting down.
CCTGATTAAATCGCTCAGACAATAATAGCTGTGTCAATTTTTTTCTTGTGTGTTGATTGACTATAATTAGACATGTCAATTTCTTTTTTTTCCCCACTTTCAGGATTTATAATCTTATTCTCTAGACAGTGGCAGAAGTACCAGGGTCGCAGCGGTCGCACTTGTGACCGGGCCCTGGTATTCCGCCACTGGAGGGGGCCCTGCGCCGCCGCCAGATTCCGGCAATCAGCGCCGGAATCTGGGAGCAGCGCCGCCGGCTGTTCCTATCCCTACGAGCGGCCGCTGGCTTGCAGCTTGGCCGCTCGCGTGGGATGGGAACAACCTGACCAGCGCACGAGATCCTCTCGCGAGAACTCGGCTGCGCTGGTCAGGTGGTTCCCGGCAAGTGGCCAAGCTGCATGCTGCCAGCGGCCGCTCGAATCTAGGGAGAAGAACGCCGGCAGAGCAGCAGAGGTGAGAGCTGGGGGCAAATATATCCATATGAGCTGGGGGCAATATATACCCATGAGAGCTGGGGCAATATATACCCATGTGAGCTGGGGCAAATATATCCATGTGAGCTGGGGGCAATATATACCCATGTGAGCTGGGGCAATATATACCCATGTGAGCTGGGGGCAATATAAATCCATGTGAGCTGGGGCAATATATATCCATGTGAGCTGGGGGCAATACTATCTTTTTTATATTGCAGGGGAAAAAAGTAAAAATATAGATCTTTTTTGGGGGGAGGGGGGATGGCTGCCCTTCATGGATTCTTGCACCGGGGCCCTCAGGTTTCTAGTTACGCCACTGACTCTAGAGAAGTGGTTCCCAACCGTGGTCCTCAAGTACCCCAAATAGATTTTAAGGATTACCTTGGGGAAATGCAGACTGAATCCTGCAATCACTGAGCAGCAAATCATATCACCTGTGCTGTGCATCAGATATCTGGCAAACCTGACCTGTTAGGGGTCTAGAGAAAGAATGAAGCATGTGAATGCTGTCAATGCACATAATATCTTAGTGACCTAAGTGACCTAAGATAAAATATAGGCTCGGACATTTAAAAGCAGAGCAGCTGGTTTATTTATTTGTTTATTTTAAAACAAAATTTATTATTTTTAAACCCTATCGGTCTTATCAAATGTCATCATTGTGGAAGCCAGGTATAAACTACTTGGTTAGATTTGTACATACTATCTTGGATGTTTGCTAGCAGATTTTATGATAAGGAAATTATTTCATTTTATATGGAATAATACGATTATATTATTTCAATTTAATAATGAAAATTATCAAAACTTCACTCTAGTGGGATAAAGCGCAACAACTATGCTGTTTGTTTTCTTTTCTCTACACCTGATTGCAGCACAGACACCCAACATGTCAGTTCAGCAGGACCAGATTTACATTTCAGGAGGACGTAGGCACAAACATCTGGAGCGCCCCCCAAAAAAAACCCCCAAAGATGCCAAAATTGCTTTTTTAAATTTTTGTTATTGAGGAAACAAAAAAATATATATTATATTTTGAAAAACTGAAAAACAGTTTCTCACACTCATATCTGTCACGTACCCAGTCGCCGGCGTGGCAGGAAAAACAAATCCGGCACTGGTTTATACCTACCTTTCTAAATCCGCCCCTCCATACCTTCAGTTTTATCGTTCCTAGCCTGCAAGAGGTGCAGTTGCTCCTCATCAAGAAGCCTGCACCTCCCTACAAAAGGGCAAAGCACCCATAGTGCTTTGCTGTTGCATTGCTTGTCTGTCTGCCTGTCTAAAGCTGCAATAAGCCTCTTGCCTTCTAACCTGAGATTACAGAACCTTCTATTGACTACCTGTTGCCGAAACCTTGGTTTGAACTCCTGGACTACTCTACTGCTGAACCCCATATATTGATAACCTGTTGCCGAACCCTGCTTGTTAACCTGGACTTTGCTCACTGCTGAACCCCTATAATGATTACCTGCTGCCAAAACCCTGCTTGGATACTGGACCTGCAATTGCCAATTCCTCTACTGTCACTATAATGCTGAAATCTGACTGTTCGTTTCAAGGCTCCTTCCTTATTCTTCTAATATTATCTTATGACAATAAAGGTGTAGCGATCACAATGTTCCTGTTTTTCAATCGTGGGGGTAGATTCCCAAGATGTTCAAAAAGGGATCTTCTCCTTTTCAAATAACCTCAAGAAAGCAGAAACACATCATAGTGCGACCCATGAGGTACAGTATATTGAAAGAAGTCAAATATGATAGCACTCACGTGGAACAGAGCCCTCCTGGCTCTGGATGATGTGCCTCTGAGTTGTTAACCGGTCACCCAATCACCCTTCTGATATTACGTGCCTTTAGACAATATGTAGGACCTAGCCTAGGTCTGTAGGTAATGTGCCCAGATGTTGTTTGTGGGGTACAACATCCAAGAAAACACGGTCAAAATCGAAAAGACAGCAGATATAGTCCAACAAGTATTTAATAAAACATTAAAAATACAGAAAACAAACAGATCAGAAGGGTGATTGGGTGACCGGTTAACAACCCAGAGGCACATCATCCAGAGCCAGGAGGGCTCTGTACCCACGTGAGTGCTATCGTATTTTACTTCTTTCAATATACCTCGTGGGTCTCTGGACAGAACACAGGAGGGTCAGGCACTCGGCAGTAGGGAAGGACCCAACAAAGAGTGTCGCAAATACCAGCCTGTATGTTCAAAGATGGGGTGTATTTTATTAAGCACAGTCTCCGGTAGATGTGGCATGAATACCCCCCACATGGTGAAAACATTTTGGAGCTTAGATTCCTTATTAAGGACAATCTCGGTCCAATCATTTTGGAAAATTGCACACAAGCCAGAGTAACACATAGAGAAAGAGGGGGGTCCAGTGCCCAGGATGGCTATTTTCGCAGTCGCAGAAAGGATACCAAGCAAAGCTTTTTTTGGTCCAGAGAGGGATTGGCTTTCTTGCTTGGGAAGGATATTAAATAAGGACCAATCTGGGGTGTCAGGTACCTGCAATTAAGGGAGGATTTTTCAATAAAATATAGATCTGGAAACTCCCAACGGTCTTATTCCAGCAAATTGAAATTCCTGTTGAAGAAACTGCATTTCCTGAATTGCTGTTGGTTTCATTTCAATGCTGAAAGCGGTAACCCTGAGCCACACTCGGGCTGATACATACCTGTATACAGCAGATGGTAAGCGCCACACAACACGTTGTGACCACCAAAACTCCAATGCTACACCAGCAAGTAGTGGTTTCCCCTAAATCGTATTATACAAAGACATATACATATTTGGTGAGCACAAAATGAATGCTTTGGAGTTCAGATGACTCGTGCAGATCCGCAATCTATTGTATGGGTATGAAAAAGAAGCAAACACAGAGATAATGGTGCAATATGCAATAATGTATAAAATATTTGTGCAAAATATTCCACTCACAAACACTGAGCCCCAACACTGGCTCTGAGTGGAAATGCGCTTCCGGGTAATTTTTCTTCCTCCTTGTTTGCAGGTAACCCACACCTTTTCGTGGCATCAGTCTCCAAACACAGTAAAATAGGAGGGATATAATGTAAAAAATAAATGAACAGTCATAACTTCCAGGACGCGTTTCGCCGATCCAGGCAGCTTCATCAACTGGTCTGACCAGACCAGACCAGTTGATGAAGCTGCCTGGAGCGGCGAAAGGCGTCCTGGAAGTTATGACTGTTCGTTTATTTTTTAATATGTTTTAATACATTTTTTAGACCACGTCCCGGCATCCAGAGTGGTTTTAATTGGATTTTTTCTGAAAAAATACATAGGTGTTCTACTTCGAACTATGGTAGCTCCACCAAGAGTAAGTTTTGACTTGGCAGAAAATCTTGCAATTTTATAAATTGTGATTTACACTAGGAGAGTGCCTTTTCTGCCCTCTCTCCTTGTCTTTATATCCCTTCTATTTTATGGTGTTTGGAGACTGTTGCCACGAAATGGTGGGGGTCACCTGCAAACAAGGAGGAAGAAAAATTACCCAGAAGTGCAGTTCCACTCAGAGCCAGTGTTGGGGCTCTGTGTTTGTGAGTGGAATATTTTGCACAAATATTTTATACATTATTGCATATTGCACCATTATCTCTGTGTTTGCTTCTTTTTCAAACCATACAATGGATTGTGGATCTGCACAAGTCATCTGAACTCCGAAACATTCATTTTGCGCTCACCAGATATGTATATGTCTTGATACATTCCTGTTCCTGCGGTCCCTCGCTGTCCTCCTGCAGTCACCGAGGGAGCGCAGGTACAGGTATGTAGCCAGCTCGAGTGTGGCTTGGGGTTACCGCTTTCAGCATTGAAATTTAACCCCGAGCGACACTCGGGAAAACCACCAGGGAGATTAAGCAAGTAAAATATGGAACTTGACAGTTTATTTGTATCAACTTCAATCATAAATATTTCTGTTGTTGCTTTAAAGAAACAAAAATGAGGGCATCCCATACATCATTTAACAACAAAGACATCTTTATGTCTAAAAGCACAGGCTAATTATTGAAGTACCTCAGCTGTTTTTGATGTAGAGCTGCACTGCACTTTCTGAAGATGAGGACAGTTCAGCGGATGCTGTTTTCATTTATGATTTATAACAACTATGAACTATCCATTCTAAAGTCGAATTAGCACCAAGTAGTCACTATATACAAAATATTAAGTCAGCTGATGTGCATAAAAGTGCAATCTGTCCGTGTTACCAGGAAAAAAACAGCATGATACTGACAGCTTGCTATAAATAAATTATGACAGCAGTAACATAAAAGGATGGTGAAATGAAGAGAAAAAACTTTGACAAGGCAAACACAATTAAAAAATATAGGGGTCTATTCACTAAAAGGTGAAACTCTGGAGAACTTTTGGAGAAGGGAAAATTTTAGTTCAAAATAGCCAAACCAGAAAAATTCTCCCATTTATCTCACTTTCTAAATCAGCTATTTTGACTTGGAATTTTCACTTCTCCAAAAGTTCTCCAGAGTTTCACTTTTTACTGATTAGACCTTAAAGAAAAGAACGCACAAATTAGTGACAGTGAAATTCACCTTAGTGTATAAACAATTTAATATATTAGTCTGCATAGACGATATTATTCTACATTTGGAAGGTATCAGCCACTTTTGATAATTGTATTTACATTTAAAATTATTATATATTCTTCCATTAATCGAAAGTGCCATGCACTGATTGAGCATCTCCTCCCTTCAGATGGATACAAAAGGAAATTCTACCATGGGATATTCAGAACTCCTCTTCTGGATGATTCCCGATCAGGAGCGGACTGACAACTAATGGGGCCCCCGGGCAATTGGAGATCATGGGGCCCCCCGTGTGCCGCACCCACACAAAACCCCAACCATACAATGCAACATCCACATGTGCATTATTGTACTAAAGAATTTATTTCTTAACTCATTAAAATAATCTTGACAATTGTGTAAAAAAAAAAATCCATTTGGACCCAGACGCAAATTAGGGAATCCACTGCGTCCCCTCCAGACTTCCAGATGGCCAGCGCTCTGCTGCAGCAGCCATCACACACTCATTGCAGCTAAGGCTGCACCACGGCACAGAAAGTCCCTGTTGCAAACGAGGGAAACTGCCGATCACTTTAAAAGATACTGTACATTACTGACACACTGCACATTACAGAGCTCCACAGCAATAAAACTCACTGAAATGTGCAGTGTGTAGGAGCGTATCACAGAACTCCACAGCAATAAACGTCACAATAATGTGCAGTGTGTATGAGCGTATCACAGAGCTCCACAGCAATAAACCTCACAATAATGTGCAGTGTGTATGAACGTATCACAGAGCTCCAGAGTAATAAAACTCACAGTAATAATGTGTAGTGTGTATGAGCATATCACAGAGCTCCACAGCCTTTTTGACACCCCAGCCAATCCCATTCTTCATTGTTTTTAGGCAGGTATCCCCTTTTTCTCTCTAGGCAGGTGTCCCCTTTCTGTTTTTAGGCAGGCAGGTGTCCCCATTTTGGTTTTTAGGCAGGCATGTGTCCCATATTTAATTTTAGGCAGGCAGGTGTCCCCTTTTTGTTTTTAGGCAGGCAGGTGTCCCCATTTTGTGTTTAGGCAGGCAGGTGTCCCCTTTGTTTTTTAGGCAGGCAGGTGTCCCCTTTTTTTTAGGCAGGCAGGTGTCCCCATTTTGTGTGTAGGCAGACAGGTGTCCCCTTTGTTTTTTAGGAAGGCAGGTGTCCCCTTTAGCTTTTTTAGGCAGGTATGTGTCCCCTTTTGTTTTTTAGGCAGGCAGTTATGTGTCCCCTTTTGCTTTTTTAGGCAGGTTTGTGTCCCCTTTTGATTTTTAGGCAGGTATGTGTCCCCTTCTCACCCTCTGCACACACACTTATTTACTTACATACTGTTCACGTTAGAATCCTCTCCTCCTGGCAGGTCTTCGTTCTCTCCCCCTCCCTGCACGTGCTGGACTCTTCCAGCACAGCAGGGAGTCTCTGCATCACGTGGCTGTCTGTGGAGGAGGAAGGGGCGGAGCCAGCATGTCTGCATGTGAGCTGCTGGGCCCACAGCCTCTTCCTCCTCCTTCTCTTCCCCGGCGCAGCATGTGGGAGTTTGATCCCACACGCTGCCGAGTAAATGGGAGAGGCAGACCCAGGGCCTGCCTGGACTGCAGGGCCAATCCGGTCCCCCCCCCATCGGGGCCCTCGGGCAGTGCCCGAGTGCCCGATGGCTCAGTCCGCCCCTGTTCCCGATTGAGTAAGTAGCCCTCGCAGTTCTACAGAAACATGACATGGCTGAAAAAATACTGTAAATAATATTGACATTACAGAAAGGGCAGCACTGGTGCCCTTATAAGCTTTTATGATAGTTGTTCAACAGTATAGATCAGTGGTTCCCAACTGCGTTCCTTAGGTTCCCCTAACAGGCCAGGTTTGCAGGATATGTGAAGCACAGCACAGGTGATATGATTTGCTGCTCAGTGATTGCAGGACTCAGTCTGCTTTTCCCCAAGGGGATCCTTAAAACCTGGCCTGTTAGGGGTTCTTGGGGACCGCGGTTGGGAACCACTGGTCTAGATGATGGGAGTGCATCCAAGAAAATGTATGTGAAAGGCAGGCTTAAGAGGATTTTTAGGCATTAAGATCAGGGGGAATTAAAACATGTTTAACCACTTGGCTGCGGAGGACGCGCTCAGCGCATCCTGCCAAGTGCTCCTCCTGTGCTATGGACGCGTTGAGCGCGTCCTAGCACAGGAGGCAGCAATCGGCCGGGATTCCGGACGATTGCTGAGCCCCCCCCCCGGTGTGGACTGACATCTTGGATGTCAGCCGGCACTCCGGGACCCCGGATAGCGTGATGACATCTATTTCAGGCACCCCCCGCGAGTGCAGAGGAGGTGCCTGAAAGGGAGGGGGGAGGTCCTTGCCCTGCCTGCCCTTCCAAACGGTGCCTGGCTTTAACCCCTTGGGGGCCGGTTCACAATTTGGCACTGAAAAGCACCGGATCTTGATCCTCTCCCGGAGCTGGCCGACATCTTGGATGTCGGCCAAGCTTCCGGGATCTCCCCCTGACGACTGGCGTCATCATGCACAGCGCGATGACGTCAGTTTTAGAGTTAACCCCTAGCTGCCACCAATGTTGGAGATAGGGGGTTGCAATGAATCCGTGTCATCTAGGGGTTAATGACTGGTTTCTTTGGATCGGCCAGAGCATGGCCTTTCCAACGATACCAAACATGACCATCTTAAAAGTTCTCATAAAAAATAAAAATGTAAATAAAAAAATATTTAATAAAATAAAAAAAACAGCTTTTTTGTTTTCTTAATACAGCAATATTGTTCCCATTTCAATTATAATGTGAACAATGATGCTGCACTAACAATTTTTGTATGGGGTGCGTTTGTTAAAAAGCACGTGATTTTTCCCCCAAAAAAAAGTAACGAGTCGCCATTTCTAATTTTTTTAACAAGCGCAACCCATAGAAAATATAACCGCAAACGCTCGCATGTTAAAATGTGAAAAAAACACTTTACACACTGTAAATTATTGAAAATTAACATTTTGTTGCATATTTTTGTTATAATATACAGACAGGACATGACGTATACATATAATGATGATATATTATGAATCTGCCGAGTCTGACGGAAAAAAAACGATATATAATATGTCTGGGTCATATAATAAAATATGGCTTCAAAACGCGTTTAAACATGATGAGCGAAACCGGTAAAAATGAGCTCAGCACACAGGCGTGAAATGCCTCAGCAGCGAAAGGGTTAAGTTAATTGGGATTTGAGGTTAGGAGTCTTCCTTCGAGGAGCTTTGCCGATGATGAAAATGAATGTTCACAAGCTCTGTAAGGTTGACAGAGGCAGCTCTGGAGTTAGTGAAGCAAAATGTACCAGGAACACAGAATGACAAAATCCAAGACATTATCCTTATGAATTTCCATAAAGCAGAGCTCCTGTAGCTCTCTGGGAAGAGAAGAGTAAATGAAGGCAGGTGTTTATGTGTGTCAAGTGATTCAGGTGCAGTTGAGTAGGAATATGCTTGTATTTAAATTCTGAAGTAGATTGGAGCAAAGTTACAATATGCAATTTGTATGTGTGTATGGGGGTGTACAAAAGATTATGCATGAATGATGTTTAGCCATGTGACTTTTGCAAGTCTGACATAAAACGACAGTATGCCAGTATGATCACCTGAGGATTTGGGGCCATAAAGCACTGCTACTGCTGGCTTGAAGCCAAGGTTTTTGCAAGAGTAGAGCATTAGAGTAAGGAGTTTGGTGGGGCCCCAAAACTAGTAAGGCCATAATCAGCTGCCTCTCTTGCCAAGTATTTGTATTCATCTGAAATCGGAAACCCTCTTTTATATGTCATCTAATATTTACTTGAGAGCGAGTGGGAAGTAATGAGAAGGAAGAATGAAAGTGTGAACAGAGAGATATATACAGATCTATTCACTAAAGGGTGAACCTCAAGAGAATGACCGGAGAAGTGAAAATTTCAGGTCAAAATAGCCAAACCGGAAAAATTCTCCCATTTATCTCACTTTCCAAATCAACTATTTGGTCTAGATTGTTCTCTTCTCCTGCCAATTCTCCTGACTTCACCCTTTAGAGAATAGACCCTATAGAGTTGAGAAGGAAGAAGTTGTGAAGTCGAGTGATAGATAGGTGATCCAACTCATACCTAAAGCCAATTACAGAGGAACAAATCAACACTAAAATGTAGGCTTGTGCACCGATTTTTTTTTCGGTTCGATTCGATTCGATTTTTCGGATTTTTAAACTTTTCGATTCGGCTCGTTTCGACCGATTTCTGTTTCGATTCGGTTCGGCTCGACTCGTTTTTCGTGTACATTTTTTTCGGAATTTCGACCATTCTTCGTATTTTCGTGTCACTTAGCTCGTTTTTTGTATCGACTTTTCGTATTTTCGGAAATTTTCGTTTTTCGGAATTGTAAATGGTTTCGGAATATCGACCATTTTTCGTATTTTCGTGTCACTTAGCTCGTTTTTGTATCGACTTTTCGTATTTTCGAAAACTTTCGTTTTTTCGGAACGTCTGTTCTCCTCGTTTCAAAGCAATAAATTTCGATTTGACACATTTCAAGTACATTCGAAAATTCCGAAAATATTTAGTTTCGGCTCGGAAAACTTTTCGGATCTGCCATTTTCGGATCTAAAAATTTTCGGAAAATCGGCCGCATCCGAAAACACGAATCGGGAAATTTCGTGAAAATTCCAAAATTCCGAAACCCGAAACGCACATCCCTACTAAAATGTATTCATAATAATCCAAACAAACCATTCACTCCTCCTCATGTTCAGGGGTATCGCTAACTTGTTCCAAACATCTAAACTAAAAGGTCTAGGCACTTGCTGATCCTACCAAAGAGAGAGGCTTATAAGGCCTCCACAAGTCTGATGGCCTCAGTTCTGTCAATCTAATATTCTTAAGTCAGACCTTGGTCTTCAAGAGGACAGGGATCGATGCATGTGCTGCACTGAGTAAGAGTCCAGTTATGGGTCACATGTAAACATTGTTTTTCATGACCGTTAAGAAATCAAAATCCCAACACTTGTAGCAGTGGGATATTTTCCATGGTTCGGGGCCTGTCCATATATCCTACTGAGGGAATCCACAAGGTAGAGGAAGGGAGTATATTTAAAAGGAAACAAAATAGCAAAACAAGAGGACATAGTCTTAGATTAGAGGGGCAAAGGTTTAAAAGTAACATCAGGAAGCATTATTTTACTGAGCGGGTGGTGGATACATGGAACAGTCTTCCAGTAGAAGTGGTAGAGGCCAAAACAGTAATTGAATTTAAGCAAGCATGGGATAGGCATAAGGCTATCCTAAACAAAAGATAAATCCAGGTAAAGTATACATGTAATTGGGCAGACTAGATGGGCCGAAAGGTTCTTATCTGCCGACATTTTTCTATGTTTCTATGTTTCTAGACATTATGAATAATAAAAATCAGCCAAAGATATCTCTTGCTGGTTGTTGATTAAAGGTATCTTTAACCTGTTCAAAATATAAAATATTTGACTTTTGATGTTGCATTCGTACAAGCACGGCAAAAACAAATCAGTTCACTAGCAGGTCTATTCAAAGAAAGGTGAAAACCAGGAGAACTGGCAGGAGAAGAGAACAATCTAGATCAAATGGCCAATTTGGAAAGTGAGTTAAATGGGAGAATATTTCTGGTTTGGCTATTTTGACCTACAGGGTTATTCAGAGAGAGGTGAAAAGTAGGAGAATGGAAAATTCTAGGTCAAAATAGTCGATTTGGAAAGTGAGATAAATCTGAGAACTTTTCTGGTTTCGCTATTTTGACCTAGAATTTTCCATTCTCCAGCCATTCTCCTGCTTTTCACCTCTCTCTGAATAACAATGCTAGAATTTTCACTTCTCCAGTCATTCTCCTGAGTTTCACCTTTCTCTGAATAGACCTGAATGTGTCTTCTTCCCCACTCTCCAAGGAATCAGGTGCTTCGCCGGTGATGTCTCCAACACTGAAGGGTTTACAGATATGATGAAACTAGAGAAGAGGCAGTACCCATAATATACCATTTCTAGGGATTTTTTTTTTCTTCTTTTTTTGGATGAATGTCACATTTAAAATATTTCTACCTATCATTTTGTTCATGAAAGGAAATGACAATTTAAGTTGTAGGGGAAATAGGTCACATTTTCATTCATGACGATTGTTGAGAGGTTCTGCTATCTGTCTGAATTCCGCTTCTCCCCTGACTGCATTTACTACAATCTTCTATTAACAGATGGCCATTTAAAAAAGCCCAGGTTCTAGTATGTAAAGTAATGAATAGGCAAGATTTCCAGCTTTTGGCTCTGCCGGGGGAGAAGTGTTTACATCTGGCACTGCAAATTCATTTTGCAGATCAAGGCTTTGTGGTAAAATGTTCTATTAACATATGCTCAGCAAAAGACCTCCTTATCCTGGAACACTGACTAACTTAACCATGTGAGTGCTAAAGAATATAATAATGGTCACAGGAATTCTACAACCCTCTTGTCCGGAGTATGGATCAGAATCTAAATTGAAGGAAAACAGACAGCAAAAGAAAAGACTTAAAAATAAACCAGAGTAGAGATAGAACACAACATGATACAGTGCGTCATGCCAAGCAGAGGGGGGCAGCGTCTCCATCGGACACCATGCTGGCAAGAACAGCGAGTTGCCTTCTGTTGCCAGAATACTGAACTGCGCATTGGGGATTTATGACGTCTGCAATTCAGCGGGTTCCAGAGGCACCTCAGCTGTTTCCAGAAGTGCCTTGACTCTCTCCAACCACTGGCGCCTGCACTTTGCGGCAGCCAATCAGAGCCGCTGCACTGCTTTAAATCCTGGCAGTCCAGTGCCCTGTTGTGGTTTTAATCTGGACCTCCATCACTGTGAAAATTTAGGGATGAGCCGAACACAATTTCAAAAGTTTGAGTTCGGACTCGAACACGATCCGAACTCAATGCAAGTCAATGGGACTCGAACGTTCGATTTTTAGAGTGCCCTGCAAGAGGGCATATATGCAAGATATTTGCCATAAAAGGTGTATGTGCCCTGAGGGACAGGAAACAAGGAAAAAAGTTTAAAAAAAGACATTTTTAAAGGAACAGTAATTTTTCCATGAAATAAAGGTTAAGAATAAAAATGAAAAATTCCTTCAAATAACGTGTGTAGGAGGTCCCCATAACCTGCCCGTGAAGTGGCTGATTTGTCGGATGTATAGAAACATTTAAAAAGAACAAAATTATATTTCAAATGACGGTAAATGGTTTTCCTTTAATCTATTCATAAACAACTGCTTGGGGTGGCAGCCTGTATGAAAAGAGGAGACGTTTTAGGACACGCAGAACAAGTTTAGTGATTTTTTGGCTAAATTATGGTGAAATTTATGCAGGCTTTGGATGAAAGTAACAACAGGTGCATTAAAATTGGACCTTTGGTGGCAGCTAGAGCCTTCACACCGTAACCCCTCTGAGGTATTGTGGAAGAGTGCACTGCTAGACGTCTGTGAGACACTCTGAAACAACAATCTCCTCTCACTCCTGCAAAAAAAAACATGTGCTGGGGCTGCAGGGAAGCCTTATATAGTGTACTGCGGGACTTAGCTCTGTGAGCCCATGATTGGGCAAAATTTGCCCAATCAGGACTCTGAGCCCTGATTAGCATAATCTTGCACCTGTCTTGCAATTGACCTGTGGTCAGGTGCAAGGCTATAGCCAATTACGAGCTTCAGGCCAGTGGAAAAGTGCATTGTGGTCCATTGTAGTGCATTCGAACACGCGGAAATGTTCGATGTTTGCCGAAGGGGCAATGTTCGATTCAAACTCATGTTCGGATCGAACTGCCAGCCCATCCCTATGTGAAATATATAGTGTTCTCTGATTCCTTCGTGTACTGACCCTTTGGCTATTTCTTGACCCTGCGATTTACTTGCCCGTGTACAATCTTAACCCTTGAATTGCCATGCATTTTTTGCTCACACTGTGTACTGACCCCGACTTACAGAGCATATATTGCATCTGGTTTTGTCATAACCCTTGCATTTGTACATTTTGGGCCATATTACAAAGCTGGTGCTAACTTATCCAGCTGTTGTAAACTTACTAGAGCCATTATAGGGCCACATTACATACTGGGTGCTAACGTCAGCACTCACCTGCTTGAGCGTTAACGTTAGCCCTCGTGACAACCGCAAATTACAATCCAAACACTAACGGGTTAAGTAACCCGTTTGCGTTTGGTACCTTGCTCGTTTCAGCACGAGGTTACTGTACTTTGCGCTCCTATACTTAACATGGGGAGCACAAAGTGTTAATCAGTGTTAGGATTACAAAGTCCTAGCACTGATTAACATCCGGCTGCGGTTAACAAAATGTTAAGTATGAGGGTCGCGATCGCTGGAGGAGACTGCGGGGGACATCGAGGGAGTGCAGGGACAGGTGATGTATCCAGTGGTATCCCGAGTGTTGCTTGGGGTTACCACTTTCAACATAGGAATTTAACCCCCGAGCCACACTAGGGATACTGCTAGGAGGGGCAAAAAAAAAATAGACTGCTTTTAGACTAGAAATTTTAAAATAAATAGACCGCCAGGGAGGTTAAAGGGACACTCTACGCACCCTGACCACTTTATCCTATTAAAGTGGTCGGGCTGCATAGAGTGCCCTGTCCAGCCTTGTATTGTGGATGTTGATGCGTGAAGCAGAAGAGTTTCCTCCACCCACACGGCTGTCACTCGACAATTATTCTCGATTTGAATATCACACCTGTGTGCTGACATCATCATGTGTCCAAACTCTCGCAGTAACGAGCGTTCTGGGAGATACTAAAAACACAAAAGACCATTTCCAAAATATTGTTGCTTTTTTTTTTTTTACATTCAACATGCATCAACAATTGAGTGACCAAGTACCTAGAAAACGTACCTTGTAAGTTTTTCCAGTCAGGCCTTGGGTGGTTTTCAAGATGACGGGGATCTTTTCGTTGGTCAGTATTAACCATTACTAAATTGTAAATTAGCCGGCATTATGGTTAAGGTGGAACACCTCCATAATAATAAAACGTGAGGTATGGCCTGGACCCAAGGGTCTACAATATTAATTAACTTCTTAAGTTGACCTTATTTGCTTTTGTAGAGTGTGTACTATTCACCCACACCTGTACGTTTCATTACCTCATGAGGTATCAAATTAATTTGCTCCGCATATTTATATGCTAAGTAAGCAGAATTTTCAGTCGTCAGCATTTATCGTACATTTGTAAGCATGAAAGTACATTCACAATGTTTTTTATGAAGAATAGTACTAGACTTTCTAAGACCTATGTAGAACTGAGCACCTACACAAAAGATACAATCTATAATGGGTTTTTCGAGACACCCATCTGAAAACTCGATTTTGGGGATTTAATTACATCTTATAACATGTAAAGCCCATCACTGCATATTGTGGTCAGTGGGTCCTAACCTAAATTTCACATTGAAGAATTTGCTACATTAATTACCTACGATATTGCAATGTCTACCTTTGGCATTTCTCCTACAATTTATATACCTTTATGGACATATGTGTTAGTGGGGCACCTGTGTGTGAAGGGGTGGGTTGCATAAGCCGAAAAGCCTGGGAGAGGGCTCAGAATATAGACACAAAACTTAAAGTTTTATGAAACACAGCCCAGAACATGTTTTTTTATTGGTGGTCAATGGTCATTGATGCTGCTGGGGTGTCCTTTAGAGGCTGAAACTCTGAACTTCAGCCCTAGATCTCTGGAAACCATTATGTGACAAATGGAGTGTCTGCTTTCTACACATTCATTCAATAAGCATTGCAATATAAAACTCCAATAAATATACTGCTGTCACAGAGCACCCAGTGCCAGAGGTGAGAACAAGAATTCTCTCACCTTAATGTCTCTGGAGATCTGATGCTATTTCAGTGCAGAGAGTCCTATGTGTATTGCAGGTAAGATACAGGCAGAGGATTTCAGGCTCTACAACAATATCCCTTCAATCCCTGAACTAGCGGGAAGTCAAGGGCACATGCAGAACCCTTCATCTCTCGGTGCATCTAACTAGCTCCTGTCTTCCCTGTACCTCTATGATGAAGGAGACTGCACCTGTTGTGAGGGCTGGGTTGTGACATGTTCCTTTCATCTTTCAGAGACCCAGGACTTCAGGCACATAAATGCAGAGCAGCCAGTGATCTATTAGGTCAATTACAGCAGGCTTGCACCTGTCTGACCCCTGCTTTATAGGTGACCAATTAAGGAAAGATCCATAGACAGCAGGGTCATATAGGAGGTAAAGTAGGCTCATGGCTATTCCTTCCACAAGGCAATTAAAGAGCAGCAGGAAAAGGCCTCCATCGGTGTGGTGGTACTACAAAGGGTATTACAAAGGGACCACTGTCTTATGTACAATATATGTTATGTCCTTGTTGAAAAGTAGGGATGTGCACCGATTTTTTTTTTTCGGTTCGATTCGGTTCGACTTTTCGAATTTTTAAACTTTTCGATTCGGCTCGCTTCGACCACTTTCTGTTTCGATTCGGTTCGGCTCGATTTGTTTTTCGGGTACATTTATTTTTCGGAATATCGATCATTTTACGTATTTTCGTGTCACTTTGCTCGTTTTTTGTATCGGCTTTTCGTTATTTCGGAAATTTTCGTTTTTTTCGGAACATCTGTTCTCCTCGTTTCAAAGCTGTCTAACTCTATTGCCCCAGCAGTCCAGCACATGGATTTGCCCCAGCACATGGATTTGCCCCAGCTCATGGATTTGCCCCAGCACATTGATTTGCCCCAGCTCATGGATTTTGCCCCAGCACATTGATTTGCCCCAGCTCATAGGATATTGCCCCAGCTCACACATGGATTTGCCCCAGCTCATGGATTTGCCCCAGCACATGGATTTGCCCCAGCTCATAGGATATTGCCCCAGCTCACGCATTTGCCCCAGCACATTGATTTGCCCCAGCACATGGATTTGCCCCAGCACATGGATATGCCCCAGTTTATGGATTTGTCCAGCACATTGATTTGCCCCAGCACATGGATTTGCCCCAGCTCATGGATTTGCCCCAGCACATGGATTTGCCCCAGCACATGGATATGCCCCAGCTTATGGTTTGCCCCAGCACATGGATTTGCCCCACACATGGATTTGCCCCAGCTCATAGGATATTGCCCCAGCTCACACATGGATTTGCCCCAGCACATGGATATGCCCCAGCACATTGATTTGCCCCAGCACATTGATTTGCCCCAGCTCATAGGATATTGCCCCAGCTCATAGGATATTGCCCCAGCTCAACATGGATTTGCCCCAGCTCATGGATTTGCCCCAGCACATTGATTTGCCCCAGCTCATGGATTTGCCCCAGCACATTGATTTGCCCCAGCTCATAGGATATTGCCCCAGCTCACACATGGATTTGCCCCAGCTCATGGATTTGCCCCAGCACATGGATTTGCCCCAGCTCATAGGATATTTCCCCAGCTCACGCATTTGCCCCAGCACATTGATTTGCCCCAGCACATGGATTTGCCCCAGCACATGGATATGCCCCAGTTTATGGATTTGTCCCAGCACATTGATTTGCCCCAGCACATGGATTTGCCCCAGCTCATGGATTTGCCCCAGCACATGGATTTGCCCCAGCACATGGATATGCCCCAGCTTATGGATTTGCCCCAGCACATGGATTTGCCCCAGCTCATAGGATATTGCCCCAGCTCACACATGGATTTGCCCCAGCACATGGATATGCCCCAGCACATTGATTTGCCCCAGCACATTGATTTGCCCCAGCTCATAGGATATTGCCCCAGCTCATAGGATATTGCCCCAGCTCACACATGGATTTGCCCCAGCTCATGGATTTGCCCCAGCACATTGATTTGCCCCAGCACATGATTTGCCCCAGCACATTGATTTGCCCCAGCACATGGATTTGCCCCAGCACATTGATTTGCCCCAGCACATGGATTTGCCCCAGCTCATGGATTTGCCCCAGCACATGGATTTGCCCCAGCACATGGATTTGCCCCAGCACATGGATTTGCCCCAGCTCATGGATTTGTCCCAGCACATGGATGCCCCAGCTCATGGATTTGCCCCAGCACATGGATTGCCCCAGCACATGGATTTGCCCCAGCACATGGATGCCCCAGCTCATGGATTTGCCCCAGCACATGGATTTGCCCCAGCTCATGGATTTGCCCCAGCACATGGATTTGCCCCAGCACATGGATTTGCCCAGCTCATGGATTTGCCCCAGCACATGGATGCCCCAGCTCATGGATTTGCCCCAGCACATGGATGCCCCAGCTCATGGATTTGCCCCAGCACATGGATTTGCCCCAGCACATGGATTTGCCCCAGCTCATGGATTTGCCCCAGCACATGGATGTCCCAGCTCATGGATTTGCCCCAGCACATGGATATGCCCCAGCACATTGATTTGCCCCAGCACATTGATTTGCCCCAGCTCATAGGATATTGCCCCAGCTCATAGGATATTGCCCCAGCTCACACATGGATTTGCCCCAGCTCATGGATTTGCCCCAGCACATTGATTTGCCCCAGCTCATGGATTTGCCCCAGCACATTGATTTGCCCCAGCTCATAGGATATTGCCCCAGCTCACACATGGATTTGCCCCAGCTCATGTATTTGCCCCAGCACATGGATTTGCCCCAGCTCATAGGATATTTCCCCAGCTCACGCATTTGCCCCAGCACATTGATTTGCCCCAGCACATGGATTTGCCCCAGCACATGGATATGCCCCAGTTTATGGATTTGTCCCAGCACATTGATTTGCCCCAGCACATGGATTTGCCCCAGCTCATGGATTTGCCCCAGCACATGGATTTGCCCCAGCACATGGATATGCCCCAGCTTATGGATTTGCCCCAGCACATGGATTTGCCCCAGCACATGGATTTGCCCCAGCTCATAGGATATTGCCCCAGCTCACACATGGATTTGCCCCAGCACATGGATATGCCCCAGCACATTGATTTGCCCCAGCACATTGATTTGCCCAGCTCATAGGATATTGTCCCAGCTCATAGGATATTGCCCCAGCTCACACATGGATTTGCCCCAGCTCATGGATTTGCCCCAGCACATTGATTTGCCCCAGCACATGGATTTGCCCCAGCACATTGATTTGCCCCAGCACATGGATTTGCCCCAGCACATTGATTTGCCCCAGCACATGGATTTGCCCCAGCTCATGGATTTGCCCCAGCACATGGATTTGCCCCAGCACATGGATGCCCCAGCACATGGATTTGCCCCAGCTCATGGATTTGTCCCAGCACATGGATGCCCCAGCTCATGGATTTGCCCCAGCACATGGATTTGCCCCAGCACATGGATTTGCCCCAGCTCATAGGATATTGCCCCAGCTCACACATGGATTTGCCCCAGCTCATGGATTTGCCCCAGCACATTGATTTGCCCCAGCACATGGATTTGCCCCAGCACATTGATTTGCCCCAGCACATGGATTTGCCCCAGCACATTGATTTGCCCCAGCACATGGATTGCCCCAGCTCATGGATTTGCCCCAGCACATGGATTTGCCCCAGCACATGGATGCCCCAGCACATGGATTTGCCCCAGCTCATGGATTTGTCCCAGCACATGGATGCCCCAGCTCATGGATTTGCCCCAGCACATGGATTTGCCCCAGCACATGGATTTGCCCCAGCACATGGATGCCCCAGCTCATGGATTTGCCCCAGCACATGGATTTGCCCCAGCTCATGGATTTGCCCCAGCACATGGATTTGCCCCAGCACATGGATTTGCCCAGCTCATGGATTTGCCCCAGCACATGGATGCCCCAGCTCATGGATTTGCCCCAGCACATGGATTTGCCCCAGCTCATGGATTTGCCCCAGCACATGGATGCCCCAGCTCATGGATTTGCCCCAGCACATGGATTTGCCCCAGCACATGGATTTGCCCCAGCTCATGGATTTGCCCCAGCACATGGATGCCCCAGCTCATGGATTTGCCCCAGCACATGGATTTGCCCCAGCTCATGGATTTGCCCCAGCACATGGATGCCCCAGCTCATGGATTTGCTCCAGCACATTGATTTGCCCCAGCACATTTACAAATACAAAATTTACAGAATCAGCGATATAACCGATAATAGTTAAATATACGATGTTCAGAATTACTGAAATGGAACCGAAATCCCGAATGGAACCGAAAATTCCGAAATCATGAATAGAGGGAAAATAAATTTCGATTTGACACATTTCAAGTCCATTCGAAAATTCCGAAAAATTTTCGATTCGGCTCGGAAAACATTTCGGATCTGCCGTTTTCGGATCAAAAAAATTTCGGAAATTCGGCCGAATCCGAAGACACGAATCGGGAAATTTCGTGAAAATTCCGAAATTCCGAAACCCGAAACGCACATCCCTATTGAAAAGTGATATGAAAACTGTTGGCGATAAATGAATGATGATAATAATGGTAATAATGTGTGTGTACAAGGAAACAGATTGTCTTTGTAAAATAGGTAACAGGTAGGGACTAGTTTCCAACTCCAGAGTAAATTTAACCAAACCTTTGCTAAACGTACCAACTCGGTAACCTTCGATGGCTCTGGTTCATTTTACACCTGACTCAGAATCCAGGCTTGGATGTGAATGAGTGTTGTGTGGTTGTGAGTTTGTGAATAGTTATATACAGTATGTGTATGTGAAGTCAATAATTAGTGAGCGTCTGTATGTGAGTGTGATTAGTTGTGTGTGACTGTTAGAAACATGTGAATATGATGTAGGTCTCTGACTGTCCCCATTTATTATTATTATTCTCTTCCTGCAGTTGTGACACTTTTACTACGTACATTTGTTCTAATTTGTCTTTTTCATTTTATTTATTTTCCCCCCTGTGTTTTAGCCACAAATAGTTTTTGAACCTAGCAACAGCACTGTGGGCGGTACTTAGGCCCCGCTCACACTGTGCGATTTATCGTGCGGATTTTGCCGTGACGGCAAAATCCGCACTATGTAGCATCTACAATGCATTTCAATGGAGCTGTTCACATCTTGCCGCGCGACGTCTCGCATGTCGCTCGTCGCTGGTACATGACCCTTTTTTTGCGATTTGCATTTTGCGATTTCCATTGGTGGTGTTTTGCAAAACTGCAACGTCGCGCGACATTATAGCGCGACGTCACGAATATGAAAATCGCACAGTGTGAAAGGGGCCGAAATCGGCAAATTGATGGTCAGTAAAGAATTTGTTTTAAAGGTCTCTTTGTCTTACGTGACTCTACTTTCACAGCCTTTTTTACCATTTGTATTGATGGAAAATAAATCAGTAGATATAAGATAAGGAACACTACTTTCATCAGGAAAGTTAGATCTGGCATTGATCCGACTCATCTTGGAACATGTTGAAAATTCATAATATTAATCGACAAATCCTATATATTCAGATTATATTAACCAGACAAAATCCATGTAGTCAGACAGACCGATTATTTAGGTAGGCTTATTTTTATGATATTAGTCACTTAAAGCATGGGCTTCCTATATCT
The DNA here is from genome assembly GCA_009667805.1 of Leptobrachium leishanense. Classification (NCBI taxonomy): domain Eukaryota; kingdom Metazoa; phylum Chordata; class Amphibia; order Anura; family Megophryidae; genus Leptobrachium; species Leptobrachium leishanense. Next base: position 131,046,648 of record CM019066.1, on the reverse strand, counting down.
CCTATATCTGGGTTTTTAATTGACGGAAGTTACTGATTTCTAATCACGCTGCAGTTGAAAAGCAGGTTCATAAACTGTATATAATTATAGCACAAAGAATAAAGATTACATCTCACTATTCACCTCGAAGATTATTATTTCTAAGGAAATAGACTTTCCGTCTACAAACAGCTGGTGTTTAGTGCGCTTCGGGGAATTTATTGGTGGAACATTCTGCATCTTTCAAGACTTGCAGTAGCTAAGGGAATATTAATCCACTGTGGGCCAGCTTCATTTAGATAACTTAACCTCTTCATCACTAAGCAGTATCGATTTAAAGATGCCAACAGCATTTATGACTATTCTGTTGCACAAAGGCCGCTCTCTCATTATACATACAGGGTTATTCAGAGAGAGCCGATCTGGCCCCAAAATTGCACAGAACAGTGAATTTCCCCATACGGTGCAATTTCCTGGCCATTCGGCTATTTAGAAAATGGGAAGATTGCCAAATTTTGGTGAATTGCCAGCAAAGTATGGTGCCTGTTCAACGGTAGTGAAATCCCCATAGAGAAGCAATGGTTAATCTGTTCAGAGAACACCGAACAACAATGAAATATCAGTGAAATGCCCTGCTGTTCGGTGCGTTCAATCAGCAGGTTTAGGCTAGGGTCAGACGAACGCAGTGCGAACGCGCGTGCAGCCGCACTTTATCACGGCCGTAGTAGCAGCAAATGACGGCCAATGACGGGCAATGTACGAAGAGCAAGCGGCACACAAATAAAAATTTTTTGAGAACGTGATACCGCTAGTACTGACGTACAGAGTGCGCTGTGTCTGCTAGCGGCATGTGTTCTTGATTAGGAGACGTCAGACGCTGCTAATGTCCGGCCAACATAACGTCCAGACGCAAAAAAGGTTTTATTGATGATCTGTACAAAATCACGGACGCAAATGCGCATCGTATGACCGCTATTGCGTATTCCGTGAAAAAATACGTCCATTTGTTCGAACGCACTTTTTCACAGAGAACGCAAAAAATGCGTTAGTCTGACCATAGCCTTAATCGGGCGAATCCCATTAGGATTTTTTTAAGTATTTTTCAGCAAAATAAAATTTCAGATTTTTTTTAAATAGCGTTTTTTTTCTGTAACAGATCTTTTTATTATTATTCATAGGACCTTATATGTAAATTAAAAACATTTTTGTCCAGTAGGTTTTTTTTTGCATACAGCATTTCAAACTTGGAAACTTTAAATAATTTTTTTTTCGGGGTTTTTTACACCGTTTGTTGGCTTGTCGGCGCTGTGTTCGGCACATCATCGTCTTTTTTCAGACGTGTTCGGCAGGTTTGCAGAAGATTTTGGGTAAGCTCGCTGGGTTTTCTGCTTGTATCTACGGCTTATCGACGGGGTTTTCGGTGGAATTTGGCAGATTTTAGGTAATTTTTTGGCGGATTTTCAGATCCGTTCCCTGCACTTAAAGGGACACTCTAGGCAACATGACCACCTAAGCTATTTTAGGTGGTCATGATGCTCGGAGTATTCCCTTGCCTGTCCCTCCTGCCTCCGCTCAGCCGATCGTCAGGAAAGGCTGAAAACAGCTGAGAGAGGCGGAGGACTTTACTCCGCCCTCCCAGCTGTCAGTCAGCAGAGCGGGAATCATATTTCCCGCTTCTGCCGACTTTTGCCGAGTAGGAGACGTCATCGCGCTTTCAGCGCGATGACGTCTCCAACTCACGTCAGAAGCTGGCGGCTCCCTCTGAGGGTTAGTGTTGCGCGCAACACTAATCCTCAGAGGGAGCCGGGAGGAAGCCTGCCGATTGGCTGGCTTATGTGAGAGGCGCGCATGCGCGCTTCTCACGTAAACCAGAAGCCAAGAAGCATGAAGAAGGACGGGAGCGGAAGAGGAGGGAGGTGAGTATAAAAAAAAAAAGACGCCCGCTGGAAAGAAGAGGATTTTAGGGTAAGTACTACAGTTACAAAAAAAAAAAAAAGAAAGATTTATTAAGGGAATAGGGATAGGTTAGGATAAAAAAACGGGGGGTGATTTTTTGAGTAGAGTGTCCCTTTAAGGGACCCTGTGGTGAATGTTGAATTCACTGCAGGGTCAGGGAAATTTGATTTCCCCGAAGTGCAGCAGAACAAGAGAGAACCGAAATGTGCTCTCTGAATAACCTCTATAGAGCACAGAAAATTCAAAGTATGTAAATGTACACAGTATTTTACAGAATTATTGTTGAGATGCAAAGTTGCAGTTCAATAAAATTGCAACTTACTTTTCATAGAAAGCAATCTGTATTTACACATCTTTAAGAGAGAACGAGTTAAATGATTTAAATGGATGGGCTGATATATAGTCATTACAATAGGATTAAAATAGGAATTGAAATATCAGAATTGCAGTATGATTGCAGGACCATCGTAATCTTCCCTCTAGGACTGTAATCCTGTTAGACTTCTAGAATACGTCCAACAATCATAAAAATAAAATTACAAGGGAGGTACGTGGTGGATTACATCATTAAATGCAATACTCCCAGCAGCAAAACACAATGTAAAATAGCTGAATTGGCTGCTGAGTGGAAATATTGAGGTCAGGAATTGGCTGAATGAACTAAACTCAGCTTTTCTGCCTTGGGCTCGTGAATAACCCAGTAAATGGGAGATCAAGCAGGAACTGTAGATATGTCTAGCTTCTTAAACCATCAGAAAGATCAGGGCTTGAGTCCACTCAAGATGTTACAGAAAAAGGTAGCAAACACCAAACATACTTGGGATAAGCCACTAGGTATGCAAAAAGTCAAATATATAAAAACAACAACTTTATTAATGACAGACAAAAATATTCATAGAATATTGGTCCTCCCATACGCTCTTGAGGAAGCTGCTGGAACCAAGCAGCGAAACGCGCGTCGAGTGCATCCGAGAGATGCTCGGTTTTTTTAGCTGTTCACTTTACTTCCTTCCAATGCTGTACGAGCCACCAAGTCATATTTATTTGTTCAGTGGCTGTCTGACTCTTTGGCATAGGGATAGTGCAGAAATCTATTTAAACCTAGGGCAAGGTGGCTGTTATTTATTTTTTGCATTTAGCATTTATTACCACACTTCACTTTATTGAAGCTTTGGCTTCCTGCCCTTGTAGATCTATTCTTTACGTTTCCGTGACTTTTATAGATGCCTCTTGAGTTACCCATCATCTTGAGGCATCCGACATACATTATTTCTATTTTAACTATGTTCTATGTTTATTTTTGTCTGTCATTAATAAAGTTGTTGTTTTTATATATTTACAGACCTGATGTAGTGGCTTATTCCAAATATGTTTGGTGTTTGCTACCTTTTTCTGGTTCATTTGTATCAAGAGGTTCAGTCCTATTTTCTACACTAGGTTTTCCCTTCCCTTGCTACAACTCGTAGTGTGTTCCTACACTCTAGATGTTAGCATTATTTGTATAATGACCTCACACTTTAAAACTAAGGGGCCTATTCACAAAGCAGTGAAATTGAATGCAATTTGGCCCATTTCAGCGATTCAATTTCACTGAAAATAATACAGTAAATTCAATACATAGCAAATGGTCACCATATTTTGGCAATATTGGAGTCAATGAAGCTGTTATCGGATGTCGCCGAATGCAAATTGCACCAAATTGCGCCGAATTGGCATCGATGAATTCCACCGAACTGGAAAAAAAGTCTCATATTCTCCCAATAGGCACTTAAATGAATAAAAAGGGTAGTAAAAATGTTTCCGAATAATAACAAAGGTCCTATAAGAAATAATAAAAAGATCTGTTACAAAATAAAAAAAAGTTTTTGGAAAAATAAGAACAAAAATGTCTTTTAAAAACTACAAAAAAGGTCTCTTAAAATTAAAGTTAAAAAGGGTATTTGCAAAAACTAAACCTAATAAACGGTCTTTAAAAATGTTTAAAAATATATTACGTTTATTACATTGAAACCTATGGGATTCGCTTGTTTAAACTCGAATTGAAACACCAGCAGGGTTACTCAAAGAGATCCGAATGGCTGCCAAAAGGTAACCGAACGCTGAAAATCAGCTTTCGGTTACCTTTCTTGGCCATTCGGCTATCCAGAGATTAGGTAGTTCGCCAAATGTTGGCGAATTGCCTGCACATACGGTGCCTGTTCGGGGGAAGTGAAATCCCCATAGCTTCGTCTATTCAGAGAACAAAAACCAGCAGTGAAAAGTTGCTGAAATGCCCCGCCATTCGGTGGTTTCATTCGACAGGTTTATTCAGGTGAATCCCATAGGCTTCAATGTTAAAAATATTCCCGTTTTAATTCAATATCTAATAAACCGTCTATTATAACATTCTGCAGTAAAAAGTCTCTTTATAGATTTTTTTAGGTTCTTTTAAGCATTTTTCGGGGGGGGGGGGGTGTTTTGCCAAAATATTTTTCCGTTTCTGTTAAAAAAAAAATATATAATCGTTTTTTTCTTTTTCTGTAACAGCCCTTTTTATTATCATTTCTTGGACCTCATATGTAAATTTCAGACATTTTCGCTCAGTAGTTTGTTTGCAAACAGCGTTTCACTTTTCAAACATCCAAGCGTACTGTTTTTTCTTTCACTCCATTTATCTGCGGTGCCAGCTTTTTCTGGCGGCTGCTCTGCGCTGTGATCGGCTCCTGCTCGGGTTTCTCCGGTGTCTTCGGCGGGGTTAATCCAGATGTTTTTTGCAGGTTTCGGTGTGCGTTCCCCCTGGTTTTGCGGTGAGCTTCCGGCGACTTTTCCCTGCATTACGGTGGCCCTGTGGTGCTTGCTGAATACACCGCAGGGTCGCCGAAATGGGATCGCCAAATCGCACTGAATTGAAGAGAACGAAAAGTTACAGAACGTGCGGTGACTTTTCGATTCTCTTTGAATAACCCTGCAAATATCAGGTAATTTCACAAAAATTTCATTGCAATTCGGAGTTCTATGAATATACGAATCGATAGTTTCAATGGGATCATTTCTGTGCCATTGAATTCGAGAGTATTCAGTATTAAAATACGTTCTTTGTATAGATATAGCAGTCATTTATGCCAGAAGAGATGATCATTCATTATTTCATCAAGTTGAATTAAAGAAGAGTCAAGAAACTTTGATAAAGTAAAAAAACCAACTAAACAAGAGAGACAAGTACTGTGAATTTTTTTTTATTTTAGAACATATGCAATATTTCACATATATCTTCCAGAACAGCATTTTGTCTTATTTCATGAAATACTGGTGGTTCAAAACGAACAACGAGAAACTAGTACAGAGCCGTGCAATAGATAATAACGGATCAGGAACTCCAGTTCTATCCACATGTGATTTCCTTCAGTGTTTTGCATAGTAGGAAACACAGGGTTACAAAGTGGCCATGCAGTCACAGTAGGTAGGTGCAGCATCCTCTACTTTAGTTACCTGAGATTTTAAAGGCAAACAGAGCAGGATTTGATCTTTTTTTCTACCTGCTTGTACAGCACCATTGGGAGGAAGGATACTGGTGTAGGCATCAAATAGAATTTAGAGGTCTAGCTTTCTACTTATTCATTTTCTTTCCATTCTTCCTGACTCTAGAAGAAAGTCTTGGAAGTAAGATCTACAGCATTAATTGTAATTCCTTGTCTTGTATAGCCTGAAAAAGCCTGGTAATAGCATTTGAACATTCAATGTGAGTTTTTTTTCCATTACATAATCATTGTATTTGGTTTTGTATGCCTAAAATGATAATAGATCCACCTGCAAAATGTAGACTGCCCTAAAATTGGTAATTTTCCTGGTAAATGAAAGTCAATAAGCTCTGGGACACTAAAAGCACTTTGACAGCTTGATGGAGCATGTACTATTGTAGCAAATTGTGGGCCCATTTCCAACAAGCCATTATCATTACGAGAGAGTCATTAAGAGCAATGGAGCCACTTGTTAATGTTGACTGATCCCCGTCCTATTCCAGCTGAGCTCTCTAGCGGCTCAGCTATTGCGCCAGATTACTGTAAATGAATGCTTCCTATACTTTGCATGGGAAGCACTAATGTGTGGGCAGCCAGAGATCAACAAGTGATTCTAATGTCACTCATTATGCAGACAGTAAAGAAAAAAAAAATTACCAGCTGTTAAAATGTGGTGTTACGATATTGCTGCTTACATGCATAAATAACATCATAAAAATCTATATTTGCCTGCGGTCCCATAGCGCAGAGGACAGTATCACCCATTAACTTCTCCTGCCACGAGCAGAAACACACTGGGGGAAATTAGTTACCTATGTCCTTCTGCTGGCCCTGCAAGATCACGTGGACTAGGGAAGTCAAACAGCTAACAAGAGACTCACTCGTAATAGGTCCGGTAAGTCCCAGCTGCTAATTGTTAAAGGCTCACATCAAATATTTCCATTAGTGACTTGAATGGAATATGTGGAATATGTGGAATCTGTAGACTCCCATTGGTTTTTAACAAATCGTTTTCTATTAGTTTGGGAGAAAATGCTATAACCAGCATCCCAAGTCCATACTTTGGCCCATGTCAATCAAAAAATGGCAAGTTTTGCGGCTCAAAATCGTAAACTGCATGAAATGGAATTGCAGTGTATTCTGGGAGAAGCTGAGATCACCTGGGTATAGTACAATTTGTTTTATTATTTTTTTTTTTTGGAGAAAGGATTTTACCAGGAAGGATACATTGAGATTTCTCTCGTTTTCAAGTATGTCCTGGGTGGCGAGTATGTACCGTTAGATGTCTTGCCCAAGGACACTTACTGGAGAGGTGCTCTTGTTGGGATCGAACCCATGTCTCCACAGGCTCTCTCCAATAAAACAAATACATATTTATTAAACATTGTGACAAAAGTGTAGTTAACATGTCCATGCCTAAATCTGCATTAATTCAGTAGCACACAGCAGCACTAGAATATTTTTACCAATACCGCGATGCCTCAGCACTCTTGGCTACATGTCAAAGGCAACCTAGGAACGAGGATGTGAAAATTCCTCATTCTAACAGAAAGTGAAAGTGTCAGCACTTGGAGAGTTGGCAATTGCTTGCAATTTTTTTTGGAATATTCCTAAAGAAATGATTCGACTTCTAGGTAAGGGGCCCGTGTTAGACGAACGCAGTGATCATGTCCGTGTTGCCGTAGAGCCGTAGCTAGCTCCTTTTGCACCCAAGGCAAGAATAGAAAATTGTGCCCCCCCCACACACAATATTTTTAGAGGTTATTTAGAGGAAAATAGGTAATAAATAACAAAATTAATAATCCTAAATAATGTTAGTCTCCCCTGTGTTAGTCAGCAGAGGCGGCTCCAGATTTGGTGAGGCCTTATGTGAAGCTCAGTTATGAGGCTCCTCAGGGCCAGAGTCCAATTATTCCCAGATGTTTTAGAGGACCGTGTGTGTATGAGCATATCACAGAGCTCCACAGCAATAAAACTCACAGTAATGTGCGGTGTGTATGAGCATATCACAGAATCCACAGCAATAAAACTCACAGTAATGTATATCGATTGGGTATTGAATATGAGAGCGTTGTGGATTGCGTATTGAACATGAGAGCGTTGTGGATTGCGTATTGAACATGAGAGCGTTGTGGATTGGGTATTGAACATGAGAGCGTTGTGGATTGGGTATTGAACATGAGAGCGTTGTGGATTGGGTATTGAACATGAGAGCATTGTGGATTGGGTATTGAACATGAGAGCGTTGTGGATTGGGTAGTGAACACATGAGAGTGTTGTGTTTTATTCAATGAGAGGAGCAATAACCCAGAGCCACACTCGGGATTGTACATACCTTGTCCCTGCGTTCCCTCAATGTCCTCCCGCTGTGTCCCCCAGCCGATTGCAGCACACTGCTTCCGGGTCCCCTCCCCTGCGCGCGTCGTGATGCTGGGATGCAGAAAAAAAAATCCTATTTAAAAGAAATTACTGATTTGACATAAAATCGGAGAGGGGAGGAGAGCTTATAGGGGGAGCTGGTGGGTAGAGATGTGGGGGAAGAGAGCTGGGGGTAGAGATGTGGGGTTAGAGAGCTGGGGGGTTTGGGGTAGATATGTGGAAGTAGAGATCGGGGGCAGGGGGTTAGAGGGCTGATGGGGCAGATATGTGGAAGTATAGATCTGGGGGCTGGGGATAGAGAGCTGGGGGCAGATATGTGGAAGTAGAGATTTGGGGGGCTGGGGATAGAGAGCTGGGGGGTAGATATGTGGAAGTAGAGATCTGGGGGGCTGGGGGTTAGAGTGCTGAGGGGTGGAGAACTGGGGCAGATATGTGGAAGTAGAGATTTGGGGGGCAGGGGGTAGAGGGCTGAGGGGTAGAGAGCTGGGGGTAGAGATGTGGGGGTAAAGAGCTGGGGGTAGAGATATGGGGTTAGAGACCTGGGGGGCTGGGGTAGCTATGTGGAAGAGATTTGGGGGGCTGGGGGGTAGAGGGCTGAGGGATAGAGAGATGGGGTAGAGTTGGGGGGGGTAGAGATGTGGGGGCAGAGAGCTGGGGGGTAGAGCTTGGGGGGCTGGGGCATAGAGAGCTGGAGGGCAGAGAGCTGGGGGTAGAGATGTGGGGGTAGAGCTTGGGGGCTGGGGTAGAGGGCTGGGGTAGAGATGTGGGGTTAGAGATGTGGGGATAGAGCTTGGGGGGCTGGGGTAGAGATGTGAGGGTAGAGCTTGGGGGGCTGGGGTGTAGACAGCTGGGGGAAAGCTGCTAAAGAGGGGGTAGAGAGCTGGGGAGTTAGAGCTAATGAGGGTGAGCTGGGGAGCTGCAGGAGAGGGGGCTGTTTGAGGGGAGAGCAGCTGGGGGTGATCTTACCTAAGAGGTATCCCCCTGGCTGCGGCTGCAGTGCTCTGCTCTCCTGTTCTGCTTATCTTCCCTGCTCCCTCCCTTCCACGTTGTGTGGAGACAGGAAGTCTTGCAGGAGGATGGGAGGAGCAGCTGGAAGGGGCCTCGCTCAACAGCTGAGTGAGACACCTTCTGCCGGCTCCTTTCCATCCTCCTACACGTCTCCCATCTCGCTGCTCTCAGCGAGTGAATCATGCAGCAGCCCCAAGTCTCCCCTGCGCTCTGCTCCTCTCCGACAGAGAGGTGATTTTCTTTCTGCCTGCTCCTGCGCCCCGTTGCAGCTGTGCCCGAGGCGAGTGCCTCACTGGCCTCGCCCTCCCTACGGCCCTGTGTTGCCGCACAGTTATTGTCAGTCGTAGCATAGAATGATGATCAATAGAGACCCACACACTAAGTGCGTCCGCATCGAACTGCGCACGCACAACGCACGTGGCAAACGGACGCAAGTTAGGCAAGAACGTAAAACCGCTAGACGGATGCGCAGAGTGCACCACGTCCGCGTAGCGTTCTGTGTGAGTCAACAAAAACGGACTGTGTGGTGTCTACAGTATCTTCCGTCAGTACGTCTGTCCGTTGTGCACGCACGCAGAGTGCGCTCAGACTGCGTTCGTCTGACTCTAGTCTAACTAGTACAATAAACTAGTGCAATTGACCCACTATATAACCTAAAAAGTGGATACATGTATTTAATAAAGGATGATTTTTTACTATTTGTATAATGTGTGATCTCTATTGAGACGTGATATTGTTTGTGTGTTTTTGATTAGTTTTTTAGTTGCTAATATTTGGAATGGTACTGATATATTGGCCTTTGCCCTAGTTGGTTACTAGGACTAGCTCTTGTATTCTGCTTTGTTTGTGTTATCCCCATGGTCAATAACGGTATTAATTATACTTGGCTATACTCCTATATTCACTGACTATTCCTCTGTGTTTTTAACTAGTACAATAAAAACCATATTGTGGTGCAATGGTTCTGATGTTTGGAGTGCCCCATTCAATGATATCTTACAAGGTGAGAGAGATTGCAACTTACAGGGTTATTCAGAGAGAGGTGAAAACCAGGAGAATGACTGGAGAAGTGAAGATTCTAGGTCAAAATAGTCAAAAATAGATAAATTCTCCCATTTATCTCACTTTCCAAATCGGCTACTTCGTCTAGATTGTTCTCTTCTTTCCTGCCATTCGCCTGTTTTTCACCTTTCTCTGAATAACCCTGTTAGAATTTTTATTTACCAAAACCGACCTTTTGAGAAGCTTTTTTTACATTCTTTAGTGAACACCCTAATCATTATAGGTCTTGTTTCAAATGTACTTAGAAAAAGGAAAGAATACACAAAACATAGAGATATGATATGTGCAAAAGTGTGTGTTTGAAAAAGAGCACATTCCCACACATTTAATATAGTGTCATTCTACACAGTGCTAATTGCCATCCTATATAAACATCACTTTATATTCATGTAATCGAAACCATTACTAACCAGATTTCATCAGGAGGACAGACTTTATGGTTTATACTGAGTAGTGAAATTCAAGGAAAACTTTCCACTTATAAATATTTAAATTATTATTTGATGAACACCTTAAAATATACAAACAGGGCTATTCAAAGAGAATCGAAAAGTCACTGTATGTTCGGTGACTTTTCGTTCTCTTCAATTCGGGCCGATTTGGCAATCCCATATCGGCGACCCTGCAGTGTATTCAGCAAGCACCACAGGGCCGTCGAAGCGAAGGGTAAAGCTGCCACAAACCCGACGAAAAGGCACCGGAATGCACACCGAAACACGCAAAAACATCTGGATTAACGCGCCGAAGACGCCGGAAAAACTCGAGCTGGAGCCGATCACACGCAGCGAAGCCGCCAGAAAAAGCCGACACTGTAGACGCGTGAAGTGAATAAATTAGCAAAACAGTTTGCTTGAATGTTTGAAAAGTGAAACACTGTTTGCAAAGAAACTACTGAGCGAAAATGTCTGAAATTGACATGAGGTCCAGGGAATGATAATAAAAAGGGCTGTTACAGAAAAAATAAGTAAACTTAAAAAAAAATCAGACTTTTTTTAAAAAAAATCCTTAAAATATCCTAAAAAAATCTATAAGTAAAGAGACGCTTTACTGCAGAATTTTATAATACACTGTTTATTAGATATTGAATTAAAAGGGGAATATTTTTAACATTGAAGCCTATGGGATTCTCCTGAATAAACCTGCTGAATGAAACCACCGAATGGCAGGGCATTTCGGGAACCTTTCGCTGCTGGTTTGTGTTCTCTGAATAGCCGAAGCAGTGCTTTTTTATGGGGATTCACTGCCCTCGAACAGGCACCAAACAGGCACCGAATGTGCAGGCAATTCGCCAGGATTTGGCGTATTGTCTGCTCTCTGGATAGCCGAATGGCCAAGAAAGGAAACCGAACGCTGAATTTCAGTGTTCGGTTACCTTTCTCCAGCCACTCGGATCTCTTTGAATAACCCTGTAAGTATATTATTTTGATTAAAAAATATTAAATTCATCAATTTCAGTGTGACAAGGCATCACCTGTGCAATCAGATTTTGGAGAATCAAGAACAATATCAGGGTAATTCAGAGAGAGGTGAAAACCAAGAGAATTGCCAGGAGAATGAACAATCTAGAACAAATAGCCAATTGAAAAAGTGAGATAAATGGGAGAATTTTTCTGTTTAGACTATTTTGACCTAGAATTTTCACTTCTCCAGTCATTCTCCTGTGTCACCTCTCTCTGAATAACCCTGTATGTTTACTAATAAAATGCCTAATAGTGGAATTTTTAAAATTGTCTGCAGTTTTGAGTCAGATTGTCAAAGCCTCAATAGAATAAACTGTATATAACAGAAAATATTTGGAATTTGATGCTGTAGCAGTCTAGCAGTGTGATTTTATTATTCTGAATAATTCTGAATTTCAACCGCTACATATCCTATATATTTAGGTGAAAGTGAACCCAGAGAGTGAGATGAATAGCATTTGAGCTTAGGGATTCCGAATCGGCCATGTTTTCGTGGACACATATTTATATTTCAGGCAGAGGGGAGCACAAGGAAAAGTGCTCTCCTGCAACATGTATTTTTCAAATGCTGCAGGAAGGAAATCAAGGCAGGTCACCTAGTATTACTTTGATTTCTTACCTGCAGCATAAGGATTTTACACGCTGCAGGGCTGCACTTTTCATGCACTGCCAGTTAACATGAATAAATTATATTCTAGGAAAACATGGCTTAGGTCTACCTGCTTTTAATGTTTACTACATGCTGCCAATAACAACTCAAGAAGAACTTAGGTGGTCAGCCACACACCTGCAGCTTGCAGAAGAAGCCAAGAGTGACAGGAGAAGCTTCTTAGGCTAGGGTCAGACGAGTGCGTTTTCTACGGACTGTGTGCCCGTGCAGTATGGACGCACTTTTTGACGGAAGACGCAGTAGTGGCCACACAGTCCGTTTTTGTGACTGATGTTATTTTTGACGGATGTAGGAGGGAAAATAAATTAAAATGAAAAAACATTTTGTACGTCAAAAATGCTGGACGCATAAATGCAGTCCGTCTGACCACGTTCCATCACTCACACACAAAACTATGCGAACGTTGCGGACGTGGCGCACTTCGCACATCCGTTCTAGCAGTATTACGTTTAGGGCTGAAACAACTAATCGATTACTCAACAACTAATCGATGATTAAAATAGTTGTCAACTATTTCCATTATCAATTAATCGGTGTTGATTAATTGTCCTGTGTACAGCACACACTGATTAGAGTCAGACTGAGTTAAACGTAAATAACCTCAGCTTCGGAGCTGATTGGAGAAGACACGCCGCTGCTTTACTAGGTATGATTTAGTTCTAGGTTTATGTCAGACACAACCAGTTTGTTTTTATTCCGTTTACAACAGTAGAAGAACTATAACACAAAACATAGGATACTGCCAAGGGGTGAAGGAGCTGTATGTATGTGTTTTATCCTTACTTGAAGCTGGAGTCCTGTGCCATCACCCCACCCTCCCTGCCACAACCTCTTCGGTCGGGAACTGCCATTCCCTCCCTTTGGTCTGGTCCCTTTCCCCAAACCCACTCCCACACTCAGATCCGGTCTGTTGTCCATACTCACTCCCTCTCACACTCAGGTCAAGTCACTTGAGCAAAGTCACTCCCTTCCACCTCCAGTCCCTCCTCCCACTCAGTTTGTTCACGAAATTATTAAAAAGGGACACTCTACGCCCCCTAACCACTTTAGCTTATTAACCCTGATTTCATGCTGACATAATTTATGACCAAGTGCTTGTATCATTCATTTGTTCATTTGAGAAAGCAAACATTGGCTTAAGCTGTGCATGCAGCATCAACCCATCCCTCTGACCAAGCACCCGCATACCTTGTGTGAAAAGTATGCAAGATATGCAATTTGCGTATGTATGTATGAAAGTTACGTACACTACGCAAATTACTTAAAATTCCTTTTAAGTAAACACATTTTTTTCAATTTTTTTTCATCCGATGAATCGATTAATCAAAATAATAATCGGCCAACTAATCGATTATGAGAATAATCGTTAGTTGCAGCCCTAAATACGTTCTTGCCTAACCTGTGTCCGTTTGCCGCGTCCGTCATGCGTCCGCACTTCTGTCCGGACGTACTTCGTGTGTGGGGCTCCATTTACTATTGTATGCTATCACGGACATACTTATGTGCGGCAACAAGGACGTGAACACTGCGCTCGTCTGACACGGGCCTTAGTAGCTTCTTGGTTTTTAGTTTTCTGAAATGCCAGTTAGTTGCAATATTGGTGATTTTCACTGCTGTTCGGTGTTCTCAGAATAGATTAACCATTGCTTCTCTATAGGGATTTCACTGCCGTCGAACAGGCGCTGTATTTCGCTGGCCACTCGCCAAAATTTGGCATTAATCAGGCATGACCCCCTAGCTGCCACCGATCAGGAGATAAAGGGGTTCAAAGAACCCCCCCTATCTCCTGCAAGGGATTTCCATAGGAAATCCCTTTGCAGCTAGGGGCTTCCCCAGTTAACTGACATCATCGCGCATGGCGCGATGAGTCAGTTGACGCGGGGGGGGGACCCAGAGGTGGGGGCTGCCATCCACGATGGCGGCCCCCACCGGAAATAGGCCGCGATCGGGCACAAATTTGTGCCCGGTCGCGTCCTGGCAACTCATGGGTTAACCCCAATACATCGCTGGAAAGGTCAGGCTGTGACCCTTCCAGCGATGCTGGCCACAGCCTTGTAGCCCCCGGCGATGGGGAGATAGAGGGATCCGAAGGATCCCTCCCCTCCCCTCCAGGCGCTTCCCCTGCTCCGGCGGGGGGGGACGCCTGAAACTGACGTCATCGCACCCCTGGCGCGATGACGTCAGTGCGCCGGAGGAGGAAACCCTGCCGATCTGACTCCGTGGGAGTCAGAGCAGCGAGGGAGCCGCCGGAGGAGGTGAGTATCTCCCGGGGGGGCTGAAAACGCTGAGGACGTACATTTACGTCCTGCAGCGCCAAAGCCCGCCTAATGCAGGGCGTAAATGTACGTCCTGCGGCGTTAAGGGGTTAATTAGTGTTTGGAAATAGCATGTGATTCTAATTAGTCTGGTCTCATGAATTTGATACATATTTGATACATTGCCTGCAGACTGGGTGTGGCCTGCACATGTATGAACAAACACTGTGCTTGTTCTGAATTCTAAGAAGTGTTCATTTCTACTATATGATCCTCTGATATGCTGTTTAACCCCTTAAGGACCAGGGCTCTGTAAAGCCAATCATTAATGATGTAGATCTTACGTCATTTGTCATCAAGGGCTTAATAAAATCTTTATCACACTCCTTAGATTTAAACGTAATATGCAAGTATTTGTATGTCAAGTACCTCTCCCGAAGGGCCTATGTGAGCATACAATTATTATTGTGTTAGAAATGTCTATCATAAAGCGCACAAGCTGAGTCCCTAGAGTCTCTGACTATCCATTGTCATATATACCTTGCTTTAATACATATAATACATTCCCTCATCTAACAGGATAGTAGCCAGTCCCTGTGCATTTTAACCCCTTAAGTGTGGCTAGGTGTCGTGTGTGGGTCTCTGATGGCGATGTTTCTATACATCGTACAAATCCGCCACTTCATGGGCAGGTTATGGGGACCACCTAGGCACGATATTTGAAGGAATTATTCGTTTTATTTTTAACCCTTATTTTATGGAAAACTCACTGTTCCTTTAAAAACTTATTTTTTTAAACCTTTTTGTCCTTGTTTCCTGTCCCCCAGGGCACTACCTGGACCCCCATACACCTTTTATGGCAAATATCTTGCATATATGCCCTCTTGGAGGGCACTCTAAAAATCGAACTTTTGAGTCCCATTGACTTGCATTGAGTTCGGTTTGAGTTCGAACTTTTGAAATTGTTCGAGTTCGAATGCGAACCAAACACGGGGGTGTTCGGCTCATCCCTAATCACAAGCAGCCATTCAATGCATTATGTTGAACTGGTGGTATCACCATCAGTCATCCTATGAGATGTCAAATTGGTTATGCAGCCTTTTCAGTGGCTAATAGTAGAATGACACCACTAAAACCCATTTAATAAGGTGTGTGGAGCAAAGTAGCATTTGATTAATCAGTTTGATAGACCTCATTACGTGACATCATATTCAACAATTCTGCAAGCTGCGTGTTGTTAATGTAAAAATAAGCCATTCAACAGATAATGATGTCACAATGCAACACACAGCTCAGTAATTTGGAGACTGATGAATTGGCAGGTGGTGACTTCACACAACACATGGATTCTGGAATGGCTGCCCTTTCTGTTTTAATCAGTTGACAGACATGAGACAGCCATTCAGGAGAGGAAGACATAAAAAAGAAACAAGGCTATGTTACTTGGGAAGAATGACCACAAATGTTAAATTATATTTAAAAATAATATACCGGTAATCCTATTTTAGAGATATTTGCTGAAAAGTAAAAATAAATTTTACAGCTATGTTTTTAACTTTTTTCTCTCCGTGAATAAACGCCATAGAGTGTTAAAGCTGTTTTCATCATTAATTGCCATTGTTAACCATTATTAGAAACATTGGTAAAAATCACGTTGCAACAACAATAAACCTCAGCGATCCAGAAAGGGAAATCCATACAACACCAGGTAAAGTGTCATTAGTGAAAATGCATGTTGACTGCATAAATGCTTTTGACGTTAATCTCATTCAAACGTTTGTGTGGAGCAATGTGACATCACAGTCAGTCTATGAAGTCATGTTGGTAAAGTGGCATAATTGGCAGCTATTCTATAGGCAGTGTTAAACTGGTGAGTCATTCAATAGGCCACTTAGCCAATATGTCATCTCTACAACCATGGAGTAACCAGAATGAATCAGCACAACATTCCAATCACCATCTGATTGCATTCAACAATGTGACATCATTATAAGCTATGCAGAAAGCTGTGTGGAGCGCTGTGATATTACTATCAAATATTGAGCAGGTTGCATGTTAATATGACCATCAGCCATCCAATAATATGGGAGAATGTAATGACATCAACCATTCAATGAGCTGTGTGGCGCAATATCAAATCACCAGCAGCAATTCATTAAGCTACATGGGGGAATGTGACATCATCCACTCACCATTAGAACAATGTGACAGCACCAACAGTCATTGTATATATGGTGTAGACTGGTGTGATATCATCATTAGCATTTGATAGGCTGAATTGATCATTATCATCAATACATTGAGTTGTGTGAGGCAATGTAAATCTCAATTGGTTATTCCCCAAAATGTGTCAGATATGACATCACAATAATCCATTTAATATGCTGCATGGCCAATGTGACAACGCATTCCATTTTCCAGTGACCTGGGCAGTGTAATGTTACATCATCAGTCATTCAATGAGCTGAATATAAACATGTGACATCACAATCAGAAAACTGATACGATAATTGTGATGTGCGGCGTTTTTAGCATCTGGATGATAATATACAGGATGAGTATCCCGTATGGGAAATACTTGGAATCAGACGTGTTATGGATTTTAGAGGTTTGGCATACAATAATGAGATTAATATTATTATTATTATTTATATAGTGCCAGCATATTCCGCAGCGCAAGTACAATGGGCACACAGTGAGATGTCCTGATGAGGGTACCCTTGTCTAAAAACTAACTTCATTTAGGTTTCATAGCCTGATAGTAATTTTATACAATATTTTGTCTTCCTTCAGGTGTGGAATTTTCCAGCTTTGGCATGATGTTGGCACTGAAAAGGTTCAGATTTTGGATTTTAGGATTAGGTTACTCAACCTGTATCATAAACATCTGATGGCCAAGTTCTAAATTGGTGCACATAGGTGACTAATAAAACCAAAATATTTATTCTTTAACAAAGTCACAATTTCTTCTTCAGATTGTAAGGATTTATCCAAGTGACCTTACGCTCTTAGATTCCTCTCTCCTTCACATAAAGACTCTGTAGGGCAGAGCTCTGAAGAAACTGTGTCATTGTATCGATCGTCTTTGATGTGCTCTAGTGACAGGGCAGTTTCCTTTTCTTCCTGTGACTGCAAGACCAAAACAGTAGCTACGAGAACTGCGAGACGCACATAAGTTGAAAGTGAGAGGCTAAGGCATCTAATCATGTCAAGGACAAGAGGATTCCCAAAGACAAAAATAGTGCCAGTGTTCAAAGTCGCTAACTCTGATCTACATCAGGATTGGACTATGCAGCCTGGGATTGTCAGGGGAAAAATTCCTTTACAAAACACATCAGAAATGTAATAAAACAGGGGCAAAATAAACTTAATAATGCGATTTACTGTTCAGTTCTCTTCCCATTAAATTGGGTCTGATCATTTTGGACTGGTATGTGTTTACAGCACAAAATAGAAACAACTAGAACCATGAAATGGATTATGACATCACACCATTCATTTACGCTGATGCTTTATTATACATTTGTCGTTAAGATCGATATCAGTCCAGGCATTACCTCTGTGGTGGCAAAATAATTGAAAATTATGTTGTGGAATTAATTTAAATGTATTTTGGGCTCAGTGGGTCTAGATTAAAGCCCCTAGTTACCGCACCAAAGGAGCAGTCCAAAGGAGGCCAAGGTCCATTTTACCTTATTATTGGACAAGTCATATACTTGCTATTGACTGCAAATGTATGTATTTATTTATGGTGATGTGTGTAAAAACAATTGTGGAAATCCTATATTTAAAGAGGAAGTTACTGTATAACACTCCTTTGTGGCTTTGCTTACTGGGAAGCATTTGAATTGTTCTTTTCATTTATGGGTTGGGAGATTACAGTTGATTTTGAACAATGCCACCATGATCATGTTATGTGTTTTAAATGGTTATGGGTGGTTGAGTATGTTTCTTGCTGGTTTATATGAACACTAGTAAAAAAAACAGAGGAGCAGAGTAGTGTGTCAGAGTGCCACAGCACAGAAGCAGTGTACAAAAGCAGAGAAGCAGAACAACGAAGCAGAGTGTCAGAGTTGTGGATCAGAGTGTCAGAGCAAAGAATCAGAGTTGTGGAACAGAGACACAAACAGGGTTATTCAAAGAGAATCAAAAAGTCGCCGCATGTTCATAGTGCAGGGAAAAGCCACTGCAAACCCGCCGACCACTCACCGCAAAACCCGGCAAATGTACACCAAAACCCGCAGAAACATCTGGATTAACCCCGCCGAACACGCCAGAGAAACTCGAGCAGCCGCCGATCACAGTGCAGAGCAGTCACCGGAAACAGCTGACACCGCAGACAAATGGAGTGAAAAAAAGAAACAGTACGCTTGAATGTTTGAAAAGTGAAACGTTGTTTGCAAAGAAACTACAGAACGAAAATGTCTGAAATTTACATATGAGGTCCAGGGAATGATAATAAAAAGGGCTGTTACAGAAAAAATAAATAAAACTAATTTCGCAAAAAAAATGCCTAAAAGATCCAAAAAATCTATACATAAAAGAGACTTTTTACTGCAGAATATTATAATCAACGGTTTATTATATATTGAATTAAAATGGGAATATTTTTAACATTGACGCCTATGGGATTCTCCTGAATAAATCTGTCGAATGAAACCACCGAACAGTAGGGCAATTCGGCAACTTTTCACTGCTGGTTTTTGTTCTCTGAATAGACAAAGCATTGCTTCTCTATGGGGATTTCACTGCCCTCGAACAGGCACCGAACAGCCATCGTATGTGCAGGCAATTCGCCAACATTTGTCGAACTACCTGCTCTCTGGATAGACTAATGGCCAGGAAAGGTTACCGAACGCCGAATTTCACTGTTTGGTTACCTTTCGGCCACAATTCGGATCTTTTTGAATAACCCTGAAAGTGTCAGAGCAGAATGTCAGAGCCATGGAGCAGAGAATCCAAACAGAGGCACAAAGTGTCAGAGCTGAGGAGCAGAGGGTCAGAGACAAGAAGCAGAGGGTCAAAGCAGAGTCATAAAGAGTCAAAGACAAGGAGTAGAGTGTCAGTGTGTCGGGGGGGGAGGGGCCTTCAGGATTTATGTGCCTACAGAAATGTAAATCTGGCCTTGTGTATTTATACTGTGAATCCGGTTTTATGTCCAGTCTCTTCTTACTAAAAAATATCATAAAATAAAACCAACACCTTGAAGGATGATACTTAATTTATCTCAATATACTATCCATACTGGAGCTCATTGTCATTAATACTGCCCTACAAATCAAATCCATAGCCCACAGTGACTAGATGTTTTTGCATGGTGACAAAGTGGATGTGACCTTTTGGTAAATAGATCTCTATACAGATAGCTCTATTAGCCAGACGGCTTCATGATTTCCTGACAGGCTGATTGCAGCCCAGTCTATAAATATTTTGTAACTACTGTATTTATTCTAGCACATTGGACATGACAATGCCAATAAAATCAAGTTAATGTCTCCGCTTTCCAATATAGACATGCATTAATCTCAGATCTTTGACAGGTTTTCTGAGCCAGTTCTTTGGTTTAATTTAGCTGTGGCTCTGCAAAAAGGTATGTAGTGCAGACACAATGTATTTAGTCCTGAAGAGGGAGAGCTTTTTTGGCACTGGAAAATACGTTGGTTGGGTTCTCATATTTCCTTACAGCTAAAGATTACAGTGACTATAACTATTACTTGCTAATGCTATTAATATTATTCCGATAACATATGGGCTGGCTGAAAGGTATTCGCATTTTAATGGATTGCATATACAATGCACAATGGCGTCACTAGGGTTGGTGTCACCCAGTGCGGTAACTCATGGTGCCCCCCCCCAAATTTTTTTTTCCCAAACCTGTCATCAGGAGCCTCTAGCAAGCCAGATTTTACTTCTCACCTTGGGGAAATGCAGACTGAATCCTGCAATCAGCAAACCATATCACCTGTGCTGTGCTTCAGATATCTTGCAAACCTGGCTTGTCAGCGGGTCCTGAGGGCAGGGTTGGGAAACACTGCCCTAGAGGATGTCACCCGGGTGCAGTCCGCACCCCCCTTGTGATGTCACTGGTGTGAATGTGTGCAGTGTGAACGAGTGCTGTGTGAGTGTGTGAATGAGTGTTGCATGAAAAAGACTGCTGTGGGATGCTTGAGAAAGAGCTTTATTGCTGTGGAGCTCTGTGATACAGTAATGTGTGGTGTATATGAGTGAATGACAGAGCTCCACAACAATAAAACTCACTCATAAACACAGCCATTACTGTGTGTTTTACTGCTGTGGAACTTTATGATGTGCTCATACACAACACACATTACTGTGAGTTTTATCGCAGTGGAGCTCTACGAAATGCACGGGTTTTTAGTGGGGGTGATTTTGTTTTGGGATGGGGCAACATTTCATCCTTGGACCAAGACAGCAAAATGTTTTGGGCTGGCCCTGACTGGCTGTATTATGAGAGAACTGCTACAGTATATTAGTAACTCGACTCTCAAAAGAAGGGAGCTGCAAACTTATACCACCAGCGGCAACCTGGGTATCATCTGCTGCAGTGATTCATGTAGACACACAGGGGTCCTGTGCCAGTTCACATAAGGTCAAACAAAATCAGTTGAGTTGAGTACTTTTTTTCTGCTTTCGTGGAGAAGAGGCAGCGAATTGTGCCATCCTCTGCATCATGGGACCAGAGGTGAGTATTTGATGTTTTTAAGCTATTTTGATTATGTGATTTTGAGAAGTAGAGAAAAAGAGAGGAGGAGGACAGAGCGAAAGAGAAAGAGAGGAAATAGAAAGAAAGAGAAAAGGAGAGGAAGGAGAAAGAGCAAAAGAGAGAAGGAGAGAGAGAAAGAGAGGGGAGAAAGAGCAAACGAGATAAGGTGAGAGAGAGAAGAGAGAAAGAGAGAAACAGAGAGGAGGAACGAGAGAGAAGAGAGTTGTTGACAGTGTGAGCGAAGGAGTGAGAGCGAAGATGGAGAGAAAGCAAGGAAGGAGCAAGCTGGAGACAGAGTTCGTTGGAAACAGAGACAAAAGAGAGAGAAGAAAGAGGAAAGGAAAAGAAAAAGAAGGAGTAAGCTAGAGACAGAGAGCCAACTAGAGAATGAGCTGGAGACAGAGTGTGAGGTGGCGAAAGAGAGTGCTAGAGACAGAGAGAGATGAATGAGTGAGAAAAGAAAAAGAGAGCGGTGAGCTAGAGACAGAGCAAGCTAGAGAGCAAGCTACAGAGAGCAAACCAGAGAGCAAGCTGGAGAAAAAGAGCGAGATGGAGGAAGAGAGAGTGTGAATAAAGAAGAGAGAAAAAGAGGAGAGCGAGCGAAGAAGCATGCTAGAGAAAGAGAGCGACCTGGAGGCAGGGAGCAAGAGATGTAGAGAGAACTGGAAAAAGAGAGATGGAGACAGAGTGAGCTGGAGAACGATCAGGAGAGAGAGTCAGAGCTGGAGAAAGAGAGTTGGAGAAAAGGAGAAAGCTGGAGAAAGAGATAGCTTGAGAAATAGAGCTGGAGAACGAGAGATAGAGCTGTAGACAACAGAGCTGGTGAAAGAGAGAAAGCTGAAGAAAGAGACCAGAGCTGTTGTAAACTTAACTCCATAGACTATAATGGCTCTGCTAAGTTTACAACAGCTCTGGTTAAGTTAGCACCAACTTTGTAACACTGCGCTAGATATCTGCCACCAAAACTGCTGACCACACCGGAATAGAGCGACAGGCCAGGGCCCAAAAATGGCTATAGTATGATGAGAAGTGGCCATCTTTCATATCTTTTACAAACCTATTCTGCTTCGATGCTACTAGTAATGTCAATGGATGCAATGTTACTAAAAATATCATATTCACTGACATAATTTATATCCTGTGGTATTTAAACACTTAACTATCACTTGCCATTAAATATAACATCAGCATGTTTTAGGACAGCTTAGTGATCGCTGTGCAGCTTCTACACATGATAAGAAAATATTGTACCTTTACCGTTAGTCTGTAGACAGTGCGCGGCAGTATATTTGTAATGTTGTGATGAAACAATACACTGATTAAATTCACAGCTTCGCTTGATGCTGTCACAGAGATTTCCTGCGTTGAACCAAAGCCAGCACTGTGCGGATGAGCTCTCACAGGGGAGAAACAGCTGTATATGATTGGGAATTATTTTGTTCAGATCCCAAACTGTGTCATGGAATAAAAGACCGAAAGACTGTAAGATCCCTTTGTAATGCTCGGTTTTAAATACAGAGACATGAACAAATTGCCAGCAGTTATTTGCATAGTGCACACAGCATTCTGTGAAGAGCCGTAGAAACACAACCTTTTAGAGCAGCCAATTCTGGGGAAACTAATATTTTTTGATCTTCCACGTAGTACATAGATGTGCCTATCTGGAATATTTTACAGTATTTGTATAAAGTATATCAAAGGGATTTTAAGTAAATTAAAGAGATTTTTTGGAATTTTTGAACTTTACCTGAACCATTTCAACATAACAGGTCCTTTGGTGGAACGAGGTCAACGGTAGGAGAAATGCACCGAGTCAAAGCCAAAGTCAGGGCTAGGAAATAGGTAGTCTGTACCCAAGCCAAAAATTAAAAAAAACAGAAAATCAGAAACAAAGACAAAAATTACGCACTGATGGTAAAACCATGACGGGGCAATAAGGAAAGCTAAGAAAATATATTTAATGCACCAGGAGGCTGTGGCATCGTTGTGTGCAGGAAAATGAGCGTGCCATGACCCTGAAGCAAGAGAACATCAGCGGCGTGACACGTTAGTACAGCGACATCAAAATGGCATGGTGGTATGGGGACGTCATCGGAATGATGCAGTGATACCGTGATGTGGTTGTAATGAGGTGTCATCGTAATAGTACGGATCATTGTCAGAATGAAACGGAGGCAAAAGGTACATGCCAGAAGGCATCAGAACTGAAGAGCCGGCAACTCTTACACCATGAGCGTGTGTGACATTTACTGTGTGGGTACTAGAAAGTTATTTTCCATAAAACCACTGGGTCCTGCCAGTGTTTTATGGAAAATCACTTGGTAATGAAGATGTTATAAGCACTTGATTAGTTAAAATAAATCTGTATAGCAACCCAGTAGACAAAGTAGGACATACATGTTGCTCTGGAAATACTTGGCTGACATTAGTGTCAATATGATACCTACACCACACTGCAAGATTTACTCATTAATAATGCTATTCCCACATGGCTCCCCAATGTGCTTGCATGTAATAAACATTGTATTTCTGTGCACTTTTGAAAGTCATTTGCTTTTATAAAATGTGCTTTAATTTAGACTAGTAAGTCTGTCCTCTCTTTCCAACACAATATCAATTCCAATGTTCCTTTTTGCTTCAGTAAGGAGTGGATAATAAATTGTAACACTTCGTGGATGGAAGGCGGGTTAGTAGGGACGCATTTTTATTTTTTTGTTGTTGTGCAGATTCAGAAACTAAACCTTAGGGGGTGATTCACACAATGCTGTAGTTTACCATTGTTGCAATGATGATAAACCTTGGGGTTTCCTAAAGGGGATACTCAAACAGCAGCAGGAAAAGGTTCATCAGTGAAGCTTCTCCTTCTGCTCTTTCCTTTTCCTTCCTGAATTGCTTTAGTTTTTCACGGTTTGCAACAACACTACATAATTCCCTTTTCTGAGTAACACCCCATTTGTCAGTGTGACAAAATTAAACAACTATACATGTAGTTTATATGTACATGTACCTTACTGAATATTACTAAATCTGGTACACTTGTGCTCTGTGAAAGTTTACAGCATCCATTAAGCAAGGCTGTCATTGGTACTGTAATGACCCCTGAAATTATGTAAACGTGGGTACCCCTTAATATAATATTATATGTATTAAATTATATTTTATATTTTAATGTCCAATTATATGTCATTGCTCATGCACAATGATATGAACATTACATTTTCCTACATCATGGCCTAATTCAGGGATAGCAACCTTGGCCCTCCAGGTGTTTTGGAATAACATCTCCCATGATGCTCTGCTACTCATTAGGTAGGCTGAACCTCATGGGGAATGTAGTTCTAAAACATCTGAAGGGCCAAGGTTGCCGACCCCTGGTGTAAGGAATCTACTATTACATTTTATCGGATTTAGGACCCGCCATACATCTAAACAGCAAGGGCAGATATTAAGATGCAGAACTGTAAAACCTGCAGAGCAAAAGCACTTACAGGTCTATGCAAAGAAAGGTGAAACTCAGGAGAATGATTGGAGAAGTGAAAATTCTAGGTCAAAATAGCCAAACCAGAAAAATTCTCCCATTTATCTCACTTGCTAAATTGGCTATTTGGTGTAGAGCGGGGGTGGGCAAAGTGTGGCCCGCGGGCCACATGCGGCCTGCCAGAGAGTTTTGTGTGGCCTGCCAAGTAGGGCTTGAGTCACGTGGTTTTCCTCCTACGAGCGGCCGCTGGCATGAAGGTCGGCCGCCCTCCTGGGATCCAACAGCCAGCCGCAATCTCGAGAGATTGCAGAGTTTACGTGAACTCTGCGATCTCGCGAGATTGCGGCTGGCTGGTGGATAGATGCCAGGCGAGAGGCCGAGCTTCATGCCAGCGGCCGCTCGTAGGAGGAAAACCACGTGGCCCCCGGCAATGACTCGGAGGGGCCTGGCAGAGCAGACCAGACGGGAGAGATGAGCTGGCCTGGGGCAATCTTTCCATGAGCTGGTGTAGGGCAATATATCTATATGAGCTGGACTGGGGCAATATATCCATATGAGCTGGTCTGGGGCAATATATCCATGTGAGCTGGTGCAATATATCCATATGAGCTGGTCTGGGGCAATATATCCATGTGAGCTGGTGCAATATATCCATATGAGCTGGTCTGGGGCAATATATCCATGTGAGCTGGTCTGGGGCAATATATCCATGTGAGCTGGGGGCAATATATCCATGTGAGCTGGTCTGGGGCAATATATCCATATGAGCTGGTCTGGGGCAATATATCCATGTGAGCTGGTGCAATATATCCATATGAGCTGGTCTAGGGCAATATATCCATGTGAGCTGGTGCAATATATCCATATGAGCTGGTCTGGGGCAATATATCCATGTGAGCTGGGGGCAATATATCCATGTGAGCTGGTCTGGGGCAATATATCCATATGAGCTGGACTGGGGCAATATATCCATATGAGCTGGACTGGGGCAATATATCCATATGAGCTGGACTGGGGCAATATATCCATGTGAGCTGGTCTGGGGCAATATATCCATGTGTGAGCTGGTCTGGGGCAATATATCCATATGAGCTGGTCGGGGGCAATATATCCATATGAGCTGGACTGGGGCAATATATCCATATGAGCTGGTCTGGGGCAATATATCCATGTGTGAGCTGGTCTGGGGCAATATATCCATGTGTGAGCTGGTCTGGGGCAATATATTCATGTGAGCTGGTCTGGGGCAATATATCCATGTGTGAGCTGGTCTGGGGCAATATATCCATGTGTGAGCTGGTCTGGGGCAATATATCCATATGAGCTGGTCGGGGGCAATATATCCATATGAGCTGGACTGGGGCAATATATCCATGTGAGCTGGTCTGGGGCAATATATCCATGTGTGAGCTGGTCTGGGGCAATATATCCATGTGTGAGCTGGTCTGGGGCAATATATTCATGTGAGCTGGTCTGGGGCAATATATCCATATGAGCTGGGGGCAATATATCCATTTTAGCTGGGGGTTAATATATCCATATGAGCTGGGGCAAATATATCCATGTGAGCTGGAGGCAAATATATCCATATGAGCTGGGGGCAAATATATCCATATGAGCTGGGGCAAATATATCCATGTGAGCTGGGGCAAATAAATCCATGTGAGCTGGCCTGGGGCAATATATCCATGTGAGCTGGGGGCAAGTGTCTGGCTGTAATTAGTTCTGGGGGCAAGTGTCTGGCTGTAATTAGTTCTGGGGGCATGTTTCTGGCTATAATCAGTTCCAGGGGCAAGTGTCTGGCTGTAATTAGTTCTGGGGCAAGTGTGTGGTTATAATTAGTTCTGGGGGCATGTTTCTGGCTTTAATTATTTCTGGGCGCATGTTTTTGGCTAAAATTAGTTCTGAGGGCAAGTGCAGCCCTTCGCTAACCTCCGCTCTCACAAAGTGGCCCGAGCCAAAACAAACACCCACCCCTGGTGTAGAGTGTTCTCTTCTCCTGCCAATTCTCCTGATTTTCACCTTTCTTTGAATAGACCTGACAGTTTGTCTAAGTTCAGTTAACCATAAACTTTCTTGATTACAAACCCTAACATTCTGCTTATATCTGATGAATATGTGGTGTATCATGTAATGGTGTGACAAGGGCAATGTACCCTGGGCAACTACTTCAACTTTGCCAGCAAAGTAAACAGATTGCAGACTGAGGGTTTAGCAGCGACTTAGTAAGGATAACAACAGCAGACATAATAAAACAAAAGAATTAGACAGTTTCTCTAGCCACATGTGGAAACAGAAATATTTAACTGGAGCCATGTGTAATGTGTTAAATTGAGTACAGGGAGATGCAATGGTTGCTACAGCAGCACCACCTACTGGTTGATC
Organism: Leptobrachium leishanense; assembly: GCA_009667805.1. Lineage (NCBI taxonomy): Eukaryota > Metazoa > Chordata > Amphibia > Anura > Megophryidae > Leptobrachium > Leptobrachium leishanense. The sequence continues at coordinate 131,019,795 of CM019066.1, read as the reverse complement.
CTTATAACAACAGCTGTATGGAACACAACAGTTGTAAACCTATTCAAGACACTGAGGATCCAGAACTCTTTTTTTTTTTGCAGTTATATTCTTGCTGCATAATGTATTTACAATCATTAAAAATGTATAAGTTTAGCATTTTCGTTAAAAGGCAAAAGGTACCGACATCTTCGTAGCAGTAATCTCCATACGGAATTCATTGTTATTAAACGTAAATTCCTTATTTTTGTTCTCATACAGGACATCTGACCTATGGCAGTACAGGAGGTATCGACCATTTTCATTGACATATACAAGAGAAAATCTGATCTATTCTTTTGCATAATATAAATTTTCCAGTTTTACGTTTAGACAAAACTATAAATATTTTAGATAAAGCTATGATCAGGCAGTCCAACATGTTCTCACTTGATATTTTCTCTCTATTTGTGTATCTCTGCAGAGGATTTAAAACTTGTATGGCTTTGTACAGGCCTTTACTTTACTTTAGTCTTAGCGTTATATCCTGTGGTAAAAATAAATGTATCCTAAGTCCTTTGGTGGTCGTTCAGAAGCAGAAACCTTGTGGTCATTATAAATCACCCATCTGAAAAAGAAAGAGCAGAAAGAGTCTTACTAATCAGTACTTATAGCTATCACCAAAAGTCAGTATCTTATGATAAAATCTGTAGCTGCAATCCATTTCATAAAACCATAACGTATTGTTTCGATTTTTCTCTATAGGGCTTTGTGTTACCTCATGTGAAACAGGAAGTCATGGTTTAACAACTTCCTGATCCAAGTCACGTAGGTTACTGAAAATGTAACATAGCATTGGGAATATACTTCAAATATATTTTTCCTTTTTTTCATAGGACTTCAACGGGGTGCCCATAATTGTGCCACATATATATTTAACTAATTTTTTTGGATAAAGCTGTACTGTGTTTGCAATTGTTTGATATCTATGAGAGTAGAGTATGTTTGTGTGTTCTTTGAACAAAAAATCAAAAGGTTAAACAACAAAGACAATTTTTCAATGCCTTCTTTGCTCATATTTACCAAGGGTGCCAATATTAGTGGAGGGCACTGTACATATTTCCTGTTGTCCCTCGTTTCTGCCTCCCTTACCCTATATGTCAGTCTTTAATTTAATGTATTGGTCCCAATTATCTGGGGCTCTATTACATTCTTCACGCAAAAATGCACGGTAAATGCGTGAATTTTTGCGTGAAGCGTTAAACTTTAACGCGCGTAAACTAACACTGGTATTACAATCCTCATGCATTATTTCATCCGTCAAAAAATAACGCACGTAAAAAAGACACGCAAAAACGCGCGCGCATTAACGTTGCGCACAGAAATCAGTGTGCGGACTGTTTTTTCAAGCGATTCAGCCAATCAGAATTAAGAACCTTAATTGTCTCACATTAAGTTTTTGAGCCTGTCAAAGTCATTCTGCGCATATATGCTGCATCAAAAAAAAAAACACGCACAACTTCTCAATTTTATTGTTTGGGTATGTGTAGAATATGTAACTATACTTTGCTGTATTTTTAATTGGGCTGGTGTATTTGGTTTCGGCCAGGTCCGTCAGATTTGCCTTTAACACCAGCTTTTCATAGACGTTAAAATTATGCGCGCAAACATTGTCCGTTAAATTTTGCACATAGATTGTAATACCAACGCATTTGCGCTCACAATGTTAAGTATAGGACGTGCGCAGTACAGTACGTTCGCGCAGGTTCACCCACATTGTAATACGACGTTCAGTGCAAAGGGTTTTGCCCCTCGCGTTAATGCGTTTTTGCGCACACGTTAACGTTTGCGCGAAGAATGTAATAGAGCCCCTAGTTTGTATTTCTATTCTACATTAAGTGGTCTTCTCTTCCAGTTACCTAAGCATGTTCTGATTTCACTTTTTAATTTGGGGCTAAGCTCCTAAGATGTTTCTGCCCTGATCAATTTTCCGCAGTCAATCCTTTAAAAGATTTTAAAATTACCATTTCCTTCGAAGACGCATGGGGCCATATTACATACAGAACGCTAACGTTAGAGTTCAGCTGTGTGAGCGTTAACGTTAGCTTTGGTGGCCCATATTATGTTCCGAACGCTAATGGGTTAAAAAATAAACGGTAATGATTCGGAGCCTGCACTTTTCAGCGTTAGGTTACTGTACTTTGCGCTCCCTATGCTTAACATGGGGAGCGCAAAGAATTAAGTAGCTTCAGGATTACAAAGTCCTAACGCTAATTACCATCCTGCTGCGGTTACTGAAAAGTTACTCACAGCTAGGAGCTGGTGCTATCTGATTCCGCTTCTGCAGAATCAGTCAGCACCAGCTGAAAAAAAACAGCAAAAATCAGATACTCACCTCTCATCCCGCAGCGAGAACAGCGGCTTTATCTGCTTCTTCTGGCCGCCTGGAGCAGAGGGAGACTGGGGGATAAAAAGTCCCCCAGTCTCCCTCTGCGAATCAGTCCACTGACCTGCCGGATCTCACACAGCGAGATCCTGCAGGCCATATGACCAGCAGGGAAAACCTCAATGGAGTCCTATGGACTCCCTTAAGGGATGCTCGTGGTGAAGCTTAGTGTCGTGTTACGGTGCAGACTGCTGGATTAGCGCCTGCACCGTAATATATCACGCTAAACCAGGGATGCTAAGGTTTTCCTCCTTAGCGTCCCCGTTTCAGCGTGATATATGTAATACGATCCATCATGTACACCATTTATACCAAGAATCCAATACACTTTATACTTGTCAACCTACATTCTCTGCCCAGCAATCACTTTTTGCTTTCATAAAGCAACATTTCATCATTATCTTTAGAATTATCTTGCACTTAATCATATACCTTTGCAGTTCAGTGCAATATTCTGTGCAATAGAGATTTCATAATCTCGTAAATAATATTTGATTTTACTAATGAATGGCAAGATTCTAGTTTTGTGGAGATTCATATTTTGTATAATCAAAAGTGGTTATTTAAAAATAAATTATATACTCCTTTATCAAACTCGAAGAAATACAACAAAAAGTAGTTAGTGGATGTTTCTAAGGAATTGCTGCCACCTTCAGGTTTACCCAGAAACTCCTATGAGCACTCACCTGCCTTCCTTTTTGATGTGACAGACATAATGCCCGGACATTGTTGATGTTCCCGCATGACTGATGAAACCAAATAGTTCATATGCTGAGAAAAAAAATGCATAAGTACCGGTATGAGACAATTTGCAATAATTTCATGAGATTAATAAATACATGTTTTATTTTCTATATGTAAAAGTTGTAAGAAAACATAGAACTCTCATAGGTAAACATTCTTTATATAGCCAATGAATGCATTTCCAGGGAAGTCTCTGGGATTTTTATGTGATAAACTAGAATATAACTGAGGGTTGATCTAAGAGCACATAAAAGTCAACAGATTCTGGATTTATCTAAACCAGTTCCTGTACAAGGAAAAGTGACAGACCCAGCTGATGTCAGTTAATATTATTCAAAAAGTTGATGGCGGTCTGATTATTTCATTATCTTTATATTATATCATTATCTCGGGCACTGGCCGGCGGACACAGCGGGAGAACATTGGGGGATCCAAGGTACCAATCCTTTACCTATAGATCTTATAGCAGAAATAATCACTACAGTACAGACCTTTATGAGCACTTTTCCAAATTTTCTAATGGTATGTGTTCATGTTAGATACACGGAGAGAATGTCTACACTGTATCTATGGAGAGACAAGTGTAATCTTCCACCCACTCCTACACTTGGATCAGGGGAGGAGAAGAGTGCAAAGGATATCTCCCAATCACAGTGATAAAGATGTCGAAGATATGTTCAACATTGAATGATTTTGTCATTAGAAGCCAGAGTAAAAAAATAGGGCCGCATCATCTCCCTACAGCTAAAACAGGGATGCCAAGGGGAAAAATTAACATTGGCTAGTCTCCCCTTGGCGTCCCAGTTATACCTGTAGATTATGGGGCAGGCGCTGAGTCCACCAGCCTGCCCTGTAGCGCTGCTACAGTCCAGGATGCTCTGGACAGCGCTAAAGCGCCATCCTGATCATCTCCTCCATGAAGTCCAAAGGACTCCATGAAGGCTTCTGCTGCTGTGTCACATGACCGTCAGGATCTCGCCTCTTACGAGAGCCTGCAGGTCAGTGGAGTGATCGGGGAGGGTGACAGAGGACTTTTTTCCCCAGTCTCACTCTGCACCCAGCAGCCAGAAACGGCGGATTGGTCTGACATTCTCACCGTGGGGTGAGAGGTGAGTATTTGATTTTGGGGGGGGGGGGGGGTTTGAGCTGCAGCTAACTCATTATGCAGTAACAGAATCGGTTAGCTTCAGCTCTAAACTGGTACAATCTTTTTTAGTTAGCGACAGCTGTTTGTAATTAGCGTTAGGACTATGTCATCCTAACGCTAATTACTTTCTCTTTACTCTTTGCGCTCCCCATGTTAAGCATAGGGAACGCAAAGTACAGTAAGCAGGTGCTAAAAAGCACTAATACCGATGTGCCAACGGGTTTTTTAACCCATTAGTGATCGGGAGGTGATACAGGTGACAGGCTAACGCTCATTTATGTGAGCGCTAGCGTTAAAGAGGTAATAGCGCCCTCATTGTTTCAAGGGAGTCTACAAAAGATGCAGCTGACAGTCTATCCATATACTGCACACTGACCAGAGCTGCACATTGACTGTAAGGCCTCATTCACACATATACGCGTTTATATTTTATTTTGCGCACATACGCGCGTAAAATAAAAACGTTTTTGTGTGTTTTTCTTCCTCCCTGGCGTTTTGGCCCCCTGGTATCGAGTGTGGCTCGGGGTTAACCTTCAGTACTAAAAGTGGTAACCCCGAGCCACTCTCGGGCTGCCACTGCATACATTACCTGTCCCTGCGCTCCCTTGCTGATCCCCGCTGTCTCCAGCAATCGTGGAGTTTTACTTCCTGGTTCTCTTCAAGCGAGAAGGGAGGGTGGCTCGGGGTTACCGCTTTCAGCACTGAAAATTAACCCTGAGCCACACTCGGGAACACCGTCGGAGGGGTTAAACTTGGTAAAGTACGCGTGTATACGCGTGCGAAAAACAGAGAAATACGCTGCTGGGACGCAGCTCGGTTCCAGTCTGGGTTTTTTCCACGCGTTTACGCCATTTATTTACGTGAGTACCAGTGTGAATGAGGCCTAATACTGTATTCATCATGCGTTTATCCAGTTTGCTGTAAGCAAGGTTAGTGACTTTGGTACTGAATTTGGTTACATTTAACTGAAGACAGAAATGAATTTTAGCATTATTGCATTCTATTAACTGAGCTCAAATGCCATTGGAATTTCTAATGCATTCCCTTACTTCCATTTCCATCCTTGATCCGAGGTCCTTCTTGTTCATTATGGGAGATAATCCCATTCTGATTGTTGGCAGAATCTGCTGACTCTGAAGGATTTGCACACTCCTCTTCACATTCCGGGTGAGAAAAAATCCAGTCTAGAGCTCTCTCCAAATTATTATTCTGTATTAAAAATGAAAAGAAAGCATGTTTTGCTCCAAAAATGCCACGGAATAATTTTTGAGGCATTTCTACAAATAATTATCATGTAGGGTATGTCACATTTTCTGTTTTTAGGTGCGTTTTTATATGTTCAATCCTAAACACACCATACAGAATGCAATAAACAAAACCCGTTTGTCAGCATTCCAACACCTCTGAAACCTTACAGTGAGGCGTTTTCTGTTAGCAAAGACTATGAAAGCACTGTCAACCAACAGTGATGCCTAAACAATGGGAGAAAGGGTACCCAACATGGAAAGAGGGATTGAACCCATAATCGTTTGTCCAGGCATTTTCTGTTGTGTCATTTTGAGTATAAATTTAACTTACAGTTGCCCTTAGTGCTTGAATAGCTTGGTTTCTCTGAAAACCCATAGACGTGATGAGCGACACGATTTCTTCTGGAGGCTGGTTCAAAGGCACATTCTGTCCACACGATGATATTGAAGAGGCTGCAGCACAACCAGGGATGGATAAAGGCTCTGCAAAATCTGACCAGAAAGAGGAGCAATTGGATAATCCCACTGCAATCTCTATTAGGACGTTACTGGAATACCAAGTATAAAGGCCATATTGGACAACAACAAAAAGGCCTACATCAAATCACCGAACTAATTATCGCTGCATAAGAAGATCAGGATCTTTGTCCGAAAACTGCATAATCTCAGTTTGGATCACAGTGGTAGTGCTTGCCATCTTTAAAGCTTTGAATATGTAAAGTTTATGAGTGTCCATGGCATCCAACACCACTTAACATAAAATTCAGGGTATGAGTTATCACTGGGCTTATCCTTAATTCAAAATAATGTGAGGTATTTGAGTGGACCACAGTGCTATTCCTGAGGAATACAACTTTCAGTAATGTAAAACAGTAGAGTGCATAAGTGCACTACAAAACCCTGTGTACTGTATAAAGACATCACAAAGACCACAAGCAATAAGACTCATAGCAGCGACACCAGTTGCCAGACTGAACCCAAATTAAAACAAGACTAAAGGGTTTATTTCTGTGAAATTTTGGTGCTTTGCATTTTGGCCCATTTTGATGCATTTCGGCGAGTCCATATCAGCGAAAATACAGTGATTTCACCATTTAGAGAATGGTCACCTTATTTTGCCAAAATTGGAGTCACCAAAGCACCAAGAAAAAGTTGGTGAACGTTGCCGAAGAGCAACGAAAATCGCCTAAGTGGCCACGGCGAATTCCACCAAACTGAAAAAGAAAGAAAAAAGGAAATCTATTCACCAAATAGGAGTTTTAAGCAATAAATTTTTTTTAAAATGAGTCCAAAAGGTCCTTTAAAAATAAAGGTATGTTACAAAATAAAAAAAAAACTTTTTAAAACAAAACAAAAATTTCCTAAAAAAAAAATACAAAAACGTGTTCCAAAGATTAAAACAATAACAAGGGTTTTTTTTGCTGAAAATTAAAATAATAAACCATTTGTTTTTTTTAAATGAAAAGTAATATTACGTTTTTACATTGAATGCTATGGGATTCGCCTGTTTAAACCTGTCGAACTGAAGCACCGAAAATCAGGGCATTTTGCCGGCATTTTGTCAATCTGAATAGAAGACACGATAGTCTTCTATGGGACAATTTTGTTGCTGCCGAATTGCATCAAATTTTGCTGTCAATTCGCCTGAATTTGGAGAAAGGACAGCTTTGTGAATAGACGACTTGGCCCGAAAATGCATTGAAAGGTGAAATTCACTGTTCGTTGCAATTTGGTGACTAATTTGGAGGTTAGTGAATAAACCCTTAGGTGACGAGAATGGGCATGCTGGTAACACCCCATTTCACTCAGAGTTTGAGCACTCTGGGTAAAATAAAGCCAGGTCTTGACTAGAGATGCTAATAATGAATGCCACGTGGTGGGATTCTGGGGCGTAACTAGACCTCACTGGATCCTTGGGTCATATTTCCTGGCAAAGATGGCTAATAATCGAGATGGCCAATCACAATACATAAAGAATATATATATATTACTCAGATGTTGTGACATACCCTATTTTATGCATACACTTTTGGTTTTAGTTTTCTGCAACCCTTATTGGAAGAAAACGAATAAGGATACAGTTAAATATTCAAATTACAAAAACAGTGTCAGCATGCTACAAGAGTGCTTATATTGTGATTTCATTCCATTTAGTTTCCCCTTGCGTGCGTTTTCGACCAACCTGGCTCTTCCATATGTGCAATTATCCAGTTAAAGGCAACTTCAGCTCCCAGGTTCCCGGTGTAATAAACAGCCTTTCGGCAAGCTTCCAGGGGAAAGCCCATCTCTGCCAGCTGCATCACTGAAGACTCATCAATGTCAGGAGCTACAGCCAAGAGCAGAAATGAACATACAGACCGGCACTGCTCACGTGCATCTCATACATTAATTTCACATCTTGCTCATAGAGTGTACTAAATAGTGACAATCAATATTTCAAACTATAATCTATTTCTAAATAGAGGTTTAGATCGTGGAGAAAAATGCAACATGAAAGTGCACTAAAATAATACCATATGAAAGTGGACAGGATAAGTGAATTGTGGTGATATGAGCACACAACTTACCAGGTGAATGCTGCACACATGTGGTTGTGCAAAGTAAGGTCGGGGTCAGACGAGTGCACTATGTGCGCCCGTACTAACGTGCATCTGTCGCAGCGTTGTGACGCTTCGACGGGGCTGGCCACATGCTGTAGCTCGTGCACGAATTGCGTGCGCTACAGCGGTCGTGCTGCGGACATTCTGAAAGACTTCCTGTCAAAACGCTACACCACGCGTTCGACAGAGCTGCAAAGCGAGACCTTCCATAGAAGCATCGAGCCTTGCAGCGCTGAGCGCACTAACCGAACTCAGCGAGGTGGCCAGATGGGCGTCAAAGTGGATGGAACGTTCACGCTCACGGACATTAATTCCACTCTGCAAAAGGCTTGTCTGACCCCAGCCTAAACAGATAGATGCATGCATGCTGTTGTTATATGTAAATATTGAATACATTTGTAACAAGTTGATGTAATCAGCATCCCCATATTGGGCTCTATTAAATTCATTAAGCAAAAGTGCACGCGCAGCGTTAAACGTTAACACGCAAAAAATAACGGTGGAATTAAAATCCGAGCTCATTTTTCCATCCGTCAAAAAATAACGCGAGTAAGAAAGACGCGCAAAAACGCACGCGCATTAACGCTGCGTGCAGGAATCGGTGGGCGGAACGTTTTTCACGCGATTCAGCCAACCAGAATTAAGAACCACAATGGTCTCCCGTTCAGTTTTTGCGCCTGTCAGAAAACCAATCTGAGTATATATGCTGCAGCAATAATAAAAACAAGCACAACTTCTCAATTTTATTGTTTGGGTATGTGTAGAATGTGTAACTATACTTTGCTGTATTTTTATTCGTGCTGGTGTATTTGGGTTCGGCCAGGACGTTCAGATTTGCAGTTACCACCAGCTTTTCAAAGACGTTAAAATTATGCGCGCAAACGCTGTCCGTTAAAATTTGTGCATAGATAATACCATCCGCGTACCAGCGCACAAACGCATTTGCGCTCACAATGTTAAGTATAGGACGCGCAATGTACATTACGCTCGCAAAGGGTTCGCGCAGGTTCACCCGCGGTAGACGTTAACGCGCATTTTTGGCGCGGACATTGTAATACGACGTTCTGCGCAAAGGGTTTTTCCCCTCGCGTTAATGCGTTTTTGCGCACGTGTTAACGTTTGCGCAAAGTAGTTAATAGAGCCCATTTTGTTTTGTGTTGGTTATTACAGACTTTTGTGATAGAAATAAATGGCTAAGGGCAGGCTAACGTTGACTATACAAATAAAATGAATAAACTATAACATTTCTGCCAAGATACAGGCCACAATAACAAAGAACATATACATTTCAGTATAAATGATAAATAATAGCACATACAGAGAAGGAAGTGTAGATTTTCGTACAACAGGGAATTATAAATGGATAAACGGCCACACGCAAACAAAAATAGGAGTAGCGCCCTGAATATGGTTTTCCTTAACCCCTTCACTACAAGCTGGTTTCCATAAATACAATGCCAGATCCAGGGGATTTATGGAAAATAAATTTGCGATCGAAACTGTGCTTGAAAATATCAAAAGAACATATTCAAATGTATGTACTATTTGACATTCAGGTCTGGTGGCCAAAGAGTGCTGCTATATCTTCCTAGTACAGATTACGTTCTGTGGTTTCTTCTTGAGGAAAAAAAAGGAATCCGAGCTAATCAAAATATTTTGGCACCTTAAGAATCATTGATGAGCTAATAGTTTGGAAGCACATTCTGGAGACTATTTGCAAATGAATTTTGTTTGCAAATTTTTTTTAATTCTTTACATTGCTCCATAATTAGCCCACATCGAGTATTATCAAAATAGGGGCACCAGCAGGAGCTCTGCACATCAATTAAGCTCAAGCTTGGTATTAAATGGAGTTAAAGGTTGTCTATTTATGTATAATATTTATAAATACTATCAGGGCTATTCAGAGAGAGGTGAAAACCTTGAGAATTGGCAGGAGAATGATCAATCTAGACCAAATAGTCTAAGTTTTTGAACCCAGGACATACCGGTACTTGAAAACGAGAGAAATCTCAATGTATCCTTCCTGGTAAAATCCTTTGCAAATAAATTAATTTGGAAAGTGAGATAAATGGGAGAATTTTTCTGGTTTGACTATTTTGACCTAGAATTTTCAATTCTCCACTCATTCTCAAGGTTTTCACCTCTCTCTGAATAGCCCTGCTAAATTAGCTGGGTTTTTATTCTATATATTTATTAACAAGCTTTATTAATTTTTTTTAATTCATTATTTTAGAATTTTAAACACAGACAGCGGGAAAATCAAGCGGTAAGGAAAGGCCGCGCAGGACCAATAAAAGTCAGCGTAGTGCACACAATTTATTATGTTTTAAGATTTGTTGTCCGAAAATAAACTTGTAGGCATCTCTTTTGCTGCTAGTGTGGTGCAGTTGCTAAATATTTATGCATTATCATTCATATAGCAGTCATTTATAGTGTATCATTTATATACACTATCTACAGTGCCAAATTAAACAAACAAAATGACAAAATTTAGTAGAATCTCAAAACGCTTACCATAACACCAAGGTCTGTATAAAGAGCATTTTTATCAAGAGCAAGATTGTATTTTTTGGCCCTAATAGGAGACAAGGCAATCGGTGGAATGTGGGTGCGATACAGTGACACTGACAATAACACGCATGGGTTGGATTTTGGCCTGGGCAGGATTTTGGGGCTCGACCGTGGCTGCATGAATCAAAGTTGTAATTCTGTTGATCTCCTTATCGGCTGTAAGCATGTTTAAAAACGCATGGGAATTTGTGGTTTAATAATATCACAATGTTGGTGGTGGTGGTTTACATGAACTGTAAATATGTCGCTATTGTGGGATTGATAAAACACAATTGACATGCGATTTAAGCACAGATACACCACAAGCAACCAACTGAGGGCTAAATTACATTCTCCACGCTAAAACTGGGGCGCTAGGGAGGAAAAACGGCACCCGCAGTTTTCCCCCTAGCGCCCCCCGTTTAACGTGGAATTACAATGCAGGTGCTAAAAAAGCTGCCTGCATTGTTACTGGGCGCAAAGCCCTGGGATGCTCGTGGCAGCTCTGAGCTCCGCCGCAAGCATCCACTTGATGGAGTCCATAGGACTCCATTGAGCGAGATGCCGGCAGTCACATGACCTGCCGGATCTCGCCTCGCGAGATCCGGGCCTGTCGGCGTAGTGATACGCAGGCGAAGACTGAGGAACCTTTTCCCCCAGTCTCTCCCTGCTCCCGCCGGACGGAGGAGGCGGTTGGAGGCAGGTGAGCGTTATCGTTAGCACCAAGAGTGTAATGTCTCTAGGTGTGACACTAATGCTTGCTCTATGAGTGATGACCTTTGTGGGACACAATTCTCATTAACATGCTAAATGTGCTATGTCATACTTGGGCATGCAAATAACCTATGACAAAGAGGTCGAGGATAGGAATTGTAGCAGGTTAGACACAGGATAAACACATAAAATCCATATTCCTACTCAGAGGTGCAAGAAAATAAATACCTCTTGCAACTGTATGAGACTCACAGACACTGCGACTCCACAAAATATTGACAGACCCTTTACCAAAGATGCATATGCACACTGCACTGCTGGAACAGTATGGGTGGCTCAGCCAAGCCCCCTACAAGACCTGACCTATAGGTAGTTGTGGGACCACCTAGTAGTTCCAGCAATGGGTCCTGACATGAAGAGTTAGGGGAAGTTACCCTGATTGATATTACAAGCCTAATTCAAAACCCACCTAATTCAAAACCCACGTTCGGTGACTTTTCGTTCTCTTCACTTCGGTTCGTCTTGCCGATCCCATTTCGGCGACCCTGCGGTGTATTCAGCAAGCACCACAGGGTCCCCGAATTGCAGGGAAAAACCGCCGCAAACCAAACAAAAACTAACCACAAAACCCGGCGAATGCACGCCGAAAACCCGAAAAAGCCGACACCGCAGACGAGTGAAGTGAATAAATTAGCAAAACTGTTTGCTTGAATGTTTGAAAAGTGAAACGCTGTTTGCAAAGAAACTACTCAGCGAAAATGTCTGAAATTTACATATGAGGTCTAGGGATTGATAATAAAAAGGGCTGTTACAGAAAAAATAAGTAAACTTAAAAAAAAAGAAGACTTTTTTAAAAAAATCCAGAAAAATGCTTAAAAAATCTATAAATAAAGAGACTCTTTACTGCAGAATTTTATAATGAACGGTTTATTAGATATTGAATTAAAACGGGAATATTTTTAACATTGAAGCCTATGGGATTCTCCTGAATAAACTTGCCGAATTAAATCACCGAATAGCAGGGCATTTCGGGAACCTTTCACTGCTGGTTTGTGTTCTCTGAATAGCCGAAGCAGTGCAGTTTCATGGGGATTTCACTGCCCTCGAACAGGCACCGAACAGGCACCATATGTGCAGGCAATTCGCCAGGATTTGGCAAATTGCCTGCTCTCTGGATAGCCGAATGGCCAAGAAAGGTAACCGAATGCTGATTTTCAGCGTTCGGTTACCTTTCTCCAGCCATTCGGATCTCTTTGAATTACCCTGACAGTCTTGCGTTAACTCCAAATGCATGTCTTTGGGAACTCTGATGGCAACCACTTCAATCAGGTCAAATTCACTTGTACGTGGCTTGTAAGAGAAGCAGCATCGTACTTCCAGAACTGATTACCAAATGTTTCATCTACTCAAAATTTCCATGACAGGCTTACTGTACAACTCAGATAGGGACTGAAGAGTCTTTAGATCATTCAAGCAACAAACAGGCAAGGCAGCATGCAGGGACATTTTACTTTTTTTGCAGACGTAGGAAAACATGGGGTGATATAATCCATTTAACTAGGACAAATGTACTTGGGAGCAGATGTACTGTTGCATGAGGCTTTTGAAGCCACCACATCATGGACAATTTGTACTGTGTGAAAAGGCTGCATTTTGAGATTCCCTTTCACCGGAGAATCATCCTTTAATCACGGGAAGCCATCTGGAGGTATAGGAAGGAGTGGCTCAAATTAAGGAGATTTTATCCAGAGACATCACAACAAGACCATTAAAAATCACTACAGAATATTTAAACTAAATGTGTACCAAGAGCACTGATTTCAGACTAAATCTATGTTGCTGAGCAATGAATTAGGTTTTAGCATTAAAATTTTATATTTAGAGGAATATGATGGTCAGGATATTTCAGAAATTGATAAATAAGAATACATGTCACACAAACTAAATTTTAGAAATGACATAGCCCATTCAAAGATTGGCATAAACTTAACCAGAGCTATTGTAAAGTTGCTATTATAGGGCACTATTCCATAGTTGGTGCTAATGTAGCATTCCCATATGTAATCATTAGCACCTGGAGAAATTTAAAATCTGCCATCGATATTCCAGTCCTGACATTACACTCGGGTGAAATCCGTTAGCACCTTGCGCGAGCTTACTGTACTTTGCGTTTCCTATCCTTAAGCTGGGGAGCGCAATCAATTTGTAGTGTCTTGAGATGGGAGGTATTACAAAGTGCTGCCGCAAGTTACTGTCGGGACGCGAATAGACAGATTTTAACAACTCCTCAAAGCTGACGCAAATTCCAGACTTGGATAACCTGGCCATGCACAAGATCCTGAGCCTATTAAAAGAAATGCAGCACAGCCCATATCCTAAGGGCCCTATTCCATAGTTGATCCCACAATGGATACAGCCAGACATGTATGCACTATAGTGTGTGCTTACTGTCTCGTGCGTTGCTATATTCGGCGAAACTATCTCCAACGCCAGCAGGAGGTAGATAGTGTCCACAGGACATGGCCCACTTTGGAGGGTGTGACCGATGCTGAGAGCCGCCTGTGTTACAAACTCAGTTGTGAACAGATCTGCAGGCTCTATCAAGAGCTGCAGAACCATCTGGAGTCCATGTCTGGCTCACGGATATCTGTGTCAAAGATGACCAAGTTGCTCTGCTGCCTACACTTTCTGACCACTGGGAAGTTCCAGCATCCCCTGTCTGAGCTAGCCGGCGTCAGCCAGAGGGCTTTTTCAAAGATGCTCCACCGTTTCTTCCTAGCTATGCGGGGCAAGTGCCAACAATACATTGGGTACCCTACCATCCCTAAGGGATGGCGTGCTGTGAAACGGGGGTTTTATGAGACTAGAGGGTTTGCTAATGTGCTGGGGGCAATCGACTGCACCCACATAGAGATCCCTGCACCCTGGAAGGATACAAGGTTTATATCAATCGCAAGCACTTCCATTCCATAAACGTGCAAATGGTTTGTGATCATCCATCATCCATGTGTGCTATTCTAATGCATCATCTCCTTGCACACTGATCTTGTAAAGCGATGCGGAATTTGTGGCACCATATAAATAAAGGATAATAATAATAATAATAATGCCAATATGAGCATCATAAATCTGTTTGCAGTGTATCATGGGAGTGAACATGATATCCTGGCTAATTCCTCAGTGACCATTTATTAGGTGATTCCCTAATAATTCCCAGGTGACTATTAATTAAGTGATTCTGGATACCCACTGAGGCCATAGCCATTGATGCCTTTTCGCAGGATAGCTGGACCTGTGCAAGAGGCCTACAATAGTAGTCACCAAAACGCATGGAGCGTCATTGCGATGACATTATTTAAAGCGCCTGGATAATTGGGGTATAGGCGAGAACAAGGTCAGAAATCAGAATTAACCAGTCAGAAGCTGCGCATGCACCCTTGATTGCGCTTGGTGATGCAAACTGTATCGTCTCAAGGTGTAAAGTTAGCACTTTGCGCCAAGACGCTAACCGATCGAGTGCCAACACCTGCGCGAGCTTTGTAATACGGTCAGTAATCAGTAACCTGCGTGAGCGTTAACGTTAATCTACCGCATATTTGAATCCAAACGCTAACGGGTTAAGTAACCCGTTAGCGTTTGGTAACTTGCGCTTTTCAGCGCGAGGTTACTGTACTTTGCGCTCCCTATACTTAACATGGGGAGCGCAAAGTGTTAATCAGCGGATTAACGTCCGGCCGCGGTTAACAAAAAGTTAACCAGAGCCAGGACTTGGAGCTAATGGATTCCGCTGGTGCAGAATCCATTAGCACCATCCAGAAACCCCCCCAAAAACATCAAGATACTCACCTCCTGTCCCACGCCAAGGACCGCGGCTCTGTCCACCTCCTCCGTCCGGCGGGAGCAGGGAAAGACTGGGGGGAAAAGTCCCCCCAGTCTCTCCCTGCGTATCACTACGATGATCGGATGATCATGTGACCGCCGGCATCTGCTTCAATGGAGTCCTGTGGACTCCATTGAGAGGATGCGTGCGGCTGCGCTTAGCACTGCCACGCGCATCCCGGGGCTTAGCGCCCGCAGAGGATGCAGGCAGCTTTTTTAGCGTCTGCATTGTAATCTAGTGCTAAAACGTGGGTGCTAGGGGAAAAACTGCAGACGCAGTTTTTCCTCCCTAGCACCCGCGTTTTAGCGCTAGGATCGTAATTTAGTCCCTATTGTTTACTGGTAAACAACATATTCAAGCTATTGATTTTTAATGGTTTTATCATTTAGCAAGAATAAAGGTGTACCAGTCAGAATTTTGTAAAGTTATTTTTTTATTGTTTTTTAATGATCAAAGATCGTTTGCCTTTTTTCTTACGAATCATGGGTTGGTTGTAATAATTATTCCTGAGCAAATATTTCATGACATACTAATAACAATGGTCTGAGCGAGTTTATATGGATTTTTGACTTGCAATTCTTCGCATCAATCAACAACTATGTGCTGTATTTTGATGTAAACCTTTAATTCATCATCAATAATTAAATTACAAAAAGTGCTGCAAACTCCAAGGTTTATTTCCATTTATAACAAAATGAATTTGACTGAAAAGAAATGCTTATTATGGGAATATTTCACCTTACACAACATTTATATTGCTTTAGTGTTACTTTGCAAAGTGAAATATTACAACCCACTCCACTCCTATATCTATATACAAAAGGTGTTTCCGAATTCGTCCTACTACATATTTAAATAATTGATGTGTGTCTTGTCCCATCTACCTAAAAACCTAAGAGCACATATGGGTACTACTACATTAGATTTTATTAAACGAAAGTTGTAACTAGAACACGGCATGAGATAGTCCATGGCTCGGAAATAAGGCTCAGACCTTACATCACCCATCCCATCTGTATCCCAGAACCACTCAAAAAGACTTGCGATCACCTTCCACTGTAAACACACGGTAGTCTTAAACAGAAGAGGAAGTTACCTGGCAGTAGGCAAGTTTTGTAGCAATGTACCCACAACCATCAGACTGATGGGATGGGGTGGGAAAGAGAATACATTTTTATTATGGGTAACTTTGACAGTTACACTAATCAGATTAACAACTAAGATGATTGTTCCATGAAGTAATAATCACAATGGCTTCCTTACATGCAAAGAGTAAACCACAAACTAACACAAGAATGGTCTTACACGAAACACAATGGTCACTATTACATTCCTAACGCAAACGTTAACGCTCACTTGCGTGAGCATTACGTTTGCTGCGGTATTTACCGCATATTACAATCCAAACGCAAACAGGTTAAAAAACCCGTTTGCGTTTGGTACCTTGCGCTCCTCTGCGCGAGGTTACTGTACTTTGCACTCCCTATACTTAACATGGGGAGCGCAAAGAGTTAATCAGCGTTAGGATTACAATGTCCCAGCGCTGATTAACGCCTGGCTCTGGTCAGCGCAATGTTAACCAGAGCCAGGACTTGGTGTTAACGGATTCCTCTTCCGCAGAATCCGTTAACACCAGCTTTAAAAATAAAAAAATAGAACGCATACTCACCCTCAGTCCCGCGGCGAGGACCGCGGCTCCGATCGTATCCTCCGGATGGCGGGATCAGGGAAAGACGGGGGAAAAAAGTCCCCCCACTCTCTCCCTGCGTATCACTACGCCGACCGGCCAGATCTCGCGAGGCGAGATCCAGCTGGTCACGTGACTGTCAGGGAGGAACTCAATGGAGCGCAGCCGCGAGCATCCAAGATTTTACGCTCGATAACAATGCAGGCAGCATTTTTTGCACCTGCATTGTAATCCAGGGCTAAAACGCGGGCGCAGGGGGGAAAACTGCGGGCGCAGTTTTTCTTCACTTGCGTCCGTGTTTTAACGCTAAGAGCGCAATAGAGACCAGTATATACATTGGCCATCCACAAGAATACATGTCTGGCCTGTGTGTGGTCTCCATCATAACAAGCTTATTGTCCTTTGGTAAAAGACTAGCCACCTAGGCTCTTCTGAGTGTAGGTAAGGTAGATGACTGACAGGCACTGCACTTGGAAATTTAAGTATGAAGTCAATAAAACTAAGGGAGACTTTAAAATGTTTGCGTAGGAAACTGGTTTCCTTCTTTCTAACATAAAAAAGTATCACTGAGAAGATTGCAAAATGCATGTGGCTTGCACGAAAATGATAAGATTTAGTAACTCCACTTAAGTTTAAAATATATTGTTCGATTAACAGCTGGTTTCATTTATATATATAATGTTTTCTAGTTTGAGTACTCACGCTCCATGTAATGGTTTCTGAAACGATCTGAAAAATACAAATAAAAATAATGAATCACATAATTTCACTCTTATACATAATCTAGCATCTGTTAGGTGAATTAAGTGCTTTTCAGGCCTTTAGCTGATGGTTTTTGGTTTGCCTCGGTCTCATTTTTCTCACCCTCATTGTACCTCATTGTTCCTCTGCCGTTATTCCCCTAACGTGCCTATGTGTTTTGTCCTCATCCTTCCTTTGTTGGAGTCAAATGAAGGTATAATAGTTATTTGTCACTGTGCTGATTTTGAAGGATTTCACTTGGGCTGATTTTGGAAGCTCGAGCTCCAGTAGTCCCTATTTTAATACTGTCCTTCATCTAACCGTTCTGGGAAAGAAAGACCATTGTGGAATGGGCTTTGGGATCGACAGCAACAATTGCATGGACCAAGCCAGAGTTCACTGCCCTGTGGGCATAATGGTTCAATGGAAAGGGTGGAAAGACCATGACCCTCTGCTGAGGTAAAAGCTTGCAAAACCCCTGAAGTGGACCCTACAATGTTGCCATTTATATCTATGCATAGCTGGAATGCCAATATGGCATGGACCAGTGATTCCCAAACCTGTCCTAGGGACCCTCAACCAGGCCAGATATTACAGATCACCTGGGGAAATGCAGACTGAATCCTACAATCACTGAGCAGCAAATCATGTCACCTGTGCTGTGCTTCAGATATCTGGCAAAACTGGCGAGGCAGAGGGTCCTGAGGACATGTTTGGCAAACACTGGCATAGACTATACTACTTTCAAATCCTATGACAAACCTTTATACATGCAAGGCCCTTTCTCAAAATGTTTTTGACATGGTGAAGTAATCTCATGTGGATAATTATGAGCTGAAGGGGTCATTTAAGAGGGTGCTTTGTTTTCTTGGAAATGCAACAGCTCATTAAAAGCTTCAAAGATACTTTGTATACCTTTGGGATCATCAGGAATGACTATTGGGGGAGCAATATCTGGAAGCTCTTCTTCACCAGGTAGGAGTCCTGTAGCTCTAAGATTATTGATATCAAAGATATCTGGCATGTCCACAGAAACATCTATGAAGGGGAAACATAAGAGATTAAGTATTAACGTGGACTGTTTTACTACCATTCAAGCACACAAGGTCAATGACATTACCTAACCATGGAGCAATCATAAACATACAAAATACCTACCAAGTTTCTTGGGCACCCAGTCAAGGCCAAATGTAAACTTTTTTAGCTGGACTGCCAAGTATTCAGGGAATGAAGCAAAACGAGATGTTCTGAGAAAAATAACAAAATGTAAAGCATGCTTAAAAATAGATCATGTTCATTGACATAAATATTGAATTAATAGTTTGAACTAAGGTCACAACACAGCTTTATAATTAAAAATTTAGTAGTCGTGAAGGAAAGTATAAAAATGGCACATGTCATTACTTGAATTGTACATATGCTTGCATTACACCACACATAATAAAGAAGTATGTTAATATCGCTCACTGGTATATCCAGCACATTGATCCCAGGTCCATGATAGCTTCACATTCATAATTGACTGTGAATTCATGGAGAATTGCCACTAGTTTCATAGCTATCATAACTCATTACATATTGTTACAGTAAAACTAGCTAACTCCACTAGTCAAAACAGCACATATCAATTCACTGCAATGTGCTCATACACTGATCAGCCTCAATATTAAAACCACTGAGAAATGAAGTGAGTAATATTGAGAATATAGTTAAATGGCACTTGTCAAGGTGTGGGATAGATTAGGAGGTAAGTCAAGAGTCGGTTGTTGAATTTCATCAGTTGGAAAGAGGAAAAACAGGTGGGCGAAAAGTTCTGTGTGACTTTGACAAAGGACAAATAGTAATGACTAGACGAATGCATCAGAGCATCTCCAAAACTGCAAGTCTTGTGGAATGTTCCTTGCTTCATGGCAGTGATGTTCCCTAATAGCAGCGGTTCCTTTCAGCAGGATATTGCACCCTGCCAAACTGCAAAAATGTTCCGGAATGGTTTGAGAAACATGAAAAACGATTTCAAGGTGTTGCCTTGGCCTCCAACTCCCCAGACCTCAATCTGACTTCGAACCTGTGGGATGTGCTGGAAAAACAAATCCTATCCATGAAGGCCCCATCTCACAACTTACAGGACTTAAAGGATCTGATGCTAATGTCTTGGTGCCAGATACCAAACGACACGTTCAGAGGTCTTGTGGAGGCCATGCCTCAACGCATCACAGATTTTTGGCAACACAATTGGGACCTACACAATAATAGGCAGATGGTTTTAATGTGGTGGCAAATCAGTGTATATAAGCAGGCTTGCAAAGAAACTTGGATCTTATTTTTGTCACCTTTGCAGAAATGGTAACTGAGCAACGGTAACAAATACTTGTTTAAAAGTGTATTTTAGGAATGGAACAAGAAATGTATAAGCACAGTTTAGCCATAACACAACCTATTCATGAATGCCATTGCATTATTATTCCATTCATCTTCGGGGAGTGCAGAGAAGCCTTGGATTTTAAGGCAGGCCTCGGAGGCTTCATATTTGCAATCTCTTTCTTTATTACTCCTATAGCAGTAAAGAAGAGTGATAACAAGAACCAGAAAAAAACATGTCAAACCCCCAACGTGGGGTAACCCTCCTCTTAGTAAGCCCAGCCCCCTAGCCTATAAACAGTCTGAGCTGGAGCAGTAACGCCCTCTTTCTTTACTGCTCCTGTTCAGGACAAGATAAGTATAATTTCTCTCCTCTATTGATTGTAATTTATTTCAGATTTCTGTTTTATTTGATTTTTTGAACTTATTTTTGCGGGTGCTGACTTACCCCGGCTATAACCGCGGGGGTCAGCGCCCGCCTGATGAGAAAATACCGGCATCACGCCGTGTGTAATTGTATTCGTTTATCCAATTGTACATAATCTTATGCTGCAAGCGATTGACTAACCGAGTCCCCGGTACCCACTAGTTGCGTGCACCCGCACCCCTAACTCCTCGTCCTCATCGGGCACACTCGCGACCGCCGGGAATCTCGCGGGAGACGCGCACGAGATCCCGGCGGCCATCTTAAGACACCACCTGACCGCGTGTAATCCCCGCACTCGCACAACTCCCTGTTCGCTTCACGCTACCGGATCCATGGCGCTCCTTACCACATCGGGGGGTGATCGATCTCCCCATGCTGGGGAATCTGATTCAGCGGGCAGCTCCCGGCAGTCAGATCTGTCTGAGGCTTTTGCCTCTCCACCACCTCCAAAGAAGCGTTCGAAATCGGCGGCACGTTTTGCCGCCATGGAAGCGGCCCTGCAGGCTTCTATCACTCGCTCACTGTCCTCTGCTGTCACCACACTTTCCCAATCCTTCAGAAGGACTATGGATGAGGCAGTGGCCTCTATTACCTCCGTACCCCCAGCTCCAGGGGTAGATCCTACTCCACCTCCAAAAGACCCTGAGTTACCCTCTGGCTCTACACCTACTAGTCTTAAGAAACGTGCTAAGACTAAGCACATTGATATTCCTCCAAGAGGGGCTGGCATCCCCGATACTCTGCTTTCTGACGATGGCGAGGTGTCCTCGCATAAGAGAGCCCCTGACCGCGGGGCACTAGTTGCGGTCTCTAAAGATAGGCCTTTACCTACGGGTACTGGCCGGCTCCCCAAAAACACTGACTCGGAGAGTGAGGACCCGAGCATGGGGAGGATGATGGAGCTATTGAATTGTACGCTCCACATGATGTTGGCCTGTTGGCCGAGGAGGAGAGACCCCCACCGCCTTTACTGTCTACAACGGAGGTTGTTTGTGATCCGCAGGGCCGCCCAATGTTTTCTCCGGCAGGGGTCTTACACCCACGCTCCACTGCGTGGTCCCCGATGCCTCATGTAGAGATGTGGGTGGATGCCCACATGCGACTCCCCATGGATAAAGAGACCAGGGTGAATATGAGGGCAGAATGTCCTCGCCCTACAACCACGGGCAAAACGTGCCTCACCCCGGTGGTGGATGAGGATTTTGTGAAATTTATGACCAACAAGGGATGGTCCCCCAAGAAAGGGGTGGATATGGCCTTCAGGGTCTGTGAGGATAAGGTACTAGATGTCGCACCACCACTGATTTACCTCCTTGACATGGTGGAGGATGCCCGCTTACAAGGTACCCCCTTGGATTTGGAAGACGTCACAGGCTGGATCCAACGATCCTTGTGCCTGTTGGGCGGTGCTAATGCGGCTTTGGCTGCTGAGAGACGCAAGTCCATGATCCTAAGAATGGATCCTCAGCTTACCTCTATGGCCAATAAGGATAAAGGGGCCAAGGCGCAAGGCCTTCTCTTCGGAGATGGTTTTATAAAGAATATGGGCACGTACACCAGCGCTTTCACCGCTCTGGATAAGGTCGAGACGGCCATTAAGAAAGTTTTTCCAAAAAAGGTTTTCGACAGGGCCGGTAGAGGAAGGGGCCGCTCTACCGGCCGCGCCGGATCTATGGGCATTACTAGAGGATCCTTCCGGGCCTCTAATGCCACCGACACTGGCCCTCCCGCTTACGGATCCTCGCCCCGGGCTCAAGCCTGGAGAGGCCGCGGATTCCGTGGCGGCAGAACTCAATTTCGTGCTCGACGACAGACGGGTAAGTCTACCTTTTATTGTTCCGCATTCATCTGTGCGGGTGGGGGGCCGTATTCGACATTTTCTTCCAAAATGGGAAATGATCACTACGGACCAGTGGGTTCTCACAGCGGTCAGAGGATTCGAAATAGACTTCGAATCTGCCCCTCCATACCAACCCACGCCACCCCATCCACTAAGTTTTTCCGCGGAACAAGAACTTGTAGTTCACACCGAGATTCTAGCTCTAGCATCGAAGGGTGCCATAGAGGAAGTCCCTTGGGATTCCCCCAAATTTGTGAGCAATTGTTCTGTGTCCTCGAAGGCGTGGGAAGAAAGGGGCGGGACACGCCCGGTAATAAATCTCAAGGAACTCAACTTATGGGTGTCATACCGCCATTTTCAAATGGAAGGGTTTCATACCCTCAGGGATTTGCTCAACGAGCAGGATTGGCTGGTGAAACTAGACTTGAAAGATGCGTACCTCACCGTCCCTATGGCGCCGGCTTCCAAAGACTACCTGTGCTTCCCTTGGCGGCGGGCCGCATGTGGCGCTTCGCGTGCCTGCCTTTCGGCCTTTCATCCGCTCCGTGGTGCTTCACGAAGCTTATGAAACCGGTTGTAGAATCCCTCCGGGTGAGGGGCGTCCGACTCGTGATCTACCTGGACGACATCCTACTGATGTCGGATTCCTCCGTTTCCCTTCAACTACACTTGTCGTGGACACTATCCCTATTGCAGGACCTGGGTTTCCTGATCAATGTGGAAAAGTCACTGCTGATACCCACGCGTTGTCTGGAATTTCTGGGTTTCCTCCTGGACTCACACACTATGACTCTGAGCGTTCCACAGCCCAAGATCAGATCCATTCGCAAGGAAGTCCGCTCCCTCCTCAGGGATCACGCACCCTCCTTAAGAGAACTAGCGAGGGTGATTGGTCTCCTGGCGGCGACTCGCCTGGCGGTTCTGCCGGCTCCCCTACATTACAGGGCCCTCCAGAGATTGAAGGCCCGTTCTCTCCGATCGGTGACGGATTATGCCCGCAGGGTTCCCCTCTCGGACGATGCGAGGGCGGATCTGTCGTGGTGGCTAACGGACTGGTCCCGGTGGAATGCTCGCCCAGTGCGATTCCCCGTACCGTCGTTGACCATAGAATCCGACGCGAGCCGGTCGGGTTGGGGGGCGCGATGCGCCGAGATGGAAACGGGAGGTGGTTGGTCGATCCAGGAGTTACTTCTCCACATCAACGTTCTGGAACTTATGGCGGCGTTTTTCGCCCTAAAATGTTTCTCCAGGGGGACCACCCACCGCTGTATCCTCCTGAAATTGGACAACCTGTCGGCTGTCAGGTATATCAATGCCCTAGGGGGAGCTCGTTCAGTGGCTCTGACGTCGGCGGCTGCCGAACTGTGGGATTTCTGTCTTCCCCGCGGTCTGTTTGTGGTGGCGCAGTATCTCCCAGGTCTCGCCAATACAGTGGCGGACTGGAATTCACGCCATCTGACGGACTCGGGGGATTGGCGTCTAGCGCCATCAGTTTTTGCCATCGTCAACGAGTTGTGGGGTCCTCTCCAGATGGATCTGTTCGCTTCCAGGCTGAATCGGCAGTTGCCGAGGTTTTACAGTGGGAGGCGGGACCCGGAGGCGGAAGGCACGGACGCCTTCGTCCAAGGTGTGGCCGGAAGGCCGTCTTTACGCCTTCCCTCCGTTTCAGCTGTTGTTACGCGTTTTGAGGCGTCTCTGCGACGTAGAAGCGGAATTGGTTTTGGTGACACCGTGCTGGCGGTCCCAACCATGGTTTCCCCTTCTACTGAAGTTTCCCTGGCCCCGCCCAGGCGGATCCCGATCTCACCGTCGTTGTTGACGGGTCCGGACGGCCTCCCTCACCCATTATTGCGGGACGGTCGACTGTCCCTTGTGGTCTGGTTGATTTCCGGTTCTCATGGCGGGCCACAGGCATTTCGCCAAGAACTGAGGAATTGCTCCAACACGCTTGGCTCCAGGCACGAGAGGAGCCTACCGCTCGGCCTGGACAGCTTGGCACAGCTGGTGTTTGCGAAGGGGTGAGGATTCCACTTCTGCCCCTCTGAATTCGGTTCTAGATTTTTTATCCTCGTTATTTGACTCGGGATTAGCTTTTCGGACTATAAATGTGTACCGGTCGGCTTTATCAGCGGGACATCTTGGTTTTGATAATCTCCCCTTGGGTAGACATCCTCTGGTTTGTCGTCTTCTTAAAGGAGTTCGACTGTCTCGTCCTCCGACTCCCCGCTACTCTTCTACGTGGGATGTGACTCTGGTAGTGAATTTCCTTCGCGCATGGCCATGTAATGCCTCGTTATCACTGCGACAGTTGTCGGCAAAATTATTAGTTTTGTTTTGTCTCATTTCCTGCAAGCGAGTCGGGGATGTCAGGGCGTTGGACTTTGGCGCCCGCTCCTTTTCACCGGATGGTGTTTGTTTCGACGTCTCACGACGAACTAAGACTGCAATTCGTACAGTGTTTTTTCCAGCGTTTCCGTTGATGCCTGAGTTGTGTCCTGTTCTGTGTCTACAGGAATATGAAAGCCGTACATTGGCTCTACGGCCCCTTCCTGGGTCCCCGTTGTTTGTTTCATTCCGGGCCCCTCACGGCCCTGTTAGTTCCCCAACTCTGGCTCGTTGGGCTCGTTGGCTATTGGACCTTGCTGGGGTTGATATTACACGCTTCGGCGCTCATTCCATCCGTAGTGCTGCGGCTTCTAATGCTTTTATGGCGGGTTGTCGCCTAGAGGACATTATGAAGTCGGCGGATTGGTCACGTGAATCTACTTTTCGGACATTTTACTTTAAGCCGGTCTCTCATTGGTCACAGGCACTGATGCGTTGAACGTGCAAATATGAAGCCTCCGAGGCCTGCCTTAAAATTCCCAAATTTTCCTAGTCCGGTGACGGAAAGTTTGGATTTTAATAAGGACTCGGAGGCGAGTATTTCCCACCTCTCCCGCCCTGAGGGGGTGTGTTCTAGACCGGCCAAGATGGTTATACCTACGCGCAGCGCATGGTTTTGATATAGATGATCCTCCTGTTGTTTGGAGGCGGGAAACCGAGGGTTCGATGTGGTACTTTCCTAATGCCTGCCTTCGTGTTTCTGTTCTTCTTACAGCGAATTGATGGCCTGTGGATTATGACTACTCACGGGATTGTCGTGTTCTCTGGATGGATCTACCGTTACCTGTTCCTTGATCTTGTGGTTCCAGTCGCATGAAGAAAGAGGGCGTTACTGCTCCAGCTCAGACTGTTTATAGGCTAGGGGGCTGGGCTTACTAAGAGGAGGGTTACCCCACGTTGGGGGTTTGACATGTTTTTTTCTGGTTCTTGTTATCACTCTTCTTTACTGCTATAGGAGTAATAAAGAAAGAGATTGCAAATACTCGCCTCCGAGTCCTTATTAAAATCCAAACTTTCCGTCACCGGGACTAGGAAAATTTGGGAATTCTTACGGTCATACACATTTTTATGCCAGTTCTTTACTCACTCTTTTTCATTACAATATATCCCAAGACTCTGAAGGGGTTATTCACTTATTGCCCGCGTTGCAAATACCAGTGAAAATCGTTTTTATTGCAGTGCTGACGAAAGCTAGCATTTCACAAAACTAAAACCCAAACAGGAGACGCTTTACAGTGACACTTGTACTGTTGATCTTTCAATTTTAGTTTTGTGAAATGACGGCATTTCACAGCAATGCAATAACAATGATTTTCCCCAGTATTTGCAACAATGGCAAACACCAGAGCTTAGTGAGTAAACTAGGACTGAAACAACTAATTGATTATTCGACAACTAATTGGTAATGAGAATAGTTGACAACTATTTTCCTTATCAATTAATCGGTGGGTCGATTATTCAACCTGTGTACAGCACATACTGTTTAGAGTCAGACTGAATTAAACGTTAATAACCTCATAAACTCCTTTGGATCTGATTGGAGTACACACGCAGGCTGCTTTAGTCACTATGATTTAGTTTTGGGGTTATGTTAGACATTACCAGTCTGTTTGTATTTAGTTTACAACAGCAGCTGAACAGACCCTGAAGTTCTCCCACTGGGTAGAGGAGCTGTACCGCCGGTGTTCTATCCTAACTTGGAGCTGGAGTCCTTTACCAACACCCCACCCTCCCTGTCTCCAGTTCTGAGCTGCCATGCCTCCTTTTGGTCCAGTCCCTTCCCCCAAACTCCCCCTCTCGGGTCTGGTCCCTTGCCCAAACGCATTCTTTCCACATCTGGTCCCCTTCCTCACTCAGCGTGTTTATGAATTATGTTAAAGGGACACTGTACGCACTCTGACCACTTTAGCTTTTCAAAGTGGTCAGGTTGAGTAGAGCGCCCTCTTCTCACTACGCTTTCATACTGACATCATTGTGTCCATCAGTGTGCTTGTAGCAGCGTTCTTTTGGGGGGAAAGCAGACTTTGCTTGAGCTCCGCGTACAGCATCAAACCAGCCTCAGGTGCTTATGTACCTTGTGTGTGAAAAGTATGCAAGTAACGAGAGATACAATTTGTGTATGTACAAACGAAAGTTACATACACTATGCAAATTGCGTAAGAAATAAAGGGGGGAAATTAGGGAGGGGTTGATTATTACATAGTGTTCCGTTTAAGTAAACAAATATATAACTTTTTGTTTTTATCCGATGAATCGGTTAATCAAAAAAATAATTGGCCGACTAATCAATTATAAAAATAATCGTTAGTTGTAGCCGAAGAGTAAACCCTCAATCGGTTTGATTTTAACATAAGAATTAATGTATTTCCTATTTTCACATTTTCTACCATCCAAATTCAGAATGTGTTGGGGATCTACAGTGAATTTCACATGATGATACTTATCAAAATGCACCTTACTTACAATACCACAATACAAAAAGAAAGTGTCTCGGTCCTCATTTTCCTACAGAGCACCGCAATTATGGAATAACCTCCCAGACACCATCAAATCTTTCCCCAGTCTTAAGTTACTCGAGCTCCTTACCAACATACCTCGATACAGAATGCACCTGTAAACATGTAACATAGTGACTATTTCCTACATATTTATTTTCTGGGTTAATCTGTATATTTGTTTTGTTTTTAATATCTTGCATTTTATTACTTTGTATTTCTGTAACGACTGTAAAATGTCAATGTTCTTGAACCTAGGACATACTTGAAAAGGAGAGAAATCTCAATGTATCCTTCCTGGTAAAAAACTTTATAAATAAATAATTTGTGAATGCTTATCTGTATTTTATGTACTAACATCTTTTTTTAAAGAATTAGAAGTAGAAATAGAAATCCTTACAGATGCTAGTTTTGATTAAACATTGATTGTATGCAATTTTTTATTGAATTTTGGTAATGTAATTTTTGTACGATACAGCACAAACTCAATATATAAGACTGAAATGAAATAGGCTTCCGTAATATTTTGTATACTCTGTGCAATGAATGTGTGGTTTCCAAATTAAAATTTTTTACATTTTCATTCGATTTTTTTTTTAAGTTTAATTTTGTTTTATAGTTATCACTATCAGAGTTACTCAAGAGAATCGAAAAGTCACCGCACGTTCGGTGACTTTTCGTTCTCTTCAATTTGGTGCGATTTGGCGATCCCATTTCGGCGACCCTGCGGTGTATTCAGCAAGAACCACAGGGCCGTCGTAGTGCAGGTAAAAGCCGCCGCAAACCCACTGAACACTCACCACAAAACCGGGCGAACGCACACCGAAACCAGCAAAAACATCTGTATTAACCCCGCCGCACGCGCCGGAGAAACCTGAGCAGCCGCCGATCACAGCGCAGAGCAACTGCTGGAAAAACCCGACACCGCAGACGAATGGAGTGGAAAAAAAAAACCAGTACGCTTGAATGTTTGAAAAGTGAAACGCTGTTTCCAAAGAAACTACAGAACGAAAATTGACATAAGATCCAATGAATGATACTAAAAAGGGCTGTTACAGAAAAAAGAAAAAACGATTAAAAAAAACCCTCGAAAAATACCTAAAAGATCCCAAAAAATGTATACATAAAGAGACTTTTAACTGCAGAATATTATAATCAACGGTTTATTAGATATTGAATTAAAACGGGAATATTTTTAACATTGAAGCCTATGGGATTCGCCTGAATGAACCTGTTGAATGAAACCACCGAACAGCAAGGAAATTCGGCAACTTTTCCCTGCAGGTTTTTGCTCTCTGAATAGACAAAGCATTGCTTCTCTATGGGGATTTCACTGCCCTCAAACAGGCAACGAACAGGCACCGTATGTGCAGGTAATTCGCCAACATTTGGTGAACTGCCTGCTCTCTGAATGGCCAGGAAATGTAGTCGTGCGCAGAATTTCAGTGTTCGGTTACCTTTCGGCCACTGTTAGGATCTCTTTGAATAACCCTGTATATGTTTAAAATGTTTGTGTTACTGGCTTGTGCATACACACTATGTGGATATACCCACAATGTTGACATCACAGTCATGTAGGACACACATAAAGCCATGTTACATAAAGAAATAGAAAACTGAAGGGAAAAATTACACCTATATTGCATTCAAAGGCATCTTAAATATTAATACCTCAATTTCGTCTTGGGATACATACAGGGTTATTCAAAGAGCGTGAAAAGCAGGAGAATCACTGGAGAATGAAAAATTCTAGGTCAAAATAGCCGATTTGGAAAGTGAGATGAAAGGGAGAATTTTTCTGGTTTGGCTATTTTGACCTAGAATTTTTCGTTCTCCAGTCATTCTCCAGTCATTCTCCTGCTTTTCACGCTCTTTGAATAACCCTGATACTATCAAGAAAACATTTAGAATGCATTGAAATCCATAATGTTAAAATTCATTGGGCAGAAAGAGAACTCACTTAATACCAGCAGATTTGGCTTGAAGAGCACTGCTCCAGAAGTCTTCCACATTTTCAGGTTCTGAAAAGGCTTGAAAACAGGCACGGAATGGGATCTTGGCACGTACCAGCTCCGGAGCAGGTCTCTTGGCAGTCTCTGCTTCTCTTCTTTTCAGGTCATAAGCAATCAGTTCATCTATGGTGAAATGCAGCCAGTCAACACATACAGTATAGTCTAACCACTATACACTTATTATTTGACCATGGATGCGATAACTAGCATTGGCTGTCAATTCAGATTTATGTGTTCAGTATGGACTTTGACGATCAGTACAAATTTAACCAAACCTTTTTATAGTTACCTTTATTTGTAGCCGCTTCCATTGCCACAGGCAACTGCATAAGGTAACCAACTCTCTCTGTGTACCGCACTTTTCTAGACTGACAGCACTGTGTCCTCTCCTCCACCAAAAACCTGAAAACATCGCTGGGATTTTCTGATCCAATACTGTTTCTCTGCAAAGAAATTGCAGATAAAGTTATATTTATATTCCACCTTATAGTATACAATTGCTTATATACAATTATACACAACTGCTGCACCCTGACGTCCCAAAAGATTAAGAAGATCATGCAGCTCTACAACACTTTTATGAAATTGACAAGTCGGAGAAGGAAATAGCCATCTGTGAGGAGATTACAACTTCTGCAAGCACATTTTTTTGCCTATTTCAATCCTCATAAGGGGTTGTGTCAAACAAAACAGGAGGACCAGGTGTAGGACCAGATGTCCTGCCTAATCAGACGTTGACTGCATTAAATAACAGGAGTGTTTGATTGGTAGTAAATCTTGTATCAGATACTATAGCAAGGTCCCTTGGAGGATTCTCTCTACTGGGTTTCCATATGTCTGTGTGTGGTTGGGGTTTGGTTATTATCCTGTTAGCAATTCAGTTATGCTTATTCTCTGTCACTGAATGTCAGAAACGTTTAGCACAAGTCCAGACCTCTAGTGATCTCTTCGATAAAATCAGTTTTACGCATGGCACACAGAACACTCGATATTTTCACTCTTTTGTATTTAAGGTGTGAACATCTCAGGAGAACTTTAATCAAATATATATTTAAATAATATTTAAGTGGAACACAATACGTAAAAAATTGTTAATCAATAAACATGATATATTATATAACAATCACACAGATTCAAAGTGCTTGCCATGAAGAGTACACAAAACATGAAAAAAACATGAGAAAATATGTGTACCTGAAAACACTATAGGGTTTATTCAGAAAGCACTGACATTTCGGTGCTTTCTTGTTAAGTGCACTTTGGCTATTCCATTTTGCTGACCCTGCCGTCAATTCACTGCAGGGTCATCAAAGTGGGCCGAAGACCACCAAACTGACCACCGAACGCAGCCGAAGACTGGCGAACAGCAAAAAAAAAAAAAACGTAACTCTGCTATAAAAATGCATTACAATTTGTCTTAATAATAAAAAGGTGCTATAATAAAATAATAAAAAGGTCTGTTAGAGAATTAAAATAAAATGCCTTTTAAAAAAAAATAGGGAATCAAAAATGTTATATAAAAAAATATAAAAAAAAACATAAAAAGGTGTTCTGAAAAATAAAATAAAAAGACGGTTTGCTGAAAATAATAAATAGTTGAATAAAAAAAAGAAATACAATCAATATATTGTTTTACATTGAATCCTATGGGAATCGTCTGTTTAAACCTGTCGAACTGAATCACCAAAAACCAGGGCATTTCACTGACACTTCGGTGCAGTTCGGTGTTCTCTGACTAGATTAACCATTACTTCTATATAGGACAATTTCACTGCCGCCGGAGGTCGTTGATCTACAGTGATCTGCACTGTATTTCACTGTCAATTCACCAGTATTTGGCGAATTGACAGCTTTCTGAATAGATA
The DNA here is from genome assembly GCA_009667805.1 of Leptobrachium leishanense. Lineage (NCBI taxonomy): Eukaryota > Metazoa > Chordata > Amphibia > Anura > Megophryidae > Leptobrachium > Leptobrachium leishanense. Next base: position 130,988,696 of record CM019066.1, on the reverse strand, counting down.
CTGCCATATAACTGCCACATAATTGCACCGTACGGTGAAATTCACCATTCGGTGAAATTCGGCGGCAAGTTCGCCCCTTCCTGGACATCCCCTTATGTTTAAGATGTCACTGTAGAATCACCAAAAATGTTTTTCAAATTCCAGCATAACGTACCTCAACCAGATTGATCAGGTGCAGAAAAAATTCTTGTGCATCTTGCTGTCTGTTTGATGAAAATTCTGTGTGACTTTTGCTCACCAAGACTTGAACATCCGCGTGGTGATTCCTTTTGGCTGTGGCTTATTTAAAAAAAGAAACACAAAAAGTACACAAAGTAAACAAGTGCATTTTACAAAAATATCAGTGCTTGAATAACATTGTAACATTGTCATTTAAGTACATTAAAGGCACTTAGACACCGCACTGAGCAGGACCGCAACATAACATGTTTGTCAATTTTAAATATGTGTGTGTGTGTGTTTGGGTACCCTCGGCAGTATATATTTATTTACTACATTCTTTATTACTATAAAAGCATCAGTTTGTGTTCATAAACACCAAATAAATAAAATATTTATAAAATTGAGATAAAACACTTTTATTTATTTCAGCACTATTATATCGTTAATGCTTACATATCCGAACGCTACAGGCAGCGTTCTGTATGTAATCTAGCCGTTAATAAGTAAGTGAGCACCATGGGAGAGCTAGTTCTAAAACAACTGTGGCTAACTGTAGCGAGAACACTGGCCTGAACCGCTGCTTCTTACTGCCTGGAGCAGAGTGAGACTGGGAGTCCCAAGTGTCCCTCCGCTATCCCTCCACAATGTTGCGAGAGTGAGATTGCACAGGCCATATGGCCCGGCGGTGCAACCCTCTATGGAGTGCTATGGACTCCGGGAGGTGATACTCGTGTTGGCGCGGAAGGGTAGCTCATGGTTCTGGTGCACCAAGGGTAGCGCAAGGTTCTGGTGCAAGGTGCTGAAGTACCACTTGCCCCAGAATCTCATGTTAAAATGGGGACGCTACAGGTTTTCCCCATTAGCATCCCCATTTTAGCATGGGCTTGGTAATCGGGCCAAGGCTGTTGACCCCTGCCTTAAACTGTATTATCTAACCCACTACTGACTACAACATATACAGAATTTGCCCCACACTAATAGGAAATGCATGTAAGTCCGTTATACTGGCATTATCATCAGCACATTAGCAGATAGGAGGTATTTTTGCAATTTAAAAAATAATCTATACATTTATAGATCGAACATTCTCACGTATTTACCTTAGGTAGGCTAAGTGGGTCACTTTAAATAGCAGTTGCATGTTTTACAGAAACCATATCTCTCACATTTATAAAATGTGCATTAGTCAATTCTTCGTTAGGCCTAGCCATAAATTATTACATGATCTGCTGGTCTAGTTGCTGAAATCACAAACGTATGTGTTCTGGGATACCCTGGCAAAAGCAGAGCATGTATAATAGATGTGTCGCATTCCCTTAAAGGAAAACCACTAGATTTCTTTTTAAGTTCATGTATATCGACGACCCAAGATACCTGCAAGCACCTGAGACATACATTTTAAGTATAGGGTTCATTGTTGCTGGTGTTATTGTGTGTTACAGAAACCAGAGCGTGAGGATGGTCTATTTCTGTTTATCTTTCCATGGCTAAGATGAATTCCTCCCTACCCCCTCTCTGTGAAAGATCATTCCTGGACACTTTCTATCAAGCTTTGAATATCAGGCGTATCAAATCTCAACCAATGAAGTCAATCACTAGGTCAGTCAGCAGAAGCAACAGCTTTCCTAAAGAAGTGTTAAACAATCAGCACCTCCTGGAACTACATCCAGTGGTACAAGAATAAATCTTTAGTATTTATTTATGTATTTATTTTTACACCAGTAGAGGGGCAACACAAGCATTAGTAACTTGAGCAAATCCAAGGTGCCCTGCTGAAATTAACATGATTTTGAAAAACTGTCTAAAATGTATACATTGTTCTGATATGATCTGGCACCCGAATCATTTCAACCACCCATCAAAAAACATCTAACTGAATACAATATTGCAAGTCATTCTGCCTATTGCCAATAATTTTGTTATTTCTACTTTGTTCCAAAAATATCTAATCTTGTTGTTTGTTAATTATGTGACAATTTTCTGCGGTTTACCTCTCCAATTTGCCATTAGATAACATATGTGAAGGCAGCAGACTACAGGCTGGATTTAATTTGGCTTGATCGTCTAAATCTGCTTCTTTTTTGACAGTGAGTCGGCCATTTTTCAGAGATATTTAAATAAGGGCATACTTGTATTCTAGTCCCATTAAATTTAGCCAAATGTTGGCATTCACACCTATAATCTAATGGGATTTCGGCTATAGCAATTAGATTCTAATGTATCAGTAAACTGGCTTTTGAAAAAATATCAAATGCAGAAAGGTATTGATAAATGGCTCTTTGGCAGGGGGGGGGGGGATCACACCGAAACCTTCATTTCTATTGATATCGTAAATTTACCACTTCTACCTTTAAAGGCTGGACACTCATTTAAATGTCCAGCTATCTGAGGCAGCAATAAACATGTCTCGTCCCTCAAGTACCATTGTTTGGTCTTTGTTCTCACTAATTAACTCCTGGACACCAGGCGTTACTTTAGGTTGAGTGTCAACTTTACTTCCAGGGTTAGGGTTACTCATAGGTTTACTAAAAGGAATTAGAGACAACACAGATCGGAGAGTGGTACACATGTTGATGGCTGCCCTGAACAGCTATTTAAACGTGTCTCTAGCAAAAGTGTCTCAAGGGAGTAGTGGTAAACCTATATTGTATGCTAAATAATTACTTACTAAACTTTGTGACCAAAAATGTGCTTTCTCGGGCATATTACCAACCAGATTTTATTCGAAACAGGGATATTTTTAGGATTTCGGCTGTGGTCAAATCTGTTCGAATGAATAAGAGGATATTTAAAATAAAATGGTTGAAATAAAATGTCCGAAATACCAGCCAATCTAATTAAATTGAGTCCTACATTTGGATAGGTCTGTAAGATTTATGTTTTGTTAGTTCTTTCACCAGATGAAGCTAGCACTATAAAATTAGCTAGAGATCACGTAATAAAAAAGTTTCAGCAATACATGAAGCCAGGGCAGCCATCAGAAATGATGGGGCCCCTTACTAAACCTCACGATGGGGCCCCCCAGGGCCCCCCCTCAACCTCTAAGAGCTTTTCTCCCCCTTCAAAAAAAAAAGACATAACATAGCACCACAGCAATAAAACTCCCAGTAATGTGCAGTGTGTATTAGCTTATCACAGTATCCACAGCAATAAAACTCACAGTAATGAGCGGTGTGTCTGAACATATCACAGAATCCACAGCAATAAATCTCACAGAAACGGGCTGTGTATGATGGCCTTTGGGTCTTGGTCTGGGCCTGGGCCCTGGGTCTGGTCCCTGGGACTGGGCCTTGGGGTCTGGTCCCTGGGGTCTAACCTGGGCCCTGGTCTCTGGGTCTGGTCCCTGGGCCTTGGGGTCTGGGTCCTAGGGTCTGGGCCTTGGGGTCTGGGCCCTAGGGTCTGGGCCTTGGGGTCTGGGCCCTAGGGTCTGGGCCCTGAGGTCTGGTCCCTGGGGTCTGGTCCCTGAGGTCTGGTCCCTGGGGTCTAGCCTGGGCCCTGGTCTCTGGGGTCTGGGTCCTAGGGTCTGGGCCCTAGGGTCTGGGCCCTGGGTCTGGGCCTTGGGGTCTGGGCCTGGGTCTGGGCCTGGGTTTGGGGTCTGGACCCTAGGGTCTGGGCCCTGGGTCTGTATTTGGGGTCTGGGCCCTGGGTTTGGGGTCTGGACCCTAGGGTCTGGGCCCTGGGTCTGTATTTGGGCTTTGGGGTCTGGGCCTGGGTTTGGCCTAGGGGGTCTGGGCCTGGGTCTGGGCCCAGGGTCTGGGCCTTGGGTCCTGGGTTTGGGCCTAGGGGGTCTGGCCCTGGGTTTGGGCCTAGGGGGTCTGGGCCTTGTGGTCTGGGCCCTAGTGCCTGGGTCTGGGCCCTGGGGTCTGGGCCCTGGGTTTGGCCTAGGGGGTCTGGGCCTTGTGGTCTGGGCCCTAGTGCCTGGGTCTGGGCCCTGGGGTCTGGGCCCTGGGTTTGGGCCTAGGGGGTCTGGGCCCTAGGGTCTGGGCCTAGGGGGTCTGGGCCCTAGGGTCTGGGCCTAGGGGGTCTGGGCCTTGGGGTCTGAGCCCTGGGTTTGGGCCTTGGGTCTGGGCCTTGGGTCTGGGCCCTGGGTCTGGGCCTTGGGTCTGGGCCTTGGGGTCTGGGCCCTGGGTTTGGGCCTAGGGGGTCTGGGCCAGGGTCTGGGCCTTGGGTCCTGGGTTTGGCCTAGGGGTCTGGGCCCTGGGTTTGGGACTAGGGGTCTGGGCCCAGGGTCTGGGCCCTACTGTCTGGGCCTGGGTCTGGGTCCTGGCCTTGGGGTCTGGGCCCTGGGTTTGGGCCTTGGGGTCTGGGCCCTGGGGTCTGGGCCCTAGTGTCTGGGCCTTGGGGTCTGGGCCCTGGGGTCTGGGCCCTAGTGTCTGGGCCTTGGGGTCTGGGTCCTGGGCCTTGGGGTCTGGGCTTAGGGGTCTGGGCCCTGGGTCTGGGCCTTGGGGTCTGGGCCCTGGGTTTGGGTCTAGGGGGTCTGGGCCCTGGGTCTGGGCCCTAGGGTCTGGGTCCTGGGCCTTGGGGTCTGGGCCATGGGTTTGGGCCTAGGGGTCTGGACCCTGGGTCTGGGCCCTGGGCCTTTGCCCTGGGTCTGGGCCATAGGGTCTGGGCCCTGGGTTTGGGTCTTGGGGTCTGGGCCCTGGGTCTGGGCCTTGGGTCTGGGCCTTGGCCTAGGGGTCTGGACCCTGGGCCTTGGGGTCTGGGCTTTGGGGTCTGGGCCTAGGGGTCTGGGCCCTAGTGTCTGGGTCCTGGGCCTTGGGGTCTGGGCCCTGGGTTTGGGCTTAGGGGTCTGGGCCTTGGGGTCTGGGCCTGGGCCCTAGGGTCTGGGTCCTGGGCCTTGGGGTCTGGGCCATGGGTTTGGGCCTAGGGGTCTGGACCCTGGGTCTGGGCCCTGGGCCTTTGCCCTGGGTCTGGGCCATAGGGTCTGGGCCCTGGGTTTGGGTCTTGGGGTCTGGGCCCTGGGCATTTGCCCTGGGTCTGGGCCTTGGCCCTGGGCCTAGGGGTCTGGGCCCTAGGGTCTGGGCCCTGGGTCTGGGCCTTGGGTCTGGGCCTAGGGGTCTGGACCCTGGGCCCTAGGGTCTGGGCCCTGGGTCTGGGCCTTGGGGTCTGGGCCTAGGGGGTCTGGGCCCAGGGTCTGGGCCCTAGGGTCTGGGTCCTGGGCCTTGGGTCTGGGCCCTGGGCCCTAGGGTCTGGGCCTTGGGGTCTGGGCCATGGGTTTGGGCCATAGGGTCTGGGCCCTGGGTTTGGGTCTTGGGCCTAGGGGTCTGGACCCTGGGCCCTAGGGTCTGGGCCCTGGGCCTTGGGGTCTGGGCCTTGGGGTCTGGGCCTAGGGGTCTGGGCCTTGGGGTCTGGGCCTTGGGTCTGGGCCATAGGGTCTGGGCCCTGGGTTTGGGTCTTGGGGTCTGGGCCCTGGGCCTAGGGGTCTGGACCCTGGGCCCTAGGGTCTGGGCCTTGGGGTCTGGGCCTTGGGGTCTGGGCCTAGGGGTCTGGGCCTAAGGGTCTGGGCCCTAGGGTCTGGGCCATGGGTTTGGGCCTAGGGGTCTGGGCCATAGGGTCTGGGCCCTGGGTTTGGGTCTGGGCCCTGGGCCTAGGGGTCTGGACCCTGGGCCCTAGGGTCTGGGCCCTGGGCCTTGGGGTCTGGGCCTTGGGGTCTGGGCCCTGGGCCTAGAGGTCTGGGTCTGGGCCCTGGGTCTGAGCCTAGAGGTCTGGGCCTAGGGGTCTGGGCCTAGGGGGTCTGGGCCTAGAGGTCTGGGTCCTGGGTCTGAGCCTAGAGGTCTGGGCCTAGGGGTCTGGGCCCAGGGGTCTGGGCCCTGGGTCTGAGCCTAGAGGTTTGGGCCTAGGGGTCTGGGCCTTGGGGGTCTGGGTCCTGGGCCTTGGGGTCTGGGCTCTGGGTCTTAGGGTCTGGGCCCTGGCTCACCACTCGCTGTCTTCTATCTTCTTTTCTTCTGCACTTCTTTTCTTCACCTTTTCTTTAATTTTCTTCTCTTCTTTTCTTCAGCCTGGTCCCTCCAGCTCCGCGCGCAGCTTCACTGAGTGGAGGGGCGGAGCCAAAGCAACGTGCTTGGGAGGCCCCTCACACGCTGCTTGGCCCCGCCCAGCCAGGAAGTGAAGCTGCCAGGAGCCGGAGGAGACACAGTGTCTCAGTCTCCTCCGGCTCCTGCAGCAGCAGCAGGGACACAGCTCCGGATTCGGACTCATCGAGTCCGATACCGGAGCTGTTAAAGGGCGACGCTGCTGCCGTCGGGGGCCCGGGATCCTCCCCCCGGGCCCCGGCGGCCCGGGCCCCCACCGGGCCCGGGCCCCTTACGGCAGTAATGGGCGTAATGCCCTGATGGCGGCCCTGCATGAAGCCCAGACACTTTTGGACTGGAACTGGTTTCAAAGTAAAGGTTGAGAACCAATAAATTAATAGTAAAATGCATATGATACTGATCACACAGTGCAGATCCATTAGAGTTATTTTATGGCAGTCAAAGAAACCCATGAATACAATATTTCGACTCAAAATCAGAGCTTTTTTCTGGTGTGTTACATTTGAAAAATGCTCTGAATGCTAGCTGAAACTTTGTGTTCAGGTGTCTCTCTAGATGCCATTAAAATTAGGGATGCACCGAAACGAAAATTTCCGGCTGATACCGAAACCGGAAAATTTGGGATCGGTTCGGCCTAGAACCGATACCGAAAATCAGACATGAGAACCTGGGCCTGGAGGCCGGGGACTCGCCTGATCCCGAAGGCCGGCCGAGGAAGCTGCTCGGCCGGCCTCCAGGGTCAGGCGAGCCCCCGGCTCGGCTGGGCCTCGAAGGCCCAGCCGAGCCGGGGGCTCGCCTGAGCCTGGAGGCCGGCCGAGCAGCCTGCGACAGCTGGAAGACTGTCACCGCTGGAGCTCAGGACCGAAGTAGGAGGATGTAGGTGAGTATGGTGCCTACACATAGTCCCCTACATCCTCCTACTTCGGCCCTGAGCTCCAGCGGTGACCGTCCTCCGGCTATCGCAGGCTGCAACACCGCTGGAGCTCAGGGCCGAAGTAGGAGGATGATGCCTACACAAACTCACCTACATCGGCCCTGAGCTCCTCCGACGATGGCAGACCTGCATCCAGTGTCCTCTCTCTGTGTCGGTCGCAGGTATGACGTCACGAAAGCCTTTGACCCAGGGTCAAAGGCTACCGTGACGTCATACCGGCGACCAATGGAGAGAGGACACTGGATGCAGGACTGCCATCGCTGGAGGAGCTCAGGGTCAATGTAGGTGAGTATGTGTGCAACCGGTGGAGGACTCGAGGCTGATGTAGGTGTGTATGTGCACACCCCCCTGCTTGTTTGGCCGGCATCCAGGCTCAGACGAGCCCCCGGCTTGGCCTGGGCCCAGCCAAGCCGGGGACTCGCCTGAGCCTGGAGGTCGGCCGATCAGGCAACACGGCCGTCTTCCAAGCTTAGGCGAGCCCCAGGCTCGGCTGGTCCTTTAGGCCCAGGCCAAGCTGGGGGCTCGTCTTGAGCTTGGAAGACGGCCGAGCAAGCAGCTCGGCCAGCCTCCAGGCTCAGGCGAGCCCCAGGCTCGGCCGGGAAATGGAAATTTTCGGCCGAATTTCCATTTCGGCTGAAACCGAAAACATCATTTTCGGACGATAATTATCAGTGGCCAAAATTTCGGTGCATCCCTAAATAAAATAACTCTAAGGCCGGTGTCAGACGAACGCAGTTATCACGTCCGTGTTGCCGTACAGTTTAACGTCCGTCGTAGCATAGAATCATGATCAATAGAGACCCACACACGAAGTACGTGCAAACTGAACTGCGCATGCACAACGCACGTGGCAAACGGATGCAAGTTAGGCAAGAACGTAAAACCACTACCACGGACACGCAGAGTGCGCCACGTCCACGTAGCGTTCTGTGTGAGTGATGAGATGTCAGACACAGCAATTTGCAACGTCCAGCACCTTGACGCACAAAACGGCTTTTCATATTCTTTTCAAATTTTTATCATTTATCATATAAATTTTGTTTCCCATAGTTCCCTTTTTTTCTACGTCCGTCTAAAAAACACGGACCGTGTGGTGTCTACAGTATCTTCCGCCAGTACGTCTGTCCGTTATGCATGCATGCACAGTGTGCTCAGACTGCGTTCGTCTGACTCTAGCCTAATGGCCCTGCACTGTGCCACTTACAACATATACGTTTTAATCTCAATGAGATATAAAAGTTTAATTCAAATTCACAGTATTATCTTTCAAATACAAAGGATTCTGTGCACTGGTGCAATAAGACATTCATATTCTATTATTCTCGCTACAATTCTACTGAACACCAACTGATCTTGTTCCGTGAGGGATACACAAATAATAACGATATTACTATCTTTGCAAATGAACCAATAGGATAGTTTAAAATGAAATACCTTGTGTTCTTTCATCACTTGTTCTATCAGGTCACTTTTCGCTGGGGGTTTGGAAAATTGGCCAGAGAGTAGAGCATGTCCCAGTTTAGCCCTATAAGGAAACAAAGGACGACAATCAATTTGACTATGTGCCATCCACTTACACTACTTCTTAGGAAGATGAACATTAAAGGGTCTATTCACAAAGCACCGACATTGCTTGCAATTTCAGTGCTTTGCTCTTTGTCACATTTCAGCACGCTTCGGTGATTCCGTTTTGACGTAAAGACAGTGAATTCACTATTTAGTGAATGTTCGCCATATTTGCCGAAAATGGACTTCCTCTGAATTGCATGATAACCGCTGAATTGCCTCAATGAATTCAGCGGAACTGAAAAAAAAAAAAGAACTCCTAATAGGAGTTTAAAAATCAATAAAAAGTATTAAAAACATGTCTAAATAATAGTAAATGTCCTTTAAAAAAAAAATGCCTGTAAAATAAAATAAAAAAGGTCTTTTAAAAATTAAAAAAAATCTTTTAAAAAATAAAAAAAGCTCATTTAAAAAGAAAAAATTAGGAAGCTTTTTGAAAAAATTTAAAGAATAATTGGTTTTTTTTTTAAACAAAATGTTTTTTACATTGAAACCTATGTGATTTGCCTGTTTAAACATGTTGAATTGAAACACCAAAAAAATCACGTGGTGTGAGCTAACACTGGCGTTCGCAAGTTTTTGCGTTAGTGCCTGGTAAATTCAGTCTAGCGCCTGATCGAAAGATCGCTTGCCTCTCGCTACAAATGGAGAAAACCACTTAGCGTGCGGAAATTTGCGATTCGTAGCGCGAGCTTACTGTACTTACCGCGTCCTATACTTAACATGGGCCATGCTACAGATCACTTGGCTATTCTAACCAACAGATCGTTTGGCCCGGCGATAATTTCTACACGTACACTAATCGCAAAAATTTACCTACTGCTCAACCCTGGTGTTAACTGATGGAAAGGAGCAAATAAGAAAAAAAAAAGGTCCTTGCACAAAATTAACAGGCAATTAACAGGCAATTGAAAGGATTGCAGCAAAGGTGTTCTCTTGGCCCCATACACCATAGTAATGGATCTGGTCAGCAATGTCGCAACAGTTGTAGTAGGCTATATTATAAATGTATCCTTTATAGACATGTATCCTAAATCTAATATATTGCCTAATTTTAACCATGATTGTACATGCTGTTGGGTGGCATTTATCATGCAATGCCTGTCATCCTTAATTAATATATGTGTGCATATATACATGGATAATGCGGCTGCCTTGGAGGATTTTTATAATGCAGGGGTGTGAGGGCTCTTCGCTGGATGTTTTCATACAAGCTTGTTAGGGCAGAGGAGGTATGGCCCGGCAATCTGCATTGGAAAAAAACAGTTCTATCCTGTACACAACCGCATTAGCGCTGGGTCTCAGCTCAGGTATTAGCATTTCCCTAGCGTGCACTAATGATTCTTGTACATTGGCAACCGCGAACAAGGCGATCTGTTGGTGGGTCGTGAAGCGCTACATTTTAGTGGCACGCTCTAGATTTTTCATGTAGCGTTGGCGTTTTAGCTCACACCAGGTGATAGTGCCCAGAATAGGCCAACAAAAGCAGAAGAATTTTATATGTTATAATTAGGGTTATTGTCTAAAGGTATCCTATAATAAATATGTAGCTTTTGACCCTTATAAAATAAAAATGCAGCAAAAAAGTAGCATCTTTGAAAAAGACACTCCAATGCGACAGAGCAATTGGACGCCAGTCAAATTTGGCCGTGGTTGAATCTTGAGACTCCAATATTGTCCACATCCAAATTTTGAAACCTCAATATCATCCGCGTCCTATTTGGGTGCCTCAGCCGAAATAGAGTGCCATTTTTAAATAGAAGTTAGGGTTAGGATTAGAAGTTAGGGTTATAGCCTAAATTATGAAACATTGCACTGTTTTGTTGCTTTTGGTCCCCCCATTAAAGAACTGCATTAACCCTACTTATATCTCTTCCTTACACCACATGTACATCCCTTCTAGATCACTCCTGTCTGCAAGTGACCTCCACCTGTCCTCTGATTCCACCAGCACCTCCAAGACCTCAAGAGCTGCAACGCTGTGTAAGGACCTATCAGACTCTCTCCTAATCTGCAGTCCTCAAGAAATACCTCAAAACCCATTGCTTCAGATTAATGTATCACATCATTAACTAATTCCTCTGTTCTCCTAGTGCCACATCATGATAGGTTTCACTACTTTGCTCCTCAGCAAGCAGTGCAAAGTGCAACCCTTTTTTTCCCTCCACCCCAACTCCTATAGATTGTAAGCTCCCTCTACACCTCCTGTTTCTGGTTCCTGTGTTTGTAATTTTGTTTCATTCCCCATTGGTTATAGTAAAGTGCTGTGAAAACTGTAGGGCACTAAATAAATTATAATAATAACCGAGTAGCTCGTTTCAAATGAACATTGCCAGAATAATTAAGGCCGGGTGCACGCTAGCGTTTTCTTCTGTCTCTTTATGACGTGCGTTGTAGCATATAATTACGTAGATAGAGAAGAACACATGTAGTATGTGCGCAATGCATAATGCGCGCTGAAGACGTCCGTCATGGAAACACCAAGGCTTTTTTGTGGTAGGATTGGCGCTACGTTGGCCGCGTGCTGAACGTCAAATGTCAAAAGCCCAGCCTTTTATTTTTCATTCAACTCAAATTCAGTTTTTACGACGTGCGTCAAAATTAACGCATCATCTGACGTCTACCAATCTCTTCCGTCATAAAGTGCGTCCTTTTTTAACTCACGCGAGTGCGCAGAAGAAAACGCTAGTGTGCACCCGGCCTTAATGCTTTCATTATTTTCTGCCACTCATCTCCACCAAATGTCACGGAGATCTGTGGCACTCCCTGCCTGATTCCTGAATAAAGACAAATTTTGTTTTCGTATTCTCAAATGTCAGTTTTATACCATGCATAGAAGAACCAACTCTGTTCAGTTGTGTTATTTTTATTCTGCATTTGGAGACATCAGCAAATTCCACAAATTATCATTTCCCACAAACAAGAGACATTAATTACAGGCGAAAAATATTAGCTTAGAAAAACTCTTGGCAGCGTACAGACAGCATCCATTTAGAGCAATGTATTGTAATCTAATGTGCTGACTCAGATTCTTTCTGCGGAAATTGTTGGCAAAGTAGTTCGGTATACTCACATTTGTGTGTTAAAATCCTGAGTTGGGTCTAGCGGGGCATAGTCAAATATTCGTGTAAGGTTTCCCACATAGCTGAAAAAAGAGGAGAAAAAGATTTAAAATAAAATGATTGTCACTGGGATATTTTAAGTACAGCTCTGTACATAAAATACAAATATAAGATATTAAAGGCAATTATCAATACAAAGATCCCATGTGTCTGAATGTTAACATGGATAAAATCTATAAAAAACATAAAAACGTGTGTACCCCGGTGGCAGAAGGAAGAGAGAACATAAAACTTATATTCATACTCTAGACAAATCCTCTCGTCCTTTAGGCAATTAATCAAATATAAGCAAATAGAATGAGTAGGAGTATATCTATACAAAATATATAAACAGAACCATCATAGCGTAATACATTATAGAGACAACAAAACCATTGGATAAAATCTGTATCTGACAACTTCACTCAATTAAAAAAAATAATTAGAAGCAGATTAATGGATTGGAAGTCTTTCACTTCGTATTATTGGATACAGTGGAAAGAGTGCAAGTAATGGTTTGCCCAATACAAACTCAGCACATAATAATACAAGATGATTCTGTGGAACATTACTGAAGGGAAAATAGAAATAGGAACTTCTACAAAGGTGTCTACTAAACATCAAGCACAGTATCTTCTGAAAAGACAGCGATGTCTTAAATCACACAACTAGTCTACCTTAGATTTCAGTCAAATTAATTCTTGAGTGTTAAAAATTAATTGGTAGACATGCCTCCAAAGGAGGATGCCAGAGTTACATAGTCCTTTATTTGTTTTTCTTGTCCTAAAACCTCACACAGACACACACACACACACACACACACACTCACATGAACCATGAACAGATAATAACATGTGGATTTGTTATAAAGTGATCGTAAGAGTGATACAAAAAAATCGACAACATTCTGAATAATACAGATGTGCATTTCGTTTCAGTCCGAATCAAAATTCGGACGAAATTTACCCGATTCATATTTTGGAAGCACTTCCGAAATACGAATTGTATCCGTCCGAAATGAAACTAAAACGGAACGAAGCGAATTGAAACGAAACACATCAAATTGATTCCATTTTTTGGAATTAATTCATTGTATTTCGTGGTGCAGTCCAAAATTGTTAAGCAATTTCACCCAAAAAATCCCAAAAAATGGCTAAAACAAATCCTAAAAAATAAATAAAGAGACTTTTTGCTGCAAGTGAAAAAGAATAAACAGTTGAATAAATAGTTAATAAAAACGTGGATTTTTTTTACATTGAAACCTATGGGATTCGCCGGATTAAACCTGTCGAATGAAACCACCGAAATCAGGCTTAGAAATTACAGTTAGACGCTAGGGTTAGAAATTAGGGTTAGAAATTCTAACCCTAATTTCTTTCATTCATTGTGCACATGTCTAGTGAATAATAGTACAAGGACATTGAAAGATATTCCAAAAACGAGAAAACAAATGTGTATGCTGTTGGATTTTTATTTGGGGGGGGGGGGTTTCTCGCTGTGTCTCTGCACTATTTCAGATAAGGGTTAAAATGATAACAGAAACTATTGCTAGATATGAGCTGAGAAAAGTAGTCGTCAGCCTAGAAGTAAAGCATCTGCCAATCCCTGGTAGCATGGATCCTGTATTTCACAGTAAATTATAGCTGTAAGTCTTATTGCTTGGTGTCCCCACATTGTGAAGTATAAGTTTTGAGATCTTAAACTAAGCAATATATCAAACTTATATTTATAACACACACTAAAAACACACCTCCGTACCTTGTGAAAGTGATCTGTGTAAGCCTTATATGCGGAGAGTATTGGATAAATTTTATAAATGCAACATATAGGTTGATCCTAGTAGATCTATATATGACAGGTAACCGACCGAGTATATATAATCCAAGTGTAGCAAATAGAGTATGCTGAGCTTTTTGCAAAAATACAGTTTGTGCCAAATCTTTATAAATAAAAATTATTGAATTTATACAGCTAAATAGGTACAAAAATAAATAACAACAACCAAAGAGTACAAGTCATTTATCAAGAAAGCAAAATGACCGAAGCAACTACAGATCTGTTACGATGAAAGCAGCTGTCATTAAGTTTTGAAGAAGCATCAACTCCACAAGGATGGCATCCATGTCAGCAAGGGACAAATAAATCTAACAACAAACTATGGAAACTCTTTATTTATGGAGTCGATTGCCCTGACAGCTCCTTCAACCTGCGTGAAACACTGTTGTGGGAGAATATAAACCACAAACAGCTAGCAGCATCAATTTTGTACTAGGGAAACTGGTAAAAAATGCTGATTTTGTAGCCACAGATGTCGCAATCTAAATGCAATTTATAGTGACCTAATGCATGGCTCGAACATGCTGTGCACCCATGTGGCAACTTAAGAAATGGATCGGAGTCTTAATTTCGATGATGCTTAGAGGAGAGCTGTGGGGCCCCTTACTAAACCTCACGATGGGGCCCCCCAGGGCCCCCCCCTCAACCTCTAACAGCTTTTCTCCCCCTTCAAAAAAAAAGGACATAACATAGCACCACAGCAATAAAACTCCCAGTAATGTGCAGTGTGTATTAGCTTATCACAGTATCCACAGCAATAAAACTCACAGTAATGAGCGGTGTGTCTGAACATATCACAGAATCCACAGCAATAAATCTCACAGAAACGGGCTGTGTATGATGGCCTTTGGGTCTGGGTCTGGGCCCTGGGTCTGGTCCCTGGGACTGGGCCTTGGGGTCTGGTCCCTGAGGTCTGGGCCCTGAGGTCTGGTCCCTGGGGTCTAGCCTGGGCCCTGGTCTCTGGGTCTGGTCCCTGGGCCTTGGGTCTGGGTCCTGGGCCCTAGGGTCTGGGCCTGGGGGTCGGCCCTGGGTATGGGGTCTGGACCCTAGGGTCTGGGCCCTGGGTCTGTATTTGGGCTTTGGGGTCTGGGCCTTGGTCTGGGCCCTGGGTTTGGGCCTAGGGTCTGGGCCCTAGGGTCTGGGCCCTGGGTTTGGGCCTAGGGGGTCTGGGCCCTGGGTTTGGGCCTAGGGGGTCTGGGCCTAGGGGGTCTGGGCCCTGGGTATGGGGTCTGGACCCTAGGGTCTGGGCCCTGGGTCTGAATTTGGGCTTTGGGGTCTGGGCCTTGGGGTCTGGGCCCTGGGTTTGGCCTAGGGGTCTGGGCCCAGGGTCTGGGCCCTGGGTTTGGGCCTAGGGGTCTGAGCCCTGGGTCTTAGGGTCTGGGCCCTAGGGTCTGGCCCTGGGTTTGGGCCTAGGGGGTCTGGGCCCTGGGTCTGGGCCTTAGGGTCTGGGCCCTGGGTCTGGGCCTTGGGTCTGGGCCTTAGGGTCTGGGCCCTGGGTCTGGCCTTAGGGTCTGGGCCCTGGGTTTGGGCCTAGGGGGTCTGGGCCTTAGGTCTGGGCCTAGGGGGTCTGGGCCAGGGTCTGGGCCCAGGGTCTGGGCCCTGGGTCTGGGCCTTAGGGTCTGGGCCTTAGGGTCTGGGCCCTGGGTTTGGGCCTAGGGGGTCTGGGCCCAGGGTCTGGGCCTTGGGTCTTGGCCTTGGGTCCTGGGTTTGGCCTAGGGGTCTGGGCCCTGGGTCTGGGCCCTGGGTTTGGGCCTAGGGGGTCTGGGCCCAGGGCCCTAGTGTCTGGGCCCTGGGTCTGGCCTTAGGGTCTGGGCCCTGGGTTTGGGCCTTGGGTCTGGGCCTTAGGGTCTGGGCCCTGGGTTTGGGCCTAGGGGGTCTGCGGCCCAGGGTCTGGGCCTAGGGTCTGGGCCTTGGTCTTGGGTCCTGGGTTTGGGCCTAGGGTCTGGGCCCTGGGTCTGGCCTAGGGGGTCTGGGCCAGGGCCCTAGTGTCTGGGCCCTGGGTCTGGGCCTTGGATCTGGGTCCTGGGCCTTGGGGTCTGGGCCCTGGGTTTGGGCTTAGGGGTCTGGGCCCTGAGTCTGGGCCCTAGGGTCTGGGTCCTGGGCCTGGGTCTGGGCCATGGGTTTGGGCCTAGGGGCCTGGCCTTTGCCCTGGGCCTTTGCCCTGGGTCTGGGCCATAGGGTCTGGGCCCTGGGTTTGGGTCTTGGGGTCTGGGCCCTGGGCATTTGCCTTGGGTCTGGGCCCTGGGTCTGGGCCTTGGCCCTGGGCCTAGGGGTCTGGACCCTGGGCCCTAGGGTCTGGGCCCTGGGTCTGGGCCTTGGGTCTGGGCCCTGGGTCTGGGCTTGGGGTCTGGGCCTTGGGGTCTGGGCCTAGAGGTCTGGGTCCTGGGTCTGGGCCCTGGGTCTGAGCCTAGAGGTCTGGGCCTTGGGGTCTGGGTCCTGGGCCTTGGGGTCTGGGCCCTGGGTCTGGGCCTTGGTGTCTGGGCCTTGGGTCCTGGGTTTGGGCCTAGGGGTCTGGGCCCTGGGTCTTAGGGTCTGGGCCCTGGGTTTGGGCCTTGGGTCTGGGCCTTAGGGTCTGGGCCCTGGGTTTGGGCCTAGGGGGTCTGGGCCCAAGGTCTGGGCCCTGGGTCTGGGCCTTGGGTCCTGGGTTTGGGCCTAGGGGTCTGGGCCCTGGGTGGGCCCTGGGTTTGGGCCTAGGGGGTCTGGGCCAGGGTCTGGGCCCTGGCCCTAGTGTCTGGGTCTTGGGTCTGGGTCCTGGGCCTTGGGTCTGGGCCCTGGGTTTGGGCTTAGGGGTCTGGGCCTGGGTCTGGGCCTTGGGGTCTGGGCCCTGGGTGTGGGTCTAGGGGGTCTGGGCCCTGGGTTTGGGCCTAGGGGTCTGGGCCTTGGGTCTGGGCCCTGGGTCTGGGCCCTAGGGTCTGGGTCCTGGGCCATGGGTTTGGGCCCTGGGTCTGGGCCCTGGGCCTTTGCCTTGGGGTCTGGGCCTTGGGTCTGGGCCCTGGGTCTGAGCCTAGAGGTCTGGGCCTTGGGGTCTGGGGGCCCTGGGTTGGGCCTAGGGGTCTGGGCCCTGGGTCTTAGGGTCTGGGCCCTGGCTCACCACTCGCTGTCTTCTATCTTCTTTTCTTCTGTCTTCAGCTCTTCTTTTCTTCACCTTTTCTTAAATTTTCTTCTCTTCTTTTCTTCTGTCTTCCTCCGGTCCCTCCAGCTCCGGCGCGCAGCTTCACTGAGTGGAGGGGCGGAGCCAACGCAACGTGCTTGGGAGCCCCTCACACGCTGCTTGCCCCGCCCAGCCAGGAAGTGAAGCTGCCAGGAGCCGGAGGAGACACAGTGTTCTCAGTCTCCTCCGGCTCCTGCAGCAGCAGCAGGGACACAGCTCCGGATTCGGACTCATCGAGTCCGATACCGGAGCTGTTAAAGGGCGACGCCGCTGCCGTCGGGGGCCCGGGATCCTCCCCCCAGGCCCCAGCGGCCCGGGCCCCCACCGGGCCCGGGCCCCTTACGGCAGTATTGGGCGTAATGCCCTGATGGCGGCCCTGGCCCTGGATGTTGAATAATGTTTTCACTACAACATAGTACAAGTAGAAATTTCAGTTTTTCCACTATATGCATAAGATACAATATAACAAGTCTTCGTCATCAACTCAAAGATTTTGACAATGTCTTAACGGCTCCAAAAAGATACAAATTTAAAAACCCTCATTACAGTTTCACCCATCACTTACCCACCAACAGACTACTACATACAGCACATCTCTTCATCTCGTCAAGAACAAAGACATAATATCAGATAACACATCATTTTTCACTAGGATTGTCTCAAAATGTAGTGTTAGCAAGACTGTGGGTGGATGAAAGATAATTGACATGAAGAACGATACTCTACATAATTACTCTGCTGCATATTAAAGGAGTGCAGGAAAATAGTGAGAATTTATTTTATAAACACATGATGTATATTAAATGAATATTTTTATGTAACATTCCTAGACACCTGCCTGATGCAATGCACCAAATAATTTATCAATACATTACCTGAAATATGATTTAACACTTACGTTCTCTGAAATTCGGGGATGCTGAAGATGATTTGCATCACTGTGCTGAGGTAGGAGCCGTTTCCTTGGTTCTTGATACCAGTAAACCCAGAGCCAAACACTGGTTTCAGTTTCAAGCCGGTTTCTTGTATAATCTCCCATTCGTTAATCCGGGGTTTGGAATCATTATCCAAGACTCCATTCTCATTCTAGAAATTAGGGCAGAAAAAAACTCTGCAGTCTAGATCATACTCATATTTACATTAACATAAAGTTTAAATTGCAATCATAATGATATGACGGAAGGTGGGGACATGTGAGCTTAACCCTATACAGTAAAAATAGATTGACTAGCTCAACATTTACAATTTGCATACAAACCCCTTGCATCTGTAACATGTCAATGCCAAAATGAGCGAGGTGTTTGGCTAAATGAGGATCTAGAACAGCTTCTTCTTCATCAAAAGAATAAACATCTGAAAAAGGAACCATAAGATAGATCATTTATATTTAAACCACTACAGACAGAAAACTATAACGTAGCTTACATTTATTAATAAATTAAGTAATTAAAGTTAACAAGTATAAGGAAACTTGAAGAAGAAAAAGATTAATTCCAGTCTATCATTTTCTGTAATTAAGAAATGATAAAGTGCATCTATCATGCCCAATACAGGTCAGAGCTCAGCAAGGCGATAGTTTAAAGGCGACTGGCCAGGACATGCTATCCAGCCGCAACTGTAAAAAAGGTTAAAAATAATAATTAAAAAAAAAAATATGGGGTCAAAATGATTTCAGAATTTCAAAAGCCCCCAATAGAACACAGAAAAAGAAAGAGTGTATCTATATAGGATATACAATAACAAATAAACAGACCATAGCGCAATACAGTCTATAAAGTCTATATATATATATAAGTACGCCCCCTGCAGAAGTACACCCCCTGCACTCACAGGAAAAACATAAAGCATATATCATAAAGTGATGTTACCCCCATTTCAAAAGCCCTCACTTGATGCCATGGGGTAGAAGCCAGGGAGGACAAGAGCATGTCTCTCCTCTCTATTAATAGTCATCAACTGACGGCCACAGTTGGGGGCTGAGCAGTGGACAGTGGCATGTCCACCTCAAGGTTTTCAAAAGCTCCCCCACCAAGTGCCCATGGGTGCAGGACCAAGGAGGTGACACAGACTAGCTGATATGCCCCCACCTCTGCTATGGCTGAAGAGGGGCAGTGAGGTGTTATTTTGGATATTCTTTCTGGCCCACCTCATTCTTCTCACATTCATGATATTAATTTATTTATTTGCATTTTACAGTACTGGCCAGTTGCCACTTAATGCCACATATAGGAAAACGAATAAACAAACTGATGGATGAATTTGTCCATTGAGCAATTCCGTCCTTGTTTGTTTTGTTCATGTAATTCGTCGCTAATTCCTTCTTTGGTCAGATCACCAAAACATTTGATGGAATCGTGGTTCAAATGCACATGTCTATAGCATAGTGTTCTTTTAGGTTTATGGAAAGCAATACGATTTACTACATTTACCAGAAACATAGTATGAAATGAGCAATTCCCTAGCATTATATTGTGACTTAACACTTCAAAGTAAATTAAACTTTTATATCTGTACTACTCTCTGTCAGATGCAAAACATACATATACAAGCATCATAAGGTATTATTTATTTGCCCGCAATGAAAATGAAATTTATCTCAAACAGTGACTCCTTAAAACAATGTACGTTTTTTGAATTTTGAATATCCTACGATAAATTACCCTTGTAGAATGATGTCACTCACCTGCCCCATCCGGAGTGATTGTGCCTAGTTTTACAGCCAGAGGATATCCCATTTGTTTGTGGTGCTCCAGTGCATGTCCGTTCCCACCGCTGCCAGAGCAGAACCACTTCCCGCACATCACAGAACCATCGGTCAGATTTAGCCACAGGTTTTCACGAAGATTGCACTTGGCACACTTCCAGCCACTGCAAACCAATCCAAAAAAAAAAAAAGGATGCTTGAGTAAAAAATGCTGAACCTTTTCCAAACATTCATGTTTCCACCAATAAAGGGAGAGAAGTAAGGGAAAAAAACTAAGCTGATATTATTCTATTAGATTTAGAGACATTTTAGGACAGCACAGGATTTTTGTGTAATGAAAACTGCTTTTATTTTCTAAAAACGCATTAATACAATCTGGTTAATGCAGGAGCAGTGTACAGACCAAGCCCTTCTATCCAGTTGAGTAATAAATAGAAGTATCTATATGCCAGTCTGAAGTTTCATGGCGTTTTACAAACATACGTATTGATTTGGAGTACTTAGAGATTAACAGTCAAGTGAACAGTTTGAAGAACATTTGATAGATAGAGATTGTGACAGACTCAGCTGTCTCTGGCGCAGTTGGAGGAGCCCTGGGGGCTAGCCTTCTTCCTACTGACTATGGACCAAGGTGCTACCTGGGGTTTGCCAACTGGATTACCCAGGGAATCCAGGATTTATGTTGACTGTTTCTGTGTATTACGTCCCTTATGTATTTATTATAGTGTAATGTTGCCTCTGTATACCGCACACCTCTGTATCTACCCCTTCTCTGTATAGTGTACACTTGCTGCAAGAAGATTCCTTTGTTACCCCTGCTTCCCTCAAACCCCCCCCCCTTCCCCCTAGGACCTAGCAGGCAGTTTAAGATAAGATTGCATATGTAAATGATTATACTGTGATGAATGTCCCTTCCCATTGTCCTGTTACTGGAGTCTGTTGATGTTATATATAAATGTATTCATGCCGGGCGGATTGTCCCTCAACAGTTTTTAGCTGTATGTTTCAAATAGAGAGTCAGTCCTATTTTGCATTCTAAAACACTGGTTGTGCCAGGTGATTTTAGGGAGGATTTGGGGCTGCTGATGCTGGATTTTGGGGACCAGCTTGGAGAAAGCTAGAGTTTGACAGAGGCACACAGTCAGTGTGCCAGGCGGTCTGTCACAGATATTATATATGCAGCATCACAAACCATGATGAATAACACATTACCACATCTAAAATGTAACCATCTCTTTTCCATATTGTAATGTAAAATTGGCAGAGCCGGCTTAATAGAGGGGGTACCGTAATAAGAATATGCACCCAATATAGCACAGAATTCCTTAAATTTGGGGTAGGAGATGCACACACAAGTAAGAGACCCAATTTGAGGTGACAGGGATGAGGAATTGGCACATTTGGCACTAAAAATAGAAGGGACGGAGACACAATGAAGGTGAAAAATATGTGACATTGAAAGAAAAAAGGACGCGTCCAACAGGGCAGAAGCATAATAGGGAAGAAAGGGATTGGACACCTTCAATTTCTTCATTTGGAGGCCATTGAAGCATTTAATTCTGGCACTGGTAACAGCTGATCATATAGGTTAAAGGTCTAATAGAGAGACTGAACTCATTATGGTTACAGAGCACTCATTTAAATTACGTCAGCAAAGCAAGTATATTACTTATACTTGGAATCCCTCCTTCAAACAACCACAAAATAGAGAGATTCTAGAATTCAAAAGATATAAATATGTATAAATTGAAGGGTAGGTTCTCTTCTAAATAAAAAAAAAAGGTCCTTCAAAAAAAAAAAAAAAATTTTTTAGGAGAATAACAATTACATCCAGTACTGACATTTACCATGGATTTACCAGCAACAGTTGTATTGTTTTGTTTCGTAAGTCTAATAGAGTATCCGGGTGACAACATATATTTATAGCCAGGGTGCTGTAAACTGGGTTAGGCCGGTGTCAGACGAGTGCACTTAAGAGTGGAAGGAACGTCCGTGATAGTGGACGTTCCTTCCACTCTGACGCCCGTGTGGCCACCTTGCTCAGCACAGTTAGTGCGCTCAGCATTCCAAAGATCGATCCTCCTATAGAGGATCGCGCTCTACAGCTTCGAACGCGCGTCGTAGCGTTTCATCGGGCAGGGTTTCAGCATGTCCGTTGTAGTGCACAACATCGTGTGGCCCGCCCCGTCAAAATGTCACAACGCTGCGATGGACATCTAGTCTCCCACTATCAATCCAAAACATACAAGAAAAAAAGCACACACATTGGTTACCAATGGGTTTGCGGTTTATTGCATGTTTTTGTTGTGTTTCTTACCTAGGTGGGATCTTTACACTGTTGTCCATTTGAACAAGATTATTGGCAAATTTGGAAACCTGCAGTTCCTCCTCCCAAGAATCCTGATCCAGCTGCCTGTACGGTGATTTTGAATTAAGAACAGCATCACAGGCTATTGTTACCTGCACAGAAAAGAGAATAATATAAAATGTCGGTTATATGCAGGAGACAAGTGTTTTTTTCTGAGTCTGTATGTGTCTGTGTTTTTGATTACAACCCAAATCCTGCTCAGTGAAAAGCAAGTTCAAATATGTATTACATCAAAATATTTAAACAAATAATAATAATATACCCCGAAATCCTTTAGCAGCACCAAACATGCTATCACTCACCAGAGCTGGCAGCTCCTCTATATTGGGTAAAGGGATTTCAAAATAATCTGGAAATAAGACAAGTTTTGCTTCATCTTCGTATTCATAATCTTCATCATTCAGGTCGGTGTTTTCTAGATCTAAAAAATAAAAGCTCAATGAAACTCAAAAAATGTAAAGTAAATCAATTTTACTTTGTTCTACTCAAGTTGACTATGTAGAGGCTGACATGATTTTCTATATAGTAGTAGTCGTCTATAGTGTCTGTATTAGTAATACTGTCTACATAGCATTAGGGGCTCATGTGAATATTTGTTGTAACACCAATTTTCATAGAAATCATGGGCCAAGAGCAGGGGTCAACAACCTTGGTTCTCTGATGTTTAGGGAACTACATCTCCCAAGATGCTCAGTTACCCATTAGGCAGACTGAGCCACATGTGAAATGTAGGCCCCAAAACATCAGGGAGCCAAGGTTGCTGACCCCTGGCCTAGAGCATGGGTCAGCAACCTTGGCCCTCCAGATGTTTTAGAACTACATCATTAATGATGCTCATTCACTCATTGGATTGACTAAACCTTAAGGGAAATGTAGTTCCAAAACATCTGGAGGGGCAAGGTTGCTGACCTCTGGCCTAGAGTTTGAAAGAGTATCTCATGGTCCTAGGGGGTACTAAGGCCATCCCTGTACAGGACCAGTTTAAGGCAACCGGGAATAAACAGGCAGGGAGATGCCCACTGACATTGAAAACTTAGGTTGTGATTCTGTGTTAGTCCTTCCAGTCCTCTTGGAAAGCAGCTCAACATCGGCTGTGGCTGCCGGGCAGTCTGTGAGCATCCTTGCAAAAATAGCTCAAAGTCATAATCAATCCCATATGAGGTGGATGAGGTATTCATTTGTGATTTTATGTCATAAATCCATTTTTTTTAACATAGTGTGAAGTAGACTGAGAGGCAAAATGACACCATGAAGAGCAGCGGCTTAATCTCTTAAAGTGTTATTTACAAAGCACTGGTGGTTGCCGGTGTTGCAAACAATGGCAGAAGTTTATTGGTGCTGTAATACCAACGATTTTCAACAATGTTTGCAACACCGACAAACATAACACTTTGGCCCATATTACAAACTTCACGCTAAAACGGGGACGCTTAGGAGGAAAGCCTGCAGGTTTCTCCTTAGCATCCCTGTTTTAGCGTGATATTACGGTGCAGGCTCTAATCCAGCAGCCTGCACTGTACCACGACGCTAAGCCTCGGGATGCTCGGGGCAGCACTATGCACAGCCGCGAGCATCGCCTCCATCGAATTCATTGAGACTGACGCTGCCAGTCACATGACCTGCAGGATCACGCCTCGCGAGATCCGGCAGGTCAGCGTAGTGATCTACAGAGGGAGACTGGGGGATTTTTTTACTCTCACTTTGTAATCCTAACGTTAATTAATACTTTGCGCTCCCCATGTTAAGCATAGGGAGCGCATATTACAGTAACCTCGCTCTGAAAAGCGTAAAATCTGAATTGCTAATGGGTTTTTTAACCTGTTAGCTTTCAGATTGTAATATGGTGCGCCCACACTAAAGCCACCAGAGCTAACATAATGCTCACACAGGTGAACGCTAACGTTAGTGTTATGACTGTAATAGGGCCCTTTGTGAATGACACCTTTAGTATACATAAATTGCTCATTTTTTCAGTACATTTATTCACCAATATATTAAACCAAAGCATTGTGCTTGAAGAGCAACAGCTTAATTATGGGGCTAAGTTACTACCCATAAAATAGGAGACCTCCATCTCTTCCTAGTACCTTGCCAGGAGATAACTATTTTAATACAAATTAGTACAAGTGTTTTTCATCGCTAGTTATATGAATGTCATTGACCTAGAGAGGAGAAAATGGTAAGATCTGCTTGGCTTTTACAGGTTCAATTAATTTTGTGTTTAATGATAGAAATAGGAGTTTAAAATGAGTGACTCCTTAAAAATACTAACAAGGTTATCCAAAGAGATCCGAATTGCTTGAGAAAGGTAACCGAACGCCTTTCCTGGCCATTCGGCTATCCAGAGAGCAGGCAATTCGCCAAATCCTGGCGAATTGCCTACACATATGGTGCCTGTTCGGTGCCTTTTCGAGGGCAGTGAAATCCCCATGAAAAGCACTGCTTCGGCTATTCAGAGAACACAAACCAGCAGTGAAAGGTTCCCCTAATGCTCTGCTATTCGGTGGTTTAATTCGGCAAATTTATTCAGGAGAATCCCATAGGCTTCAATGTTAAAAATATTCCCGTTTTAATTCAATATCTAATAAACCGTTCATTATAAAATTCTGCAGCAAAAAGTCTCTTTATTTATAGATTTTTTAGGATACTTTAAGCATTTTTCAGATTTTTTTTTTAAAAGTCCTATTTTTTTTTATTTATTTTTTAAGTTTACTTATTTTTTCTGTAACAGCCCTCTTTATTATCATTCCCTAGACCTCCTGTGTAAATTTCAGACATTTTCGCTCAGTAGTTTCTTTGCAAACAGCGTTTCATTTTCATAGATTCATACAAACGGTTTTGCTAATTTATTCACTGCCTCCTCTGTGTCTCAGCTGCTTGGCTCTGTGTGATTCGGCTCCTGTTCGGCTGCTTCGCTGCATGTGATCGGCTCCTGCTCAGGTTTTTCGAAGGTTAATCCAGATGTTTTTGCTTGTTTTCGGTGTGCATTCGGTGGGTTTTGCGGTTCGTTTTCGTCAGGTTTGCGGCAGCTTTTCCCTGCAATTCGGGGACCCTGTGGTTCTTGCTGAATACACCGCAGGGTCACCGAAATGGGATCGGCAAAAGGAACCGAATTGAAGAGAATGAAAAGTCACCGAACGTGCGGTGACTTTTCGAATCTCTTTGAATAACCCTGTTAATGTTAAGCAAAGCTATTATTGCTCAAGACACAGTACTGTCCTGTAATGTTTATCAACACCTTTCATTAAATAATACTATACAACTATACCTGAAACTGAAACACAACACTGTATGCAAGAAGGTTTTCCATAAATTGTTGTGGGATGACAAACAGTTTCTAAAACGTCACTAACCCCTTAGAGATTCAGCTTCGGGTAATTTTTTATTTACTTAAGGACACCAGCAATTTTGGCTGACAGCAAGTTCAGGTGCTTTAATAGTTCTGTGATCAGCTGTAGCAGCGATGACATGTGCTGGGACCCCGGGATTTGCTGTCACTGGTCTGCCTCGGACCTCGCAGGACCCGGCAACAGCATTAAATCCCTGATCGCTGGTCCCGTCACAGACCAGCGCTCATTTTCCTCACAACAGGATAATTCCATCAGTCATTGCCGGAATAATTCTGTCCTAGGTCAGGGAGTGGTTAATGGCACACTTAATGGGCCTCTGTGCATACAATACTTTATTTGAAATGATCATGACTAGATGAGTTTGCCCCCAGCCCTAGGCGGGTGATCCCTCAGGCTGATTCAGCTTCCAGAATTGGTGGGCTTCATCCCAGACAGAAAGCTGTCAGACATTGCTGACAGATTTTAGGTTGAGAATCTCCCAACCGGGCACCTGACAACCCTACTTCAAATAAAGCAGGACAGACTAGTTGTCAGGATCGGGTAACCCCGCTTGCAGACTGTAAGCCAACAGACCCTGCCCAACCGGTCCTTAGAAATGGCCGGGTTATGGTCAGTAATACTGAGAATGACGAACACAAATAAAGTGGCGGAGTGCAAAGAAAAACAACCTTTGGAATAAAGTAACCCACAATGCTCTAGCTAGCCGGTCCTTAATAATGGCCGGGTTAAGCAGAGCAAACCAACAAAACACACATAGGCAGGGGTTAAGGAAATAGGGCGCCAGAATACAGGGAAGTCGAGACAAGCCAGGATCGTATAAACCAGGAAATCAGTCAGAATAGGAGTTAAGAAATAACAACAAGGCACTAGGAGTAACAGGAACCACGCTAGGGCAACTTGCTAAGAGAAAGAAAGCCCTTTAAATAGAGCCACAGCACTTCCTATTGGTGCTCTGCTATAGGATCACTAGTCATGTACTGCGATTGGTTGTCCTTCCTGCATGCTGCGTCTGATTCGCAGGCAGCAGCATTCTCTGTCCTGTAGTACACAGTACCCTGGAATAAGGCTTTCTGGATATCAGCTGCTGTGACGGCCGCAACATTTCCCCGGACATGGGTCGAAGGTGCAACATTTCCCTGGACATGGGGCGAAGGTGCAACATTTCCCCGGACATGGGTCGAAGGTGCAACATTTCCCTGGACAAGGGGCGAAGGTGCAACATTTCCCTGGACATGGGGCAAAGGTGCAACATTTCCCTGGACATGGGGCGAAGGTGCAACATTTCCCCGGACATGGGGCGAAGGTGCAACATTTCCCTGGACATGGGGCGAAGGTGCAACACTTCCCTGGACATGGGCCACTGTGACAGCACCCCCCCCCCTGACGGCGGGCCCGAGGGCGAGAAGGGAAACGGCGATGATAGGCGGAGACCAGCCCCGGGGCATGAACATCAGAGGCAGCAACCCAGGAACGTTCCTCCGGGCCGTATCCCTTCCAATGCACAAGATATTGCAATCCACCTCTAGACCACCTGTAATCGATGAGAGCCTGCACCTCGTATTCCTCCTGACCCTGAACTTGGACAGGAGGAGGCTGTTTCACGGGAGTGGTATACCGGTTACAGACAAGGGGCTTGAGTAGGGAGGTATGGAAGGAGTTGGGGATTCTCAAGGACTTAGGCAAATCCAAGGCATAAGAGACAGGATTAATGCGTCGGAGGACCCTGTACGGACCGATAAACCGTGGTGCCAATTTGTGAGAGCGCAAATTTGTGAGTTTGATATGCCGAGTGGAGAGCCATACCCTTTGACCAGGGACATAAGACGGGCCTGGTCGTCTGTGGTGGTCTGCAAACTTCTTATGGGCTAAAGAAGCTTTTTGCAAAGCGGATTGAATCCGCATCCAGGACTGACGTAGGAGTTGTAAGTGATCGTTAAGTGCAGGAATGGGTGATTCAGACGGAGTGCCAGGTAGTAAAGCAGGATGGAACCCATAGGTCGCAAAGAACGGGGTATGACCAGAGCTGTCATGTACCACGATATTCCTAGCCAACTCAGCCCAAGGTAATAAGGAACTCCAATTATCTTGTTGGTGGGAGATGAAGAACCGTAAATATTGTTCTAAGGACTGGTTGGTACGTTCAGCAGCACCGTTAGATTGTGGGTGGTAGGCAGAAGAAAAGGATAAGTTGATACCCATTTCTTTACAGAAGGATCTCCAGAATCGGGAAATTAACTGAGTACCACGATCTGAGACTATTTCCTGCGGTATCCCATGTAACCGTACCACCTCCTTAGCAAATATACCGGCTAGCTGTTCTGAAGAAGGAAGTTTTTTCAGTGGAACAAAATGGGCCATTTTAGAAAAACGGTCAATAACAGTGAGAATGGTGGTATTACCCTCAGATAGGGGTAGGTCCACAATAAAGTCCATGGATAAATGGGTCCATGGTCTCGATGTAATACACCCACTGGAAGATCAGCAGGGGTCTTATTCTGGGCACACACGTTACAGGAGGCAATAAACTCTCGGATATCAACACGAAGAGTGGGCCACCAATATAGACAAGAAACGGTGAGAATGGTCTTATTGACTCCTGGGTGACCTGCAACCTTTGATGCATGCATAACTTGTAATAACTCCCTTCTCTTGTTCTCTCCTACATACAATCTTTCTGGAGGTAGAGAGCTAGGGGTGGCATTCTGATAGGACAGAATGCGCTCGATCAACTGAGAAGACACTTGCATACACACAGTGGCGATAATATGAGTACTGGGTATGAGAGAAACCGGTTCGGTGTGAGGCAGTTCCTCTTCCTCAAACTGTCTGGAAAGAGCATCCGCCTTGGTATTACGTGACCCTGGGCGGTAGGTGATCAAATAATTGAAGCGACTTAGGAACAACGAACATCTGGCCTGGCGGGGGGACAGTCGCTTCACGTCTGCCAGGTAGGCTAGGTTCTTGTGGTCAGTTAGAATGATCACTGGAATTTGCGAACCCTCCAACAGATGTCTCCATTCTTTTAGAGCCATTATAATAGCCAAGAGTTCTCTGTTACAGATATCATAGTTTCTCTCTGAGTCGCACAACTTCTGGGAGAAGTAGGCACAAGGGTGAAGTGGGGCATCCCAGGTGTCTCTCTGGGAAAGTACTGCCCCTATACCAGACTCTGATGCGTCGACCTCCATTATAAATGGTTTAGAAGGGTTAGGATGTGCTAGAATAGGTGCAGAGGCAAAGGCTGTTTTTAAATCCTCAAAGGCTTTAAGGGCAGTGGGAGACCAGTTGGTTGTATTGTCCCCTTTCTTGGTCATAGAGGTGATAGGAGCAATTACAGAAGAAAAGTGTGGGATAAACTTTCTGTAATAATTGGCGAATCCAATAAATCTCTTGATAGGATGGATTCCAGTTTTTTGGGATCCATTAAAAAACCCTTGGACGACACGATGTACCCCAGAAACGGAACCTGTGTCACATGGAATATGCATTTTTCTAGCTTACAATATAAACCATTTCGTAACAGAGTGCCGAGAACAGAACGCATGTGATCATAATGTGTATGTAGGTCAGGAGAGTGCACCAGAATGTCATCTAGATAGACTATGACACATGAGGAGAGTTAGTCCCGAAGGACGTCATTTATAAAATCCTGAAAAACCGCGTTGCACAACCCAAACGGCATGACCAAATATTCGTAGCGGACGCTATGGGTGTTGAATGCGGTCATCCACTCGTCTCCTTCCTTTATGCATACCAGGCTGTATGCACCCCTGAGATCCAATTTAGAAAACACCGTGGAAACTCTAAGACGGTCAAAGAGGTCAGAGATTAGAGGAATAGGGTAGGCATTCTTGATGGTGATACGATTCAACCCTCTATAATCTATGCACGGACGGAGGTCACCCTCTTTTTTGGCTACAAAGAAGAACCCTGCCCCAGCTGGGGAAGAAGATCTTCGTATGAAACCCTTCTCCAGCGATTCCTGGATATATTCCTCCAGGATACTATGTTCCTTAGGAGACAGTGGATAAATTCTCCCTTTAGGGGGAATGGTACCTGGGTATAACTTGATAGCACAGTCATACGGACGGTGCGGGGGTAGCTTATCGGCCTCTTTTTTGTCAAACACTTGTTTAACAGACAGATATTGCTCCGGAACGGTAGAAGACAAAGGTTTAGCAGTAGGAGTATTGAGTAACCTGATAGGTAACATAAAGGGAAAACAAGAGGAGGAACAGGTGGAACCCCATGCGACGACCTCTCCCTTTACCCAGTCAATGTGCGGATTATGCTTTTGTAACCATGTGAGACCTAAAACGACTGAACAAGACGTGATGATATGATTTGAAACACTATGGATTCGTCATGATGATCCCCAAGATACATGGAAATAGCTTTAGTCTCTTGGTTATAACAGGAGAGGCAAGGGGCCTACCATCAATGGCCTGTACCATTAAGGGTTTGGATCTAGGGGACAGAGGAACAAGATGACCTGAGGCAAAGGACTCATCCATAAGATTACCAGCAGCCCCTGAATCCAGCAATGCATCACAATCAAATTTAACAGAACCCCATGTTAGACAGACAGGAAGAAGTAATCGTAGTGAGGTCAGTTTGGGACACAAAGTGAGAACACCTAAGGCCGGTCCCCTCCTAGGACTGCGAGCGTTTTCCGGGCGTGATGGGCACTTAAGGCGTTGGTGCCCCCTAAGTCCGCAATATAGGCAAAGACCCTCTCTACGCCTATAGGATTTCTCTTCTGTCAATTTGGTGTGACCCAATTGCATGGGTTCGGTATCAGAGACCTGTGAAGTGCGAGATGGTGGACTAACGGAACCTCGTGTAGGAACCCTAGCAACGCTTTTTCTGGGTCTCTCTCTGTGTTTAGCTCTATCCCTGATTCTGTTATCAATATCAATCACGTAATCGATCAAATCCTCTAACTCCTCAGGCAAATTCTTAGCTGCTATGTCATCTAGGATAGTATCAGAAAGGCCCTCCTGGAAAAGCAATACAAGGCAATCAGTCCAATCAACCTCTGCTACTAGGGTTTTGAAGTCTATGGCATAATCTGCAACAGACCTGGAACCTTGCTTAATTCTGAGCAGGGATCTCCCAGCCCTCTTGGAACGACCAGGAGGGTCAAAGGTGCATCTGAGAGCACGTACAAAGTTGTGGTAGTTATAGACCACGGCATCATCATCATCCAACCATTTCTACCTTAGAATATTCATTTAAGAAAAAAGAAAATGTCCTCGGTTCAACTATTTTCAGCTAAAAATATAATCCCTCGCTACAACAATTTATATGTATCTGATACAAATTATTGATATAAAAAGAGGTTGTTTTGAATTCATAAAACCTGTAAAAGCATTTTTAAACTGTGCATGCCAAGATATGTTTGGGAAACACCGTACACAGTGAATGCTCGAAGCTGACGGATTTCAGCAGCTGAATTGACGTCGAAGTGTCAGGAGGCACTGGAAAAATAACAGCAGCACAGGGAGGGGGACGACGACAAGTGATGCTGGACTGGAAATGCATATTCAGAATTAGATCGGTTACCAACTGGAAGGCCCATCAGAGAATGCCTATTATTAGCTTACTGTGTAGAACACGCTGAAAGAAGACGCACAAGATAAGAAAGGTTCCCGTTGTTCTCAGTATAATGTTTTAATCTTCGCACGAGAGCTTTGTCTAAACATATTTATGTTGAGTAGGCTTCAGATATTGACCAGAAATGTCCTGTGAGTTTACAACACTGTGATCTTATTCACAAATATATTAACAATATAACAAGTGGGAGGCACATCTGCAAACTGCTGCAAGTCCTACACCGTTCACCTGAGTTGTATGTACATACCCTCAAATTAAAGCTGAGAGTCTGCAGTTAAAGCACATTGTGTTTGTTTCATTTCAACTCCATTGTGGTGGTGTATAGAGCCAAAGATGTTAGAATTGTGTCGATGTCCCAATATTTCTGGACCTGACTGTATATATTGTCACTGGGGGGTGCTAAAGCGCAGTCCTCTAGGGCAATTATGGCACAGAAACAGTCTCTTTACATAGCTCAGAGTTTTATTGTGGCACTCCAGCATACAAACAAAATATAACAGAAATCAAAACCTAACTCGTCTGAGTGCTGACTAAACAAATAAAGCGTCCCTCACTACCTTGGGAAAATAACCAAAACCAAATACCGGCTTTTGAAGTCCTATCGAGCTGCTAGTCTCGGAGCTCCACCATTCTGTGGTTGTTGCTGCTGCTTGTCTCTCTCAGTCTGTGTGTCTCTCTCAATCAAAATCTCCTTACTTCCTTCTCACCAGTTGCCCACACCCAGAAGACATTTAAGGGCATTTAATTAGCAGGTGGGGAAACCTTGTAGCACAGGGGAACAATTTAAAACACATTTTTTCCTCCTGGATTCAAACATCCCAATGCCTGCTCAAAAACACAGGGGGAATATACACACCATCACACACAATTCCCCCCACCTTATCACATATCTCCCCTCTCAGCTCAGAC
The DNA here is from genome assembly GCA_009667805.1 of Leptobrachium leishanense. NCBI lineage: Eukaryota > Metazoa > Chordata > Amphibia > Anura > Megophryidae > Leptobrachium > Leptobrachium leishanense. The sequence goes on along the minus strand of CM019066.1, from coordinate 130,956,967 downwards.
CCATCGGGGCGAGCAGCCTTAGCCCAGAGGCAATGAACTCTGGAGAGGCCATCAGCATTACCATGGGCCGTACCAGCCCAGTGCTCCATCGAGAACCGGAAGGGTTGGAGGCTAAGAAACCATCTGGTCACTCTGGCATTCTTTTCTTTGTTTTGTCTCATCCATGTCAACGGCGCATGGTCAGTGATCAGCAAAAACTGCCTCCCTAGCAGGTAATATTTCAAAGTCTCTAGAGACCACTTAATTGCCAGGCACTCCTTCTCAACTACGGAGTACCTCAGCTCGTGAGAATCCAGCTTCTGGCTCAGGTACATAACTGGATGTTCCTCTCCTCCGTGCACCTGAGAGAGAACAGCATCCAGACCCACATCTGACGCATCTGCTTGTACAACAAATTGCTTTGAGAAATCTGGAGCTACCAAAATAGGGCTAGCACACAAAGCTTCTTTCAGGATCTGAAAGGCCTGTTCTGCCTCCGTGGTCCACTTGACCATTATGGGGCTTTTAGCTCTGGTGAGCTCTGTCAAAGGGCTGGCAAGGGTAGCAAAACTGGGAATGAACCGACGTTAGTATCCAGTTAACCCAAGAATGCTCTCACTAGCTTCTTGGTGACAGGGCGTGGCCAATTCACAATGGCATCCACCTTACTTTGCTGGGGTTTGAGGAGCCCGCGACCAATTGTGTATCCCAGATATTTGGCCTCTTCCAAACCCAAACAGCACTTAGCAGGGTTAGCCTAGACCGGATACTATCCACTACTGCCTGAACCCTAGACAGATGTGTTACCCAGTCCTCACTGTGAATCACAACATGAGCCTTCAGCTGTTCACCTCACAGTTTCACCACGCACTTTTCAACCTTCTATGCCCACAGACCTGTTGGCGCTATGCCCGCATCCTCCACCATATGTCACTGGGGGCGCTATAGCGCGGTCCTCTAGGGCAATTATGGCATAGAAACAGTCTCTTTATATAGCTCAGAGTTTTATTGTGGCACTCCAGCATAAAAACAAAATATAACAGAAATCAAAACCTAACTCGTCTGAGTGCTGACTAAACAAATAAAGCGTCCCTCACTATCTTGGGAAAATAACCAAAACCAAATACCGGCTTTTGAAGTCTATCGAGCTGCTAGTCTCAGAGCACCACCATTCTGTGTTTGTTGCTGCTGCTTGTCTCTCTCAGTCTGTGTCTCTCTCAATCAAAATTTCCTTACTTCCTTCTCACCGGTTCCCCACACCCAGAAGACATTTAAGGGCATTTAATTAGCAGGTGGGGAAACCTTGCAGCACAGGGGAACAATTTAAAACACATTTTTTCCTCCTGGATTCAAACATCCCAATGCCTGCTCAAAAACACAGGGGGAATGTGCACACCATCACACACAATTCCCCTCACCTTATCACAATATATTTATCACAAAAAAGCAGTGCTTTATTATCTCTATGGCAAAAAAGAATTTCTGCAACTGCTATTTAGTGACCACAGTTGTCAAGACTAAAAAAAAAAATCAAAAAATCATTCATCCAAATGTTGTCGTGGACGGTTTAATAAAAGTCAGGTTAGTCAGCAGAGTTAAAAACAGTATTCGTTTATTAATGTCAAGGGGTTCCCAAGGTTGGGCCTCAATATGCAGGTTGGTAACAGATAGATCGGAAGGCAGTCTCGTAGTCGTTATACAGGTCAAGGTTCGTTTCAGGTGGCAAAGGATCATAAGCGATAAATGGGAAAGGAGGTCAAACCAGGATAGCAGGCAACAATGCTTGGTAGTGTCTTACAGGAAGGTCAGACAACAACTGAGCAAGGAGGCAGGGGTGATCCAGGCTTTTACAGTTGGTTAGTCCAGCCCAGTGCTCCTTGCTCCAGCCCCAGAGGTGGGGCACAGCTCGGGAGTCAGGGAACCCCGGTCAGCTAGTCTGAGGATGCAGCCCCTTGACCCATCCCCTCGGCCGCTGTCACCACCTCCCTGCCCAATGCTCACAGGGGAACTCCCCAAACGGAGGCCACTGAGTCGGGAGTACTGCGTTGGGTCTAATCCCACCTACTGGCACCGGGGCTGTGACCCCCCAACCAGCGTCACCCTTCTCCAGGTGAGCCTGGCTAGAGGAGGCCACCGTGGAACGCCAGCGGCTGCTGGAGGTGGAACAAGCGCCTGGACATGTTCCCGCCATGGGCTGGAAGCCAGGTTCGAGGACGCCGCGGCTGACCACCGATGTCATCCCCGCTCACCGACCTCCACGAGCGCCGCTGGTCGACGGACTGGGACACGATACTACCATCTGACAAGGCCCCAGAGCGTGCGGCAGGGAAGGTGAGGCCTGACAATTAATGATAATTCACTGCAACTGTTAGAGAAAAATATGTCAATATAGCTAACAATATCTTGATAAGACAGAAGAATCTGTGTTCTGGGCGCCACCTAGTGGTTCCTTTCACAATTGTTCATGTGTTGAGGGTTAATTAACCCCTCTAGACCTTTAAGAGCAGAAAAAAAAAAAGGCAGCAATAAAACCGTAAATTGTGAATGTTTCTCACAGTAAATCAGCAGCTTGTCCGTTCACTCGGGCTTATCCCTAGAACCCAGTTAGAAGCATAAATAGAGAAAAAATGTGGCGGGACAGGCGCTTCCTTCACACTGACAGGGATGTCCTCACTTAAATGACAGTTCTCCCCTCTGTTGGATGAGTGTAAACCTCAAACAGAACAGAAAACAAAAATAATGGTGCAGTATGTCAAGGCAGTATACTATTAAAATAAAGATAAGAGGATTGCACTCACATGGTGTGGTGTCTTAGTATCAGACACCAGATGTTTATAGCGGCTGGCAGAATTATGGAAGGAACGCCAGACTTCCCTTGGTGGTGCTCCAACGTCTGTGGTGGTCCTCCAATCTTTGGGTACTCCAAGAGCCTTGATGTTGTTTCAGTATCCGTTCCCCTGATCCTCAGCAGCGGTGTAGATCACAATCATGTGGGGTACAGCAGCCAGGAAACAGGAAGAATAGGGACAGCAAGCAAGGTATAATGGGATTTATTGGTATAAAATAATTAAAATAATCTTGGTACATCCAAACGCGTTTCGCGGTATGTAGCCGCTTCCTCAGTAGATATCCCTATTCTTCCTGTTTCCTGGCTGCTGTACCCCACATGATTGTGATCTACACCGCTGCTGAGGATCAGGGGAACGGATACTGAAACAACATCAAGGCTCTTGGAGTACCCAAAGATTGGAGGACCACCACAGACGTTGGAGCACCACCAAGGGAAGTCTGGCATTCCTTCCATAATTCTGCCAGCCGCTATAAACATCTGGTGTCTGATACTAAGACACCACACCATGTGAGTGCAATCCTCTTATCTTTATTTTAATAGTATACTGCCTTGACATACTGCACCATTATTTTTGTTTTCTGTTCTGTTTGAGGTTTACACTCATCCAACAGAGGGGAGAACTGTCATTTAAGTGAGGACATCCCTGTCAGTGTGAAGGAAGCGCCTGTCCCGCCACATTTTTTCTCTAAATATCTTGATAAGCACTAAAAAAAAATGAAGAAATTGTGTACATTTGTTGACTAACACTTTAGTAGAATTATTCAGCAATATCTGAATAGGCCTCTGAATTAATTAGGAAACGAAAAAAATCCAAAAAATTTATTTCAGTTATGAGCAGAACAAGGGTTGGGACAGAATTTAGGCACGATTCCAGTTAGGATGTAGTTAGAAGCGTCTCACTCATTAATACTAATGGCTGCCCCAGCAGAGTCCCAAATTTTCTCTGTTAAGGCTGCGTAAAGTCAGTTAATGCTTTTTACATTTTATATGGGAAGTACTAATGTAGAGGCATCTTGAGAAAAAAACAGTGATTCCAAGGTTGCTCTTTTTTTTTTCCTGCGGCCAGTATTCAAAATAAATAAATAAAATACCATCTTTCAAAAGCTGGATAAATTATGCATCAGCAAAATTACTTAATACTTAAAGAAAAAAAAGTAAGAGCTGAAGAAAAAAAATTAATAACTCCATACTCACCACTCATCCCACGGCGATAGCACAACCCACCGCCTTCTCTGGCGGCAAAGATAAGAAGGACACTGAGAAGGAATAGTTCCCTATGTCCTTCCACCAGGCCCAAGTTCAGCTCTATGGAGTCCTAAGGGTTTTGGGAGAGGATGAAAGCAGCAGCGACACTTCCAGTATCATTTAGCTCCTTCCTAACATTAACAGCTAATATAGAAATGTTAGAACTCAAAATTGATTGAATATGTTGGCTGCAAGAGATGGAAAGATGGTCTTACGGCTGGATAGAGGACAAAAGAAGGAAGCAATGTTTGTTAAAAAAAAAGGAAATAACATGATTCCTTGAAATTACAATGGGAGTGGAAAAGGAGAACGAGTTAGCATGTCTCATCACAGGGAAAAGGAATATTTTTCATACAGGGATATTCAAAGAGAATCGAAAAGTCACCGCACGTTCGGTGACTTTTCATTCTCTTCAATTCGGTGCGATTTGGCGATCCCATTTCACGACCCTGCGGTGTATTCAGCAAGCACCACAGGGCCGCCCTAATGCAGGGAAAAGTCGCAGCAAACCCGCCGAAAACTCACCGCAAAACAAGGGCGAACGCATACCGAAACCCACAAAAACATCTGCATTAACCCCGCTGAAGACGCCGGAGAAACCCGAGCACGAGCCGATCACAGCACAGAGCAGCCACCGGAAAAAGTCGACACTGCAGACGAAGGAGGTGAAGAAGAAAAAAAAAACAGTACACTTGAATGTTTGAAAAGTGAAACGCTGTTTGCAAACGAACTGGCGAATTGCCTGCTCTCTGGATAGCCGAATGGCCAGGAAAGGTAACCGTATGCTGAATTTCAGCATTCGGTTACCTTTCTCCAGAAATTCGGAGCTCTTTGAATAACCCTGTTAGTATTAGATGGTTTGAACAACAGAAAGCATTTGATATGAGTGCTTACAAAAACATAAAATGTAATTTATTTATTTATAAAGTATTTTACCTTGAAGGATACATTGAGATTTCTCTCCTTTTTCAAGTATGTCCTGTAATGCTTGTAAAAAGTGCAAGACTCGATGATAAAATACAAATAAACACATTTTACTTTTAACGCAATTTGGCTACTAGTACATAGCTTTTCACATATCAATTTAAATAACGTTCCACATTACCTAGAAATACCTTGCCGTTTATATATCTTGAATGGGCTCCACCAGATGCACCAGTTGCTTTCTGTAAATCAAATACAGGCATTTTATGAGTAAACAGCTAAAAAGACAAAAAAAACTTCAGTAAATTTTCAATATAGTTTAATTCCCTTATCTAAAGGGCTTGTCAAAAATTACCTAAAAAAAATTCACTTATTGCAACAAATGTGGTTTTCATAAAATACTGAAAATATTTTTAAAAAGCAAAACATTTTTTAACAAATGGTGAGCCCAATTCCAACCGAGCCGCAAACAGGGAGACGACAAGAGGGAAAATCTGTACAAGCAGATTTCCTTTACCGTCTTCCTGGTAACAATGCTATTCCGACTTAGCCGTGCTATGGGCATCTGGGTTTTGAATAATTCGGAGCCACAAGCAGATACTTGAAGCGACACACAGCACAACTCCGATGATCTGCTGTTGGAGTCCATATGACTCTATGGAGCCCTGAGTGTCCCCGTGCGATCTCTCCGTGTGCTCGAATGTACAGGGGCCACGGAAGAAGACACGGAGGGTTATGGGAACTATTCGCTCCCACTTTTACGCTGCTCGCTGCCAGAGGAATCATGGCCTTCTGTACTGCAGGATCTCAGGTGAGTATAGGATTCTTTGGAGGGGTTACATAAAGGTATTGAGTGATTTTTCAATAGTGAAACCAGAATTCATTAACTGAATACCGACCGGTTTAGACGAGAGTGAAATAGGTTGGAACAGCTCGTTCTCATCTAGTTAAGTGAAAATTGACATCTCCAATACAAAGAATAGGAAATGTGAATTTACAGTACGCTTATGCAATGAGGCGCAAGCATAACTAGGCCAACGTCTGGGGCGATTTTCACTCACCGCTCCAGACGTAAGTTTAACGTCTATGTTGAATCGGACCTGGTATGTTTAAGCCACTGTTGCCTGCTGGTAGTCACAGGAGAAAATGAAATGAATTGCTTGATTACATGCCCTTAATCACCCCACCAAGCTAAGTTTCAGGTCTTGTAGCCGGAGTCAGACAGGTTCACTTTCAGAACGGCGCCGGACCAGACACAAGCAAGGATTGTCCAAACACGAGTCTCTTCAGGAAAGGCAAGAGTTTATTGTGTCGTCACACAAGTGCTCACACAGGATTGAATCGCTTAGAGTGAGCCCCGATTACACAGAGACATGAGGTTTTATGCCCCAAATACATAATTAGGTACATCCCCATTAGCCCACCTCCCTATGACACTCTATTCCACCCCACGTGGGTTAATACCTCCCATCATTAATTCGAACACAAAGAACATTCCACATATAACTATAAATTGATACACTTCTCGTTAGTTTGACAGTCTGTGATTTGTTTGTGCTGTCTTTCTCCGGGGAGTGCCTCCCTCCCTATCGGCTATGTTTATTCAGATGGCCTGGGGCCCGGTCTTCTATACTCCTTCGTCTTTTCACGGGCCCAACGACCTTGGAATATCTACTTCTCCATGCTAAAAACAGCAAAGATCTTTCATAAGACTTTAGATTAGCAGAAAAGCAATTAAACGCATTCCTAAATTTCTACGTATACCTCATTCTAGTCTCAGCTACAAACCTGTCTAGTTATATACAAGTGAACCAATATTCTGAACAAGATGGCCGCCTGTGTACAATGGCGGCCGTCTTCCAGCCTATTTCCACTTCAGTCTCAGCTTTACACTCTAATTTAACTGTGATAAAATGTCATTGCTGCAAGGAAAGAGAAGTATAAAAATTTGTCCAAAATTATACGAAGTTGCAATACCAACAAACATCTGAATTTCATGATAGCTGAATCTAAAGAGCAACAGGAGAAACTTCATAGCACATCTTCACTAGGGATGAGCTGTTCGGTTCGATCAGTTCGGAGTTTGACTCGAACATTGGCAGTTCGAAACTTCGTGTACTTCGAACTTTTTGGCGTGTTCGAATTTTTTTTTTAAAAAAAAGTATAAAAAATACTAAGAAATCTAGAAATAAAGAGACTTTTTACTGCAGAATATTATAAGCAACGGTTTATTAGATATTGAATTAAAAAACTAATGTCTAGGTGCAAAGATTCTCACCTCTAAATGACCTGTGCTCTCAAACGGCATAAACAACAGGTGCTGTTAATTAGTGTTTGGAAATAACGTGCTTCTAATTAGTCTGGCCTCATGAATTTGATACATTGCCTGCAGACTGGGAGTGTCTCCTGAACATGTATCAACAACACCTGTGCTTCTGAATTCTAAGAAGCGTTCATTTCTACTACATGTTCCTCTGATATGCTGTTTAACCCCTTAACCCTTTCACTGCTGAGGCATTTCACCACTGTGTGCTGAGCTCATTTTTACCGCTTTCGCTCATCATGTTTAAACGCAATTTGAAGCCACATTTTATTAAATTACCCCAGACATATTATATATATATCGTTCTTTCCGGCAGACTCGGCAGATTCATAATATATCAATTTTATATGTATACGTCATGTCCTGCCTGTATATTAAGAAACAAAATGCAAAAAAAATTGAATTTTTAATCATCTGCAGTGTTTTTTTTCACATTTTAGAACATGAGCGTTTGCGGTTATGTTTTCTATGGGGTGCGCTTGTACAAAAATTAGAAATGGGGACTTGTTACATTTTGTGGGAGGAATTACGTGATTTTTAGCAAACGCACCCCATAGAAAAAAATTATTAGTGCAGCATCATTGTTCACATTATAATTGAAATGTGAACAATATTGCTGCATTAATAAAAACAACACACACAAAAAAAACATTTTTTTTTTTTTACTTTTTTACCTAGTCATGTTGGGTATTATTCGAAAGGCCATGCTCAGGCCTTTCAAATGACACCCTCCATGACCTGGCTGCCACGGTTCTGGAGATATCGGGGTTCAAAGGAACCCCCTATCTCCACCAGAGGAGTTCTTGGGAAATCCCCGGGCAGCTTGGGGTTCCCCGGCTATCTGACGTCATCTCGCTATGCGTGATGACATTGGGCAGCAAGGGGGGACCCGGGGGTAGAGCCGCCATCCAAGATGGCGGCCCCCACTGGAGCTAGGCCGCACTTCGGCGCCGCAAGGCGCTGAAGTGCGACCCAGCGCTTGAGGGGTTAAAGCCAGGCACCGCTTAAAAGGGGAGACTTTCCCCTTTTAAGCGGTGCCTGGCTTTTGGCGCTGCTCCTTCCCGATCGGGAGGGAGAGGGATCCGAACGGATCCCCCCCTCCCTTCCAGGCTATCTCCCGGGGGGGGGGGTCGCCTGGAAATGACATCATTGTGCATGGCGCGATGACGTCATTTACGTCAGGAGGAGCTTGACTTCAGCGTCTGAGGACGCTGAAGTCAGAACGCCGCGGGAGCCCGGACAGAGAGGTGAGTATCTCCACCGGGGGTCCCGCACAGCTGATGACGTGTGGGGCACGTCCTCAGCATGTAACGTGCATCAATGAGGACGTGTCCCATAGGGATGTGCGTTTCGGGTTTCGGAATTTCGGAATTTTCACGAAATTTCCCGGAAATTTCCGAAATCACGAAAAAAAAGTCGATACGAAAAACGAACCGAGTCGAACCGAAACGTAAATCGGTCGAAACAAAAATTTACAAAATCCGAATGAACCGAACCGAAAAAAAAAATCGGTGCACAAGTCTAGTGTCCCACACGTCGTCAGCAGTGAAGGGGTTAAGAACCAGGGCTCTGTAAAGCCAATCATTAATGATGTAGATGTTACGTCATTTGTCATCAAGGGCTTAATAAAATCTTTATCACACTCCTTAGATTTAAATGTAATATTCCAGTATTTGTATGTCATGTACCTCTCTCGAAGGGCCTATGTGAGCATACAATTATTATTGTGTTAGATCTATAGTTTTGGTGCAAGCGTGGTGGAAGGGCTTGCTGCTTCTGCATTAGTAACACAACACAATGTTTCTATACATCCTAGAAATCAGCCACTTCACGGGCAGGATATGGGGACCTCCTAGGCACGATATTTGAATGAATTTTTCGTTTTTATTTTTAACCCTTATTTTATGGAAAACTCACTGTTCCTTTAAAAACTTATTTTTTTAAACTTTTTGTCCTTGTTTCCTGTCCTCCAGGGCACTACCCGGACCCCCATACACCTTTTATGGCAAATATCTTGCATATATGCCCTCTTGCAGGGCACTCTAAAAAACAAACTTTTGAGTCCCATTGACTTGCATGGAGTTCGGTTCGAGCTCGAACTCGAACTTTTGAAATTGTTCGAGTTCAAATGCAAACCGAACACGGGGGTGTTCGGCTCATCCCTAATCTTCACATCTTGTGTCCATTTGTATTTAAATCACATCATTTATTAAAGGGCCAGTAAACATTCTTCATGTCACATAAAAAAAGAGATGTATAAAATAAAGATACTTTTCTTTCCATTACTTTTTGGCAAACTTGTTTTGAAAGATCTGTGCAGAGCTCCAGCTCCTCTGAGCTGTTGCTTCTGTGAAAAAGCCTTCATTGGTCTTATGTCTCTTGTCTCTGGTGTTATGGGTGAAACACAAGGTTCCATTCAGACTCCACTGACCACAATAAGGCTAGGGTCAGACTAGCGCACTTTAAACGTGCGTTCTGGCGCACTTAATTACGGCTGCACTAGCAGCAAATGACGGGCAATGACGGCCAATATACGAAGTACGGTCACACGAAAGTCCGGCTGCGCAACGCAAGTGGCAAACGAACGCATTTTGTCGAGAACGTCAAACCGCTAGTACGGTCGTACAGAGTGCGCTGCGGCCGCATAGCTGCGTGTGTGCGTGATTTTGAGATGTCAGACACTGCTAATGTCCGGCCAGATGCAAAAAGTGTTTTATTGATGATCCGTACAAAATCACAAACGCAAATGCGCATCGTATGACCGCTATCGCGTACTCCGTGAAAAAATGCGTCCATTCGTTCGAACGCACTTTTTCACAGACAACGCGAAAATGCGTTCGTCTGACCCTAGCCTAAGAGACTTCTGATTGGTAGAGAAATTTCCTGGTTAGAGCAGAGCTACACATTTGATTTGTATTTTTATTTAAATTATTTTTTAATGTTGGGGAGGGGGATTGTCTTTTTTTTCCTTACAAAGTGTAAGTTGCTCGGCTACTTCCAGTCAGAAAAGCAACTTTAACGCTACACACACACTCATAAAACAAGTTCTAAAGAGATGCTGCCTTTGCTATTAATATACTAAGGACTAGAGATCGCGCATGTCCTGTAACCTGTATATAGTACAGGCAAGAATGAGAAGTTATGTAAGGTCAGAATCCATTAATGAATAGAACACCACATGAGACAGCTAATCAGCGCATGAGCAATCACAAATCAATAGTAGACAATGCTTCCACTCAGTCGATTTTCAGACCGGCCAACTCTCGAATTAATTCCATAGTGTGAGCTAATTTGCATATTCATTACTGTTACAGGGTGTGACCTAACATAAAATATGATTATATACACCATTACAACTTTATCTCATTTGCTTTAAATATGAGCAGGTGCATGTGTGTGATGAGTTGACTTCAAGCGGGTTGCCTGCGTAATGTGAGTTGGTTCTCATTTGCATACTAGAGTCTATGGCAGTGTTTCCCAAACCTGTCATCAGGACCCTCTAACAGGCCAGATTTTAAGGATTACCTTTGGGGGAAGCGCAGACTGCAATTACTGAGCAGCAAATCATATCACCTGTGCTGTGCTTCAGATATCTGGCACACCTGACCAGTTAGCAGGTACCTGAGGACAGGTATGGGAAACACTGCTTTATGGAGTCCTTATAAATTGAATGCTGGGAGTCTGGAATATTAAACCAGAAGATAAATTTACCAAACACAATGGTAGAAACAAAAATTATTCTATAGAAAATCAATATTAGCTTGTTGACTGTGTCATGTGACCTGGGGTCCGAAATTCTATCTTGGGGGACACTGGGGAAAAGCTCCCATTATCAAAACGGGAGCCGGCCCTGAGCACATTTTTCATTATATTTCAAAATTGCTACTCATACAGGGTTATTCAGAGAATGGTGAAACTCTGGAGAACTTTTGGAGAAGTAAAAATTCTAAGTCAAATTTTTCTGGTTTGGCTATTTTGACCTAGAATTTTCACTTCTCCAAAAGTTCTCCAGAGTTTCACCGTTCTCTGAATAACCCTGGTAGTGTAAAATAGAAACACTGGAATGTTTCTAAATATTGTATATCCCACTAGAAAAACATTTGAACCGATGAGCGATTACTCACGAGAGGCGTTGACCCTATTTTTAATAATTTCTTAAATAATGCCTTAAAAAGAAATAACAATTAAACTTTAAAAGAAAGGTAATCTAACAAAAATAAAATACTCACCTCATAAATTTGCGCTACTTTATTCTTTAGCAGTGACCTTGCATCTTAGCCATTCCATAATTTTCCAATAGAGTATTACAGGGAACATGTAGATATCATTCTGAAGTCCCATTCATCAAAAAAACTGATTGAACCAGTGTCCAAGATGAGTGGATATCTAGCTCTGAGCACCTATTTCCAGCTTACCAAAAGGAATACATAAATCCCAAACGTACATTTAAAAATCATATTCAATTAATTTCTCTGGTAAATTAAATCTTTGTTAAGGTTTGGAAAGCTTCTTTTATAAAGTGGTTCATTATCATTATTATGAAAAAGGGAACGTCTGCATAAGAAATCCAGTGATGTCTAAAACCAGACGATAGCTCTATTCACAAAGCACTGAAATTTCGTGCAATTTCAGTGCTTTCTGTTTCGCCTCATTTCGGCCATTCCATTTTGGCGAAAATACATCGAATTCCCAATTTTGCGAATGGTCACCATATTATGCCGAAATTAGAGTCACCGAAGCAGTTATCAGACGTCAATGAAAACTGCTGAATTGTGCCGAATTGGCATTGGCGAATTCCACCAAACTGTAAAATGAACTTATGTTTTATACATGTTGTTGGGCTGGGTACATTTGGTAATTGCAGCCACCCCATCGGGGAATAGGCGCGACCCCACCCTTCCTGTACTATGTATGTTTTATTGTACCTCCAGCCAGGTCATCATTGCAGCATGTTCCGTTCCGTGTCTTTGATCCCAAGGCGGATTTGTTTCCAAGGGGGCATTAATAAAAGCCCACCAGCCTACCTCATGACTGAAGAGCAGCAAGAGCAAGTTATGGTTCGTTATACAGCAGCTTGTGGCTTCATTTTTGGATAGGACCCCCCCTCACTAGTGTTGCCGTGACGTTTGGTGGGTGAGCTTACTCTTTTAATGGCCATTAATAGAAACCAAAGCTTCTAATTGTTTTTTTGTTTCACACGGTATAATGGGAATAAGCGCAGATGACAATTTTTCTCCTTGTTATCTTTTATACATATTGCTTGGCTGGGTACATTTGGTGGTTGCAGCCGCCCCGTCGGGGAATAGGCGCTACCCCACCCTTCCTGTACTATGTAAAATGTAAGTGTCCTATTCTCCTAATAGGAGTTTAAATCAATAAAAGTGTGTCTAAATAATAAAAAAAGGTCCTTTAAAAAATAATAAAAAAAGGTCGGTTACAAATTTTATAAAAGTATTTTGAAAAATAATATAAACAAGAATGTCGTCTACAAAATACAAAAAAATACAAAAAGGTCTTCAAAAAATATTAAAGAGGGTTTTTGCAAAAAATAAAAACAATAAATGGTCTTTGAATCGCCTGTTTAAACCTGCCGAATTGAAACATTCAAAATCAAAGCATTTCTCCAGAAATTCGGTGCAATTCATGTTTCTGTGAATAGAAGACACGATAGTTACAGTTACAAGTTTTTATAAAGAGCTAACAAGTTCCGTAGCGCTGTACAATGAGAGGCAGAACAACAAATATACATACAGGTTAAACACATGGGGCTAAATTACAATCTTCACGCAAACGTTTGCGCCGGCGCAAAAAAACATTAACGCGAGGGGTAAAACCCTTTGCGCCGAATGCCGTATTACATTGTCAGCGCAACAAACGCGCGTAATCGTCTAACGCGGGTGAACCTGCGCAAACACTTTGCGAGCTTACTGTACTGCACGCATCCTATACTTAACATTGTGAGCGCAAACACAAATGTGTGCTGGTACCCGGATGGTATTAAAATCTATGCGCAGTGTGTAACGCATGGCCGTTGCGCGCATAATTTTAGCAACTCCTAAAAGCTGGTGTTAATGGCAAATCTGAATAACCTGGCCGAACCCAAATACACCAGCCCAAAAAAAATAATATCTGCAAAGTATAGTTACACATTCTGCTCATACCAAACCAATAAAATGGATGAAGTTGTGTGTGCATGTATTGCTGCAGCATATATGCTCAGATTGACTTTGGCAGGCGCAAAAACTTAACGTGAGATAATTGTGGTTCTTAATTGTGATTGGCTGAATCGCGAGAAAAAAAACAGTCCGCATACTGATTTCTGCACGCAACAGTACTGCGCGTCCGGTTTACGCACGTTATTGATGAACGGATGAAAAAACGCGCTAGGATTGTAATTCCAGCGGTGATTTGCGCGTGCAAACATTTAAACGCTTGGCACAAAAGTTCACGCGTTGCGCAAGCGTTTTTGCGCGAAGATTGGAATATAGCCCATAGAACATTAGCAGAGAGGACCCTGCTCAAGAGCTTACAGTCAAAGAGGAGAGGTGCAACACAATAGGTGAGGGTAAATAGAGAATATGAAGTAGTGGGGCGCATGTGGACTGGGTGGGAAGATGCAGTAAGAAATGAACAGAGGGGGATTAGGGAGTGAGCCGATAGGCTTCTCTAAAGTAATGTGTTTTCAGAGATTTTTTGAAGGACGGGAGAGATGGGGAGAGTCTGATGGTGCGGGGCAGGAAGTCCCATAGAAAGGGAACAGCTCGGGAGAAGTCCTGAAGGCGAGATGTGGGGTTGCGGGTCCGAGGAGACGATAATGTCAGATCATTAGCAGAGCGACGTGGTTGGAATGGGATGTACCTGTTAATAAGTGCGGAGATGTAGGTAGGGGCGCGGTTATGGAGAGCTTTGTGAGCACCAATATTTTGAATTGGATTCTAAGGGAAATAGGGAGCCAGTGTAGAGATTGACAAAGAGGTGAGGTGCGAGAGGTGAGGTGGATGAGCATGGCACAGGCATTCATAACAGACTGCAGAGGGAGAATCTGGGATCTCTTAAGGCCAGAGAGAAGGAGGTTACAGTAGTCAAGGCGGAAGATAATAAGAGCTTGGAAGAGCACATTTTAGCAGAGTTTGATTAAGACAGGAAGATTACCTGATTAAGACAGGAAGATCATCCGTATTTCGCTGGCAAATTAACCAATATTTGGCGAATTGACAGCTTTTGAATAGCCGAATGGCCACGAAATTGCACCATACAGGAAAATTCACTGTTCGATGCAATTACGTGGCCAGTTTGTCTCTCTTTGAATAACCCCTTTAGTGAATAGATAAAATGCCCCAAAATTGCACCAAACCGTTAAGTGCGATTCGTGGCCAATTCTGAGGTTAGTGAATAACCCCTTAAAAGTTCAAATGGCCTCATTCCAAAATAATAAAAACAAAAAACTAAATGATCCAAAAAACTAATTACCAATAAAAACGAAATTACGAATCAATCAGAAATACGAATAACCAATCGTCCAAGCCAATGCATCAATCCGAAACACGAATTACCGATCGCCCGAACCAACGAATCAATCCGAAATATGAATTACCGATCGTCCAAACTAACGAATCAATTCGAAGAACGAATCACAGCAACATAAGGTATGCACCACAACGAATTGAAAAACGGAAACAAAGCGAACCGAAATAGAACAAAACTAATTTTCATTGTGCACATGTCTAGCATTTAGGATTATTATATGTGGAGTTATAGGGCAATTTCTGAACCAGGAATTCACAGAATGTGCATGGTAAAGTTACAGTTACAAGCATTTATAAAGCGCCAACAGGTTCCGTATTGCTGTACAATGGGAGAGACAGAATAACAAATATACATACACATTACACACACCAAACAGTAGGAGAGAAGATAAAAAGTGGAAAACCATACGGCGCATATAGTGCAATTAATAGGTTAATAAATCAATGGATATGTAAAATCCATAAAAGCAATGTAAAATTCAATAAAAATGTATATCATAAAGATAAAACTGTTATTAGTTATTAATATAAAGGTCAATGAAAGTGCATAGAGTGAAGTCCAGGTCGAATGTGCAAAAAAAGGTGCTCAAGTATACAGTAATGGAGTACTCAAAAAATGATAATGAAGAATGGTGTGCTGATCTTCTTTTAAGTGCTGGTGTTGAATCCTTTTATCCGTCAGTGATCCTCAAAAAAAGCACATCACAGGAAAAGATGATAGTGCAGATGGTCAGAATAAAATTAGCTCAAATTATAATGGAGGTCTAGACCTCCATTATAATTTGAGCTAATTTTATTCTGACCATCTGCACTATCATCTTTTCCTGTGATGTGCTTTTTTTGAGGATCACTGACGGATAAAAGGATTCAACACCAGCACTTAAAAGAAGATCAGCACACCATTCTTCATTATCATTTTTTGAGTACTCCATTACTGTATACTTGAGCACCTTTTTTTGCACATTCGACCTGGACTTCACTCTATGCACTTTCATTGACCTTTATATTAATAACTAATAACAGTTTTATCTTTATGATATACATTTTTATTGAATTTTACATTGCTTTTATGGATTTTACATATCCATTGATTTATTAACCTATTAATTGCACTATATGCGCCGTATGGTTTTCCACTTTTTATCTTGTATCCTGACACATATTTTGGTTGTTTTTTATGTGTTTTTACCATACTATAGGCAGCATTGACTATTTATTAGCACCACACCCAGCACTTTAATATTATCACTCATAAATAGGCGCCCACACTGTGTAGTGTATATTTATTTATACACACTCTTTGCTTCATCCTACCAGTAGGAGAGAAGACCCTGCTCGAGAATTTACAATCTAAGAGGAGAGGGGTGACATGCTAGGTGAGGGTGAATAGAGTACAAAAAGTGATGGGGTGTGTGTGGGCAGTGTGGGAAGAAGGAGCAAGAGATGAACAATGGGGGATTAGGGAGTGAGCGGATATGGTTCCCTAAAGTAATAGGTATTCAGCGATGTCTTGAAGGACTGGAGAGACAGGGAGAGTCTGATGTTGCAGGGTAGGGAGTTCCATACAAAGGCGGCAGTTTGGGACAAGTCCGGAAGACAGGAGTATCGAGGTCGGGTACGAGGAGCAGAGGACATCAGATCATTGGCAGAGCGGAGTTGTCGGGACAAGATGTACCTGCTTATAAGGGAGGAAGTGTAGGCAGGGGTGTGGTTATGGAGAGCTTTGTCTGTGAGGACCAGTATTTTGAATTGGATTCTAAAGGAAACAGGGAGCCAGGGTAGAGACTGACAGAGGGGTGAGGTGTGAGAGGTGCAGGATGTGAGGTGTATGAGACGGGCACAGGCATTCATAAAAGACTGCAGAGGGAGAATCTGGGATCTTTTAAGGCCAGCGAGAAGGAGGTTACAGTAGTCCAGACGGAAGATAATAAGAGTTTGGATGAGCATTTTAGCAGAGTCATGAATAACCCCATAGTGACCGGACGGTTTTACGAAAATCCGTCTTTTAGTGCGCACTGCTGTTCTACGTTTCTGCGCTGTTTGTGTTTAGGTCAGATTTTCCTCTTACTCGTTTATGCAACCCACACATATTATATACCGTTTTTCCCACCATTAAATGGACTTTCTAAAGATACCATCATTTCCATCATATCGTATCATTTACTATAAAAAAAATATGAAATATGATGAAAAAAATGGAAAAAACACACTTCTTCGAAATTTAATCCCCAAAATCTACAACCGCCAAAAAAGACCCCAGCAAAATAGTTTCGAAATTTTGTCCTGAGATTAGAAATACCCAATTTTTACATGTTTTTTTAACCCCTTCACTGCTGAGCCAGTTCACCTCTGTGCACGGAGCTCATTAATGCTCATAATTTTTAGATGCCAGCTTAAGTCCTATTTAATTAAACCCCCCAGACAATTTTTTTTTAAAAAAAAACTATTATTTTTTTTATTATTATTTTATTTAGTTTTTACATCAAACCTGGCAATGTTTGGTAACATTCTAAAGGCCATGATCATGACCCTCTAGCTGCCACAGATGGATCACCCTATCTCCACTTGGCAGCTAGGGGGTTAACTGGCCCACTAATGTCCTCGCACATATGGTGAGGATGTCAGTGGGTGGGGGGTTACCTGGAAGCTTGGCCGACACCCAAGATGTCAGCCACCTCCGGGTTTGAATCGCGATCCGGCAACATAGGGGGTTAACTCTATACAACGCTGCAAAGGGGAGACTCTCCCCTTTCCAGCGGTGCTTTTTTTTTTCTAGCTAAAATACTTGGGGAGATAGAGGGCTCCAAAGGAGCCCCCCTCCCCTTCCTGATTTTTGCAGCAGGCGCCGGGTGGCGCCACCGTGATGATGTCATCACGCCAGCTGGGCCTGCTGAAGAGGTGGGGCAGGCTTCCAGCCTGCCAATCCGCTGAGGGAGCCCAGCGAAGAAGGTAAGTATCGGGCGGGAGGGAGGTTAGGGGACCCTGACGCTCTATGTATGTCCGCGGGTCTAAGGGAGACTTCCCGATCGGACGTACATAGTACGTCAGCGGTCGGGAAGGGGTTAAGAAAGGGACGGATACGTGCAATATTTTTTAGGTGGAAGTAGCAGGATTTGGTTAATGAGTGAATGTGAGGAGTAAAGGATAGATTGGAGTCCAAGAGGACCCCGAGGCAGCGAGCCTGAGAGGTAGTAGTAATGGTGGCACCATTCACCTGAAGGGAAATGGGTACTAAAATGGAGGATTTAGAGGGAGGGAAGATGAAAAGTTCAGTTTTAGAGAGCTTGAGCTTTAGGAAATGGGAAGTCATCCAATCAGAGACAGCCGAGAGGCAGGCTGTAACGTGGTCCAACACAGGAGGAGAGAAATCGGGGGATGAAAGGTAGATTTGGGTGTCGTCAGCATAGAGATGATATTGGACTCCAATGGAAGAAATGAGGTTGCCCAGATAGGCAGTATAGATTGAGAAGAGTAGGGGACCCAGAACAGAGCCTTGAGGCACCCCAACCGAGAGAGGAAGTGGTGATGAAGAGACACCAGTGAAGGAGACACTGAAGGAGTGAAGAGAGAGGTAGGAAGAGAACCAGGAGAGAGCAGTGTCACTGAGACCAAGTTGATGCAGCGTGTCAGGTTGTGTGGAGATACTATCTTGATACAACCTTATCATGGTTCTTCTTTAATCCATTTGCTGTCAATCTATGTATATAATTTTAAACTGTCCTTCCACGACCTCTTCTCCAGTTCCTACCCAGATCATCTTCCCAGTATTGTATAAAGAAGGGTGGTTGAGAATGAATAATCCAAGACCATCTATCATGAAGCACAGAAAGTGGGTTCCACCCAGCTGCAGAAATGAATGGACAAAATGGTTAATTTGGGCATAACAAAATAGTTCAGAGAGTGGTATGTCGTATATTTCTTAAATGCAGTCTGCAGTCCACGGAATGCCTCATATCACTAGGTTGTGTAGGTTTGGTGAGACAATTCTCAAGCCACCAGCAGGAAGGAACCATATCCATGATTGCCAACAGATATGTGGACACTACAAGCAGCACCTTTCACTAACAGACTGCTCTCCTGTTCGACGCACTTCAGCGAGTTCGATTCAGCATTCACCGCAGGGTCCTGTGCGAAAAACTACTGAATCAATCTGAAAAACAGCTGAATGCATCCGATGATCCGCCAAACAGACCACCGAATCGATCTGAAAAAAGCCAACGAACAGCTACTGGAAAAAGCCGACAAGCTGCTGAACGGAGGTTAAAGCAAAACAAAAAAACATTGCAACTTTTAAAAGGCATTTTCAAAAAAAACTACTGCATGAAAATGCCAGGAAACAATATATAAGGTCCTATGAATAATAATAAAAGGTCTGCTACAGAAAAGAAAACGCAATTTTTTAAAAATAAACAAACACACACACACCACAAACAAATTGCAGAAAAAACGTAAAAAATAAATAAAGAGACTTTTTGCTGCAAAAGGAAAGAATAATGGGTTGAATAAATATTTAAGAAAGACGAGGAATCGCAAGTTCTTTGAATAGCCGAATGGCCCCGAAATTGCACCCTTACGGGGAAATTCACTGTTCGGTGCATTTTCAGGGGCCAATTCGGTGCTTTTTGAATAATACCTTAACCACTTCGCTGCGGAGGACGCGCTCAGCGCGTCCTGCCGCAGGAAGGGTTGGCTGCGGAGGACGCGCTGAGCGTGTCCTCCCGAAGCAGCCTGCGATCGGCCGGATTCCGGCCGATCGTTGTGCCCCCCGGTGCGGGCTGACATCTTAGATGTCAGCCCGTCAATCCGGGACGGCCGCGGGCACAATAGATGTCATCGCGGTGGCGCGATGACATCTATTTCAGGCGCCCCCCCCCCCCGCGTGTGCGGAGGAGGCGCCTGAAAGGGAGGGGGGAGGTCCTTCGGACCTCTCTCCCTCCCAATCGCGGGGGTCCTGATCTTAATGCCAGGCACCGTTTGGAAGGGCACAGCCTGCCCTTCCAAATGGTACCTGGCATTAACCCCTGGGGAGCCGGATCACGAATCGGCGCTGAAAAGCGCCGGTTCGTGATCCTTTCCCGGAGCTGGCCGACATCTTGGATGTCGGCCAAGCCTCCGGGAACTCCCCCTGAGGACTGGCGTCATCGTGCATAGCACGATGACGCCAGTCCTGGAGTTAACCCCTAGCTGCCACCAATGGTGGAGATAGGGGGTTCATTGGAACCCCCTATCTCCCGATCCGTGGCAGCTAGGGGTTAAAGTTTGGTACTGTTGGATCGGCCAGAGCATGGCCGTTCCAACGATACCAAACACAACTGAGAAAAAAGTTTTTTAAAAAAAATAAAAATTAAAAATAAAAAAATATTTTAAAAAAAATTATAAAAAAAAAATAAACAAGTTTTTTTTCTTTTTTTTGGTTTGTTAATGCAGCAATATTGTTCCCATTTCAATTATAATGTGTGAACAATGATGCTGCACTAACGATTTTTGTATGCGGTGCGTTTGTTAAAAATCGCGTAATTTTCCCCAAAAAAAATGTAACGAGACCCCATTTCTAATTTTTTTTAACAAGCGCATCCCATACAAAATATAACCGCAATTGCTTGCATGTTAAAATGTGAAAAAAAAACACTTTACACATTGTAAATTATTGAAAATTCATATTTTATTGCATTTTTTGTTATAATATACAGACAGGTCATGACGTATACATATAATAATGACATATTATGAATCTGCCGAGTCTGCCGGAAAGAACGATATATAATATGTCTGGGTCATATACTAAAATAAGCCTTCAAAACACGTTTAAACATGATGAGCAAAACCGGTAAAAATGACCTCAGCACAGAGGCGGGAAAAGCCTCAGCAGCGAAAGGGTTAAATCACTTCCACATTCTGAGAGAATGGGTCTTCTACACCTAACCAAGAATGATAGTGATTATAGCCCACAGCTTTCTAAAAGGCAGCTACCACAAACTTAAGCAAAGAATGTATCTAATGTTGCCCAACTCTAACTCAAAGACAACCATTAAGTGAAACATGGTTTTAACGCACAGTAATATGCAGCTAAAATTATGTCATTTTAGGTTTTCTATACAATATTTTAGTATATCTGACACTTAGCAACAACATTATTGGCAAGTGAAACGTGAATTTTATTATGTTACACAGATTTATTATGACACACACGTTATTAATAAAAGCATGGTATCCAATTTAAACACAGATGATGAATAGATATACCGTAAATGCTAATAAAGAGTTCCACTTGTCTATTAAGTGCTTTAAAAATGTACACACTACACTGAAACCTATTAGTTAACATTGGGTGCCGTGCACATGATTTAAATGTTCAATTTTTCTGATACACATTATCCTTTATGACAGGGCTGCTGAACGCTGGCCCTACAGATGCTTTGGGACCAAGATTCAGTCGATCTGAGGAGTGGCTGAGCATCATGGGAGTTGTAGTTCTAACCCATTTGAAGGGCCAAGGTTGAGCATCCCTACTTTAAGAGATGTCACTTTCTACTTTTACATGTCATTTATGACGTATGATTGTGAGAAAAAAACAGTATGCCCCAACCCACCCACCCAGGGCCGGTCCCTAATTTCAGCTCTCCTCAGTCACCAGCTGTCTCCACTTCTCTCTCTAATTACTCTTACTAAGCTCAAACTTCTGGTCCTTCCCATGCAACCCCTACGATATTCTACTTGCCACCAGTTTAACCTTCTTTCTGCTCCCATTTGTTTCAGTTACCCCTGTCCCTTAGATTGTAAACTCACGGGATGTCTGCCTGAGCAGTTGGTTTAAAGTGCTGTATTACCTGGACAGTTATCCTACGGGCAGGGTTGTCTTTCCTCCTGTATCATGTACGTCTCCTCTTTGTGCTTCCCCGTTGAAAAGCGCTACGGAATCTGTTGGCGCTGTATAAGTACTTGTAACTGTAACTATATTTACTTTACACTTGTATGTTTAACTAGTCTTTAGCAAGAAACTACACGTGGAACATCTGTTTTGTAATGGTTTTGCTAAATGTGATCGAAAACATCAAGTTACCTTTTTAGGTTTTTATGATCTAGTCTATTTAATGGTGGTAAGGTTAGACAGGATTAGAAGTTGTTTTTATAATATGAAACTGTAACAGGTGGTCCCAGCGCAGGCCAAGAATCTGCCTGAGTGTGGAAAGTTCATGTGTAACAGCCATTGAGCCTGAATAGCTTCTACATATTTCCGGTGTTTCAATAACTCCATGTAAACAGACACCGATCTTTTTAACAAGCCATTCACTTTTTTTGTTTATTTTTCTTTAGGATCTTTCTTTTCTAAATGCC
This sequence comes from Leptobrachium leishanense, assembly GCA_009667805.1. Taxonomy (NCBI): domain Eukaryota; kingdom Metazoa; phylum Chordata; class Amphibia; order Anura; family Megophryidae; genus Leptobrachium; species Leptobrachium leishanense. The sequence goes on along the minus strand of CM019066.1, from coordinate 130,934,784 downwards.
TGGGCAGTCTTTTTGTAACAATACATTCTACATGAGATGGATTTTGAGGCTGTAATTATCTTGTTGTTCAATGCATCAGACAACTATACTTTTTATTATCTCACGCCAAATGGGTAAACCATTGCTTTAATTCAATGGCAGATTAAAAAAATTAAATGAAGCAAAAGAAAAACAAGAAAAAATCTGCTGGATTCTTGCTCATACCAAACAAGCACATTGTATTTTACCCTACATCAATCACAGCACAAGCTTGTGTTTGGCACTGTGAGCCCATTGGCAAACGTATCTGCCCAGCTCCAGTCAGCTCATAAGCAGAATTCAATAGTTGCCTGTCTGTTGAACATGTATTCACGTAGGGTTTTACATACTCATTCTGGGGTCATTATTCTTCACGAGTCAGCATTGATAAATATTGCCTTTACAACAATCTACTTTTAAGCATTCCTACCTCGTTTTCTCTTCATTTTTATTGTTCCTTGATATGTCATTGCTATTATCTTTGCATAAACTGTCCGCAATGAGCAATATTAGATGCTTTATTTATTTATTATTTATTTATTTAATATAAAGTATTTTACCAGGAAGGATACATTGAGATTTCTCTCGTTTTTAAGTATGTCCTGGGTTCAAGAACATTGAAATGTTACAGTCGTTACAGAAATACAAAGTAATATAATGCAAGATATTAAAAAAAAATACATATTAACAGAAAATAAATATGTAGGAAATAGTCATTATGTTACATGTTTACAGGTGCATTCCGTATTGAAGTATGTTAATAGGGAGCTCTTGAGTAACTTAAGAATAGGGGAAGATTTGATGGCATCTGGGAGGTTATTCCATAACTGTGGTGCTCTGTAGGAAAATGAGGATCGAGCCACTGTCTTTTTGTATTGTGGTATTGTAAGTAAGGTGCTGGTCCTGGATCGGAGGTTATAGGATGAGGGAGCTGTTGGGGGAAGCAGTCTATTCAGGTAGGGTGGCAGCTTCCCATAAAAGCTCTTAAACACCAGGTTGGAAAGGTGAAGGGTGCGTTTAGACTCCAGCGACGGCCAGTTTAGTTCTTTTAGCAAGTCACAATGGTGGGTCGTGTAGTTACATTGTAGCGAAAAGCGGCAGAATGAGTTATACAATGTAGTAAGTTTCTAGAGGTGTGTTTGAGGGGCGGCTGCATACACTACATCTCTGTATTCAATAGCCAGCATAAGCATTCGATGTACAATTTGCTTTCTTACCGCGGGGCTCAGGCAGGATTTGATTCTGTACAGGGCTCCTAGTTTGGGGTAATGTTTAGATAAGTTTTTCGATGTGGGGGCCAAAGGATAGATTTGGGTCTAACCACATACCTAGATATTTGAGAGAACTGACTGTGGTCAGCGTACCATTTGATTTTGTCCCAACACATAGATGGGGATTTTGCAATTTATGTAGTTTTGGTGCTGTTCCAAAGAGCATCGCTACAGTTTTGTCAGTATTTAAAAAAAGTTTGTTATCTTTGATCCACTTTTCTACCTCTGTGAATTGTTCTTACAGCACGGCCTCCAGCTGCGGGAGATTTGGTTTGCTGGTATAGATTACGGTGTCATCTGCGTACATGTGTACAGTTGAGACTTTGCAGATGTTAGGCAGATCATTTATGAATATTGTGAATAGCAGTTGGCCGAGTATTGAGCCTTTAAAAATAATGCATGAAAAGTGATTACCATAATTGCTTACCTTTAGGCAACAGATACATTACCATGCATTTAAAGTATAAAAGGAATACTATGGGGTAAAAATGGGAGAGGGAAACACAGGCATTCCTCCCGGCAGCAAGGTGTGCCTAAACACGGAGGGGTGGCATAGCATGCCCCACAGGCTCTGAATCCCACCTTCTGTCCAATTCCCGTACTGGCAGGATGAGCACTTCATCAACTGCCGCAGAACTGCTTAAGTTCAGGCAGGCCCGCAGCAGTCAATGATGCAATCGGTGCACAGGTGAGGTGGGGCCCATGGCGTTCAGACCCACCTGCTGTAAGGATGGCATAGCACGACCTGAGAGGGCAAGGGGTAAAGATTAATCCCTTCTAATCCCTCCCATTTTAACTCTTTAGTTTGATTTAAAGATCCTGTTTAAACCAGTTCCTTCACTGCTGATCACACATGACATGCTGTGTCTCCCTCTTAAGCAGCAGCTGTCATGTGAACAGCGAGAGGCGGGAAACACGAGTGAACATCCAGACAATCCAATTGCTTTCAATGCCGGCACATTAAGAAACATTGCATTGAGCTGATCAGAGAGTCCTGATCCTTAGCCAAGATCAGAACTCACTGATCTCCACTTCTGAGCAGGGCTGAAGTAGCCTTCCATCACCCTCCTGGAGAGGGTAGAGGTGTAGGACCCAAAAGTCACTGAACTATAAACAACGACTGCTTAATTATCTCATTCTCAAAAAAAATGTAGAATGTTTCCCACTGAGTATAAAGCATAGTTTTGTTTGTTTACTTTTATTTTATTAACATACCTGTCTAATATAGCGCTTTAGGTGCATGTAAACACACTGCCCAGTCTTTCGGTAATGCCTCTCCACATGTTCCCTGCCGAATCCTAGGAATGTGCTCATGCACACATACAGACCTCCTTCAGATTCCTAAAATAAATTTTAAAAAAATTATCAAAATTAACAAAATGTTAAATTGTCTTTTATCAGTAATAACATTTGCTTACAAACTTTACACAAGGAGAAAAAATAGCAACTCTACAAGAAAGAAGGAATGAAGTAACAGTGAACGTGATGAGCGTGTTAAAAGGTAAACGGTAATATATGAGAACAAATTATTTTTTAATCCAAAAATAAAAAAATCTAGTCAAACCTTCTAGACTTCAAAATTTCAATCATTAAGATTCATGCTTAGATGATCAGGATGCTTCCCCACATATTAAGTATTATATCTCAAAATATCCTGCTTTTTCCAGAAACCATTCAACCTTGTAGCCCTTGGTCGGAGCCAGTACATGTAGTCATGTTCAACAATTCTTTTTTTTTAATACGGAATATAAAAAGTGCTTGCATTCAACTTGTCATGGACCAGTGTTTGGAACATGAGATCAGTGTATAGTTACGTCAGCACCCATAGATAGAATCGCTCATAGGCCAAGGCCATCATAGTCCATTTCAGGAGCATTGACTCTCTTATAAACATTTGCACTGTATTGGAAATCTGTTCTTCCCAAATTAGACTTCATGTCATGAATCTCTTTTATAATTCACCAGGGTATAGAAGTATGTAGTGATACCTTTTTTATTGGACTAACGTTACATTTAAAAGACAAGCTTTCGAGAGTATCCTTTCTTCCCCGGGTCTGGAGCTATACCAAGCGAAATCAAAGAATTGAACCATAAAGAGCCAAGCGAAAGGCGGGGGGTCTCGTAAATAGAAATAGTGGAATCATATGGCCAAGGAAGGTAAACAGAGAGGAAAGATCGTAGGCACCAACACATTTATAATTCACAAATTCAGACTGTCAACACATTCATAAAGCAAGAGAATTCAGAAAAGACAGATGGGTGCTCAGAAAATCAGAAGCGGCCCTCTCGCTATATAATAATTATTACTACAAAAAGAAATCCACCACTCTGAATATGGCAAAAAAGACCAGTTTATTGGGTCAGCGGCAGCACGTCTAGACCAGGGATGGCGAACCTTTTTGAGCCCGAGTGCCCAAACTGGATCGCTATATCAACTTATCTGTCTCAAAGTGCCAACCCCACAATTAGACCTGAATTTCGGATTTATTTTAGAAAAGACACTTCATACGACTGTCTGAACTAATTATGTGCTTACGTCTTAAAAGAAAAATACAGTATAAAGGAGATGAATATATTGCCCCCAGATCACACATGGATATAATTGCCCCAAGCTCACACATGGATATAATTAGCCCCAGCTCACATTTATATATTGCCCTAAGCTCACGCATGGATATAACTGCCCCAAGCTCACACATGGACATAATTGCCCCAAGCTCACACATGGATATACTTGGCCCCAGCTCACATTTATATATTGCCCCCAGATCACACATGGATATAATTGCCCCAAGTTCACACATGGATATAATTGGCCCCAGCTCACATTTATATATTGCCCCAAGCTCACACATGGATATAATTGGCCCCAGCTCACATTTATATATTGCCCCCAGATCACACATGGATATAATTGGCCCCAGCTCACATTTATATATTGCCCCAAGCTCACACATGGATATAATTGGCCCCAGCTCACACATGGATATAATTGGCCCCAGCTCACATTTATATATTGCCCCCAGATCACACATGGATATAATTGGCCCCAGCTCACATTTATATATTGCCCCAAGCTCGCACATGGATATAATTGGCCCCAGCTCACACATGGATATAATTGGCCCCAGCTCACATTTATATATTGCCCCCAGATCACACATGGATATAATTGCCCCAAGCTCACACATGGATGTATACTTCCCCAGCTCACACATGGATGGATATTGGCCCCCATCTCACACATGGATTGATTTTGCCCCAGCTCACACATGGATGGATATTGCCCCAGCTCTCATGGATATGCCCCCAGCTCTCATGGATAATGCCCAAGCTCTCATGGATAATGCCCCAGCTCTCATGGATAATGCCCCAGCTCTCATGGATAATGCCCCAGCTCTCATGGATATGCCCCAGCTCTCATGGATAATGCCCCCAGCTCTTATGGATATTGACTCAAGCTCTTATGGATATTGCCCACAGCTCTTATGGATAATGCACCAGCTGTTGTGGATAATGCCCCAGCTCTTATGGATATTGTCCCCAGCTCTCATGGATATTGCCCCCAGCTCTCATGGATAATGCCCCAGCTCTTATGGATATTGCCCCCAGCTCTTAAGGATAATGCCCCAGCTCTTTTGGATATTACCCCCAGCTCTTATGCATAATGCCCCAGCTCTTATGGATATTGCCCCCAGCTCTCATGGATATTGCCCCCAGCTCTCATGGATAATGCCCTCAACTCACTGCCGCTCCAAGCGTCTTCCTCCCAGCGCGCGCGGGCAAATGATGCTGCCCAACCGTTCGTTGAAGTCCACCAGCTGCGATCTCGCGGCGTTAACTCTGGAGTTAATGGACAAAAGACTGGATCTGAGTGTGGGAGTGAGTTTGGGGACAGTTCCCGACCAAAGAGGGTGTGGCAGGGAGGCTGGGGCGGTGGTACAGGACTCCAGCTTCAAGTAAGGATAAAACACAGGCATACAGCTCCTTCACCCTGTGGTAGTATCCTATTGTGTGTGTTATAGTTCTACTGTTGTAAACGGAATAAAAACAAACTGGTTGTGTCTGACATAACCCTAGAACTAAATCATACCTAGTAAAGCAGCAGCGCGTCTTCTCCAATCAGCTCCGAAGCTGAAGTTATTTACTTTTAACTCTGACTCTAAACAGTGTGTGCTGTACATAGGACGATTAATCGACACCGATTAATCGATAATGGAAATAGTTGACAACTAATTTAATCAACGATTAGTTGTCGCTTAATCGATTAGTTGTTTCAGCCCTAGTGGGTATATAAATATATATATAATACATACACATCTTTGTGTGTGTGTGTGCACTGCAGCTGAAGCAGTGGAATGGGGGGGGGGGCCTTGTCAGCCCTAATTAATATTAGATGTCTCCTTGCTATCTGAGAACCCCACTCCCGTCTGAGACATCCTGGGCTTAGTTGTCAGTCACATGGCTTAGATATTTTATCCGTCCCATGAAAGAGACATAACAAAAAAATCAATAACAGGCAGTGGGTAAACTTTAATTCATTTACTTGAGAAACACAGTACATCCTCTTGGGGTTTGTTACGGATCCTGGTATCCCAGGCGCCCCTTTCCGCTGAAACACAGGAGATATTTCCACACACAGTAGATGACACGTACTATGTAGATGTTTCTCATTCAAAATCCAAATGGAGAATGCTTTATTTTCACTTTAGACACACAAGTAACAGTTGAGACAACCCCCTCCCATACAGAATACATTACAGATTAGGCTAAGGTCAGACTAACGCAGTATTAACGTGCGTTTAGCCGCACTAAATCACGGCCGCGCTAGCAGTAAATTACGTCCAATGCCGGGCAGCATACGAAGAACGGCCGCACAAAAGTGCGGCCGCGCAACGCAAGTGGCAAACAAACGCATTTTTTCGAGAACGTCAAACCGCTAGTACTGACGTACAGAGTGCGCTGCGTCTGCTAGCGGCATGTGTGTGTGATTAGGAGACGTCTTATCTAAACAGCATTTTTTTTTAAAACTTTTTATAGTTGAACAATAGTACAGCTTTTAGGTTCTACTACTGTTGTTTCTATCTATCGCTATCTCTGTCAGGAGACACCAATCCCTTTCCACCTATTCCACTTCCAGACAACCAACACATACGCAGACTCTGCTGAATCTCCATCAACACTCCTGTAGATCCAGTAATGTAACAAAGGACAAGTGTAGGTGGCCGGCTAATGAAGGAGAACTAGGAGTAACTATGTAGAGATCGTGACAGAAATAGGGCATAGTGGTGGTCCCAGCTCATAACAGATATTAAGTAGATTTTTCAGTTACTGTAATTATTATGTTAGTACGCTGGATATATTAATTCACATTTAAAAACCCACAAGGATGCCTGTATAAATTCTCATACACATGCTGGTATATGCAAAGAATTTTATTCTTATCACCAGACAGAGGATCAGGTGAAGAACCATAATTCAACATGTGTATAATATTCAACAGCCCATAATGTTTCCCCAAACTGGCATGGTGGCATGTTAAAAATACTCAAAAGGTCTGCAAACCTCTCATTATTATAAAATAACTCTATTTATTCAGTCAAAATTCACATTACTTTTATTAATCAAGACCTGTTTGATAAAATTAGCTTTTTGGATCACTGCAACATGGTCATCTAAGATCTAAGATTGGCATATTACCTGCACCCAAAATACTCTATCAGGCTAATTCAAAGAGAATTGAAAAGTCACCGCACGTTCGGTGACTTTTCGCTCTCTTCAATTCGGTTCGATTTGGCGATCCCATTTCGGCGACCCTGCGGTGTATTCAGCAAGAACCACAGGGCCGCCGAAATGAAGGGAAAAGTCGCCGCAAACCCACCGAAAACCCACCGCAAAACGAGGGCGAACTCACACCGAAACCCGCAAAAACATCTGGAGTAACCCGCAGAAAACTCCGGAAAAACCTGAGCAGGAGCAGATCACACGCAGCGCAGCCGCCGGAAAAAAACAACACCGCAAATGAATGGAGTGAATAAATTAAGAAAACAGTTTGCTTGAATGTTTGAAAAGTGAAACGCTGTTTGCAAAGAAACTACTGAGCAAAAATGTCTGAAATTTACATATGAGGTCCAATGAATGATAATAAAAAGGGCTGTTACAGAAAAAATAAGGAACGTTAAAAAAAATTTAAATCAGAAATTTTCTTTTAAAAAAAGAAATCCCGAAAAATGCTTAAAAGATCCTAAAAAAATCTATAAATAAAGAGACTCTTTACTGCAGAATATTATAATGAACGGTTTATTAGATATTGAATTAAAACGGGAATATTTTTAACATTGAAGCCTATGGGATTCGCCTGAATAAATCTGCCGCATGAAGCCACCGAATGGCAGGGAAATTTGGCAACTTTTCACTGCTGGGTTTTGCTCTCTGAATAGCCAAAGCATTGCTTCTCTATGGGGATTCACTGCCCTCAAACAGGCAACGAACAGCCACCGTATTTGCAGGCAATTCGTCAGGATTTGGCGAATTGTCTGCTCTCTGGATAGCCGAATGGCCAAGAAAGGTAACCGAACGCTGATTTTCAGTGTTCGGTTCCCTTTCGGGAGCCATTCGGATCTCTTTGAATAACCCTGTATGTATTGGTAACCTAACAATTTCGTCTCCACACTCCAAATTCCTTGTTTGGTCCTCACACGTGTAATGATGTGTATGCTTCATGTTATGTATTAAGTGTATTATAGTTATGCCTAGTTCATTCTGTTAGAAAACAGTTAACAGTTAGTCATGTGATCAGGGGAGGGGAGTAGCAGTCATTGTAAGATGGATGCTGCTGAGTAAAGTCTGTTCTTGTCAAGCTCCTTGTTGTCTGCCAATACTTCAGTGGATTCATCACATGGTACCAGAAGTGAGGTCAGAGAGACATGGCAGCAAACAGAAACACAAAGCACATTCCTTCCCTGGATTTGGAATCAGGGAACATATCAGATAATTGGTCAAAATGGAGGGAGCTGATAGAACTTGTGTTTGCAGGCCCAGATGCAGACAGATGGACTGATCAACAAAAAGCAGCTCATTTCCTGATATGTGTGGGACAAAAAGGACGTGATGTGTGCAGAGCGTGGCAAGCAAGTGGGAATATCACTGCAGAGGACAAGAGAAAAACAGAGGTACTGTTTGCAAAGTTTGAAGCATATTGCAACCCCAGGAAAAACGCCACAGTGCAAAGGAAAGTGTTCTATGAGAGGAATCAGTGTACAGGTGAATCTGTGGATGAATGGGTGGCACAGCTGCGCTTGCTCGCCAAAGACGGTGCGTTTCATGATGCTGGAGATATGATTATTGTGATGGGCAGTAAGTTTAAAGAAGTTCAGGAAAAGCTGCTGCAGGAAGATTTAAATCTAGAGAAAGCCATAAGGATTGCTAGGGCATATGAAATGTCAAGAAAAGACATGCAGGTCCTGGGAGGAACACAGCACCTGATCAATGCTATAGAAAATCAAAGCAGCGGATACTGGCAAGAAAGAAGACACAAAGGGATCAAAAGCAAGTATGTCACTATGAAAAATAACACACCAGCAACCTGTGACTATTGTGGAAATATGCACTATAGAGAAGCTGTGTGCCCTGCAACATGCAATAAATGCAAGAAAAAGGGACATTTTGCCAGGGTATGTAATGTGTTTTCACACACTGCAAGGACACAAACACGGGCTGTACATGCCTTTGAGAATAATGACGACAATGCAGGGTCAGACTCAGATTGTACATCGATATACCTTGCAGCAGTACAGAAATCACATCGGTTTGCAGATGAAGCTAATGTAGTGAAATGTGTGCCAAGCCACATATACCTGGAATACCTCAGGAATGAATGCCCTCTGGAAACTCAGGACCTACCGAAACTGATGGGATATGGTGGCGAAAAGGTTAAAGTAATGGATCACTGTAATGTCATATGTTCTCACAAGGGATCTGAACAACTTTTACAACTATTTGTGATCAACACACAAGCCCCAGCAGTATTAGGTCTAAAAACAAGTAAAGAGATTGGTCTTGTACAGATTATAATGACTGTGGATGGTGGGCACAGCGGTTTGTCAAAGGATGACATTCAGCGTGAGTACCGTGATCTATTCCGCTCCCTCTACACCTCCACGCCTGCAGAGGATGGTTATGAAATTACAGCGATACGATCTCACGGTGAAATATAAGCCTGGAAAAGAAATCCTAATGGCTGACACATTGTCTAGGGTGTTTCCAGATGGTTATGAAGCCAGAGATGAACCTGACTTGGAAGAACAGGTACCTACGGTACTAGTGAATATTCCAATATCTGATGTACGACTGGAGATGATAAGACAAGATACCAAGCAGGATAAAGTACTAGAAAAACTCATACGTGTCATGTGCAATGGCTGGCTAGAAAAACGAAAGAAGCTTTGTCCTGAGCTGCAGGGATTCTGGCCTGTGAGAAATCAACTATCCATTCATACTGATATCATATTCATGGGAGACCGTATTCTTATTCCTAAGGCACAGCAGGCAGAAGTACTGGACCAAATTCACCAGGGACATTTGGGCATCACCCTGTGTAAGCGCAGAGCACGGGAGGTGATTTACTGGCCTAATTTGGACCTTGATATCGAGTCACTTGTGAAGAAATGTGAAACCTGCCAAACATTTCAAAAGAACACTGCAAAGGAACCTCTCACACCGTGGAATTCTCCATCAAGGGCATGGCAGAGACTGGCCACAGATATTTTCCATTTCGAGGACAATCACTACCTGATAGTAGTCGATTATTACAGCAAATACTTTGAGCTGGTGCAGCTTAAAAATCTAAAAGCATCAACAGTCATATGTGCTCTCAAAACAATACTTTCAAGACATGGAGTGTGCAAAGAACTTGTGTCCCATAATGGCCCACAATTTTCGTGTTCTGAATTCCAGTGTTTTTTGCGTGATTGGAGTGTCCGGCACATACCCACCAGTCCATATCACCCACAGGCCAATGGGTTAGCTGAGAAGTATGTTGGCATAGCCAAATCTATTATACGGAAAGCTCAATCATCAGGTCAGGATGTGTACCTCAATCTGTTAAACTATCGTGCAACACCCATGGACGGTTTATGTTCATCCGCACAGTTGCTAATGGGTAGAGCGCTGAGGAGCACAGTACCTACTGCACCACATAAATTGCAGCTTCACTCTATCCCACAGGAGCAGGTAGCAGGTCAGAGGAACAGTAACGTGAAAAAACAAAAACTGTATTTTGACAAAAATACCATGTCACTTCATCGTCTCAGGGCTGGGCAAGCACAGAGTCACTGGAGATACATGGGAACCTGCTCACATTGTCAGTGAAGCCGATTCTCCGAGATCGTATGTGATTGAAACCGAGTGTGGAGCTCAACTCAGACGAAACAGGCGTCATCTTCGCCCAGACACTGCCTTGAATACTCCACTGGGGCAACCAAAAGACAATGAAAATAAGGAGCAAAATGAAGACAGTACAGAATTCCTGGACACGGATATAACGTCTACTGAGGACGTTGAAAACAGCATAAGTGTATCATCTTGTGATAATGCTGGAGGTGACTCTCAATTGGACATCGATTCTACTGATAGTGAGCCAGCGGTTATTTTCTCCCGCTATGGTCGAGCTTTTAAGCCAAAACTATGGAAAGACTTTGTATCATATTAAGCGTTTATACTTGAAGGGGAAGATGTAATGATGTGTATGCTTCGTGTTATGTATTAAGTGTATTATAGTTATGCCTAGTTCATTCTGCATGTTAGAAAACAGTTAACAGTTAGTCATGTGATCAGGGGGCGGGGAGTGGCAGTCATTGTAAGATGGATGCTGCTGAGTAAAGTCTGTTCTTGTCCTTGTTGTCTGCCAATACTTCAGTGGATTCATCACAACACGGTCATGTCTAAAGTGGTCATGGACGTAAGCAGGTCATACATAGCCACTTGTCAGCAGATTGGAGTTCCGAAAAAAAATTATTGCTAGGATTTTGTGTGACATCTTGTTATAGTTACTGTTGTGAGTCAGAAAAGTTTTTATCATCTTAATAATAATCCATTTACAGCAACATGGCAAGCAAAGGACACAACAAATGGGTGACATACACAGACAAGAGGTCTGGAGATGCGTGTTAGCAACATATACAATCACAAACAGCAACACATACAGTCATAAATAGAAATGTGGAATGAATAAATTGAAATCCACAGATCTCCTCCCACTCAATACCAAGAAGATGATGTTAATAGGAGACATAGGGAAATGGGAAAAACAAGGGGTTAAGGCAGGGGTCAGACGAACGCAGTTCAGCCGCACTTTATCACGGCCGTAGTAGCAGCAAATGACGTCCAATGACGACCAATATACGAAGTACGGCCGCACGAAAGTTCGGCCGTGTAATGCAAGCGGCAAATGAACAAATTTTTTCGAGAACGTCGAACCGCTAGCACTGACGTACAGAGTATGCTGCGTCCGTATAGCGGCGTGTGTGCGTGATTAGGAGACGTCAGACGCTGCTCATGTCCGGCCTACATAACGTTCAGGCACCCAAAGTTTCCTGGTTTGTATCCGTATGAAATCACGGCCGAAATTGCGCATCGTATGACCGCTATTGTGTTTTCCGTGAAAAAGTACGTCAATGCGTTCGGACGCACTTTTTTACGGACGATGCGAAAAATGCATTCCTCTGACCCTAGCCTAAGAGGACCAGAGCTCCTCTCTACCTGTCCTCACTAATCACCAAATACACACCAACCCGCTCCCTAAGGTCAAACAGTGACCTGCACGTAGCTTCTCCCCGCATCACCTCTTCCCGTGATAGACTTCAGGATTTCTCACGCGCAGCCCCCACCCTCTGGAACGCTCTCCCTCATACTGTCAGACTTTCCCCTAGTTTCCCTTCCTTCAAACGCTCCCTTAAAACGTTCCTATTTAGGGAAGCCTACCACCCGACTCACTGACGCAACCAGTCAATCACTCCCACCAGTCCATCACTCCCACCACTCCATCATTCTCACCTTGCAATCGTCTCCTCCTGTTTCCACCCCAACCCTTCTAGATTGTGAGTTCCCACAGGAATAAGGCCTTTGTTTCCTCCTGTACTAGTTTGTCAATTGTTGTTCAATGTATTGTAACCCTGTCTATATTGAGCCCATTGTACAGCGCTGCGGAATATGCTGGCGCTATATAAATAAAGAATAATAATAATTATTTGAGGAAGTGATGTGGCAGAATCATAAAGTAGATATGAGTGATAGGTGGAAGACATAATGGGGTACATAAATCCACACCAAAGTGAAAGTTAGGGCTGTGCAATATTGACAAAATAATCATATTGCGATTTCTTGAATGAATATTGCGATTGTGATTTTATTTGCGATTTAGCGAATTGTTTTTGCTTTTTCAAACATGCTACATACATTCTAAATGTATTCAGTATTCAGAACATGGATACTGCCCCGGCACATGGATACTGCCCCAGCACATGGATATACTGCCCCAGCACATGGATATACTGCCCCAGCACATGGATATACTGCCCCAGCACATGGAAATACTGCCCCAGCTCATGGAAATACTGCCCCAGCACATGGATATTCTGCCCCAGCACATGGATATACTGCCCCAGCTCATGGAAATACTGCCCCAGCACATGGATATACTGCCCCAGCACATGGATACTGCCCCAGCTCATGGATATGCCCCAGCTCATGGATACTGCCCCAGCTCATGGATACTGCCCCCAGCTCATGGATACTGCCCCCAGCCCATGGATATGCCCCAGCTCATGGATTTGCCCCAGCTCATGGATATGCCCCAGCTCATGGATACTGCCCAAGCTCATGGATTTGCCCCAGCTCATGGATACTGCCCCCAGCTCATGGATACTGCCCCCAGCTCATGGATATGCCCCAGCTCATGGATTTGCTCCAGCTCATGGATACTGCCCCCAGCTCATGGATATGCCCCAGCTCATGGATATGCCCCAGCTCATGGATACTGCCCCAGCTCATGGATTTGCCCCAGCTCATGGATATGCCCCAGCTCATGGGTACTGCCCCAGCTCATGGATTTGCCCCAGCTCATGGATACTACCCCCAGCTCATGGATACTGCCCCCAGCTCATGGATATGCCCCAGCTCATGGATATGCCCCAGCTCATGGATACTGCCCCAGCTCATGGATACTGCCCCCAGCTCATGGATACTGCCCCCAGCTCATGGATACTGCCCCAGCTCAGATACTGCCCCAGCTCACCTCTTTGCGCCGCGTGTTCGGCTCCCTGTGAGCTTCCGGCAACATGGAGCTGGGGCGCTCGCCTGGGGGTACCACGTGACGAGCGCGAGAACGCGGCTGTACACGTGGTTCCCCCTGCGAGCGCCCACTGCGAGCGCCCAAAGCTCCATGCCACCGGAAGCTTACAGGGAGCTGAGAATCGCAGCCTTATGCGGTTTATATATCGCAGGTTCTTAAATCGCGATTGTTTTGCGATTGCAATTAATTGCACAGCCCTACTGGTCGTCCACTCGGTTCGTAGTCATCTGACTAACAAGTCAGACGTAGTCGTACAACTAATCCTCCAACCCTCGTCCACTGCTTCAGACTTCCATCAGACGAATTCGGACAACTACGAACAACTACATCAGACTAGCGACTGTTCCCATTCGACTGGAATTTGTCATATGAAGTAGGATGACCTGGTACATCAAATCTCACAAGATGCATGCTGAGAAGTAAATAATAAATGAAATACAAATATAGTTTAGTGTGTAGGGGAGAAGGGGGGACTAACCCTGTTTGTTATTAATTTTGAGGGAAGGGGAAACATTCTCCGGTCCTTTTGCAGCTGTGCTTTAACCCCTTATGTGTCAAGTGTATATTTAGGTGCTTGTTAACATTCACATCTCTATAGTGATATATTCCATTTTTTTTAAAATTTTACATGGAGAAGCTGTTACAGCATTTTTCCCACAATATACGCTAATTTGTAAACAAGATACGTCCGACCTGGGTCGTCCATAGTCACTTGCAGTGGACACCGTAGTCGTACGACCTAGGTCGTCCGTAGACTGATGAAAAAGTCGGACATACAACTACGTAGCCAGTGGGCAACCAGCCTCACATGCTGCAAGAAAGCAAGCATTCCTACTGGGTGAATAAATTGTGTAAGAGGCTTCCCGAATGTGCGGAAAATAGAACTAACATTTAATTTTGAAATATTTTATCATTCTGGTGTAAGTAATTTTGGTTTAACTGATCTTGCGATTGACATTGTAGCACAGGGGTCAGAAACCTTGACCCTCCAGGTGTTTTGGAAGTACATTTCCCATACTGCTCAGTCACCTCACTGAGTGGTTGAGCATCATGAGAGATGAAGTACCACAACATTTGGAGGGCCAAAGTTGCTGAACCCTGGTCTAGAAACAACATTGAGGAACAAGCAAATGAGCAGAGAGCAGCAAATATGGCTTTTAACTGGCAACATTTTTTATTCATTATTGCATTCAAGGAAAACACACAAAACAGATGTAGCCAAGAATAGATGGGTTCCCCACAGCTTGAAGGATGACCAAGACACAAACTTTGATACAATGCAGTAAAGAAGCAGGTCACTCCATCAGGTATAAATAACGAGCTGATGTATTAGGAATGCAATGTTTCAGCAATGCTTGAGAAAGCCTCCAGTGTTGAGCAGAAATGTTGCATTCCTAAAATATCAGTAAAATATTCATAACTGACGGGGTGATCAGCTTGCCTTCCTGAACGCAGTGGGATTGTGCCCATTCCCTTTAATTTTTCTTTGCAGTCTTATATTCATAGGCACACACACTGATGTTATGATATGCCTATTAAAAATGTTTACCTTGAACACAAAGAGTGCAGAAAAAAGAAAGAGCCAAGGCAGGCATCATTTAGCTTTCTGTTGAAATAATTCCATCATGTGGAGAGAAATATCAGTTTGTACTACTTTTTGACATAGTCATAGGTCGGGAACTTTGGCACTGAGAGCAATTGAAAGCTTGAGTCAATGGGAAAGCTCCATTGGTCTCAAGCACTTCTTTTTTTTAAAAAAAAAAAACAACCCCCCCATGGGAGGCAGAGCTCCCCATGGATTGAATGACACAGGACAGTCATGTGACTGTCCTCGTCAGTCGTGGGGGAGCAGGCAGAGCTTAGCAGTCAGCATGTGTGTAATAGCGCCCTCTATTAGTCAGTTTTGTAAGTGCCTGCTCTTAGAAGTAAAAACCTATATGCAAACTTTATTTTAAAGAGTTGTAATAGTGCCTTCTATTAGTCAGTATTGTAAGTGCCTGCTCTTAGAACTGTAAGTAAAACAAATGCGAACTTTACTTTATAAATAGTGAAACTCTATTCTCCTATATAATGATAATTAAATGCGTAAATTGCGACTGCGTAACCCTGTGTATATCTGGCTCTGATACTAGCCAGTGCCTCACCAGCCACTGACCTCACCGCACGTCTCTTCTATGCGGTAATTACCGTAAATAGATTGTAATACCATCCTCTTACCAGCGCATATACGCATTTGCACTCACAATGTTAAGTATAGGACTCGCGCAGTACAGTAAGCTGGCGCAGGGTTCGCGCAGGTTCACCCGCGGTAGACAATTGCGCGCGTTTGTTGCGCTGACTATATAATACGGGATTAGGCGCAAATGGTTTTACCCCTCGCAAACGTTTGCGTGAAGATTGTAATTTAGCCCCAGATGTTTTGGAACTACATTTCCCATGATGTTTACTCAATCTAACTCAGCAGCTGATTATCAATGGGAAATGTAAAACACCTGGAAGGCCAAGATTGCTGACCCCTTGACAAGTAGTTCATAACAAAACAATATTTGAGGTATCAGTTAATGACTTCAGAAGTGTCGGTTTGTCACTGATACCGGGTCTTTGGATGGAGGTATATAGAAGCCCAGTTACATTCCGTTCAATCGAGAACCCTGTACTGGTCGTTTTTCAGATTCACAAAACCAATCTCTGGTATCAGAAAAATCACAATCACTGGCATGCACAGCCCATTTCATTAGGGGGGCACCCGTGGAATATTTATGAGGAATTTACTCTTATAGAATGCAGTAGAAAATATTGTTTTTTACTAAGTTGCAATCATTGTGTAAACAAGGATATAGTCAATTTCCATGTTTTTCATCATCAGTCCGAAAAGAGGTACCCAAATATATATCAATCTAAAGTGAGGGTCGACAAGACCAAATCACCCGGTGTAAGGATGTGCCTGAGCACACATCTAGAATCCCAA
The DNA here is from genome assembly GCA_009667805.1 of Leptobrachium leishanense. Taxonomy (NCBI): domain Eukaryota; kingdom Metazoa; phylum Chordata; class Amphibia; order Anura; family Megophryidae; genus Leptobrachium; species Leptobrachium leishanense. The sequence goes on along the minus strand of CM019066.1, from coordinate 130,918,178 downwards.
ACCAGTCAAACCAAACATATTGAAGGAATGAAATATTGCATTGGATAGGTGGAAAGACATCAGTGAACAACCTTCAAAAGGTAAATACAGCACTTATATCAATAACAGGTAACTCTCTGAATCCCCCTTCAAAGTATATTAAATAATGAGGTGGAACCTCCCAGCCCTTACAATGAACAAGGAGGATACTACACTGCCACATAGTGGCACCTCTAATGTAAAGCGTTACAACCACGGTGTGACGCAAGGGAATGTCCACAAATCCTCAAAGGGCAATTAAGGGCAGTGTAATAAAATGGATCATTGTTGAAACCGCAGACCTGTAATTAGAGGTTGGTCTTGGCTGTATGAAGGAATTTGGCAAAGCAATACAATACCAAAAAAATTAGGACAGGACGCTAAGGGCGTTCGCAGTCTCCAGCAAAGCTTAATCTTTGATTTGTTTTATGTAGTGTTTGTTTTTTGTAATAAATATTTAAGGTAAGGTGCAGCACATGTTGGTGGTTTCTTAATATTTATATATTTTCTAATAGGTAATGATTCGTTTTTCCATGAAATCTTGTTAGTTGGAAGACCACATTACAGATGGAAAAGGACCCCTATTTACATGGTTGTTAGTTCTGCATTTACATTTCAAAAAGTTGCCTTCAGTTTTATATTTTTTATGACGCTTGCACATTGAAATGCATTTACATCGTTGGACATTATTATTTATGCACAAATAGTGTTTTGTTTGAAAACAGAAATGGAGTTATTGCAGCAACAGTGTTTGCTTTAAAAGTCAAAAAGTGGAAAATGCTTTACAACAACAAGAATTATTTTTTTTTGTTTTACTTTTATAGAGCTAAATTTGGGATTAATGGAAAGGACAGACTGTGTATTTTCCAATGATACAGCGAATAGAAGGATCCAAATGACATCCCCCCTCAGCTAAGGGCCTTTGGGTGGTCCTTGTTTCCCTGTTCTTAGTGTCCCCGTTTTAGCGTGATATTACGTTGCAGGGGCTAATCCAGTAGCCTGCATTGTGACACGGCGCTAACTTCGGGCTAAGCGCCGCCGCGAGCATCCCCTCCATGGAGTCCATAGGACTCCATTGAGGCTTCCGCTGCTGGTCACAAGACCTGCAGGATTTCGCCTCGCGAGATCTGGCAGGTCGGCGGAGTGATTTGCAGAGGGAGACTGGGAGACTTATTTCCCCAGTCTTCCTCTGCTCCCGGCAGCAAGAGGAGGTGGATTGGTCCGTGATTCTCGCCGCAGGATGAAAGGTGAGTATCTGTTAAGCATAGGGAGCGTAAAGTACAGTAAGTTCGTGCTGAAAAGCGCAAGCTCCGAATCGCTAACGGGTCTGTTATACGCTGATACATAGCACACATTACTGTGAGTTTTATTGCTGTGGAGCTCGGTAATGTGCAGTGTGTACAGTGTGTAATTGTATCAGTAATGTACACTATCTTACAAACCTGAAAAGTGATTAGCAGCTTCCCACATGTGTCACAGGGAGCTTCTGTGCAGTGACGCAGCCTTAGCTGCAATGAGTAGGTGATGGATGCTGCAGCAGTGATTGGCCATCTGTAAATCTAGAGGGGGCACAATGGATTCACCAATTCGCTGGTTGATTCCCCAATTCGTTTTTGTAACTCATATTAATTATTTTGAAAATTGTGTGAAGACATAAATTCTTTAACACAATGTTCATGTGGGTGTTGCATTGTATGGTTGAGTTTCATATGGGTGCGGCCACCTATGGGAGTGGCAAAGGGGGCTCCATGATCTCCTATTGCCCAGAAGCCCCATTAGTTGTCAGTCCACCCCTGTTCCAGACTCCCTGTATTGTGTCCTCTCTGTGTATTATGTGTAATGCTGACAGATCAGTAAATCCCAGACTGTCTGCATTGTGTCCTCTCTGGGTAGACAATTTAGTGTCTTAACTTATTACAAGCTTATGTTGGCAATATGTGTGGAAAAATAAATTCTGCAACACAAGGATGTACGTGTGGGTGTGTGTTAGGGGCTCAAAGGGGCCTGATGCTCTCCTAAAGCCCAGGGGCCCCACCAGTCGTCATTCTGCCCATCTTTTCCATCAGTCACCAAACTGTATAACTATAAACCAGCCAGTTTACAGTCATGTGCTACATTTAGAATGGTAGTGTCTGCAATCATATAATGCACATGTAGCGCTGCTTTAAAAAACTGTATTCTGGTGCATTGAATTATTATGGCCACTAGGGGGAGCCAGTGTATAACATATGAGAGGATTGTATTGGACAGAGAGATTTGGGAAACTCCAACTCCCAGAGATCTTTGCAAGGGGAACAGGAAGGGTGTGTGCTGGCCAGGAAGGAAATCAGCAGCCTCGTGCAAGGCATGGGCAGTGTGAGCAGAGCCACGAGAGATGTAGGACGCACGCTGGGGCTGTTAGGGATTGAAACCAGGCCGGAGTGTGGATGTTGCTACAGTCGTGTTGGAGATCGTGCTGTTACCTATATACCTAGCCCTGAGCGTTTGGCAGAACAGAGCGAGCAGTGAGAGAGAGCAGTCGCAGGTGACACTTCTGGGATCCTGGCAGAGTTGGAGAGCAGAGAGACGGCGGCATCCATTGTTGCAGTAATCGGATAGAGAGTGTGCATCGGCCGGCTGTGTATTACGCTGAACTGTTCTTGACAAAGTGCGGTTTGGGAGAAGAAGGACATCGTGTGAGGAGAGGCTGCAAACCGGAGGGGAGTGCTGGCGGCCTATGTGTCCGTGTTCTGGCGGAGGAGAACCAGATCGGGAGTGCAGGCATTAACAGCATCGGGTTCCAAGTGTCAGCGAGGACAGATCCTCTTGATAGAGATCCCCTTCTCCAGTGTTCATCGGTCCAGGACAAGCGGTTACACCGAATGGGTGAGAAGGCTTTTGCCTGGTGAAAATGCAGAACATTGCGCACTTGTTTGTTTCTTTAAGGACCCCAACGGTGACTAGTCGAAGATTGTTTTTGTTTCATTCACTGGCCAGTTGAACACAGTACCCGAGTACCCTAGACAACACACATATATATTTTTGAGCCATTTTCATTTTCACGGGACTTACACTCAAGAACTGAGGGGGTTAACCGGTTTCTTTTACCGCTGCGTGTTTTTCCCGCGTTACGAATTCTTGTTACTCAAATACCGTACATGCGTATAATATGCTGCTTTATTGGGATCAGTAAAGAATATAATATAGAAAAATCCACAACAGTGCTGGTGTATAGTTATTTCCTAGTGCGGTGAGACTATCCCGAGGTTTATTCAGCGGCTCCTCCGGGGGTGAGCGTTACACACATATAATGTGCTTAGCAATTTCTGCAATAATTTAGACAAACTTCCCCATCTAGAATATACAGAACTGCAGATAGGTGTGCCAGAATGGTTGGTAACGGCCAAATAATGATTTAAGTAACGTTATAGTCCATTACCGTCCTTGTTTTCAATACAGTAAAGCAGGTGGTACATACAGTATCTGAAAGTGAACCCACCAATATGCTAAATAGAGATTATCGTGTGACCCTCATGTGTTTATGCCATGAAAGTTCGAAGCACTAATTAGTATTTCAAGAGATTAGTTTTTACGGGCAGCAACAGCTTTCATGCAGAGGTCAAAATTATTCAAAAGAAGAAAGTGTGCATGGCTAGTTTGATTAAAGATGCATCTAAAAAACACATCTAAGGGCTAATTTATACAGAAAATAATCAGCGCCACTTAACATACAGTGGCAAGAAAAAGTATGTGAACCCTTTGGGATTACGTGGAGTTTTGCATGAATTGGTCATAAAATGTGCTCTGATCTTCATCGAAGTCACAACAATTTTAAAAACACAGTCTGCTTAAAATAATACAACACAAACATTATATGTTTTCATGTGTTTATGGAACATAACATGTAAACATTCACAGTGCAGGGTGGAAAAAGTATGTGAACCCCTAGCCTAATGACTTCTCCAAGAGCTAATTGGAGCCAGGAGTGAGCCAACCTTGAGTCCAATCAATGTGATATTATTGGATGTGTTGCTGAAAGCTGTCCTGCCCTTTAAAAACACACACCAGTTTTGGGTTTACTGGTTTCAAGAAGCACTGCCTGATGTGAACCATGCCTCGCAGAAAAGATCTCTCAGAAGACCTACAATCAAGAATTGTTGACTTGCATGAAGCTGGAAAGGGTTACAAAAGTATCTCCAAAAGCCTTGATGTTCAATAATGTGTCCACGGTAAGACAGACTGTCTACAAAATGGAGAAAGTTCAGCACTGTTGCTACTCTCCCTAGGTGTGGTCGTCCTGTAAAGATGATTGCAAGAGCACAGTGCAGAATGCTTAATGAGGTAAAAAATAATCCTAGAGTGTCAGCTAAAGACTTACAGAAATCTCTGGCACATGCTAACATTTTTGTTGACATATCTACAATACGGAAAACATTAAACAAGAATGGAGTACATGGGAGGACACCACAGAGGAAACCATTGCTGTCCAAAAAGAATATTGCAGCACGTTTGAAGTTTGCAAAAGAGCACCTGGATGTTCCACAGCACTACTGGCAAAATATTCTGAGGACAGATGAAACCAAAATTGAGTTTTTTGGAAAAAACACACAACACTATGTGTGGAGAAAAAAAGGCACAGCACACCAACATCAAAACCTCATCCCCACTGTAAAACATGGCGGAGGGAGCATCATAGTTTGGGGCTGCTTTGCTGCCTCAGAGCCTGGACGGATTGTTGTCATTGATGAAAAAATGAATTCCAGAGTTTATCAAGACATTTTGCAGGAAAACGTAAGACCATCTGTCCGCCAACTGAAGCTCCGCAGAGGATGGGTGATGCAACAGGACAATGACCCAAAGCATAGAAGTAATTCAACAAAATGGCTTCAACAAAACAAAAATACACCTTCTGGAGTGACCCAGTCAGAGTCCTGACTTCAGCCCGATTGAAATGCTGTGGCATGACCTTAAGAGAGCGACCAGACATCCCAAGAATATTGCTACACTGAAACCGTTTTGTGAAGAGGAGTGGTCCAAAATGACTCCAGATCGTTGTGCAGGTCTGATCTGCAACTACATGAAACGTTTGGTTGAGGTTATTGCTGCCAAAGGAGGGTCAACCAGTTATTAAATCCAAAGGTTCACATACTTTTTCCACCCTGCACTGTGAATGTTTACAGGTTATGTTCAATAAACACATGAAAACATATAATGTTTGTGTTGTATTATTTTAAGCAGACTGTGTTTTTCAAATTGTTGTGACTTAGATGAAGATCGGAGCACATTTTATGACCAATTCATGCAAAACTCTGCGTAATCCCAAAGGGTTCACATACTTTTTCTTGCCACTGTAGCTGTATATTCATATACCAGGTCTGTATTTAGACCATATCTGTATTTAGACTTGCTGCTGCCCTCCCCTTCACCCAGCCACTGGATATTAAATACATATGGATATGTAGATAAAATGAAATTAGGATAAATATTTACACCCTAACGAGGCTATTTATTCATTCATGAAAATGTAATTCAGAACAAAAGGAAACTGTCATATTACAAGTCATTTCTAACGGCATCTTTTTAGTTTACAAACTGATTGTTAGTAGTTTTACTGCTTTGCGGCTCTATTATACACCTGTACTCCCCAAGTGCATTGAACCTCTAAAGAAGGTACATTAGGAAGACATGTTTCCCCCTTATAATCTGCTGACCTAAGCCCAGACCTATTTGTCATATGCAAGAGTACATCCCTGACATATTCTCAAGGAACAGTGTGTAGACTAATACTTAAAGGCTTACTCTATGCACTGTGAGCGCTCAGTGTAATTTGAGTGTTTACAGTGACCTGAGCAACCTCTCCCGTCTCTGGGTAGGCAGTCTCAGAAGGCTGATTTAGCCCTTCAAGTGCAGGGGACTAGTCCGACCCAGAACCTGAGCTCAGCATGTGCCGATCACAGGTTCCTGGCAATTGGGACCTAAATCCCACAACAATCACTCTCAATGTGCTTGCCTTTGACAGCAGCAATGCTGCAGCTTACAGGAAGCCGGAGGTGTCATGTCCATTGGAGTGCCAAGGAAGTCCAGCACTGGAATCAAAAGGAGTTTTTTAAAAGACCAAAGAGTTAAAACGGTATCTGAGTGCAGAGGTGATAAGAAGGGGTTACTGGTTTATCCCTCTATCCCTCCTCCCATTTTAACCCCAGAGTATTCCATTAAGTTGGTTTACATTCACTCACATTAGTATATCTATGTTTTTCCCCCAAAAATCCCAATCATCTAGTGGTTCTTATTCTGCGCTTTCCTCTATTGCTGCAGTTCGTATTCTGTAACCCCTCTTGGCAAGCAGTGGTATAAACTGCACCTGTCTTGCTCAACTTAACCTGGTGTCACTTTTTATAGGGAATAAAATTTCATCCACACATTGCTTGCGCAAGCTTGTTATTCAATATTGATTAACCCTTTTTGTCTCTACATAATATCACTTTGAAAATATATACTGTATATACGAAAAATATAGCAGTAGTTCCATATCCATAGCAGCAGTGACACGCAACGTACACGCACACACAGACTGAGCAGCACAGTAGAAGAGTACATCTTCATATTACACGTCGATTGTCACTTATCCCGAAATGAATGGGACCAGACGTGTTTCATATTTTAGGATAACGGCATATAATGATATATTTTAGAAATGAGACACAACAATATGAAACTCTTACACATACACACATAGCCTGAATTCAATTTTGTACAGTACTTATATTACGTTAACCCCCCCACCTCAAATGAGTGGCCCTATTACACACTTGGAGGTAAAATGAAGACGGTGTTACATCCTCAACATCTGCTGTGCTTCCTGGGGGGTCTGGGCATGGTTCTGTGCCACTGGCCAGCACCTTGTAATGGCCGAGCAGCATCCGAGGGGGCGGGGCCTGGCGTGGTCACGAGGAGCCGCCGGGTTTAAAGCAGGGCGCGAGGAGTTGCCTCGTCGCCCTGACGTGGAGTTCTGTTCCCACATCGCTTGCTATTGTATTCATTGCTGTTCTAGTTGCCGACTCGTTTATGTCTACGATTCCTGCTCCTGATTTTGACCCTGCTTGTTTTTGACCATTCTTATGTTACGTATTATAGCGGTTGCTAGTGCTGTGCGTCGTTGGTTTAACCCTATGCAGGCTGCTTGGGGTTTTACTCGCTTCTTGGGGATATTCCCATCTCGCTCTGGTATACTATCTTCAGCCTTATCGGGGTTCTGTTCCAGGCCCAAGGTTCATGAATTATGGTCGTGTATTTATATAAAATCCGCAATAGCGAGATACCGTTTGTTTTCTGCCTATGATTATCGTGCTCAGCTTGCCAAGTGTACCCGGGTTTATACAAGCTTTAAGCCTTTATGTGTGTCAGTAGACCCTGGTGATTACAAGGTACAACCTACCCGTTTGAGCTTATCAGAAAACACTAATAGGGTTATTCAGAGAGCGTGAAAAGCAGGAGAATGACTGGAGAATGACTGGAGAATGAAAAATTCTAGGTCAAAATAGTCAAACCAGAAAAATTCTCCCTTTCATCTCACTTTCCAAATCGGCTATTTAGACCTAGAATTTTTCATTCTCCAGTCATTCTCCTGCTTTTCACGCTCTCTGAATAACCCTGTATGTCTGTCAGTTCAGTGACTGCCCTGCAGTCTGCACAATACATTGACTGTCAAGCAAACTACCTCGGTACACCCACTCAAGTATTGAAGCCATCTGTATTGTTTTGTGCTCTAAGTTGTCCGTTGGTCTTGAAACCTTTGGAATTTAGTAGCAGATCAGTTGTCCTGTTATACTCCTTTGCTTTGGAGTATAAGTCTGAAAATACTGTGTATTTTGCAACCATCAAGCAGATATCTCTGTCCAACAAGATCTCAACCTCGCTACTCTTGTGTGAGCGCTACAGCACCCGTTACAGATGGTAAGCAGGAAAACCTACGCCTGCAGATTTTGTTTACTGTCTCCTTTTTACCGTCCGTATTCAGGAGTAGGCGCTTTATTAGTGTATGGCCCCAGAACAAAGCGTAAGGCTGCCAGATACCTGCAGTAGCACTCTGCGCCACCTCGAGTATCAACTCATGGAGTCCATAGGACTCCATGGAGCTTTGCTCATCCCAGCTGCGAGCTCTGCATGGGTCAGTGTGACCTTTCCAGCGATGCCTCTCTTTAACCTCTTAATTGCTGGCCTGCGATCCAGCACCAATCACAGACTGCAGAAGGAGATGACTGACACTTAAATGTCAGCCAAGCCTCTGGGGCCTCCCCCACCCACTGACGTCGTCATGCATGAGCACGATGACGTCAGTTAGGGAATTAACCTCTAGTTGCCAAGGGGTTTCCCTTTGGAAACCCTATGGTGGATATAGGGGTGGGGTCCTTTGATCCCCCCTATCTCCCGATCGGTGGCAGCTAGCTAGAGCATGGCCTTTCCAATGATAGCAAACATGACTAGGTTACAGGTGAAAAAAAATAAAAAAAAATTTTAAATGTCAATTTTTCTTTTTTATATTTATTAATGCACTATATTGTTCACGTTGCATTGTATTGTTTACGTTTCAATAATAATGTCAACAATGATGCTGCACTAACAATTTTTTTCAGTTTTAGCTAAAATTGCGTATTTTCTCAAAATTAATAATGATATATTATGAACCTGCCGAGTATGCTGAAAAAAAAGGATATATAATTTGTCTGGGTCGTACAATAAAACATTACTTCAAATCGCGTTTAAACAAGATGCGCAAAAACGGTAAAAATGAGCTTAGTACGCAGAGGTGAAATGGCTCAGCAGTGAAGGGGTTAATGCCTCCAATAATAAGTATAGGAAACGTTAATGTACAGTAACCTCTAGCAGGGAATTTCACCACTTGAGCCGCAAGCCCAGTTATGTATAACATCTCCTGTGTCATCTTATTGACAACACTGGAATAGTGCCCAAGGTCAGGTGTAATTTCGGTTAACAGGAAGGGGGTTGTTATACTAAATTACCTTAATTAATTTAGACATATTCATCCAAGTCACAGCTGTCAACTCTCACTATTTCATACTATATTTAAAAATTTCTCCCAATCACACTACAGGAAGGCTTGTCAAATTTACATCAAACTCAAGGGTCAGTATGAAAATTTAGAAGCTAAAAATACCTATTTATTTTTCTCTTCTAGGTGCCAAACCTGGGGCCCTGGGTGAGTTAGGGTATGTGTATCAGGGCCCTGGGTGAGTTTGGGTGCTTTCTCTGCAGATGAATGGAGGAGGAGCAGTGTACCCAGGTGGTCCTCTTCCCCATAAACCTTACAGAGAGAGGTTGCTGTGCCTTTCATCTAATGAAGCCCTAATAAGGGGGGTTATCTTAGAAATTACGAATATCTGAGAAACCCAATACAAATTTCTAAAGGTTTCTAGAGAATTCAGAAAAGGTTGGGGTTCTCAGACACTGAAAGCCACTAAAATACCTCCCCTTGCAGTGTTTCATTGTCACTGTAAAATATAGTAAAGCTAATACGTCCTCCAAATAGCTCCATTTTTTTATTTTTTACCAGACCTTCCCATCGCTACAAATTCACAGGGCTCCAATTACTAAGCATCGTTTAGGTGCCAAATCACAAAGCTGTACTTGTCAGCGTTGGCAGGGTTAATTGCATTGGGAAACACTGGCTGCATGGGTGTAAGGACTGGGGAAACAGATCTCCCTCTCACCTGTTATCTCCATAAATATATGCACAGTGTGGAGCCTGGGACTGAGTATTTGTCGTATTAAATCGCATATATTTGTTTTGGTTGTAAGGCAGTGGCATTGTCCATTTTTCACATTTAAATCGATCATTGTCGCTGTCATTACTCATATCATTTCCCAAGTCGGAATAAAGAACAGCGTCTTATTTTTATTCATGTTATTCATGAAACACAATGGGCCATATTACATCCATAACGTTAGCGCTCACCTGTGTGAGCGTTAACGTTAGTGCTGGTGGCCCTAGCGTGGGCGCACCATATTACAATCCGAACGCAAACGGGCTTAAAAACCTGTTAGCGATTCAGATCTTGCGCATTTCAGCGTGAGCTTACTGTACTTTGCGTTCACTATGCTTAACATGAGGAGCACAAAGTGATAATTAGCTTTAGGCTGGGTTCACACCTGAGCGTATCTCAAATGCGCGTTTTATGCATGTTTTTAGGCTAGGGTCAGACTAACGCATTTTTTGCGTTGTCCGTGAAAAAGTGCGTTCGAACGAATGGACGTATTTTTTCACGGAATACGCGATAGCGGTCATACGATGCGCATTATCGTCCGTGATTTTGTACGGATCATCAATAAAACCCTTCTTGAGTCTGGACGTTATGTTGGTCGGACATTAGCAGCGTCTGACGTCTCCTAATCACACGCACACTCGCCACTAGCGGATGCAGCGCACTCTGTACGTCAGTACTAGCGGTATCACGTTCTCGAAAAAATGCGTTCGTTTGCCACTTGTGTTGCGCAGCCGCACTTTTGTGCGGCCCTTCTTCGTATGCTGCCCGGCATTGGACGTCATTTGCTGCTAGCACGGCCGTGATTTAGTGCTGCTAAACGCACGTTGATACTGCGTTAGTCTGACCCTAGCCTTATCGGGTGTTTTATGAGCGTATTTGACAATTAGAAACGTCCATCTCACGCGCGTTTTTTGAAGTCTATGGCCGCAGACGCGCTGTGATACGCCCCAAAGAAGCTCCTGTACTTCTTTGGGCGTAGGGCGTTTTACAGTGCGTTCCTACGCGCTGTAAAACGCCCAGGTTTGAACCATGCCCATAGGAAATAGTGGGATTATTCCAGTGTTTGAGCATTTTATAGCGTGTAGGAACTAGGGATAGACCGATATGGTTTTTTCCAGGCCGATACCGATACCGATTATCGGCCGTCTCTCTGGCCGATAACCGATATCAGGGGCCGATATTCTTTGTGCTTAAATTTTTGAAAAATAACACAATTTCATACAAATCTGGTATAAACTGAACATGTTTAATCATATTTTAAACATTAAATTAGGGGGTCGACCGACCCTGCATGCAGATCTCGGAGAGAGCAGGGTAAGACCCGGTCACCGGCCTGAAAAAAAAGGTTCACTGTATGTTTAACTGTAGATCCCTAGCTGGCTGTCTGTTCCTTTAAGTAATTACAACCAGGGTGTGCTGCTGAGTGCTCTGCTCCCTTCACTAGCCCCACACAGTCAGGCACTAACCAACCCCACTAGCTGCAGCAGCTCCCCCTCCTTCCTCAGCTCCATCTTTAAAGCCCCGTTGCTCCGTCCACTGACTCCATCCATAATGAGCAGTTACAGCCCGGGACACAGCACTGCAACCCAGAGCTCAGCTGACCTGAAGCCCCCTTAAACACAGCCCTGCCTAAAGTTCAACCTGCAGCAGGTGAATAAAAAATGGCCCACAGCTGTGTGTGTGCAGACTGAGAGTGCACACACACAGCTGCGGGCCAATGTAATTTTTTTTTTTTTTTAACATTTCAAACTTTTATTCTGAACAAAGTGCAGCATTGGGGAGCCTGGCAGTTACAAGAACGGTGAGAACTAAAGCATTAAACTGCAACAACCAGCTTTCTAAGCACTTCCATGGAGCTTCTGACAAGGCATTAGTGCAAGTAAGACAACAGGTGACTTGAGCATCACTGCGAACAAGTGTAGACTGAAGCATTTATGTGTCTAGGAAGACTTGCAGAGTGCCACTGCTGAAAAGCGAACTTCTCCCTTCTCTCGTTCAGTGAACTGCCTGCAGATTCCAGCTGCATCCTTCAATAAGGAGTCTTCAGATGTTGGTCCATGGTCTACTGGAACTGACATTCTTCCATCAAGCTCATAGAGGTGTCCGTCAACTTGAGTTAGCAGTATGACATGAAAGCTTACATCATCTTGTACCCTGCATTGTCCTTCAGCTGCAACAGCATTGTGAACAGCTTGTATGACCTCATTCTCCTCCAGGAGTTTAGCCCGCTCCTCAGGAGAAAGCGAAGCAGATTCATCCAGAAACTCCTTCAGAGCAGATTTCTCAGCCAAAGTCAGTTTGTCCCTGTTATTTGCCACTGCATGGATAAGCCCGATCATGCCACAAGAGTTACCGATTGTCTGCTTCAGAAAATACACTTTGGGATTGTACTCCTCCTTTATCTCTGCCTTCTGTTTCTCCCTGAAAGCTTCATGCTGCTCTGAGAGGGGAAAAGCCAGCATCAGCGCACAGACAGGCTTTGGCACGGCGCTAAGAGATGACTCTTCAAAGCCGATGACATCCTCAATTTCCAGTCACCAGAAACCCCCAGCTGGGAGAAGACTTCGTTCAGCATCTCGGGGTTGTTCTCCATGCCTGCTGCTGACGCGATGACCATGTGGTGGGCGGCGTAAGCTCCTCATTGGTCGGCTTCCCCTGCAAAGGAACAAGAACACAGCGCATGCGCCGCAGTGACCGAGCGCGCTGGGGAGCGGCGGCAAGCAGGAAAAAAATAATAAAAAATATCGGTAATATCGGGGGCCTGAACACCGATACCGATATACTTGAAAAATCCCAAAATCGGCCCAAAATATCGGTAGAACCGATAATCGGTCGATCCCTAGTAGGAACGCACTGTAAAACGCCCAGGGGTGAACCAGGCCTTAGAATTACAAAGTCCCAAGGCTAATTACCATCCGGCTGCAGTTAACTCAAAAGTTAACCACAGCTAGGACCTGGTGCGGAATCAGTCAGCACCAGCTGAACCCCCGCCCCCCCAAAATCAGATACTCACCTCCCATCCCGCGGAGAGAACGGCAGCCCAATCCGTTTCCTCTTGCCGCTAGAAGCAGAGAGAGACTGAGGGAAAAGCCCCCCAGTCTCTACTGCGAATCACTACACCGACCTGCCGGATCTCTCTAGGCGAGATCCTACAGGTCATGTGACCGGCAGCGGAACCCTCATTGGAGTCCTATGGACTCCATGGAGAGGATGTTCGCAGCGGCGCTTAGCCTCCTGAGGCTTAGTGCCGCGTTAGGCTAGGGTCAGACTAGCGCAGTTTTAACGTGCGTTTAGCCGCACAAAATCACGGCCGTAATAGCAGCAAATGACGTCCAATGCCGGGGAACATACGAAGTACGGCCGCACGAAAATTCGTCCGCGCAACGCAAGTGGCAAACGAACGCATTTTTTCGAGAACGTCAAACCGCTACTACTGACGTACAGAGTGCGCTGCGGCTACATAGCGGCGTGTTTGCGTGATTGGGAGACGTCAGACGCTGCACACGTCCGGCCAACATAACGTGCACAGACCAAACACTTCCTGTCTTGTCTGGGGGTAGCTGCAAGTTGCGTTGGACAATGGCTGGGACTGACATCGACGTGGAGAGGCTGATCAATGCAGTTGCAGATCATCCCGAGCTGTGGGACACGGCCTGCGACAGCTACAAAGACCGGCAGAAGAAGGCCAGTGCATGGGTCACAGTGTCCAGGGTGGTGTACCCAGAGTACGAGACGTGGTCTGATAAAGAGCAGAAGCTTCAGAGTGAGTAAATGATCATTTTATTGCATAGAATTCAATTGCATTGAACTTGAATGTAATATCAAACAAAATGGCATAACGAATTATCGTTGTCACTAAGGATGTGCGTTTCGGCTTTCAGAATTTCGGATTTTAAACGAAATTTTCACGATTCGTGTTTTCTGATGCGGGCGATTCCCAGATAATTTTTCGATCCGAAAATGTCAGATCCGAAATGTTTCCGAGCCGAAACAAAATATTGTACGAATATGCGATTGGACTTGAATTGTGTCAAATCGAAATTTATTGCTTTGAAACGAGAACAGACGTTGCGAAAAACGAGAAATGTACGAAATCACGAAAAGTAGATCCAACAAACGAGCAAAGTGACACAAAAAACGAAAAATGGTCCATATTCCGATGACATATCCCCGAAAAACAAGTCGAACCGAATCGAATCAAAACAGGGTTCGTTCGAAATGAGCCGAATCGAAAACTTTAAACATCCGAAAATTCGAACAGAAAAAATAATCGGTGCACAAGCCTAGGTGTCACATGTCAAATGATGTCCATCTGCCATGGCACCTGCCCTGCATTGCTAGTGAAATAATTAGACAGAGCATCGCGAAACCTGTTGGTGTGTCTATTCACAGGTATTATGTCATCGTTAGCATACTCATCCAGACCCGTTACTGTGAGGGTATCCTCGAAATTAACCCCATCCCTTGCACGAACATAGTTATGTAGGATGCAACAGCATTTCACTATATCCACACAGAAATCCACATTTACATCAAGTGGCCGATGAAAAATCCTCCACTTGTTGCTCAGTATGCCAAAGCTACACTCGACATACCGTCTCGCCCGCGACAGCCTGTAATTAAACACCCGCTTCTTCACAGTCAGGTGTGTCCCCGAGTATGGCCGCAGGAGATGTGTGGATAAGCCGAATGCTTCATCACCCACAAAGGCATAGGGGACTGACACGTCGCTGCCAGGCAAAGGTGCGGGTCTGGGGATGTTCAGGTTCCCACCCTCAATCTCATTCCACAGTGTTGAGTTCCGAAACAGTGTTGAGTCCGAGTCCTTGCCGTATGATCCGACATCCACATACACAAAATTATAGTTGGCATCTGCCACCGCCAGTAGGCCAATTGAAAAATAATGTTTATAATTTTGATACAGTGAGCCACTGTGCAGTGGCTTCACAATGCGGACATGTTTGCCGTCCACCGCTCCCAGGCAGTTGGGATAGTTCGCTCTCTCCCAGAATCCTGCTGCAATTGCCAGCCATGTCTCGCCTGTGGGTGTTGGCAAACATTGGTCCTTCATGGTTTCCCATATTGTTTGGCAGACCTTGCGGACGATCTCACCAGCTGTCGATCTGCCAATGCGGAAGTTGTAATGCAGATCCTTCAAACTGCATCCACTAGCAAGATACCTAGAACATGAAAGAAGCTGTGTTATGATCACATCATATAAACCTAACCTTATGTCACTCTCATCATGTTTTGCAGCACATGAAGCAATCAATAAATGGCGCACGGTGAGGGACAATCATACCCGGGTCCTGAAAAAGGAGGCTGAAGCTGCTCGCTCTGGAGCTGGTGCAAAGAAGAGGCGCAGCTATTTGTATGCTGACCAACTGTCCTTCCTGAGGAAGAGCCAGGAGCCGCGCAAGACTGTGAGCAGTATTGACCGGCCATCCACCTCTAGCTCACAAGGGCAAGACCTGCAGCCCGCAGGATCTGGCAGCTGCCAGGTGGAGGTCGAGCAGGGTGGTGCGGAGTCCCAGGTGGAGGATGTGGAGTCCCAGCAGGTGCCGGGTACAGCACCCACAGACAGCACCAGTACGGCTCCCAGGAGGAAGAAGCCACCATCAGCTGATGTCGAGCAGGCCATGGTCGCATTCATGGACGCGCACCATACACATCCACGCTGCATGGTCGCTGATTCCGAGGACATGTCCTTTTTCAATTCATGTCTCTCCTGCTCAACATAATGACCCCAGCGCAGAAGCTGGATTATCGCCGCCGAAGCCTGGACCTGATACATGAGATACTGTCCCATCCACAACAGGCACCTGTATATCACGGTGTCGTGCCACAATACCCCCATGGTTATTCCCACCACTGCCAGGCGTTGCCTGCCCGCCCACCCATGTCCCCTGTTGCTGGGCCACCCCCGGAGCCAGAGTACCACCGCAGCCATATGCACGGTCCTCATGACCCAGATGCTCCTCGGTATCATACCATGTGAGGTGTATCGTCTGTTCGTTTATGTTTGTCACAGTTTATTCATGTTGTTCTAATATTTTTATTTTATTACCTTCATTGGACATGCAATAATATATGTGTTTAATATGTTATTGTTATCTTCTGTCATATTATTTCGGGACTAAATATTTTATTTGTTTCACATCGTTGTCAGTGTCATTACTCTTTCGGTACGTATTCTGGAAGGTGATGCATGCGTGTGTGTGTGGGCATATAACTACTGACCTACAATAGAGCCTCTGCACACCGAGCACATGTCTGATGACTGGCAGCGATGTCATGAATGCAGGTGTTTGATAGTACTTACCGCAAAGTGAGGACCAGCATCTCCTCCGGTGGTATGGCAGCCCTCATGTTGGTGTCCCTCTTGGTCAGCGGCTCACGCACCTTCATCAACAGTTCATCAAAGGTGTGGATGGACATCCGCAGGTAGTTGAAGAACTTCACGGGGTCCCTCTCTCGCAGTGGCCTGTACAGTGTCACAAAGTGGCCATGCGTGTGTCTGGCAGTGTTGAGTGGATGGACCCATGTTCGCCGTTGTCTTTTCTTCTTCAGGTACAGGTATCCCAGTGCAGCAAAAAGAAACACTTGGACTGCATCCATCTTGGAAAATGCCACCATTCCCAAAATGCCTTTTTATACCCCTTCCCTTTTATTTGATTCATTCTGCAATTGATTTGGTTGATCATATCTCTCTTCTTCCAGCTCCGTGAAACAAAACGTACGAAAATGCGCATCGTATGACCGCTTTCGCGCATTCCGTTAAAAAATACGTTCGTTCGTTCGACCGCACTTTTTCACGTTCGCGGAGAAAAATGCGTTCGTCTGACCCTAGCCTTAGGGGGCAGGCTGCTGGTTTAGCGCTTGCACTGTAATATTACGCTAAAACGGGGATGCTAAGGAGAAACCTGCAGGCGCAGGTTTTTCTCCTTAGCATCCCCGTTTTAGTGTCTAGATTGTAATATAGTCCATTGTGTTTACATACAAGAGAAATATTTATTTTTTTCAATTTTGGTTAAATTTATGCATTTCTTTAAAAAAATGCAGTAAAAGGTTCTCCATTTTTATTTTTATTAAAAAAATGGTAACCACTAGAATATATAACCACGAAGCATTGGATGAAAAAATATGGAAAAATAATGTTACGCACTGTATGTAAATGATTGAAATCGGAATAGACACAGGGTTATCCAAAGAGATTCGAAAAGTCACCGCACGTTCGGTGACTTTTCGTTCTCTTCAATTCGGTTCCTTTTGCCGATTGCATTTCGGTGACCCTGCGGTGTATTCAGCAAACACCACAGGGTCCCCGAATTGCAGGGAAAAGCTGCCGCAAACCTGACGAAAACTAACCGAATGCACGCTGAAAACAAGCAAAAACATCTGGATTAACCTTTGAAAAAGCCGAACAGGAGCGGAGCCGAACATGAGCGGAATCACACAGAGCCGAAGCAGCTGTGACGTAGAGGAGGCAGTGAATAAATTAGCAAAACCATTTGTATGAATCTGGGAAAAAGAAACGCTGTTTGCAAAGAAACTACTGAGCGAAAATGTCTGAAATTTTCACAGGAGGTCCAGGGAATGATAATAAAGAGGGCTGTTACAAAAAAATAAGTAAACTGAAAAAAAAAATTAAAAAAAATCGGACTTTTAAAAAAAAAAAAAAAAAATTCAGAAAAATGCTTAAAGTATCCTAAAAAATCTATAAATAAAGAGACTTTTTGCTGCAGAATTTTATAATGAACGGTTTATTAGATATTGAATTAAAACAGGAATATTTTTAACACTAAGGCTAGGGACAGATGAGCGCATTTTCTGCGGCCACCGTCAAAATGTACGTCGATGCGTGCGCACGCATTTTTTCACGGAATACGCTTAAGTGGTCAGACGATGCGCAATTCTGGACGTATTTCATGACGATGGGGTGAAAAGAAGTCTAGGGAAATCCGGCTGTTTGAACGTTATGTTGGCCGCACACTAGCAGCGTCTGATATCTCCTAATCACGCACACACGCTGCTATGCGGCCGCAGCGCACTCTGTACGTCAGTACCAGCGGTTTAACGTTCTCGAAAAAATGCGTTCATTTTCCACTTGCGTTGCGCGGCCGGACTTTTGTGCGACCGTACTTCGTATATTGGCTGTCATTGCCCGGCATCTGCTGCTAGTGCGGCCGTGATTATGTGCGCCAGAACGCGCGTTCGCACTGCCTCAGTCTGACCCTAGCCTGAAGCCTATGGGATTCTCCTGAATAAATTTGCCGAATTAAACCACCGAATGGCAGGGCATTAGGGGAACCTTTCACTGCTGGTTTGTGTTCTCTGAATAGACGAAGCAGTGCTTTTTCATGGGGATTTCACTGCCCTCGAACAGGGACCGTATGTTCAGGCAATTCGCCAGGATTTGGCGAATTGCCTGCTCTCTGGATAGCCGAATGGTCAGGAAAGGTAACCGAACGCTGATTTTCAGCGTTCGGTTACCTTTCTCAAGCAATTCGGATCTCTTTGGATAACCCTGACAGTTTTAGTTACAGCATTCTGCCATAACATGACATATACACACAGTAATGATATATTTCGAAGCTGCTTTGTCTACTGAAAAGACCAATATAAAATTTGTCTGGGTCCTACAATAAGACATTACTTCAACTAGTATTCAAATGATTAGAAAAAAAAAATGGTCGAAATGAGCTCAGCACAAGGCTGAAATGCCACTGCACCACAGGGCCAAAGCATTCACAGTGCGGTAAAAAAAAGTAAATGAACACTTGGATTTAATCGCTAGTTGATCCTCCTTTGGCAACAGTAACCTCAACCAAGCTTTTCCGGTAACTGCAGATCAGACCTGCACAATGTTCAGGAAGCATTTAGGACCACTCTTCCTTACAGAACAGCTTCAGCTCAGCCATTAGGATTTTAGGATGTTGGGAATGAACAGCTATCTTGACGTCATTCGACACCATCTCTATGAGGTTAAAGTTTCGGCTGTGACTATGCCACACCAAAAGGCGAATTTTCTTTTTTGAAGTCATTCTGTATTGGAATTTTTCCATGTTTAGGACAAATGTCCTGCTGCATCATCCAACCTCTACAGAGCTTAAGCTGGTGCACAGTCACCCTGACATTATCCTGTAGGATATCTTGATAAAATTGAGAATTACGTTTTCCCTCAATGGCGAGTGGCCCAGGCCCCAAAAGCAGCCCCAAATCATGATGCTTCCTCCACCATACATAACCTTTAGGATGATGTTATGTTGGCATGCAATGCCATTTTTACCCCCAAACAACTCAACCAGTGTTTCCTCAGTCTACAAAACCTAATCTGTTTTGAAAGAAAACGTCTTTCTTCTAGGTGTCTTGCCATGGACACTAGGGATGCACCGACACCATTTTTTTTTAAGACAGTGTACAAGTACAGATACTTTTAAAATTACTCACCGATACCGAGTACCGATACTTTTATTTTATGTCATGTGACCACTTTTCAATAGGAACAGATATATATATCTACAAGGGTTGTGGTGGAGGACAAAAAGTGAGATAAAAAGCCTCCACACTATAATAAGGCCCCGTTCACACTGTGCGATTTGAAAATCGCGCGATTTTCATATTCGCGACATGGTGCGATAATGTCACTGTTTTGTGAGATTTTTGCAAAACACCACCAATACAAATCGTAAAATCGCAAAAAAAGTGTCATGTACCAGTGACATGCTTCTGCGACGCGCGACATGCGACGTCGCGCGGCAAGATGTGAACAGCTCCATTGAAATGCATTGGAGAAGCTACACAGCGCAACGTCGCGGCAAAATCCGCACGATAAATCGCACAGTGTGAACGGGCCTAGTGTGTTTATTATTGCAGAAGCCACTTGCACATCACAGCAATTCAATGAATTGCATCCCAGAGCTCCTGTGCCACATTCCCCATATGAAGAAAGGAATTCTGGGTAGGATATGCAAATGACATCCGTCTCACTTTTCTGCATCCTGGGTCTGTTATTACACAGAACCCTAAATCAATGCTATGCCACACTGTGGCTTTCTAGTGTGGAGGCTTTTTATCTCACTTTTTGTCCTCCACCACAACCCTTGTAGATACTGATTTGCCCTGCGGGTCCCAAGCATCCACTGCAACTGGTCATCATGCCTAGCTCCTAGCTGATGAGGGTCCAACAAACCCGAAACAGCGCTGTCCTAGGAGTGGCTTTGACCAGTTGCATAACCTTATCTCTGCTACAAAGCCACAGTGTGATACTAGTATCGGTGCATCCCTAATAGACACCATAGGGGTTACATAGAGAGTACCAAAATGTTGGCGACATTTCGGTGCTCTCTCCTTCCCTGCAGTTCCCTGCACTTCGGGAATCAAAGTTCCCCACCCTGCGGTGAATTCAGCATTCAGTGCAGGATCCCCGGAGTGCAGGGAAAACCCGCCGTAAACCCACCGGAACCGCTGGAAAAAACACGCAGAACATGCCAAAAAAAGCCGACAAGCCACCGATCACAGCGTAGAGCAGCCACTGGAAAAAACTGACAGCTGATGAGGGTAAAAAAAAACAAAAAAAAACAGTACACTTGAAAGTGTTAAAATTGAAACGCTGTTTGCTAAAAAAACTACTGAATGAAAGTGCCTGGAATTTTGTGATTGTTGGCTTTTTTCAGATGCATTCTGTTTTATTTCGGCAGATCATCTGCTTTTTTTGGCGGTTTTTCGGTTCGATGCGGCGGATTTTCCCTGCACTTCGGGGACCCTGCAGTGAATGCTGAATTCACCACAGGGTTGGGGAATTTGATTCTCTGAAGTGCGGGGAACGAAAGAGCACCGATATTCCGGTGCTCTTTGAATACCCCTGATAGTATCAGATGAGCAAACAGGCAAAATGAACGCACAAAAGCTGAGATGTAACACAAGTTGCCGCCAGACTTAGAATATTAAACAGTGCAATAGTGATTGTGTGAGGCTCCAAGTCCACAATAATTACCGAGCCTCACGAACTGGTGGAATCCGGTTCGATCCTTACTGAACTTGTGGAATAGAGCTCCATGTCAGTATCAGGAAGCCAATAATAGAAAAAATAAACCGATAAACATTAGCAGCTCCCTGTTACCAATTCTATGACGACCGTATGTATCAGGGAGCCTCTCACAGATCTCGGAGCGGTTCTGCATGCTACCATCGGCTCATGGAGTGTGTAGGGCTCAATTGAGCCAAGCACAGCCAATGCGAAATGATAAAAGATCACTTAACTCCAGGTTCTAAAAGCGAGTATTATTTCAGGAATACCACACGGTTGCTTCATTTCTTCACAGTCCAGCAGCATGAAAAAAATTCTAGGTCTCCAAGAAAACATGGAGGATCTGGCAACATAAACATCACACTAGCCTGTGACCGTGTTACTTTGTTTATATCCATACCGCGGACCTCAGCACCGATCAAAAAACAAACAATACCTTATAGGCGCGTGCTGGACTCATGAGACTTGAATACAGAAATATTAAGCCCTTATACTATTATTTTAAGTATTAAATGGGTTTTGGGCTGCGTGGTTACCTATGGGCTTCTTTAAACTGTGGGATTTGTCTGGGCAGATAAACTATTGCCTGACACTTGAGACCCAAGTGTAGGGATAAAAATAACTGGCCAAGTATGTGTGATAAACGCCAGACAGCTGAGTCACTTTTAAACCAGATTTGGGCTATTTAAATGGCAGAATGTAAAAAACACTGATTGTGCATCACCTCAAAATAAAAAAATGTTATACACGAACTTTGCCCTCTTTTCATTCCTCAGATTGAGCTCTACAGATTTTTCCTAGTATTTAAAATTGTTGGGGATCATCGGCGTTCTGTTGATCGAAAAAATAACATTTAAATATTCAGTGTCTTGGAAATTTCACAAACTACATAAAATCTATAGGCTTCAGCATAAAAGAAAGCATATGAGGTCCCCAGGAACCCTAATACTGAGTGCTAGTTCATCGCGGTTACAACGCGCTAAAAAACGGCGATTTGTGAATAACCACTGCAATACTCACACACTGCCCATCAGTGTGAATAAATTATACGTATCCAGAACAAATCGGAAATACGGAGGTCGTTGCAACCATAGTGAAAGTGTGTAAGTTGGCACCTCAGTGAGCTGAACTGTGGGCTTTGCGGCCTGGGTGAGTGGGACTATACATTTCCAGGCCCTGGGAGCAAGGGTGTGTGTTGGGACTTTAGGTGAGTGATGGTGTGTATTAGGGCCCTGGGTGAATGGGGGTGCAGGTTGAGTGAGGTTGAATGTGTGTTGGGGTCCAGGATAAATGTGGATTTGTTGGGACCCTGGTAAGTAGGGGCACTGGGTGATTGATAGTGTGTGGGATGGGGCACTGAGTAAGGGGGCAGACATGAGTGTGTTCGGGCACTAGTTGAGGGTGTGTTGGGAGCTGGTGGCCCTGGGTGAGTGAGGGTGTGTGTGTGTTGGGAGCTGGTGGACCTGGGTCAGTGAGGGTGTGTGTTGGGAGCTGGTGGCCCTGGGTGAGTGAGGGTGTGTTGAGAGCTGGTGGCCCTGGGTGAGTGAGGGTGTGTGTTGGGAGCCGGTGGACCTGGGTGAGTGAGGGTGTGTGTGTTGGGCGCTGGTGGCCCTGGGTGAGTGAGGGTGTGTTGGGAGCTTGTGGCCCTGGGTGAGTGAGGGTGTGTGTGTTGGGAGCTGGTGGCCCTGGGTGAGTGAGGGTGTGTGTGTTGGGAGCTGGTGGCCCTGACTGGGTGAGTGAGGGTGTGTGTGTTGGGAGCTGGTGGCCCTGACTGGGTGAGTGAGGGTGTGTGTGTTGGGAGCTGGTGGCCCTGGCTGGGTGAGGGTGTGTAGGCTGCAGGTGGTGCAGTGCAGCCCACGTGCTCACAGTGCAGGGAGGCGCCGCCATGCCCTTCACCTGGAGGATGAGGATGGTGCAGCAGTGGGTGTGAAGGCTCACCCTATGAAGCAGGCGGGGGGAGGGGCACCGGGCGGCACCAGGCTCACTCACCGGAGACTCGTATGAGAACACGCACTCCGTCTTGTACACCCTGTCCCCGGATTTGGGCACCCTGATGGTGGGCATGTAAGGGACCAGAAGCTCTCCTAGATCCGCGGCCATCTTCACATTCCTGCTGCTCGCAGAGCTGGCTGTGGAGGCTCCCCGGGCCCAGGCGATACAGGCTGGGCGGACTGATGCTATTTTAATCCAATGGCAGAGCGCACCAGCTCCGGGTCCTGCTGCTGCTCCTGGAGGGGAGAGAGAGGGAGAGGGAGGGCGAGAGGGAAGGTGCTGCTGCCCCGGCTCCTTACTATTTATAGAAGCCAACTTTTATTTATCCCCCAGCTCTGACTGACTGCAGACTCCTCAGCAGCACATCCCACCTGCTCCCTGCCTGCCTGCCTGGCCAGCTGGCAAACAAGGGGTTAAATCTGCTCTGTCACAGCCCCACATGAGTGTGTGTGTGTGTGTGTATATGTAATGTGTACATACATCATACCGAATAGTAATATTGCATTAATATGTGTGGTGGATAGTGAGCTCTGCTGTACAGCCTGAATGAGGAGCACACGAGCTGTTCCTCTGCCCACAGTGTTCTGGAGATGATAGAGAAGACATATATAGTGTGTACATTATTAATGTATATTTACACAGAAATTAACACGATAAATCTAACAATCATAGTGGGGGGGGGATGGGGAAATGCTGTGTAATATTCTGTGTGTGTTATTACCATGTGAGAAATCTCTTAATCCCAAAACACAACATTTCCCAGCACTGACATTACAATAAAAGGTGGTAAATCACAGCTGCTGGTATGACATGTCACAATTGTGACATCAAGGCATGTGCTTTTACATTTTAATAGAGGGTATGATTGAGACAATAGAAGTTGCAGCAAGTGAACTTATGTTTAACCCCTTTGCTGCTGAGCTCATTTACCAAAAAAACATTGTGATAAGCCAGTGTTTTTTTGTAAAATCATTTTTAATTATACATTAATAGTTATTAAAGAAATTAGGTAGGGTAAAGGCGCAATATGTGGAGTGGTGGTCAGAAGACGAACCAAAAAAACACGATCGCCAATACACCTACACGTGCCGTCCCTAATTTCGACACCAAATGTAGTAATAAAAAAGGAAAGAGAAGGGGGGGTGGCGCTACCCAGGGTTATAAAGATAGTCAGTTGACACTCAAACAGATAATCACTTAATTTTGAATCAGCTGTGTGTCTCTATAATAAGGGTCAAACCTCAATAGAAAGAACATGATAACATAGCGTAATACAGTAAGTACAACGCAATTATATCACAGAAGGTGGACCAAAACTCACACTTTAAAGAGCCTTTCCTCCTGGCTCTAGTATATTCACTCAGGAGTGGATTTCACATGGCCCACCCACTGGTCTCAATTTACTCAATTTATTTATATATAAAGGATTTTACCAGGAAGGATACATTGAGATTTCTCTCGTTTTCAAGTATGTCCTGGGTTCAGCAACATTGAAATTTTACAGTCGTTACAGAAATACAAAGTAATAAAATGCAAGATATTAAAAAAACAACACAAATATACAAATAAACACATAGAATAAATATGTAAGTAATATAGTCACTATGTTACATGTTTACAGGTGCATCCCGTATTAGGGTATGTTAATAGGAAGTTCTTGAGTGACTTCAAGGAACACTCTAAGCAAAAATTCCCCCCCCCCGTTTTTTTACATTAAAATATACCTATTCCCTCAATAAATAGGTAGGTATTTTTTTTTTTTTTTTTTACTGTAATACTTACCCTAAAATCCACTTGTTTCCAACGGCGTCTTTTTTTTTTTATACTCCCCTCCCTCCTCTTCCGCTCCCGTCCTTCTAACTCTTTCACTTGGCTAATGGTTTACGTGAGAAACGCGCATGCACGCCTCTCATGTAAGCCAGCCAATCAGCAGGCTTCCTCCCGGCTCCATCTCCTTTGATTAGTGTTGCGCGCAAGAGGATGCGCGCAACACTAATCCTCAGCCGCTGCCGCCAGCTACTGCGGCGAGTTGGAGACGTCATCGCGCTGAAAGCGAGATGATGTCTCCTACTCGGCAATAGTCGTCAGAAGCGGGAAATATGAATCCCGCTCTGCTGACTGACAGCTGGGAGGGCGGAGTAAAGTCCTCTGTGTCTCTCATCTGCTTTCAGCTGTTTCAGCTGATCGGCTGAGCGGAGGGAGGGGGGACAGACAAGGGCATACTCAGGGCATCATGACCACCTAAAAAAGCTTAGGTGGTCATGTTGCCTAGAGTATCCCTTTAAGACTGGGGGAAGATTTGATGGCGTCTGGGAGGTTATTCCATAATTGTGGTGCTCTGTAGGAAAATGAGGATTGAGACACTTTCTTTTTGTATTGTGGTATTGCAAGTAAGGTGCTAGTCCTGGATCAGAGGTTATAGGATGAGGGAACTGCTAGGGGAAGCAGCCTATTCAGGTAGGGTGGTAGCTTCCCAGAAAATCTCTTAAACACCAGGTTGGAAAGGTGAAGAGTGCGTCTAGATTCCAGCGATGGCCAGTTTAGCTCTTTTAACATGTCACAATGGTGGGTCATGTAGTTACATTGTAGCACAAAGCGGCAGAATGAGTTATACAATGTAGTAAGTTTCTGAAGGTGTGTTTGCGTGGCAGCTGCATACACTACATGCCGGCATAAGCATTTGTTGTACAATCTGCTTTCTTACCGCGGGGCTCAGGCAGGATTTGTTTCTGTACAGGGCACCTAGTTTGGGGTAAAGTTTAGATGAGAGTTTTTCGATGTGGGGGCCAAAGGATAGATTAGGGTCCAACTACATACCTAGATATTTGAGAGAAGTGACTGTGGTCAGCGTGCCATTTGATTTTGTCCCAACACATAGATGGGGAGTTTGCAATTTATGTAGTTTAGGGACTGTTCCAAAGAGCATCGTTACAGTTTTGTCAGTATTTAAGAAAAGTTTGTTATCTTAGATCCACTTTTCTGCCTCTGTGAATTGTTCTTGCAGCACGGCCTCCAGCTGTGGGAGATTTGGTTTGCTGGTATAGATTACGTTGTTGTCTGCGTACATGTGTACAGTTGAGGCTTTGCAAATGTTGGGCAGATCATTTATGAATATCGTGAATAGCAGGCGGCCGAGTATCAAGCCTTGGGGTACTCCGCACGTGACTGGGAGGGGGGGGAGTAGCTGCCAGAAATGGACACATGTTGTGATCGGTTAGATACATACAATTGAAACCAAGTTAGCGTGTGATCGCTAATACCAGAGTTTTTTCGTTTTTGTAATAGGATGCCATGGTCTACTGTGTCAAAGGCCTTGGCAAAATCAAGGAAGATGGCTCCAGTTAGGTCTCCTTGTTCCATGCCAGCTTGGGTATCATTGCAAACTTTTAAAAGGGCGGTTGTAGTTGAGTGATTTGGACGAAAGTCAGATTGATCTGTGGTTAAATAGTTTGAGGATTGATAATAATCACGTAATTGGGTGTATACGCTTTTTTCCAAAATTTTTGACATTACAGGGAGCAGTGATATCAGACGGGAGTTGGATACCTAAGTACTGTCACCACTTTTATGGATAGGTACCACTCTCGCAGTCTTCCAGAGTTTGGGTATGTATCCAGTCGCCAGTGATTCATTGATTAGGGTTGCGATAGGATTTGCAATTGCCGGTGCACTGATTTTCAGCAGCATTGCTGGGATTTGATCAGGTCCAGACTGGCATTTTATTTTTTGATTACGGAGAAGTTTAGTAACTACACTGACAGGCACTGGCCTAAAGTTGAATTTATCTGTGATATGGGGTCTCTGCACGGTTGGAGGGGCCTGACCTGCATTTGGCCTTTCTGCAAGTGTGTCATTCTTCAGCTTAGCAATCAGGGTGGTGGTGCATCCAACAAAATAATTATTAAAGGCATTTTCTACATCTAGGGGGTGTTGTACGGTTTGGTTGTTTACTTTGACAGCAGCCGGTTGGGAGTGGACAGGGGGTGCTTGTATGTTACTTATGATTTTCAAAACATTTCTAGGGTCTGGTATGTTATTGTTTAAATTTTCATTGAAGTATTGGGCTTTAGCCATTTTTGTTTGTTTTGTGCATTCATTCCGGCATTGTCGGTATTCACAGTGATCGTTCATGGAACCAGTACTCTTGAAATTTGACCACAGCGAATCTCTAATCAGGAATACTGTCTCCAGATATATAGGAAGAGCATCATGATGCAGGTTGTTAAAAAACTTCATTAAAAGGTATACGTTGGTCCACTCGCGTGTTCCTGAGCCGATACAGGCTCTCTTGTATGCGCCCGGGAGTTCGTTTAGTTAGGTACAACTCCTGCGAAAGCCTTATAAGTATAGGAAATGACTGCCTTAAAAAAATCATGAGTAAAAAAAATTTATTTATTTCCAATAAGGCCAAATAATAGCCAACAAAAACATAAAGTAATACAATAAAAATAAATGTAAATTAGATAGAACTGAACACGTTTCACCTGGGCATGTATACCCCACGGCTTCCTCAGCGGTAATGATTCTTTAGGTCCCTTGACCTCCTTTTATTCCAACAGTCTTAATTGTTTATCCAATCAGTATACTGTCATATCGGGTTGAGCGAGAGGACGGGTGCCCCCCCCCCTCCATATGACAGTATACTGATTGGATATACAATTAAGACTGTTGGAATAAAAGGAGGTCATATAATTTACTATAAAACAATTTATGAAATATGATGAAAAAATGGAAAAAAAATATTTTTTTCGAATTTTAATCCCCAAAACCTACAACTGCCAAGTAAGACCCCGGCTAAATAATTTCAAAATTTTGTCCTGAGTTTAGAAATACCCAATTTTTACATGGGTTTTTTTTGCTTTTTAACCCCTTCACTGCTGAGCCATTTCAACTCTGTGTGCTGAGCTCATTTTGACCATTTTATGCTCATCGTGTTTAAACGTGATTTGAAGTCCTATTTTATTATAACCCCCAGACAATTTTGGTTTTTAGAAAAAAACAATTTTTTATGTTTACAGCAAACCATGACCAGGCCTTTCCAATGATACCAAACATGACCCTCTAGCTACCACAAATCGGGAGATACGGGGTTCCAAATGACCCTCATAGCTCCACTTGGCAGCTAGGGGGTTAACTGGCCAACCGACTTCATCACCCATATGGCGACAATGTCAGTGGGTGTGGGGTGACCCCGGAGGCTTGGCTGACATCAAGGATGTCAGCTACCTCTGGGCATCTATGGGTTTAAAGAGAGGCACCGCTGGACAGGGCAAACTCTGCTTTCTCCAGCGGTTCCTCTATTTTTTTTCTGCGTTCAGCCGTTGGGGAGGAAGAGGGGTCCAAATGATCCCGCCCCTCCACTTTCAGATTCCCCCCTGCAGGAGCCGTTGGGACACCTTAAAATTATGTCATTACAATGGCTGAGGCCCATAAAACCATCGGACTGGCTTCTAGGAAGCATCCCTAATACATTTACAAGAGACACAGGACACTCTGTCGTCTAGGAAGACAGACCGATGTGGGACCCCAGCCAGAGAGGCGAGTATAGGGAGGGAGGAGGGATTAAAGGACCATGACATACATAGTACTTCCTTGGTCCTTAAGGGGAATTTTCCCAGTACGCACTATGTACGTTAGTGGTCCTTATGGAGTTAAGGGGGGGGGGGGTGCAGGCACAACCATCTTTCATAGCATGTTATATAAAACTGTACAGTACTAGTTACACAATTTATATATTTATTTAAACTTTTCCAAAATCCCTTTAACCTCTTCACTCCCAATGTCGAGTTGTCTTGATTTTACATTGTAATACTTTGAAAAGAACTTATTAACATATCAAAACTAAATTTTCATAGTTTTTTAAAGTAAGATTAGTGTGCTCCCTGTGGAGAAACAAATTCCTCTTTCTTATTTCCAAGCACCCTGCAGAAAGTATTGTAATGTATTTTTTGGAAGCTGCATTTCTAATAATCTCTTTATGATCACTACAAAGCCCCCATAAGCAGGAGATCTCACCATTTTTATTTTATCAGTTAGAGTATTTGACAAAAAGGACATTTCTGCCTGTATGCTGATAATGCAGACCCCGTGAGACACTGTGTAAGATAAAGGACACCATCTAGAGTTCAGAATCTTTCATTCCAACAATGCTTTTGTAATGGATAAACGAAGGCAAGAAAAATAAAAAATGAGCAAGTTTACATTATTTTATTTTTTTAACTATCTCAGAACATCAATCCCTGTGCAGAATTTCTATTTTACCCGATATTTAATTGTTAACTTTGCAGCCCACTTAAATAAATTAAATTAAAAGAAATATTGTGATAAAAAATTCAACAAAAATCGCTTGGTAGTGAAGGGGTTAAGCTCCAGGCCATTGACTCCTGGATTAAATAATAAATTTTAGGGATGCACCGATACTAGTATCGGTATTGGTGCCAATACCAGGATCTGTACGAGTACTTGGTACTCGTGCATAGGCCCCCGATACCTAAACCAATACCGGAAGCCAGCGTTGAGCTGGCCTGCCAGCCAGTTTCCATCTGGCAGTGCTCGAACGGCACTCTGCCAGGCTCCTCCGGGTGTTGTTCTTCCTTTGAGCGGCCGCCGGCAAAGGGTTGTAGCTCGGCTGCCCGCCTGGGATCCACCAGCCATGATCTTGTGAGATCCTGGAGTTCACTAGATCTCGTGAATTCCGGGATCTCGCAAGACCGCGGCTTGTGCGCTGTGTGGTTCCCAACAAGCGGCCGGGCTACAACTCTTTGCCAGTGGCCGCTCGAAGGAAGAATAGCACCCAGAGGAGCCTGGCAGAGCGGGAGAGAAAGCTGGGGGACAATATTGGTGAGCTGGGGGCAACATATCTGTGAGCTGGGGGCAACAGCAGGGAGCAGCATATCTGTGAGCTGGGGCAGCATATCTGAGCTGGGGGCAACATATCTGTGAGCTGGGGGCAATATATCTGTGAGCAGAGGCAATATATCTGTGAGCAGGGGGCAAAATATCTGTGAGCTGGGGCAATATATCTGTGAGCTGGGGCAGCATATCTGAGCTGGGGCAACATATCTGTGAGCTGGGGCAGCATATCTGAGCTGGGTCAACATATCTGTGAGCTGGGGCAATATATCTGTGAGCTGGGTGAAATATGTCTGTGAGCTGGGCCAATATGTCTGTGAGCTGGGGCAATATATCTTTGAGCTGGGGGCAATATATATATGAGGTCTGTTCTTATTGAAAAGCGGTCACATGACATTAAATAAAAATATCGGTACTCGGTGAGTACTTTAAAAAAGTATAGGTACTTGTACTCAGTCTTAAAAAAATGGTATGGGTGCATCCCTAATACATTTACAAAAGACACAGGACACTCTGTCTGTCGTGTTTTGCAATAATTTATTGCAATTATAGAAAGCAGGGCCGGCCCAAGACATTGTGCTGCCTGGAGCGAAGGATGAAATGCTGCCCCCCCAAAAAAAACCAAAAAAACACGCAGCGTGTATGAGCGTATCACAGTGCGCCACAGCAATAAAATTCAAACACTCATACACACCGTACATTAGAATTTTATTGCTGTGGAGCTCTGTGATACAGTAATGTGAGGTGTATATAACTGAGCCCAGCATCACATACCCAGCAGTGCCCAGTGTCACATACCCAGCAGTGCCCAGGATCACATACCCAGCAGTGCCCAGCGTCACATACCCAGCAGTGCCCACACATGGGTATATTGCCCCAGCTCACACATGGATATATTTGTCCACAGGCTCACTTATGTATATATTTGCCCCAGCTCACACATGGATATATTTGCCCCAGGCTCACACATGGATATATTTGCCCACAGGCTCACACATGGATATATTTGCCCCAGGCTCACTCCTGGATAGATTTGCCCCCAGGCTCACTCATGGATATATTTGCCCCCAGGCTCACCTCTGCCAGGCCCCTCCGACGGGCAGATCCTGCGGCCACCGCGTTCCAGGCTGCCGCAATCTCGCAAGATCACGTGATCTCGATCGCGGCAGGCTGGAGGATGGATCTCAGGCGAGCGGCAGATACTCATGCGGCTGCCACTCGTTGAAGGAACGAACGTGGCGGCCGCACGATCTGCCGTCTCTGCATAAAAAAATAGTGCAGAGCGCAGCAGCGGCGCCGGTGGCTGATATTTGCCGCCCCCGAATTTCTGCCGCCTGGCGCCGCTGCTCCGCTCAGCACCATTGTCGGGCCGGCCCTGATAGAAAGCAATACAGCAGTGTTTCCCAAATCTGTCCACAGGTCCCTCTGCCTCGCCATGTTTTCCAGTTATCTGAAGCACAGCACAGGTAATACGATTTGATGTTCAGTGATTGCAGGATTCAGCCTGCATTTCCCCAAGGTGATCTGCAAAATCTGGCCTGGATGAGGGTCCCGAGGACAGGTTTGGGAAACCCCACTACAGTGAGGATTCGACAACCAATCAGGATATCCTTGAGAATCACAGACCCCTCATCTCTGTGTGTGTCAACCCGCTCTTTATAGAGTGTAAGCTCACTTGAGCAGAATCTTTTTTACTGGTCCTATTTTTCCCAAGTTTCTGCAGAGTATGTTGGTGCTTTATAATAAAAAAATATATATTCTGTAACTTCTGCAAATAACTAAATTAGGCATTATTTGCGAAAGTTGCTTTTGGCCAGTATTGTAGTCTGACATCTAAGGCTGGGGTCAGACCAGTGCACTTTTAACGTGCGTTCTGGCGCACATAATTACGGCCGCACTAGCAGCAGATGACGGGCAATGACGGCCAATATACGATGTACGGCCGCACAAAAGTCCAGCCATGCAACGCAAGTGGAATTTGAACGCATTTTTCTGAGAACGCTGAACCGCTAGTACTGACGTACTGAGTGCGCAGCTGCGGCATAGCGGCGTGTTTGCGTGATTAGGAGATGTCAGACGCTGCTAATGTCCAGCCTACATAACGTCCAGACGCAAAAAGAGTTTTATTGATGATCAGTACAAAATCACGCCCGAAAATGCGCGTCGTCTGACCGTTTTTGCGCATTCCATGAAAAAATACGTCAATGCGTTCGGACGCACTTTTTCACGTTCGCGGGGAAAAATGCTTTCGTCTGACCCTAGCCTAAAATGAACTGTTGAATGTGTAGACTTTCCTTTACATCGTCATGTCTCCAAGGGAAGACATTAATAAAAAGAGTTGTGGTAGAAGGCGACATTATACATAGAAGTATAATTAGATTGTTTGGAAAATTGAATGTAGGGAGAGTGAGGTACCAAGAAAACCAAAACTGAGAAGAGCATGAAGAATCACGCACATACTTTCCATCTCGGATATAGCAGATGCCCACCGTTGACCACCTGTCTCTTCTCCAAGCGGCAGCTGCTCTACTGAGACCGTTACCATTACTCTCCCTGACTATATATAGGACAAAAAGAATAAAAAAGCCTTCAAACTCATGGCAACACTTAATTCCAACACTATACGGGTCTCTTTTTAAATGGTACAAAACTGTATTTACTCCTACAAGTAAAAATGAACCAACACAGATTTATTTTTTATTTATAGGGTTATTGACAAAGCACCGAAATTTCAGGGCTTTGCGCTTCGGGGAATTCACTATTCACAGCAGGGTCACCGTAGTGCACCGAAGATGGAGTCACCGAAATGCAGGAAAAAGAGAAACGGAGCTCTCCTAATAGATGTTTAAACAGATAAAAATGTCTTGAAATGCGTCTGAATAATAAAAAAGGTCCTTTAAAAAAAATAATAAAAAGGTCTGTTACAGAATAAAAAAAAATACAAAAAGGTGTTCTAAAAAATACATAAAAATACTTTTTGCTTAAAAGTAAAAGAATAAACTTTTTTTGCAAAATTAAAAATGTTATTACTTTTTTTCAATTGACTCTTTTGGGATTCGTCTGGTTAAGCCTGTCGAACTGAATCACCATAAATCAGGGCATTTCATTGACATTTCGGTGCAGATCCGCCTTCTCTGAATAGAATAACCATTAGTTATCTATGGGACAATTTCGCTGCCACTGAAGATCGGCAAACTACACCGTATTTCGCTGTCAATTCACCAGTATTTGGCAAATTGACAGTTTGGTGACTAGTGCCCCGAAGTTGCAACGTAGAGTGAAATTCACCGTTCGGCCAATTCGGTGGCAGGTTTGCCTCTTAGTAAATAACCCCTTTAGGCTGGCGTCAGATGAGCATATTTGAAGAACGTAAGGACCATCTGTGAGGGTGGACGTTCCTTCCACTCGATGCCCGTCTGGCCTGCTCGCTGCGCGCAGTTAGTGTGCTCAGCACTGAAAGGCTCGATCCTCCTATGGAGGATCGCGCTTTGCAGCTCTGTCAACGCGCATACTAGCGCTTTGATGGGGAGGCTTGTTGCACGGACGCTGTCGCGTGCGCAATTTGTGCGCACGCAGCAGCGTGTGGCTGGCCCCGTCGCAGCGTCTCAATGCTGCGACTGACGCCAGAAGGCACGGCAGTATGGGCGCACAACTGACGCCAACCTTTGTAAACATTACATTTGTGGGAAATTGGGAAACCCGTACACATGCAAACACTCACCTGTAACGTTTAGGAATGAGAAACTCCAGCCTATTTTTCCACCTGTGAAGCTAATGTCTCCAATTAGTCTCAAATTGCAGAGAGAAGTTTAAATCATGTTTGGCATGTGCTGCACCTAATACAGTGATTCCCAATCCTGGTCCTGAGGAGCCACTTACAGGCCAGAATTTATGGATTCCTTAAGGGAAGTGCAGCTGGAATCACTGAGCAGCAAATACTGTGCTGTGCTTCGGATATCTGGCAAACCTGGCCTGTTAGGCTGGTGCCACACGAGCGCAGTAAGTACCTCCATTCTAACAGACATATTTTTGCACGGGCATACTTAGACACTAGGGATGCACTGATACCGATACTAGTATCGGTATCGGGGCCGATATTGCCGTTTGCACGAGTACTTGTTACTCGTGCAAACGGCCCGATACATCCCGCCGATACCGGAAGCCGGCGCTGGGCCGGCTTGCCGGTATCCGCGGGGCTGGGGAAGCTGGCCGCGTGCATGTAAAGCACGCGGCCAGCGTTCCCCTCCGGCGCGCCAAATACTCACCCTTCCTGAAGTTCCGGTCGCTGGGCAGTGATGCGTTCCTGCGGCCACTGGGCGCTCCTGTGACGCTGCCTCTCGGCTGGAGGCAGCGTCACAGATGCGCCCGGCGGCCACGTGACCGCATCACTGCCCAGTGACCGGAACTTCAGGAAGGGTGAGTATTTGGCGCGCCGGAGGGGAACGCTGGCCGCGTGCTTTACATGCACACGGCCAGCGTTCGAGCTGGGGGCAAATCCATGAGAGCTGGGGCCAATCCATGAGACCTGGGGCAAATCCATGAGACCTGGGGGCCAATCCATGAGACCTGGGGGCAAATCCATGAGACCTGGGGGCCAATCCATGAGACCTGGGGCAAATCCATGAGACCTGGGGGCAAATCCATGAGACCTGGGGGCAAATCCATGAGACCTGGGGCAAATCCATGAGACCTGGGGGCAAATCCATGAGACCTGGGGGCCAATCCATGAGACCTGGGGGCCAATCCATGAGACCTGGGGGCAAATCTATGAGACCTGGGGGCAAATCCATGAGACCTGGGGCAAATCCATGAGACCTGGGGGCCAATCCATAAGACCTGGGGGCAAATCCATGAGACCTGGGGGCAAATCCATGAGACCTGGGGGACATATCCATCAGAGCTGGGGCAAATCCATGTGAGCTGGGGGCAAATCCATGTGAGCTGGGGCAAACCCATGTGAGCTGGGGGCAAATCCATGAGACCTGGGGGCAAATCCATGAGACCTGGGGGCAAATCCATGTGAGCTGCAGTCAATCTCATATAAATTTTTATGAGGTCTGTTCCTATTGGAAAGCGTCACATGACATTAAATAAAAGTATCGGTACTCGGTATCGGTGAGTACTTTTAAAAAGTATCGGTACTCGTACTCGGTCTTAAAAAAGTGGTATCGGTGCATCCCTATTAGACACCATACGATATGCATGAATTTTAACGTTTTTTGTTTCTTTTGAGAAAGGATTTACCAGGAAGGATACATTGACATTTCTCTTGTTTTCAAGTATGTCCTGGGTGGCGAGTATGTACCGTTAGGTGTCTTGCCCAAGGACACTTACTGGAGAGTAATTTTAAAGTTAAAGGAATACTCAATTTTTTTTTATAGAGTTCCCATTTTTTCCCCTTAAATAATTGGGCAGAGGCTCCTCGCAGCTCCTGGCAGCCTCTGTCCTATTATTTTATTTATTCCCCCTTTTTTACCAACTTACCTTTTATCTCACTCGCAAACTTCAAAACCCAGAAGTCTCAGAGCTTTTCTATGCAATTTGTGCCCCTTAGGCCGGGGTTAGACGAGCGGTAGTAAGAGCAGGATTGTCTGTGAGAGTGGACGTTCCTTCCACTCGACGCCCATCTGGCCGCCTCGCTAATCACAGTTAGTGCGCTCAACACTGCAAGGCTTGATCCCCCTATGGTGGCTCACACTTTGCAGCCCCATCAACGCGCATCCTATCGCTTTAGGCTAGGGTCAAACGAACGCATTATTTGCAGCGACAGTCAAAAAGTGCGTCCGAACACATTGATGTATTTTTTCACGGAATGCGCGAAAAACAGTCAGGCAATGCGCATTTTCGTGTGTGATTTTTTTTACGGATCGTCAATAAAACACTGTTTGCGTCTGGACGTTATGTTGGTCGGACATTAGCAGCATCTGACATCTAATCAAGCACACACGCCGCTAGCGGACGCAGCGCCCTCTGTACGTCAACACCGCTAGCGGACGCAGCGCCCTCTGTACGTCAGTACTAGCGGTTCTGCGTTCTCGAAAAAATGCGTTCATTTTCCACTTGCGTTGCGCAGACAGACTTTCGTGCGGCCGTACTTCGTATATTGCCCGTCATGTACTGCTACTGCGGCTGTGATTAAGTGCGCCTAAACGCATGTTAAAAATGCGTTGGTTTGACCCCAGACTTAGGCTGGGGTCAGACGAACGCAGTGCGAACGCGTGTGCAGCCGCACTTTATCACGCCCGTAGTAGCAGCAAATGACAGCCAAGTATGGCCGCGCAACGCAAGGGCAAATGAATGCATTTTTTCGAGAACGTGAAACCGCTAGTACTGACGTACAGAGTGCGCTGCGTCCGCTAACTGCGTGTGTGCGTGATTGGGAGACGTCAGACGCTGCAGACGTCCGGCCAACATAACGTCCAGACGCAGAAAGTGTTTTATTGATGATCCGTACAAAATCACGGACGAAAATGCGCATCGTATGACCGCTATCGCGTATTCCGTGAAAAATACATCCATTCGTTTAAACGCACTTTTTCACGGACGACGCAAAAAATGCGTTCGTCTGACCCTAGCCTTAATGGGGAGGCTTGCACAGACACAGCACGGCTGCTGTTGCACACGCACACAACAGCGTGTGGACAGCGTCGTCGCAGCGTCACAACACTGCAAAGGACGCTGGAAGGCACATCAGTACGGGCGCACATAGTGCACTCGTCTGACCCTAGCCTTAGGCAACATGCACTGCGCTAACGGGCCTACACAAATCCCGTAGCAATGATGGATCGGGGCTGCACGCAAG
Organism: Leptobrachium leishanense; assembly: GCA_009667805.1. Classification (NCBI taxonomy): domain Eukaryota; kingdom Metazoa; phylum Chordata; class Amphibia; order Anura; family Megophryidae; genus Leptobrachium; species Leptobrachium leishanense. The sequence goes on along the minus strand of CM019066.1, from coordinate 130,881,724 downwards.
ATCTGGGGTGTCAGAGTCTCTCGATCCATGCCATAATATAATGTGCTTCAGAAGGCAAGCATTGAAGTGGACTCTCCTCCACTTCGTTTTGCATTTAAAAGCGTTGAGGGGTCCTGGGAGGGAGGAGGATCCTTCACACACACTGGCCACTTTAATAAGCTAAAGTCAGGGTTTCTAGAATATGCCATTAAGCTAATAAATAAAAGAAACCCTCAGGCAGTATGGAGGTTGAAGAGGCCGTGCATCTTGTAATCTGCAATGAGCACTCATCTGATATCCTGTACTCCTGCCTACAGAAAGCATCATTTCCGTAGACATGTCTATACATGTGTGCTAGCAGCTAACCGAAAATCCACATCTGTTCTAAAGTGCATACATTGTGTGTTGTTCCCTAGATGAACCCCCATAATGCTGTCGGACATCATGATGTGCGTTACAACAACAGATGCCCTTAGTGCGCCCATGTGGCCCCAGCCTTATGGTACCTGATGAAAGGGTATTTAACAAGCAGAGGGCTCCCCCTGCTGGCCACAGAACACTGCAGCAAGTATAATAATATACCTGGAGTTCCATGTTTATTTGTAAGGCAGCTATTAAAATGGCTCCAGCATCTCTGCTGACATGTCCAAGGCACATTCTGGAGTCCATTTGCAATAAAAAAAATCCTTAACATGGTTTCAGAATACGACCAGATCAAGTTTACTCGATGTTAATCTTCAAAAGCTCCAGCATGAGTCTATCATGTTACTGAGAGGGTTAAGCTCGCTGTCCACATGTCCTGCCTAGGTTATTGACAAATGCCTTCTGAAGCACATTGCATTATGGTATGGATCAAGAGACTCTGGCCCCCCCAGATCTTGCTGAACCACAGTTCAAGTTTCTTTGCCCATTTGTCACCCAGATTTCTGGGAATTGTAGTCCATTAATATCTGAGGGGCCAGAATTTGGATACCCCTGCACTATGACATTTGACTTTTTAGGTATGATTGTGCATCCAGTGTAGAACCATGTTATTCAGTCTAATGTATGTATCGAGCCATGCAAGTAAACAATTTGTTTTACTCCGAGTCCTTCACTGAAAAACAATCTGCACATTTTCTGAGCAGTGATTTTGAGGCTGGGGTCAGACCAGCGCATTTTTAACGTGCGTTTAGGTGCACTTAATCACGGCCGCAGTAGTAGCAAATGACAGGTAATGACGGCCAATATACGAAGTATGGTCGCACGAAATGGCGCAATGCGAGTGGAAAATGAATGCATTTTTTCAAGAACGCAGAACCGCTAGTACGGACATACAGAGTGCGCTGCGTCTGCTAGCGGCGTGTGTGCGTGATTAGGAGACGTCAGACGCTGCTAATGTCCAGCCAACATAACGTCCAGACGCAAAAAGTGTTTTATTGACGATCCGTAAAAAAAAAAAAAAAAAATCACGCACGAAAATGCGCATCGTATGACCGTTTTCACGCATTCCGTGAAAAAATACGTCAATGCGTTCGGACGCACTTTTTGACGGTCGCTGCGAATAATGCGTTTGTTTGACCCTAGCCTTAGCCGTTTTACATGGGAGATGGAATCGGGAATGAAAGCCCTGTAGTAAATTGAAAGGTGCCTTATGTTCCTTCTTTTAGCTAATGCAGTTAAACCAGAAGAACGCTTGAAACCTATCAATGCTTAAGACTTTGATGTAATGTCTATTTTGATTTTAAATCTATGGTGCACTATCAGCTGTGTGAGCTAACCCTAGTGTCAGCATGTTGCCGCGTTAGCACCAGGTAAATTCAGACTAGCACCGGACCAACAGATCATTTGCCGCTCGCTACAAACTGTGAAAACCACTTAGCGTACGGTAACAATTCATAGTGCGAGCTTTCTATACTTACCGTGTCCTATACTTAACACGGGCAGCGCTACAGAGCACTTTCGCTATTCTAACCAACAGATCGTTTGGTTCCGGCCCTAATTTTAACACCAACGTTAATCGCATTAATATACCTACTGCTCAACACTAATGTTAACAGACAGAAAAGGAAAAAGAAAATTTTGGGCAAGGGACATATGAAGTTTAACAGGCAATTGAAAGGAATGCAGCACAGGTGCGCTCTAGGTTCGCTGGATGTAGTTTAAGTGTAAAAGATGCATTGTATGGTTAAACCGGCGTGCTTCGGGGAAACATGAGACGATGCATTGTATAGGTAAACCTGCTGTGTGCGAAGCCCATAGGATTCAATGTTAGAATATTATCGTTCTTATTCAACCGTTTATTTTTTAAATCCGCAGCAAAAAGATTGAATTTATTAGGGATTTTTCAGGCAAAATTTGGGGGTTCTGCGTTTAATAAAAAAAATATTTTTAACCAATGCATTAGCGCTGGGTCTCAGCCCAGGCCTTAGTGTTTCTCTAGCGTGCGCTAATGAATCTTGTACACAGACAAGACGATCATGTTGGTGGGTTGTCAGGCGCTACATTTTAGCGGCTCGCGCTAGATTTTTCATGTAGCGCTGTCATTTTAGCTCACACCAC